>CM035789.1:44794502-44814502 GCA_020466265.1 Siphamia tubifer | reverse complement strand
CACAGAGAGAGAGAGAAACAGAGAAAGGGAGAGAGAGACAGAGTGAGAGAGACAAAGAGAGAGAGAGACAGAGAGGCACAGAGAGAGAGAGACAGAGAGAGAGAGAGAAACAGAGAAAGGGAGAGAGAGACAGAGTGAGAGAGACAAAGAGAGAGAGAGACAGAGAGGCACAGAGAGAGAGAGACAGAGAGAGAGAGAGAAACAGAGAAAGGGAGAGAGAGACAGAGTGAGAGAGACAGAGAGACACGGAGTGAGAGAGGCAGAGACACACACACACACACACACACACACACACACACACACACACACACACAGAGAGACAGAGTAAGAGAGAGTGAGAGAGACAGAGAGAGAGAGAGAGAGAGAGAGAGAGACAGAGAGAGAGACAGAGAGACAGAGAGACAGAGTGAGAGAGACACACAGAGAGAGAGACAGAGAGAGAGACAGAGTGAAGAGAGACAGAGTGAGAGAGACGGGGTTAGAGAGAGAGATAGAGAGAGAGACAGAGAGAGAGTGAGACAGGCAGAGAGAGAGAGATATAAAGTGTTTTAATGTGTTAAAAAAACTTTAAACACACACAGGTGTTAACATATTTAAGGGTAAAAACAAAAATGTTCAATATGAAGTGAAAATGTTAAAAACATGCAGATGTAAAAACTATTATTTGAAAAGATGTTAAAAGCACAAAAATATGAAAATCCCTTTAAAGAGATGTTAAAAACATATACAGATCTTAAATTTAGTTTAAAACACAAACATGTAAATATATTTAAACATAGACATGAAGACACATGTCAAAGATTTTTTGTTTTAAATAAAAAATTAAGCTAACAATGTGTGTGTGTGTGTGTGTGTGGGGTTGGTTTGGGTTGTTTTAGGGTTAATTTATTATATAATATAAAAAGCACAGAGTAAAGCTGCTGAAAAATGACAATGACTTAATTCTGGTTTTATTTTATTTATTTTAATAATATTTATGTATTTTATTTCTGTGCATGTTTATCTGTCCCACAGTGATAAATAATAATACAAATAAAATAAATATATATTAAATAATATCCATTCTTCTCTTTACTGTAGTTTCACACATGACTGTTTTTAAAAGTCACTTTAACTCTCTTCCAGTCGAAATGAAATAACACTGGTCTACTGTCAGAAACTTCTGGAATCAAATGTTCCCACATGTGTTAGTGAGAAAGAAAAACAAAGGTCTGACTTGATGGTTTGATCAAGTTTAAAAGATAAGTCTGAACATTTTACTTTTTACTTTTCATTTGACTGAATATTTTGTTCTTTTTACTCAATATTTTGATGATTTTACTCAATATTTTGATGATTTTGTTTTCATTTTACTGATTATTTTGTTCATTTTACTGAATATTTTGATGATTTCTTTTCATTTTACTGATTATTTTGTTAATTTTACTGAATATTTTTTTCAGTTTACTGAATATTTTGTTCATTTTACTGAATATTTTGATGATTTTTGTTCATTTTACTGAATATTTTGTTTATTTTGCTGAATATTTTGTTCATTTTACTGAATATTTTGATAATTGTTGTTAATTTTACCAATTATGTTGTTCATTTTACTGAATATTTTGTTCATCGAACTGAATATTTTGATGATTTTTGTTCATTTTACTGAATATTTTGTTCATTTTACTGAATATTTTGTTCATTTTACTGAATATTTTGATGATTGTTGTTAATTTTACCAATTATTTTGTTCATTTTACTGAATATTTTGTTCATCGAACTGAATATTTTTGATGATTTTTGTTCATTTTACTGATTATTTTGTCCATTTTTATCCATTTATACTCACTTTAGGATCTTTTATTTCTCATCAGGTATGTATGAAAGTGTGCCCTCGGACTAAAAGCTGTCAGAGCTTCATCTAAACTGCGATGTGTGATTATGCAAATACATTTAATTTTCTCTTCATGTTTCTTAATTAAAATGACTTCACGGCTTTTAGTTTTTTTCTCCCAACTTGACATTCAGGTGTTTGGTTTCCGTGACAGTAAGACCAAATGATGCCATAAAAAACAGCTGATCATGTGAGGAGTGCACATCTTTAAAAACACTTTGACTTATTTTAACCTCATGTACAGTTCCAGAAGGTTTCATTTTCTGCTTGATTTGGTTAAGGTGCAGTTGTTTGGGTTCTTTGTGAAAAAAAAGTCTAGAATTAAAAGTAGAAAGAGTAAAAAGAAGAGAAAAAAACATGAGTAGTGGAACATCTCCTTATCCAAAAATGAAAAAAAAATTGTATTTTCCGGGCTATAAGGTGCACTTAAATTACTTTAATTTTCTCCAAAAACCACAGAGCACTTTATATATAGATTAATTCTGATTGTGCTTAGTGACTTTTTATCTCATGATTCAGATTTTTTATTTCATGATTTTGACTTCACTTAATCCGCTTTATAATCCAGCGCGCCTTATATTGTGGAAAACATGGTACCTCATTTAAAAAAACTAAAAACTTTTGATCAAATGCAATACTTTTAATGGCCAATAAATGTTATATTCTTAATTGATCACTTTGTAACACTTCTTCAAGCCGTGTATAAACCTCTTAAATCCCAGTGGTTTCCAGAGCGACCAGCATCCTCCCACTGGCTGCACACTAATGACCGCCTCACCAGAGCGTTTAACCTTCAGCCACTCTGTCTTCTCACTTAGAAAAGCTGGCTTGTTGAACCATGAAATAGAGGTAGTTGTCCCTCTTAAAGGAGGTTACAACCCAGACTACTTCCAGATTAATCAATTACTGCCATCTCACATGTCACTGGGACACTGGCTGCAAACCTTAGCAACACTTTGGTTTTACATTCTGGTCTGTACTGAGACGTTCTGGGACAAAATTAGTCGTATTCACAGTAAAGTAATGTGTGAATATTCAGGACATACATGTGTCTGTGGTTGGAGTTGAACAAACGGTAAAGTGAGGGTCAATGTGTTCCATAGGGTGGACGCCGGCAGCAACAGCAGTGATGACAAACTGTCCCTGTTTTTATTTTCCTCAATTCACATTAATGAGCAAATGAACTGCAGAAAATGACCAGTTTTCAAACAGAAACACGTTCATTCCTTTATCTCCCGATCTCTGCCACGTACACAGATCGACCGCTGAAATCTGATGCAAACTTTTCTGTTAGGGTCAACTGATTTTGGTGCCTGTATGAACTCGTTGGGCCAGAATCCCACCTCAGCTGGTACGGAGCTGCCATCAATTTTAATTGCACCATGGGGTTTCTGGGGGACCCTCTGACTCGTGGGGTTTTTGGGGGACCCTCTGATTCGTGGGGTTTCTGCGGGACCCTCTGATTCGTGGGGTTTCTGGGGGACCCTCTGACTCGTGAGGTTTCTAGGGGACCCTCTGATTCGTGGGGTTTCTGCGGGACCCTCTGACTCGTGGGGTTTCTGGGGGACCCTCTGAATCGTGGGGTTTCTGCGGGACCCTCTGACTCGTGGGGTTTCTGGGGGACCCTCTGAATCGTGGGGTTTCTGGGGGACCCTCTGATTCGTGGGGTTTCTGGGGGACCCTCTGAATCGTGGGTTTCTGGGGGACCCTCTGACTTCGGTGTGCATTAGACTCCTGTGTTTCCAGAATCATCAGGTGGGTTGCTGACATCACATCGGACCCCTGGCACCTGCTGTACGGGGGCCGGTCCCACCCTGGTGACATTAATGTGGTTGGCACACAGGAGGAAAAGGGATCCCAACTCCTTCCCGAGGCTTCGCATCTGGAGGAGGTACAGTGAATGTACAGTCCCGGGAAGTGGCGAAGTCCGGGACTAGGCCGCTGTAAAGCTCACCGTCCAAACCGTGCGTGACCTTTGCCCCCTGAGCCTTCATGGCTGACCAAGAGCCAGTCATGGCACACTGCTATGGCTGGCCACATGGACTGCTTTTACATCAATGCTTAATGCATTAAGACTGACATTGACCTTTAAAAAACATGTCACCAACAACGTGTGTCTTGTTGGTGACAACATGCGTTCTCTCAGACAAGGTTTGTAAAAAACACATATTTCCTAATATGATAATAATGTCCATCCTTCTTTTCTTCAGCCAATGCATTTGAAGTGTTTGCACCCAATCACAGTTCAGCACAGATATATAAGAAGTACATGTCACTGAGAACTATTATCTGTACATGAAACAATTAAAAATAACAGTGAAGTGCATTTATAGTCTATATTCCTAAGTAAGAAACAGGCTTTGTAACAGTGTGGTAACAGAGTTGGACTCAAAACTCATCTGTGCTGAACTGCCTTGAACGTCAAATGCATTGGCTGAAGAAAAGAAGGATGAACATTATTGTCATATTAGGAAAAGATGGTTTTTACCCACGTTGTGTTGTAGAACGCGTGTCTTTTACGTGTGTCTTGTCGGTGACAATGCATATTTTTACGGGTAAATGTCAGTGTTAACGCGTTAAGCATTGGTGTAAAAGTTGCCCATGTGGGTTACCATACACCACCCAGCGGGAGCACGGTCCAGACTCGGGATGAGGTTCCATGACGGGATCCTCCCAAGAGTCCCGTTGAACTCTCTGTTCAAACTTGTTTTAAACCTCCCCTTCAGGTTCTTGTTGACTCTCAGTCTGGTGTCAGTATTTATCCTCAGATGGAGTTGACCACCAACATTCATGAACAACCTGACTCTGAGAAGACCGAACCCCTGCAGGACAACAACCAGGTGAGTTGTTGTTCCATACGCCACATGGGACAGAGATTCAGTACTGGGCTTCTCCCTCTTCACTCGCTGCTACTGAGTGAATCCTGGTTAGTTTATTTTCTTCCTCTTAGTAATATGATTAGAATCTGGAATGTGGGTCAGAACATCCAATGCAAGCTTTTTTCTGTGACCCCCCCCCCCGGATTTTTGATAAATCACACCCTGGATATACAGTGGTACCTCTACTTACTGAAGACCCAGTTAACAAATAATCCAAGTAACGAAAAACCTTTACCTCAACTTTTTGTCTCTGAATATGAAAGAAAATTCTATTTATGAAATGAAACCGAAACACCTGAGACATTTGCTCAGTGGGGACATGATCATTTGACTGAACTCTACACCTCAGAAACCCAGAAAATGTTTCAAAATATAATACAGTCATTTCTCAAAGACCCAGCTAACGAATAATTCAAGTTATGAAAAACTTTTACGCCAATTTTTCATCTCTGAATACGAAAGAAAATTCAAATTACGAAACGAAACTGAAACCTTGGAGACGTAAATACTGTACGTATCATCCCATTGGTTATGAGGGAGCTACCCATCATGCTTTTGGTGACCTTTGACCCTCATTCATCACAGAGTTACTGTTGTTTGGTGAGTTTTTCCCAGTGTGTTCATTTAAACTTTATTACAGTACGTATTCATTATTCATCATGAGCCCAAAGAAAGTGATTCTGGTGCGAATGAAAAGAAGAAGCGACTGTGTTATTAATAGAAGTGAAACAGGAAGTGATAACCAAGGAGGAGGAGGCAGCCATCACTCCACCAGCACAAACAAAAGACATGTCGACAAAACCCCATGAACCCCCCCCGAACACACAGGAAAAAAACACTATGAAAAAATGTCCATGAGCCGAGTCATCGCCCACGACGTGCACAGTATGCCATGAGCACCCCAGGAAGGTCACGAAAAATTGTGAAAGTCAATCGTCCCTGGATCTACACCCACTAAACATCTGTCGACAAACACTGTTGAAGGTGAAAGTGACAATTAAAACAAACCCAATGGTATGAAAATGACCCACATGTCTGGTATGAAAATGACCCACATGTCTGGTATGAAAATGACCCACGTCTGGTATGAAAATGACCCACATGTCTGGGATGAAAATGACCCACATGTCTGGGATGAAAATGACCCACATGTCTGGGATGAAAATGACCCACATGTCTGGTTCATTTGAATGGTTTAATGTTTAATGTTCAGTCAGTGAAGACACATTTACCCACTGACACTAATACAATATACATTTTATAAAACTGAACACACAGATTTCATAATAAATTGGTATTTTTTACTAATTTTTAAAAGGTTTAGGGTATAGTATCCTGTCATATATAGTGTCATGGTAGTTGTGTGACACAGAGGAGCCATAGTTTCCATTTCTAACAGATTTACAGCTGATTGTTTGATGCCATGTGATGCAGAGGAGGCAGCAGAAAGCTCACCAGCGGGAACAGCAGAGCGTGTGTTGTCAGATCTATAGAATGTTCTAGTAAAGGTTCATATTCTTAGTGTCTTCTATCGGTCGTTCAGTGGCACAAACACCATCTCACTACTCTAATGAATAATGCAGACTCAGACTCCCTGCGTTCCACCACAAGCTCGTCGCACTCATCCCTGTTGGAGTGCATTGATTTGCCGGCTCGCTGCAGCATGTGCAGCGGCTCAAAGGCCGAGGCAGATAAAACAACAACATCAAACTCTACTGCACTTGTGGACTCTCCAGTCTGTACCTGAAAGACCAGGACACGTCAGGGCGCCGCTGATGCGCTCTGGAATTACAAGCTGAGATGTATATATATATATATATACAATATTATAATAACTATATATAAATGACAAAAACCCTATATATTAGGGCATTAACGACTTCAGTTTTTTTCAAGTCGACTTATCTGTCAATAAAATTTAAGTTGCGTCGACTTGTTGTGATGACATCATCACATTGTCAACAAGACATAAGCATCGACATTTTCTGTTAAATGTAACTGAACATCAGTAGGTGAACATATGTCTGCATTTGGTCTGGACCAACGGCTCTAAGACTGGACTGTCCACACGTCTGTCCACACGTCTGTCCACACGTCTGTCCACACGTCTGTCCACACGTCTGTCCACACGTCTGTCCACACGTCTGTCCACACGTCCTCACTTTATATTAAGTGTAAAAAGTTTAAGGCAGAAGTCGACAGGATGAACCCCACACTGTCCACATCATGTTTGGGGGGAAAAGAGTGTGTTGTCTCAATGCTGGATGTCTGGACTGTTTGTCACACAGGTTAAATAACTAATGCTGCTCATATCACTCAGGTTAACAGACACCTCTTCAGATGGCAGCGCCGTTTTTTTTCACCTAAAATGAAGTATTTCCACACATGCGATGTGTATTTTGTTAGCCCACCACTACAGGTGTGTTGTTTACATCTGGTCTGTGTTTACGTGCAGAGAGAGAGAGAGAGAGAGAGAGAGAGAGGCAGAGAGAAAGAGAGAGAGAGAGAGAGAGAGAGGGAGAGAGAGAGAGAGAGAGAGAGAGAGAATAAGAGACAGAGAGAGCGAGAAAGTGAGAGAGAAAGAATAAGAGAAAGAAAGAAAGAGAGAGAGAGAGAGAGAGGGAGAGAGAGAGAGAGACAGAGAGAGAGAGACAGAGAGCGAGAAAGTGAGAGAGAAAGAATAAGAGAAAGAAAGAGAGAGAGAGAGGGAGAGAGAGAGAGAGAGAGAGAATAAGAGACAGAGAGAGCGAGAAAGTGAGAGAGAAAGAAAGAGAGAGAGAGAGAGAAAGAATAACATGCGACTTGTCAACTCATCCAAATTTAAGTCGACTTGTGCTACGGAAGTCGACATGTCAACTAGTCAACATTTTAGTTAATGTCCTACTATATATATTATTTTAATGCTATATATGAAAATATAAACCATTCTGAAGGTCAACAGTAACACAAAAGGTCAAAGGTCAACAGTTACACCACACACACTAAACATTAATAGGACATATTTGGATTCTTTTATTTTGAAGGCTCAAATCTGATCAATCATCTATGGATGTGGACAAATGTGGTGTGGTTTCCATGGTAACGGTCCAGTCAACATCATCCAGTCAAGTATTTACTGTCGGTCCAAAACACAGAAGAATGATATTTTTACACTAGTCTGGACTTTATTTTTATCACTAACATTTGTCATTTTGTCTGAGAAAAAAAGTATTGTGATACATTTTTACTAAAATCTGTGGATTTAAAACATTCAACAGTTATTTTACTTTTCCACAAATTTTCTAAATGTTTCCACTTTGTAAAAAATAATAATTGTTCAAATATCTGGTCTGTAAAATACATAAACATAATGATAGAAAAACTGCTGTAAAAGTGGCATTTTTTATGAATTAAGTATTGAACTTTTTCAGTGTAAAGGTCAAAGGTCATTGGTGTGTTGGTAAATGGTGTGTTTCAGTCCATATCTACCAAATGGGGACAAATACACCCTGCTGTAAACACTACACTATTAAAAAACTGTCAGTGTAGTAGTGTTTTTCAGTCTCCGTCTTTTTCTGTTAAATAAACAGTAAAAGTCAATGTTTTAGTCCAAACTCCAGGATGTTTCCTTTAAAAACACATTATTTTATCAGGACTTTACTGCATTGTACATCATTTTAACAAATTTTTCTCTATTTTTACGTCCATTTAGGTTAGTTTTTTAGTGTATTTTTGTCCATTTTAGTACATATTTAGAATACTTTTCTCTATTACTCTATAGGCTATTTCATTACATTTTTACTGTATTTCACTTAATTTCCAGTCAATTGTAGTGTATTTTCTCTATTTTAGTATGTTTTTAGTAATTTTTGTTTTTAAGGCGGTATTTTAGAATCAGAATAGTCTTTATTGTCATTGCAACAAGATACAATGAAATTGTACCATCTCCCTTTGCATGAATAAGTAAAAAATTCAAGCATAAAATAAGGATTTAAGTATAAAATAAGATTAAAAAAGACATAAAAACACTCACATGAGTATTAAAAAGAGTCCAGTTTGAATTTACAGTGCTGACAGCTCTGGGATAAAAACTGTTTTTGAATCTGTTAGTACATTTTTAGTATATTTTATTTCATTTTTAGTGTATTTTATTTCATTTTTAGTGTATTTTATTTCATTTTTAGTGTATTTTTGGCCAAAATTAAAGCAATGTGGAAAAAAAACCTCTACGTGCAGTAGTGTTTTTCAGTCTTTGTCTTTTTCTGTGTTAAATAAACAGTAAAAGTCAGTGTTTTAGTCCAAACTCCAGGATGCTTCCTTCTTTTATCTTCTTTTATCTTGATCCAAATGGTTAAAGAAGAACAGCTGCAGTTTTACTTTACAGAGACATTTTTCAGCTGTTTGAAGTTAAATCAGTCCAGGACAGTAAAGGGTTAATGTGTGAAAAACACTGGAGGCAGAAAAAAACACATGCTGTATTTATTTCCACATAAAAGACCCATTTAGCCCACATTTACCCTGAGTGTTAGCATCTTAGCTATGGAGGGTTTATGAGGACACGTTTGGACATGAACCCCAGGGATCACTTCTGCTTTTCCCTGTTGGGGGTGTGTGTGTGTGTGTGTGTGTGTGTGTGGGGGGGGGCACTTATAAAGGGATTATCAACACTTTAAAAAATATAAAAGCATGTGTTTGTTAAAAAAGGAAAAACAAATGGGATTAACAGCTGATGTGGTGCTCAGGTGTGTAGCATGAATGATCATCATCATCATCATCATCATCATCATCATCGTCATAATCATCATTTATCACCACAGTCACAGGAAGCATCGATTTGTCTGAAGACAAACTCACTGCACTCCTGAAAAAAGGAGGAATCTGAATATTTGATTGGACATAAGGCAGTGGTTTTTAAAGTGTGTGATAGTTAATACCCCCCCATGTGACAAAACTGTCCAACGCCATCAATAAAATGAACAAGAATGAACAAAGTCATCAATAAAATGTTCAAAGTCATCAATAAAATGAACAAAAATGAACAAACTCATCAATAAAATGTTCAAAGTCATCAATAAAATGAACAAAAATGGCTAAAATCATTGATAAAATGAACAAAAATGTCATCAGTTTTATGCTTATGGGCAGGAAATTTTGTGGGAAAATTGCCAAAAAGTTAAAAAATTTAGATTAAGAAATACATGATTATGATAAAAAGATAAAAAGTCCAAATAATAATATATAAAGTAACAGTTTATCTCCACTGATTTTCCCTCTGAAGTGATTTATTTTTCATACTATCACAACTGTTTAGTTTGAAAAAGTAATGACTTTATTCTTAGAATGTAAAGAGTATAATGTTCATTTTTCCAAATAGTTTGATCATTTTTGTTAATTTTATTGAATATCTTTGGTGATTTTTGTTCTTATTTATTTTTGTTCATTTTATGAATTATTTTGTTCATTTTTATTAATTTTACTGAATATTTTTGGTTGTTTTACCTAATTTTACTGAATTTATTTCCATCCACTTCATTCATATACTCTACTATTTCATCAGTTGTTGGTCAGTGTTAGCGGCTGCTACGTGCAGGTGCACAGCTGTTAGTGACACCGCTAGTGCATTAATCGCTATTGAGAGAAAGTAGCTCCAAGTAATTACGAGGTGTGAGTTTTTGTTCCGTGACGGTTTTGTTATGTAAATAAATCACTCATTCCAACACATACTGTTTTGAGAAGAAACATGTTTTATTTTGTTGACCCCAGGAAACCTGCCGGGACTACTTTGGCTTTGACCAAAACTGGACCAGAACTGGGCTCACAGGACACTGTGGGGGGTAAGTCAGTGTGGGTGCACCAGAGTAAAGACACTGATGACAAACACATTCATCTGAAAAATACTGAACTGTCCCTTTAAAAAAGACCAGAGATGATTATTAAACATGTCTAATATGGTTCCTTTAATGGTCTGGTCTATATGCAGGAATGATTCTCACACTCTTTATCCTCCACACTTCCACAAATCCCAGGTCTTTGTACTGTCGCCTTCTGTCTCATATTTAACAATTTCAGATTAAATCAATAATAATCGTGCACTGACCAAAAGGGACTTCTGCCTCATTTAAATAAACCAATCCAATTTGATAAGAAGCCAGACTATTTGGATAAGCGTCAAGCGTCAGATACTCTCTGGGACTTTGTCTATTTTCTGCTCATCCTTCATTATTTTAGAGACTGTGAGTAGAATGTATGTGGAGTGGACTGTCTTTACTGGAGGATTCAACCCCGTAACGAACACTCATCCCTGTAACAGTGCTTTTTCGGTTACGGGGTTGAAGATTTTAGCTAAAAATAGCCATAGATCCATATTAGCTATGGTACGGAATATGAGGAAAATAAGGAATTCATTAATACAGTTTTCCAAAACAATTATTAGTTACCGGTTATTTTTGTTTTATATTGAATAAAACACTAACTTTGCTCAGTGAGGACATGATCATTTGGCTGAACTCTACGCCTCAGAAACACAGAAAATGTTTCAAAGTATATACAGTTATTCCTCAAAGACCCAGTTTACGAATAATCCAAGTTAAGAAAAAAATGTACGTCAATTTTTCATCTCTGAATACGAAAGAAAATTCAAAATATGAAACGAAACTGAAACCTCCGAGACGTAAATACTGTATGAATCATCCCATTGGCTATGAGAGAGCTACCCATGATGCTTTTGGTGACCTTTGACCCTCATTCATCACAAAGTTGTAACAGATGTAACTGTTGATTCTGGTGCGAATGAAAAGAAGAAGCGACTGCGTTATTAATAGAAGTGAAACAGGAAGTGATAAAAAACAGGAAGCAATCATTTTGACCATTTATCTGATCATTTAGACTTTTTATCTCAACCATCATTCCATCAGCACCAATAAAAGACATGCTGGACACATTTCATCAACTTTCCCAATTCCTGGAAAAAAAAAAATCCCCCAAAATGTTCAGTCGTGCTATCACCCACTCTGACGACGTACGCCTTGTGCATTTTAGGAAGATTATGAAAAGTGGTGAAAGTCAATCATCTTTGGATCAATATTTCACCAAACTTCTATCATTTATGAATAAAATCACAGTATGAAACCACTTATAGAATGAATTAATTTCGTAAGTTCAGGTACCACTGTATTATTCTCTGGATCAGAAATGCAGTAAAAATATGCTAAAAAACAGTAAGAATATGCTTAAATGCAGTAAAAATGTTTAAATGCAGTATAAATAGAGTAAAATTAAGTAAAAATACGCTAAAATACAGTAAGAATAGAGTAAAATGCAGTAAAAATACGCTTAAATGCAGTAAAAATATGTTTAAATGCAGTAAAAATAGAGTAAATTTAAGTAAAAATGCGCTAAAATACAGTAAAAATAGAGTAAAATGCAGTAAAAAAAAAAAAAAAAAAACGCTTAAATGCAGTAAAAATATGCTTAAATGCAGTAAAAGTATGTTTAAATGCAGTAAAAATAAAGTAAAATTGTAACGGACCGCAGAGAACCCAAGTGCAAAACAGGAGGCGTGCGTAAAAGTCCAAGCAGTACTTTATTCTCACACTACTTAGAAACACAATACAGATAAATGAGGAAATGTCCCCTTTAAAGTCTCTCTGGCCTGGAATGTACTTGTCCAGGCGGAGCACGGAAGATCTCCTCTGGTCCAGGAGCGAGACTGGATACAGGTCGGTTCCGGTCCAAGGTCGGGGCTGGCGGCAGGTCTCGTAGTCGGGGTCCATTCCGGGGTCTGGGCAGGCAGCTGGGATCAGGGTCGGTGTTCGTTCCAGGGTCAGGGCAGGCGGCGAGATGCGTAACAGGGTCCAGTCTAGGTTCAGTATCAGAAAAGGCAGGCAGAGAGAAAACAGAGGTCGGACAGAAACAGGACTGGTACACGGAAAACAGGTAACATAGGTTGCAGGAAAATCAGAGGAACAGGTCATGATAATCTGGCGAAGGTTTCAGACCAGAATGTGGGTTTATATGCTCCTCACCTGATGAACACACCTGGGTTCATCAGGTGAGTCACATAATCAAATCATGAAGGGAAACAGAAGGAGGTGAAAGGTGAAATACAGAGAGAAACACAGAGCAGAAAAAACATGCAGACAGAGAAGAAAACAGAAAGTACAAGGTACAGAACATGACAAAAATTAAGTAAAAATATGCTAAAATATAGTAAAAATAGAGTAAAATGCAGTAAAAAAACGACACTTAAATGCTGTAAAAATAGAGTAAAATGCAGTAAATAAATAAATAAATAAATAAAATGCAGTAAAAATACAAAATAAAATGTGTATACTTTATCATTTTATGGTAGTATTCGGGGCTTTGGAACCAATCATGGCTTTTACATGTAAAATGCAACGAAACCACTTCTGGAATGAATGGATGAATGAATGAATTTGCGTATTTAAAATCAGTTTGTGTGTTCTAACACAAAGACACATGGATATTTTCTTTCCTGTTTTCGAATGTATTTAATTTCTATGAAAATGTGTGAGGTTAACCTTGTGGGGACATATTGTAAAAGTCGTCCTCCTGCTGGAAGAGTTTGTTGAATACTAAAAGTGTGATATTGAAAAACCATAAGAGCCAAATATATGCTCTAATCTCACCTCTGAGTCCAAGTGGAGGAATCAGAAAAATGATGAGTGGTATCTACGGCCCGTAAAATCCAAACCAAAGGAGCATTTTTCATTGTGTTCTGAAATGTATAGAAATCAATATTTAATCTGCACCAAATATTGGACAATGTGCAAAAAGCCCAGGATAGTAAAGGCTGGACAGTTAGTGCCGTCAACACATGACGAAGCGTTTACTGAGAAACTTTGGGCCTCTAACAAACAGCACATTTAATCAGCTGTACAAGGTCACATGATCAGTGGGCGGAGTCAATGTTAAAGGGAAATAATGTTTTTATGTCTGTAGTAACATCTGCTTAAATATGAACCACTTCCATAAAGAACAGTTTCTATAACATACAGACACTTACAGTATTTTCCAAATAAGGTGACACTTAAAAGACTTTAATTATGTCATAAAAGTGTCATTTCTGGATTCATTCTGGTTGTGCTGAGTGACTGGGAATTTTGACTTTTTATGTCATAATTTTGACTTTTTATCAAATGATTTTTCCTTTGTATCTCATACTTTTAACATATTTTGTCATAATTTTGACTTTTTATCTCCTACTTTTAACAACTTATCCTCTAATTTTGACTTTTTATCTTATAATTTTGACTTTTTATGTCATAATTTTTAATTTTTATCTCATAATTTTGACTTTACTTAATGTGCCTTATAGTCCAGTCCACCTCATAGTGCAGGACATGCAGTAATCAAAAGCCTTCATCATGTTTTTACACATTTATCACTACTTTAACAAAAATCTATAAATTTTTCAAACGCTATCATTCGATCACAACTAATAGTTGATGCAGTAACTAGATTATGTACAACTAATAACCATAGCAGTTCATGTTCTAATAGTTTTAGCAGATAAACTCTGCCTTTCACACTATATTGTATTTAATCGTATATAATTGTATTGTTTTGTACCATTTTGTTTAGCGATCTGCCAAGATGAAAACATATTTCATATCATTCAGTTTATTTATTCATTTTGGTTCAAATTGAATAAAGTAAAAAAGCAGAAACACCACAGATGACACTTGTGAGAACGACAGTAAATGTTTAAATGAATAGTTTTGACATTTGAGGAAACAGACACTTTTCTTTCTGAGAGTTTAATGAGTAGATGGATGAGTCTGTGGTGTGTTATCAGCACTGAACATAAAGACACAAATAAAGAGGAAACAAAGTCCTAAACAGAAGGAGATCATTTATTCTTCTTCAGAGCAGCAGAGAATACCAGACTTTACTTTCATCTAATCATTAAAAACATGTTGTCACTCATCTGCTTTGGCTCCGCCTTTATTGTTTATAGTATTTTTATTTTTTTTAAATATGCATTTTTTTAAAATTTACTTTTATTTATTATTAATCTTGCCCAACATTGCAATCACTTTGTGTGTGCGTGTGTGTGTGTGTGTGTGTGTGTGTGTGTGTCTGTGTGTGTGTGTGTGTGTGTGTGCGTGTGTGTGTGTGTGTGTGTGTGTGTGTGTGTGTGTGTGTGTCTGTGTGTGTGTGTGTGTGTGTGTGTGTGTGTGTGTGTGTGTGCGTGTGTGTGTGTCTGTGTGTGTGTGTGTGTGTGTGTGTGTGTGTGTGTGTGTGTCTGTGTGTGTGTGTGTGTGTGTGTGTGTGTGTGTGTGTGTGTGTGTGTGACATATCATGCAAGACTCAATGAATATTTTCAGATATCACCATGAAATGACATGGGCATATACATGTAGCTAATGCGCATTAGATGCAATGATCCATTTGAGTAAAGGTCAAAGGTCAAGATCACAATTAACTAAAAGGTCAAAATCACATTATAACAGAGGGTCACAGAATTTACAGATTGGTACCAAACGATGTGGAATGAAGATTTATAGATTATTGGTGTTATCACCTATGACCAGTAGTTTTTGAGATCTCTGGAGGTCAAAGGTGACATGTTCCCAAATTAGCTTCTGTAACACTGTTTGTGTTTATCACATTATTTAGACATTCTATCGCATTATTTTGATATTTTATCGCATTATTTTGATATTTTATCGCAATATTTTGATATTTTATCACATGATTTTGTCTTTTTATCACATTATTTTGACATTCTATCGCATTATTTTGATATTTTATCGCATTATTTTGACTTTTTATCAAGTGATTTGATGCTTTATGACATGATTTTGTCTTTTTATCACATTATTTAGACATTTTATCGCATTATTTTGATATTTTATCACATTATTTTGACTTTTTATCGCATTATTTTGATGTTTTATCACATTATCAGTTATAACTCAAGAACAGAGCGTCACAGAACTTTCAGATTGGTACCAAATGATGCAGAATGAAGATTTATGCAATTCTCATAATTGGTATTATCACCTACGACCAATAGTTTTTGAGATCTCTGGAGGTCAAAGGTGACATGTGTCCAAATTAACTTGTGTAACACTGTTTGTGTCAAACACAGACATATTATAACACAGACTATAACTTAATTAATACTGGATATATTATCGTAATATTACACACACTGATGCATATATACATATAATAAAATTATCAATATTGCAAAAGGTCAAAGGCCAAGGCCGCATTTAGCAGAAAGGTCAAAATCACATTATTGGCTCTAATTCAAGAACAGGCCAATTTGAGATTAGCCCAAAATAGGGGTGAGATTAAATATTCTCTCTCTTTTCTTTTTTTTGTAAATTTTTTTTTTTTTATTAAATCCTTCAGTCCCATAAAGGGTTAACCTGAATAGTGTGATGTGGAATGTGGGGACTGAAATGGAACAGTACAATCATGTATTTATTGTTCAGAAAAATGAACATTATAAAAAAAAAGTCACTTGGTAAGATGTTTTTTTTTTTTTTTTTTTTCCAGTGTGTAAAAACCTTTAAAGTTTCTGAGCGTGCGACACCAGTCTGGTATAAATCCAGGCTGATGAAAAGCTTCATGAATGGAGATAATTCTGCAGTTCATGTGTGGGTGAAGTCGCTCTTACTTCGACTCCATCATATTATATTTGAAGGTCATTATTATTATTATTATTATTATTATTATTATTATTATTATTATTATTATTATTATTATTATTGTTATTGTTATTGTTATTATTATTATTATTATTATTATTATTATTATTATTATTATTATTATTATTATTATTATTATTATTATTATTATTATTTATTTATTTATTTTTAATTTTATTATTTATTTTTAAAAATTTTTCCCGTGAGTGCAGTAAAGATTAAGACACTGTTTGGTTTGACCTCCATATTTTCTGTTCATGCTTCCAGATAATATTGAACTTTACTTTACCTGTGTCAACTCTACATAACCTGGACTTTATCTGCTGTTTAATGCTGTCGTTTAACATTATTAACCCTTATTAGACCTGGAACTGAAGCTGATGGTGTCATCTGTGTTTTCTACTGAAGTTTAGGAAAACGGAACATTATTATATTAAGTTACTGCTGACAACTCAAGGTGGGATTATAAACCGTATTTTCTGCACGATGAGTGAAGTCAAAATTATCAAATAAAAAGTCAAAATTCCAAGTCACGAAAACAAAACCAGAATTAATCCATATATAAGACACTTTGATTAAAGTCTTTTAAGTGCACCTTATAGTCTGGTTTTATCTCATTATTTTGACTTTTTATCAAATAATTTTGCCTTTTTATCTAATAATTTTGAATTTTTATCTAATAATTTTGGCTTTTATCTCATAATTTTTACTTTTTAATCACATAATTTTTACTTTTTAATCACATAATTTTTACTTTTTAATCACATAATTTTTACTTTTCATCTCATAATTTTTACTTTTTTATCTAATAATTTTGCCTTTTTATCTAATAATTTGTAATTTTTATCTCATAATTTTAACTTTTTTATCTAATAAATTTGACTTGTTATCTCATAATTTTTTACTTTTTTATCTTATAATTTTGACTATTTATCAAATAATTTAGTTTTTTTATCTCATGATTTTTCACAGTATCTAATAATTTTGACTTTAAATCTTACAATGTAGATTTTTTATCTAATCATTTTCACTCTTTATCTCATAATCTTGTTTCGCTACCAGTCCCTCGTGCGTTCAGGTCCAGTTTCGTCACCAGGTCTTCACTTTTTTTTTTTCTTTTTTTACATTTCTCCATAGTTGTCCTGGCTCGGTTTGGAAGCTGCAACAAATGGACGGTGTTTTATTTTGTCGGAGATAAAGTAGCTTCCACGAGTATTTATTTTGAGCGACGAAAAACAATAAAATATATTTATTTCATTAATATTTTAATATTTCAACATCACACTTTAGGACTAAAATAATAATAAAAAAAACTAACACAAATAAAATACAATTAAATTAAATTAAATACTATTATTATTATTATTATTATTATTATTATTATTATTATTATTATTATTATTATTATTATTATTATTATTATTATTATTATTTTAGGGCAGCACGATGGTGCAGTGGTTAGCGCGGTGGTGCAGTGGTTAGCACGGTGGTGCAGTGGTTAGCACGGTGGTGCAGTGGTTAGCACGGTGGTGCAGTGGTTAGCACGGTGGTGCAGTGGTTAGCACGGTGGTGCAGTGGTTAGCACGGTGGTGCAGTGGTTAGCACGGTGGTGCAGTGGTTAGCACTCGTGCCTCACATCAAGAAGGACCCTGGTTCGAATCCCGTACCAGACCTTTCTGTGTGGAGTTTGCATGTCCTCCCCGTGTCCTCGTGGGTTTTCGCCAGGCACTCCGGTTTCCTCCCACCATCCAAACACATGCACTGATAGGTTAATTGGTTAATCTAAAATTGTCCATAGGTGTGAATGTGAGAGTGATTGTTTGTCTATATATGTTCAGTCCTGCGATGAACTGGCGTCTCATACAGGGTGTACCCCGCCTTCGCCCATTGTAGCTGGATTAGGCCCCCAGTGACCCCCGTGACCCAAGTGTGGATAAAGCGGGTTCGGATAATGAATTATTATTTTACTAATTTATTTTCCCATGCCACTCGGAGCCACAGATGAGCCTCAGGTTGACCACCCCTGGTATAAACTAACATTTATTGTACGATAACAGTGTAGTCTACATTATTAAAGAGTAAAAAAAACCAAAAACCTTTGTTTACGACAGAACGTAAAGTGAGTGTGGAACAACAGCCTGTCTAACTTCACTGACTTTTGATGAAAAAACATTAATAATAAAATAAATAACAGAACAAAGCAAGAGTAAGAAAGACATAAAACAGGTCATTTTGTTCAGATTTGTTTGCAGCCTATAATTCATCTGGTGCGTATTGATATTTGTGTGAGGAAATAATCTAGTGTTTGTGGTGATGTGGACTTTAAATCTGTCTGGAAACACCAGCGTGTCCTGCATGACAATGAAGAAGAAGAATAAACACTAAAACCACAGCTGGTCAAAGTACTGACATTCTGTACTGCAGTACAAGTACACATACTGGTGTGGAAAAATACTCTGGTAAAAGTAGAAGTACTGATTCGACTCCTTTACTGAATGAAAAGTAAAAAGGTACAAGTTCTTAATTATGATAATGTAAAAAAAAATGTTTTTTGTTATGAATGAAATATTTATTAAAGCAGGAAAATCAGAAAAGTTTCAAAAATATCTAAAAATAAAGCCTTTAACAGTGAGTTAGTGTGTAGTGTGTGTGTTTTACTGAGTTTAGTGAGTATGGACAGGACATTTAGGAAAAATTCAAAAGTCATAAATAAGAAATAAACCAAAAAAAAGTATAATTATGACAAAACTCATAATAAAATTGATTTATAATTAAATAAAAATAGTTTTAATTTAGAACTTATTTTTGATCCTGTCACATTTGTCTAGTTTGAAAAAGTAATGAGTCTGTTCTGAGAAAGTAAAGAGTATAAAGTACATATATTTATATAAATGTAAAGAGTATAAAGTACATATATTTATATAAATGTAAAGAGTATAAAGTAAAGATATTTATATACATGTAAAGAGTATAAAGTACATATATTTATATACATGTAAAGAGTATAAAGTAAAGATATTTATATACATGTAAAGAGTATAAAGTACATATATTTATATACATGTAAAGAGTATAAAGTACATATATTTATATAAATGTAAAGAGTATAAAGTAAAGATATTTATATACATGTAAAGAGTATAAAGTACATATATTTATATACATGTAAAGAGTATAAAGTACATATATTTATTATATTTATTTGCCCCTCCCTTTCCTTCTCTCTTTTATTTGCCCCTCCCTCTCCATCTCCACTGGGGCAGAATCATCAGCAGTGACAGACATGGTTAGAAAGCCAGTGTTCCACCTATATCTGCTGCTGTAGCCTGGGGGGGGCTTTTATTTTCTCCAGAATGGGGTATTTACTGACCCGTGTACGAGGCTCACAGTTTGAATGTCCACTCCCATGAATCACACGTCCAAGTCACTTCCTGTTCTCTGGGTTTCCTGAAAGGAGAAGAAAAGAAAAGAAAAGATTAGCTTGAAATGTTCTGCTAACATTAGCTTTGAATGTTCTGGTAACATTAACTTTGAGTGTTCTGCTAACATTAGCTTTGAATGTTCTGCTAACATTAGCTTTGAATG
>CM035789.1:44777002-44789502 GCA_020466265.1 Siphamia tubifer | reverse complement strand
GATAAAAGGAAATCTACACCTGTTGTTGTTCTTCTTCTATGGTTGTTTACGCTTGTTTGTCTCCCAATCATCGCAGCGTCACTTTGTTAGGCCCGCCCTCTGACTCGATACTTCACTGTGATTGGTCGAGCAGTTTCAGGGAAATCTAAACAAACTAGATAAAGACTGATCTGACGACGATATCAACTGAATGGATTTTTTTTTTTTTTTTCCTTGGAGCAGATTTGTGTTAAATGTAAATGATATTTCCTTCATAAATAAAGTCAATGTGTATAAAACACTCGTTCCACACTCTGTAGTCAGAGTCTGTTTGGAGCTTAAGTGTTCATGACACTAAATCTGTGTTTGGACAAAGTCTCCTGCACAGTTTTTACACTGTGGCTCTGATGGAATCTTCTGAGATTAAAGTCATCTATTCTTTAAGATGGATTTATTTTTAACCAATAAACACCCAGTGCTACTTTTATGGTCATTCCCCAATTCATTTTTCTCTCAAATTGACCTTTTTTAAGTGACGTATCAACATTTATTATAATATTAGCCTCTATACAGTGCATTTTACATTATTTTTAGTGTATTTTTGGTGCATTTATGTGTTTTTTGTTTTTTTGTGTGTATTTTTAGTGCATTTAATGTATTTTAGTGCATTTTTAATGTGTTTTACTGTATTTTTTGTGTAATTTTGTGTATATAAGTGTATTGTTAGTGTATTTTTTCATACTTTAGTGACTGTCATGGAGTGTCATGTTAGTTCAGTTCCACATTCAGTCCAATATGATGTGAAAAGAACCAGACCAGTCAAATAATAACACATGACATAATAATAATAATGTTTACATCTATAATGTTTTCTTGAAAATGTGAAGAACATCAACAACTGGACACATGTTCACAAAAACAAGTGACATTTTTCATTATTTTCTGCCTCAGTCTATCAGTTTGTCTACTGCACATGTGCAGAACAACTGATATTTACATTATAAATACAGTAAACATTTAGTAACAGGCAGAATATTTGGAAAATCACACTGACTTCTCTGATCATATTTCAGCTGATTCATATTTGTTCTGGATATTCACATTTTTTCATTATTTTGCACCTTTTTTTATTTTGTTCATTTTTTGTTATTTTACTTATTTATTGCTTGATTTTGTTCATTATTCTACTACATTTTTTAGTTTGAGTTTGTTCCCTTTTTGTTATTTTACTTATTTTTGTCTTTGATTTAGTTCCTTTTTTGTTATTTTATAAAAACATTTATTTGATTTTGTTCCTTTTTTATTTTATTACATTTTTGTTTGATTTTGTTCCTTTTTCATTATTTTACTATACATTTTTGTTCCTTTTTTGTTATTTCCCTACTCTTTTTTTTTGTTTGATTTTCTTAATTTTTTTGTTATTTCACTTATTCGTTTGATTTTGTTAATTTTTTTCATTACTGAGTTTGTGTTTATTTAGCTGAAAACATTATGTTTTTTTCTTCATTTTTCTCTGTTTCAGATATAATAACCCCGAAGTTTAAGTGAAAAAAAGGCAAAATACAGAGGAAAATATTACAATAAATGGATTAATATTATTATTATTACTATATAAGTGCAGTCCATTTACCATTTACCATTAAGGAAGGATAAATACAGAGAAAAATGAATTTGGGAAGTAACACAAAAGTCTGACTGGTTATTTATGGGCTAAATTCAGATCTGGTTGGTCATCAGTTCCTCAGTTCAAGGTGTAAATCAGGACTAAAGGGTTCAGATTGTGTTGGTTGTGGACATAAAAACAGCACTTCCTGTAGTTGTTGTTTGTTGATGCAGGTTTTTTGGAGGGGCATCAGTGGAAGCATGTGGACGCTTTGACCTTCTCTGACCTCTGCAGGATCAGGTGGTAACCAACGGTGACGCCAGCTGTCGTTTCCTCACTGGGTCTGTTTCTGAAAAATGACAGTTTGGAAAAAAAAAACAACCCCCTGTTCAAAGGTTAATTTTATAAAAACTATAAATGTATTAATATTAGTTTTTATTAAAGCAGGAAAATCCCATTAACTTTAAAAAAAAACACTTTTATAAAGATACAGACAAACGAACCACTGGACGGACAAACAAATGGATGGACAAATGGAACAAAAAAACAATTCCACTCTACCTTTTTGAGGTGGGCGGGGTCATAAACATCTAGGGGGCGGGGTCATATCTATCCAAGTGAGGTGGAGGTACTGGGTAAAGTTAAAACAAGGCTTCAACTTTATCCAACAGTGACATTTTATTAACAGCAGATCAAGTGAAACATCCTGACACATACCTGCAGTTAAATCAACTGGAAAATACACATTATTATTTACTGGTGTTCAGATGTGGAAAATGTGGATAACATGAGTTACCGAGACGACATGACCTTCAACCTTTTCAACATGGCGGGAAGCGGGAAAAGACACTTGACTGGTCAGTGGTCAGACTGGTTACTAAAGTGTTTTTTAATAGTACAAGTGGGTAGTTCAATTCAATTCAATTCAATTCAATTCAATTCTATTTGTAAAGCCCTAAATCACAATAAAGTCGTCTCAGAGGGCTTTACAAAAACACAATCAACTACAGAGGTACATGAAAAGTCCCAAGCATCCCCTGTCCTTAGACCCTCCCCCTGTCCTTAGACCCTCCTTCTCTGCAAGAAAAAACTTCAAAACCCAGTGGGAAAAAGAAGAAATCTTTTGATTAGAACCACATTGAAGGAGAGATTCAGTCCCATGGACGGACAGACTATAGATGAACGTCCATGTATAAATGCAGGGGCTGGTCCAGACAGGCAGGGGCGGGGGTCCGGGGTCACATGTCGGCACAGGTAGTTTTATGGTGTCTATGCGATGTTGTTAGAAACATATGTCCTTTAAAAAATATGATGTTATGGTTTGTTTTTACCTATCCAGAGGCGACGCTATTTCTAACGAGTATTTGATCCACAACAACAGAAGTTGTGAACACAACACGCTGGTAAAAACCACTTCCCAACTGGAAAATGTCTGTTTCCCAGAGCACACATGAGTGGCACATTAGTCTGAAAGTATGAAGCATAGTTGTGTGCACATGTTGGTAACAGCAGTGTTATTGTTCGTCTTTTCCTTCAGACTGTACACAGACTGTGTTGCCAAATGGACCTTTTTCACAAAAAGCAGACATACGTCACAGGAGCGTAACCGAACTTCCTGTTAAATGTCAAGACAGTAGAAAGCCGGTAATATTGAGAGAGTCTTTTCAAGTTCCTGAAGAAATTTGTCACTTTTAACATTTGCAGATATTGGAAGAGTCGTGGAGGAAAATTCACTAATGAAAAAAATTGATAAAGGTGAAAATTCTTTCCATGAGGAAAAAGTATCAAAGTGAGGAGAGAGAGCCGTGGGGCTACGTGCTACTGAACTGATAACTATGTCCACAAATCATTAGTATGTCCACTTATACTGAGGACAAGAGTTATGTATGGACAGTATAGAGGACATGGACTATTTCACTATTTTATATTTGTTCTGTCTATGGTTCAAGTCAACTACTCGTTAGCATAATGTTAGCATTAGCCGAATGCTACTGCTGACACTATTGTACTGGCATCTAAAGGTTAAAGATCCTAACTACAGTTTAAGTCCAACATTACTTATTTGTGTTCACCATAACATTAAAACCATGGACATTTGTTTTATATCAACTCATACTGATGTTAACAGCTGCCGTTTTTGACACCGTTCATATACTGGCTCCTTTTTCCTGTAGGAATAGAATCATTCCAATAAAAATGCTAGGGACAGACTCTGGTTTCAAACATTCTTCCCCAGGATGTAGTGTTCTGATGTGAAGTGTCTGCTGCAGATGGAAGTGCTCCTTTTTTTAATTATAAAACTCATCCCTTCATAATGCTGAATAGCCTGGACCCGTTTTCGTCCAGTTTCACCGTTAACAGGGAAGGAGTGGAACGAAATATAAGACTGCTTCTGGACATTACAACAACATCCTGGTATGTTACAATAACTTTTGGTCATTGCTGTCATCTTCGTCATTTAACTTTTGCCGGTGCAGAAGGAGGGGTACGCTCCGCTTATGCATTTCCGGTTGTGAAAAAGGTCCATTGTGTTATGGTTCAACTCCCCAGGTCTCCACATTCAACAGTGTTTGGTCTATTTCAAGGGAACATATGTATGTGTATTATAAGCTTGTATTAATGATATTTGATTAATATTGATTAGCCTAATAGACTAATAAATAGCCTACTTGAAGAACATTCATTGGACAGACTTGGGAGTAAATGTTCTTTATATGTCCATCAGGGCAGCGCCACAGGACCATCCCAGATCCACGAGTACCCGTGTTAACCCCTCCATCTGGGCCCACAGGACCATCCTAGATCCACGAGTATCCATGTTAACCCCTCCATCTGGGCCCACAAGACCGTCCCAGATCCATGAGTACCCGTGTTATCCCCTCCATCTTGTCCCACAGGACCATCCCAGATCCACGAGTACCCGTGTTAACCCCTCCATCTGGGCCCACAGGACCGTCCTAGATCCACGAGTATCCATGTTAACCCCTCCATCTGGGCCCACAGGACCATCCCAGATCCACGAGTACCCGTGTTATCCCCTCCATCTTGTCCCACACGACCATCCCAGATCCACGAGTACCCGTGTTAACCCCTCCATCTGGGCCCACAGGACCGTCCTAGATCCACGAGTATCCATGTTAACCCCTCCATCTGGGCCCACAGGACCATCCCAGATCCACGAGTACCCGTGTTATCCCCTCCATCTTGTCCCACACGACCATCCCAGATCCACGAGTACCCATGTTAACCCCTCCATCTGGGCCCACAAGACCGTCCCAGATCCATGAGTACCCGTGTTAACCCCTCCATCTGGGCCCACAGGACCATCCTAGATCCACGAGTACTCGTGTTAACCCCGCCATCTGAGCTCACAGGACCGTCCCAGATCCACAAGTACCCATGTTAACCCCTCCATCTGGGCCCACATGAGACCACTTGAGTGGATTGAAACAGTGATGTCAGTTTGGGTTTCAGGATGTCTCGACTCTGTGTAGGGGCAAATTGATGTCTGAAATGGAGGAAGGGGAGGGTGGGAGGCTGTGGTTGGTGGAAGGGGTCTCCTGGTGAATGCTAAAGTGCCAGTGAGTGGACTGGCATCTATTATTTATCTCCCCTACCCACCATTAAGCCTGTAATGAGCTGCTTTAATTCACTGGCCAAACAGCCTTACAGCGCTCCTGTATCAATACATGTTCATTATTCTGGCTCCGGCTCGTGTCTGGTGGGGGCCCAGTACTGCAGTTCTACCCGCCATCGCTCCAGCGCCGCAGTCCAATATGTCAGATCATGTCGATGGGGCGTCACATGAGGAATGTTCCGCGTGTCATTTGGACAATTAGCGGCTGTGGTTGGCGAGCTACGGTTAGCATAACGGACAAAGGCTACTAATGCTGCAGAGGCTGCTGCCAGCTCATCTGCATTCTCTGTCAACAACACCATGGATCGATCCCGCCATGGATCAATGTCTAATCATTCTGCTATTGCATTGAATTATAGATCAGTCCCAGACCATAAAAACAGCCGTTCATCCCCTTTGGATTATACTTTTATAATAAATCAACACATATACCAGCCTGATAAATACAGAAAATGTGGAGGTCATTTGTTCCTGAAGGATCAATAGGAGACTTTCTGTATTTGGTCAAAGATGAGGGTGGGGTGGTGGGGTGGTGGGGTCGATGGCAGAATTATTACCACTACTGTCGCAGGTTTTTAATATTTAGACCAGTGGGTTTTAAATGATGTGACACTGAGCCTCCCCTAAATGTACTTTGAGCATCAAGAAGGTGGAAAAGCACTATATATATATATATATATATATATATATATATATATATATATATATATATATATATATACATATATATATATATATAAAATGATATGTGTCCCTCCAGCATTAACCCAGTGTTTCAGTCACAGCAGTTTTTCTAACTTTAGTCTCAAATTCGTCACATGGGTCAAAATTATCAAATTTGAAGTTTATTCATAAAATCCTCATAAAATGTCTCCTGAACACTTCTAACTATGAGTTTTTGTTCAATTCCTAGCATAAGTTCTTCAAATCATGCCTTTTAGGAAGAACAACAACTGACTCTGTGACGTTCTGAGGTTAGACCCAAATGCAGACAGCACACGATATAAAAGTTCAACCTCTGCTTTAATCGAACAGTAATTAAATTAAAGTTCACAGGGAAAAAAAGGCACAAGGGAAGACGTAGTCAAGTCCAGGGTTTCGGTCACGGGGATTCAGACACGGCAGGCAGGGTGAGAGGTCGAAGTCCAGAAATGTGGGTCGGGGTACCGGGGACGCAGACTCGAACCGAGTCGGGGACAGGCCAGATCCAGAAGTCAAAGACGGAGATGTGGTCAGGCAGAAACAGGTCTAAATAGGAAGCAGGCTGGAACGGGTCAAAAACAGAACACAGACAAAAAAACGGGAAAACGGGCAGAATAAACGCTGGAAGGTTTTGACAGGACGAATACCATCTGGCAGAAAGAGCAGGCTTATATACAGCCACCTGATTACCCACAGGTGTGGGATGTCAGGTGGCTGTGATGACAATCAGGGCAAAGGTGAAAGACAGAGACACACAGAGAAAACAGAGAAGAAACAGAGAAGAGAGAAAAATAAAACACATTCATGACAACTCTGACAGTAATTAAGTCTAAAACAAAGAAAAATCGACTCCAAACACGACTTTCCTTGGCGCTGGCGTTAGGTATTTCCCCGTCATGTTTGGTACCGTTGGAAAGATGGGGATTCCCTCTAGACAACCCTTGAATATAAATCTACAGAATTATAGATTTTAACCAATAGGAAGGCCTCAGAACAAAGCCTTCTACACTAAACTAAATCCCTTGTTGCTATGGTGATGTTGAAAAACAGCCTCTGATTGGTTGAATTAGTGTCACACAAACATTTTTAATAAACTTTCAGATAAATATAAAATCGGAGCAGCACCGTGGTGCAGTGGTTAGCACTCATGCCTCACAGACAGAAGGTTGTTGGTTCTATTCCCACACCAGACCTTTCTGTGTGGAGTTTACATGTTCTTCTCATGTCTGTGGGTTTTCTCCAGGTACTCTGGCTCCGCCCACCATCCAAACACATGCACTGATAGGTTAACTGGTTAATCTAAATTGTCCATAGGTGTGAATGTGACACTGATTGTTTGTCTATATATGTTCAGCCCTGAGATGAACTGGAGCTGGATTAGGCCCCCAGTGACCCCTGTGACCCTAGTGAGGATAAAGTGGGTTCAGATGAGGAAATAAGATATATATATATATATATATATATATATATATATATATATAAAATGATATGTGTCCCTCCATCATTAACCCAGTGTTTCAGTCACAGCAGTTTTTCTAACTTTAGTCTCAAATTCGTCACATGGGTCAAAATTATCAAATTTGAAGTTTATTCATAAAATCCTCATAAAATGTCTCCTGAACACTTCTAACTATGAGTTTTTGTTCAATTCCTAGCATAAGTTCTTCAAATCATGCCTTTTAGGAAGAACAACAACTGACTCTGTGACGTTCTGAGGTTAGACCCAAATGCAGACAGCACACGATATAAAAGTTCAACCTCTGCTTTAATCGAACAGTAATTAAATTAAAGTTCACAGGGAAAAAAGGCACGAGGGAAGACGTAGTCAAGTCCAGGGTTTCGGTCACGGGGATTCAGACACGGCAGGCAGGGTGAGAGGTCGAAGTCCAGAAATGTGGGTCGGGTACCGGGGACGCAGACTCGAACGTAGTCGTGGACAGGTCAGATCCAGAAGTCAAAGACGGAGACGTGGTCAGGCAGAAACAGGTCTAAATAGGAAGCAGGCTGGAACGGGTCAAAAACAGAACACAGACAAAAACACGGGAAAACGGGCAGAATAAATGCTGGAAGGTTTTGACAGGACGAATACCATCTGGCAGAAAGAGCAGGCTTATATACAGCCACCTGATTACCCACAGGTGTGGGATGTCAGGTGGCTGTGATGACAATCAGGGCAAAGGTGAAAGACAGAGACACACAGAGAAAACAGAGAAGAAACAGAGAAGAGAGAAAAATAAAACACATTCATGACAACTCTGACAGTAATTAAGTCTAAAACAAATAAAAATCAACTCCAAACACGACTTTCCTTGGCGCTGGCGTTAGGTATTTCCCCGTCATGTTTGGTACCGTTGGAAAGATGGGGATTCCCTCTAGACAACCCTTGAATATAAATCTACATAATTATAGATTTGAACCAATAGGAAGGCCTCAGAACAAAGCCTTCTACACTAAACTAAATCCCTTGTTGCTATGGCGATGTTGAAAAACAGCCTCTGATTGGTTGAATTTGTGTCACACAAACATTTTTAATAAACTTTCAGATAAATATAAAATCGGAGCAGCACAGTGGTGCAGTGGTTAGCACTCATGCCTCACAGACAGAAGGTTGTTGGTTCTATTCCCACACCAGACCTTTCTGTGTGGAGTTTACATGTTCTTCTCGTGTCTGTGGGTTTTCTCCAGGTACTCTGGCTCCGCCCACCATCCAAACACATGCACTGATAGGTTAACTGGTTAATCTAAATTGTCCATAGGTGTGAATGTGACACTGATTGTTTGTCTATATATGTTCAACCCTGAGATGAACTGGAGCTGGATTAGGCCCCCAGTGACCCCTGTGACCCTAGTGAGGATAAAGTGGGTTCAGATGAGGAAATAAGATATATATATATATATATATTTTTGTTGTTGTTTGTTTATTGGAAAAAAAACCCATGTGTTTACACTCTCTACTCAATGACTACTTTACCTACAAGAGATGATGATAAACTAGGTCCTCATTAGACATAGAAACCGGTGTGTTTGTGTGTGTGTGTGTGTGCGCGTGTGTGTGTGTGATTGTGTGTGTGTGTGTGTGTGTGATTGTGTGTGTGTGTGTGTGTGTGTGTGTATGTGTGTGTGTGTGTGTGTGTGTGTGTGTGTGTGTGTGTGTGTGTGTGTGTGTGTGTGTGTGTGTGTATGTGTGTGTGTGTGTCCTCCAGTTCCTTCTTCCTGGTGTCCTTCTTTGTTTCCTGGTAACAGGAGACATTAGGAGATAAGGATAATTATCAGTGGATCATGTGTGTGTGTGTGTGTGTGTGTGTGTATGTGTCGTGCACAGACAAACATTTTGATTCTGACCTTGAATGAACTGAAAACTAGTATTCAGAGAATTCCTAATCTGACACGTTTTTGAATTAGATCCAATAATGTGATTTTGACCTTACTGCTTAATGCCACCTTGACCTTTGACCTTTTGCAATATTGATCATTTTGTTATATGTATATATGTGTCAGTGTGTGTAATATTATGGTAATATATGCAGTATTGATTAAGTTATAGTGTGATATGTCTATTATTTGACACAAACCATGTTACAGAAGCTAATTTGGGCACATGTCACCTTTGACCTCCAGAGATCTTAAAAACAATTGGTCGTAGGTTAAAACACCAATGATGAGAATTGTAAAAATCTTCATTCCGTATCGTTTGGTACCAATCTGAAAGTTCTGTGACCCTCAGTTTTTGAGTTATAACCAATAATGTGATTTTGACCGTTTAGTTAATTGTGACATTGACCTTTGACCTTTATTCAAATGGATCATTGCACATTAGCTACATGTATATGACCTTTTAATTTCATGGTGATATCTAAAGTATTCATTGAGTTATATTGTATCATAACTTTCTCACCTTAACTTGATGTGACATTTAAAGTACAAGGGAAAAACAAACAGCAGCATATGAAGTCTTATGAACACAGTATTATTTCCCATCATGCACTTTGGCATCATGCATGAGGAGTTCATCCTTGTCACATTTAAATGTTTGGCTTTTAAACCGCTTCAAAATGTCAACTTTATTAACCAGAAAACAAACATGTGCCAAAGGGGATCAGACCGAATTAGAAAATATATGTAACACTTTAACACTTTAACACTTTAACCCTTTAACACTTTAACCCTTTAACACTTTAACACTTTAACACTTTAACACTTTAACACTTTAACCCTTTAACACTTTAACCCTTTAACACTTTAACCCTTTAACACTTTAACCCTTTAACACTTTAACCCTTTAACACTTTAACACTTTAACACTTTAACACTTTAACACTTTAACCCTTTAACACTTTAACCCTTTAACTCTATAACACTTTAACACTTTAACACTTCAACACTTTAACCCCAAAATTAAACCATCTACTTTTCTTCATTTATAGGGTAATTCAGTGTATTTTTAGAAACTTTCACTTCAATTTTAGTGGATTTTTGTCCATTTGTGTCTATTTTAAGGTACTTTTCTTCATTTATAGGGTAATTTAGTATTTTTTTTTAGTGCGTTTCACTTCATTTTTAGTGGATTGTAGTGGATTTTTGTCCATTTTAATAAATTTTTCTCTTTTTTTCAGGCCCTTTTCTCCATTTAGCCTTTAGTGCAGCTTGTCCAGTGCCTTGTATATGAAAAAAAAAACCTCTAAAATTGATAGTGTGCCTTATAGTGTGAAAATACGCTAATAATAATAATAATAATAATAATAAATCAATAAAAGTGCATATTTTCCAACATAACAGGCTGATAATAATACAGCAAAAAAACTGAAAATCTCAGCCCAATATATGTGTTTGTAACATGACACCAGACTGCTCTAAATCAAACACTAACTCATATTTACGTCGTTTGATGGTAATTCCAACGTATGTTTCTGTCTAAAAAAAGACAAAAAAAATCTGTGTCAAAAATAAAAAAAGGTCAAGACAAGAAATAAACAAACATCAATAAATATCAGCTGTAAATTCCACATATCATTAATAATAGACCTTGTTTGGTTTGACCTTTAACTTTATTCAATTAGACACCGTTGACCTTTATTTATTTTGACACTAAATCACATCAGTGAAACTTTGTTCAAAGTTCCATCCAGCAGGAAATTCAACTTTTAATTTGAATTAATGATGGAAAAAAATTAAAGAGTAAAGAAAAAGCACTTGAATCTGTTCTGACTCACAGTTTAAGTTGGTTTTTTTTTTACTCCAATTTCTCTGAAAACACAAAATTACACAAAAAAACCCACAAAAGCTGTTCAATAAAACAATAAAAGTGTTTTAGTCCAAACTCCAGAGTGTTTCCTTTACCCTTTATCTGGACTTTACTGCATTTCACATCATTTTAATAGATTTTTCTCTAATTTTAAGGCACTTTTCTCCATTTATAGGGTCATTTAGTTTATTTTTAGTGCATTTCACTTCATCTGTAGTGAATTATAGTGGATTTTGTTCATTTTTCTCCATTTTAGGGCATTTTACTCCAGTTATAGACTATATTAGTACATTTTTAGTTAATTTCACCTGATCTTTAGTGAATTATAGTGGATTATTGTCCATTTTAGTAAATTTTTTCTCCATTTTTAAGACATTTTACTCTATTTATAGGCAATTTTAGTAAACGTTTAGTGTATTTCACTTTATTTTTAGTGAATTGTAGCAGATTTTTGTCAATTTTTCTCAATTTTTAAGCCACTTTTAGGGTAATTTAGTACATTTTTAGCACATTTTAGTGTATTTTTAAAATAAGGCAATGGTGGGGAATGAACTGTAAATGTAGGAGTGTATTTCAGTCTCCATCTTTCTCTGTGATTCCTTTACAAACACAACATTGTTTTATCTGGATTTTAATTGATTTTACATCATTTAAATAAATGTTCTTTATTTTTTTTTTTTTACTGTATTTCACTTTATTTTGAGTGCATTTTTGTCCATTTTAGTACTTTTTCTCACTTTTTCTGTATTTTTTAAGGCATTTTATTCTATTTATAGGCTATTTTAGTACATTTTTAGTTGATTTCACCTGATCTTTAGTGAATTATAGTGGATTATTGTCCATTTTAGTAGATTTTTTCTCCATTTTTAAGACATTTTACTCTATTTATAGGCTATTTCAGTAAACGTTTAGTGTATTTCACTTTATTTTTAGTGAATTGTAGCAGATTTTTGTCAAATATTCTCTATTTTTAAGCCACTTTATTTTGAGTGCATTTTGGTCCATTTTAGTACTTTTTCTCACTTTTTCTGTATTTTTTTAAGGCATTTTATTTTATTTATAGGCTATTTTAGTACATTTTTGTGCATTTCGCTTCATTTTTAGTGCATTTTTGTGGGGTTTTTTGGCCAAAATTAAGGCAATGGAGGGGAAAAACACTGTAAATGTAGTTGTGTTTTTCAGTCTCTATGTTTTTCTGTGTTAAATAAACAGTTAAAGTCAGTGTTTTAGTCCAAACTCCAGGGTGTTTCCTTTACAAACACAACATTCCTTTATCTGGATCCAAACAGCTGCACTTTTACTTTACATTTCCTTTGCATTTTTATCTAAATCACCTC
>CM035789.1:44747002-44772002 GCA_020466265.1 Siphamia tubifer | reverse complement strand
ATAAATGTAAAGAGTATAAAGTACATATATTTATATAAATGTAAAGAGTATAAAGTACATATATTTATATAAATGTAAAGAGTATAAAGTACATATATTTACATAAATGTAAAGAGTATAAAGTACATATATTTACATAAAAGTAAAGAGTATAAAGTACATATATTTATATAAATGTAAAGAGTATAAAGTACATATATTTATATAAATGTAAAGAGTATAAAGTACATATATTTATATAAATGTAAAGAGTATAAAGTACATATATTTATATAAAAGTAAAGAGTATAAAGTACATATATTTATATAAAAGTAAAGAGTATAAAGTACATATATTTATATAAAAGTAAAGAGTATAAAGTACATATATTTACATAAAAGTAAAGAGTATAAAGTACATATATTTATATAAATGTAAAGAGTATAAAGTACATATATTTATATAAATGTAAAGAGTATAAAGTACATATATTTATATAAATGTAAAGAGTATAAAGTACATATATTTATATAAAAGTAAAGAGTATAAAGTACATATATTTATATAAAAGTAAAGAGTATAAAGTACATATATTTATATAAATGTAAAGAGTATAAAGTACATATATTTATATAAATGTAAAGAGTATAAAGTACATATATTTATGTCAAAGTGTAGGGAGTAAATGTAAAAAGTTTCCAGAAAAATAAAAACTCTAGTAAAGTACTTACAAAATAAAAGTACAGTAATGAAGTATTTTTACTTAATTTCTTTCCACCTCTGGTACCAAACGATGCGTAATGAACATTTATACAATTCTCATATTTGGTGTTATCACCTACGACCAATAGTTTTTGAGATCTCTGGAGGTCAAAGGTGACATGTGGCCAAATTAACTTGTGTAACACTGTAGTCAATACTGTATATATTATCATAATATTACACACACTGACACATATATACATATAACCGAATTATTAATATTGCAAAAGGTCAAAGGTCAAGGTCGTATTTAGCTTTTTATCTCGTAAATTTGACTTTTTATGTCATAATTGTAACTTTATATATATATATATATATATATATATATATATATATATATATATATATATATATATATATATATAATTATTGCAAAGGGTCAAAGGTCAAGGTTGCATTTAGCAGAAAGGTCAAAATCACATTATTGGCTTTGAATCAAGAACAGGTTGTCATAGAAACTGGAGATTGGCACAAAATAGAGCCGAGATTAGACATTCTCTGAATACTAGTTATTTATGTATTTATTTATTTAATTTTGGCACTTTCAGTCGTCCGTAAACACCAGACCCAGTGCGAGTATTTGATTGCGCTCATATAAATAGGCCTGTGGACACTGTATGATTTCTTTATGTTCTCTAGTCAGATGCTGCCCAGGTCGATACTCAACCTCCCGATTAATTTTTCATGAGCAAGGATTCACAGGTAGCACATTTCACAGCTCATCATGACACAGATTGTGTTTCCAGCAGGAGTTATAGCTGGAAACACAATAGGTCTGAAGAGATGTGATCTCCTCTGGGGTAAGCTGAGGTTAATAACCATAATATGCAGTGGCTTCCTTGGGTCTCGGGGTCAGTCTTTGTGTTCTGAAAGTGGCAACGATCCACAAAACAGATTCATCAAGCAGATAAAAATGGAATGATTCATGCAGACAAATAGCCAATAATCCTCCTGTGACTGACGACTGTACGCTGTTACAGAAGAGATGGCCTGACCCGCTTGTAAATAAGGAGCAGAATCTCATTTCATTTTATCAAACTTAGAAATGATTTTTCAGTAAAAGCCACAAAATGGTCCAATTCACAAATAGGCCTGTTTACAGGGGAGGTTTTTTATTCCTGTTTATTTCAGAATAAAGGTTCATTCCTCTTTAATATTCAGGTCACAGAAATCAGTTTAATGGGTATGGACGGGACATTTAGGAGACATGAAAAAAGAAAAAAATGACTATAAGTGAGATAAAAATGCAGAATTATGAGATGAAAAGTCAAATTAGTGAGATTAAAAAAATTTAATTAGGATTAAAAAGTAAGAAATATGAGATAAGAAATACATAATTACGAGAAAAAGAGTCGAAATTATTATTAAATCTAAATCATGAGATAAAAAGTCAAAATTGTTAAATAAATCTGTTCAGTTTTATAAATTGTTTGTTTTATTGGATTATTCACATTTGACCTGTTTACATCCTGTTTAATTCAGAATAAAGGTTAATTACTCTTTCAAAATAAAGGTTCATTCCTCTTTCAAAATAAAGGTTCATTCCTCTTTCAAAATAAAGGTTCATTCCTCTTTCACAATAAAGGTCCATTCCTCTTTCAAAATAAAGGTTCATTCCTCTTTCACAATAAAGGTCCGTTCCTCTTTCACAATATAGATCAATTCCTCTTTCACAATATAGGTCAATTCCTCTTTCACAATAAAGGTTCATTCCTCTTTGACAATAAAGGTTCATTCCTCTTTCACAATAAAGGTCCATTCTTCTTTCAAAATAAAGGTTCATTCCTCTTTCACAATAAAGGTCCGTTCCTCTTTCACAATATAGGTCAATTCCTCTTTCACAATAAAGGTCAATTCCTCTTTCACAATAAAGGTTCATTCCTCTTTGACAATAAAGGTCCATTCCTCTTTCACAATAAAGGTCCATTCCTCTTTCAAAATAAAGGTTCATTCCTCTTTCACAATAAAGGTCCATTCCTCTTTCACAATAAAGGTTCATTCCTCTTTCACAATAAAGGTCCATTCCTCTTTCACAATAAAGGTCCATTCCTCTTTCACAATAAAGGTCCGTTCCTCTTTCTCTTTCAGATGAACCATGTAAAAACCTAATTCCAGTTGAAAATGATAATTCAGAATAAAGTCACTGGTTTATTCTGATCTGAATTCAATAATTCCTCAGACAGAGAATCACTTCATTCCTCTGGAACATTATTCCAGTCCTTCTGCACATGTTCCTGGTCTGGTCATGGTGACGCACATATCCCATTGTGGGCATTAGTTTATTGATTCCTATGGTTGATTGGATCGAGCTGCTGCTTCAAAATTAGGACAATAACTAGTATTCAGAAAATGTCTAATCTCGCCCCTATTTTGTGCCAATCTTCCGTTTCTATGACAACCTGTTCTTGAATTAGAGCCAATAATGTCATTTTGACCTTTCTGCAAAATGCGACCTTGACCTTTGACCTTTTGAAACATTGTTAATTTGGTTATATGTATATATGCGTCAGTGTGTGTAATATTATGATAATATAACCAAGTTATAGTGTGATATGTCTATGTTTGACAATAACAGTGTTACACAAGTTAATTTGGACACATGTCACCTTTGACCTCCAGAGATCTGAAAAACTATTGGTCGTAGGTGATAACACCAAATATGTGAATTGTAGAAATCTTCATTCTGCATCGTTTGGTACCAATATGAAAGTTCTTGAATTATAACCCATTATGTGATTTTGACCTTTCTGCTAAATGTGACGTTGACCTTTGACCTTTACTCAAATGGATCATTGCATCTGATCTGATCTGCATTAGCTACATATATATCTCCACCGCCATCATCCATCACTGTGTGGTTTGGATCAGCCACAAACTAACAGATACTCAGGTCTGTAGAGAAGACCACCCACACCAGCCCACCCCTCCATTCAGAACTTATACACAGCCAGAGTGAATGAAGGGGCAGGTGGCATTACTGCAGACCCCTCACACCCTGAACATCACCTGTTCCACCTCCTCCCCTCCAGCAGGTGTTACAGAGCTCTGTTCGCCAAAACATCCAGACACAGGAACAGTGTTTTTTCCTCAGGCTGTCACTGATTAACACTTAACACCAGTCACAGGGTGTCAGAATAACACCACCAACATTCTCTGCCCTTACCTACAGCCAATATATTCTATATATACTGTTAAATACTGTTTATAAACCTGTACATAACATGACTATACTCAACCATTGCACATAACCACATTATTGTTATTTGTTATGTTGTTTTATATGTTATTTATGATATGTTATTTATATCCACGGTTCTCAAACTGGGGTCCGCGGACCCCTAGGGGGACGTGGCGCATGTCCAGGGGGTACGCAAAATTATTCACGGTTTTGTTTTGTTTTGGGTTTTTTTGCTGTTTTATTTTGAAATGCGGAAGTTTTATTTTGTAGCGAGCGGGCGGAAGTAACAGCGCTGTTTGACGCCAGCTTGACTAAATTGAGACGAAGCGAGTCACAGGCTATTTTTAGCCACCCTGCAGCGAACATGGATCGATTTTTGTGTCCGCCAAGTTCCTCAAGAAGTGGTAAAAGAAATGACAATGAAAATGACAATGACAAAAACAAACGCCCTAACCCTAAAAAGAGAAAGTACATTGATAGTTATATTGAGTTTGACAAGCTCATCCCTCTCATTAAGTGTCTGTCTGTCTGTCTGTCTGTCTGTCTGTCTGTCTGTCTGTCTGTCTGTCTGTCTGTCACACACACACACACACACACGGTTTTGTGTGTCTTTTGTTCCGTTTATTATTTTAAAATTATTTAAAATTGTTTGTTTCTGAAGTGTTCATTTATATTATAATACCTGAAAATGTGGCTGGTTTGCACAAAAGCACTATTAAAAAAGGTTATCATTGTTTCATAATAATCATTGAAGTGTTTTTTTTATCATTTTCAGTATCGCCAGGATGAGGGGGGACATGGAAAAATTTCACCCCTCCAAGGGGGACCTGGGCCAAAAAAGTTTAAGAACCCCTGATTTATATGATGTAAATTATGTCTCGTCTATGTTTCTCTTATTATTTGTATGTGAGGGCACCACTTGTAACCGGAAGCAAATTCCTGTATGTTTACAAATACATGACACTAAAGGTGATTCTGATTCTGATATGCCCATGTAATTTAGTTTTATCATTTTATTGTGAATATGTCAAACATAAAAACATTTTATCTTTCAAAAGCCAATAATTGATAAAATAACAAAACAAAGACAATATAGCATAAATAAAAAAATAAGAAGCCAAGTAACATATTCGAAAGGGAGTGGGAAGAAGTAAAAATAAAAATTATCTCCCAAATTATTGTTTGTACCAAACAATAATAGAAATGCAAAAAAAATAATAATAATAAAATAAAAAATAAAAACATAAAACAAAATATACTGTGTATATATATATATATATATACATATATATATATTATGGTGATATCTGAAGTATTCATTGAGTTAAGCAGGATACGTCTCCGTGGACACAAACAAACACACACACACACACATAAACACACACACACACACAGAGTAATAACAATAATCTCACCCAACCAGTGTTGGGTGAGATTAACAACTTTTGAATTCTGACCTTATGTCAATTCTAAAAAATACTATAACGTTTTTTACCATAAAGTGCAGAGTGTGTGTAAAGTGCCCAGCTGGACACCGTAGGGTTAATGTGTGTGTTTTAATATATTAGTTTCAGTCTGTCCCAGTGTAGCGCCTGGCTGCAGCACACACTTGTGTTTACTTCTAAACCTCTGACACAACAGGAGGATGGATGTGTTAACGCTGCAGCCAAACACATGCTAACAACTTCATTCTATCACTGTGTTCAAAGCTTGTTTCTGCTGCCACTAAAGAAACACAACAATAATTAAATCAAATGTGTTAGTGCAGGAAGGAGCAGAGTTTATATGAGGTGTGTGTAAGTGCTGTACTTTTATTTAAACACACACACACACACACACACACACACACACACACACACACACACAAACAGTGATTACAATAATTAAAAATGAATAAATAAATAATCATATGTAGAATATAAAGGCAAAGGCAACACGTTCACAGGTAAATATGTTGATTTGAAAGTTTAGAAAGTGTACACACCATGTTAAAATATATTTGTTTTATAATTAAAAAATAAATGTATATTATATATATATATATATTCTATTTATATTATAATATAAATTTCACATTAAGACCAAAAAGCATGTGACTTGATAGCTCTGTGTACAGTAGCCTATGTTAGCCGACCGCAGATCCTGTGGGGGCAGATCCTAAAAATTTGGTCAGCCTCTCGCTCTGCCCACCCCCCACCCCCCACCCAGTGACCTAGCCAACCAGAGAACTGTGAGATTGTCCAGAAGCCAAAACTGATCATTTCAGGCAGAGGCTGTGACTTATATATGGATTAATTCTGGTAGTGCCTAATGACTCAGAATTTTTATCTCATGATTTTGACTTTTCATTAATAGTTTTTACATTTATCTCATAATGTTTACATGTTATCTCATAATTTGGACTCTTATCTCATGATTTTGACTTTTTATCTCCTAACTTTGACTCCACTTCATGCGCCTTATATATGAAAAACTTTCATATAAACCATTCATTGACAGTCCACCTTACAGTACAGAAAATACAGTAATTCCATCATGTGTTTCAGTCTAATACAGTGATTGACTGTAAAATATTGGGGCAGGGTCCTAAATGGACATTGGTAAGAACACAGTAATGGTCTTTACTGTCTTTTTGTTTTGTTTTACTCGTACTTTTTGCAGTTACTGTACAAACACTCACCAATTTTCTACAAATCGACAGACATTTGAAATGAGATATTTTATTACATGACAAAGAATGATTTGAATGTTGAAAAAAAAAACACATTAACTTATTTTCACCAAAAAATGCAGTTACTGCCTTTTTACTTTGTAGGGCAGAATAATTGTAATGCCTTTTTCTTATTTATCTTTCTATTTGTTCTATTTATGCACTTCTTTTTCAGTCTGGAATAAATAAATATTATTATTATTATAAAGTTGTTTTTTTATTATACATAACACTACACATTACTAAAATACATAATACATAATACTACACATTACTAAAATACATAATACATAATACTACACATTACTAAAATACATAATACATAATACTACACATTACTAAAATACATAATACATAATACTACACATTACTAAAATACATAATACTACACATTACTAAAATACATAATACATAATACTACACATTACTAAAATACATAATACTACACATTACTAAAAAAATATTGCACTGTTGTGGATAGTTTATTGCACAGTTTATCATGTAAATATAGTCACTCAGACAAATTGTCCAAAGTTTCCTGGTGTGTGTTTATAGTATTATAAGCCTGACAAAGTTCTAAATATACGAGGTAGTGTGGATGTATGTATGGGAGCTGATGGTCAATGGGGAGGAACCCTGGTCCCAGGCGCACCGCTGTACTGTGCCCTCACATGCAGGCAGCAGAAAAGGCCACATGAACTGAACTATCGGAGAAAACTATTGACTTTAAATGTTTATTTAGTGATTTGAGCCTCATTTATGTTATTCATGTGGGAATGAGGTTCAGAACGTCCAACAGCCATCACGCTTCATCCCTCGTCGTTGTTGCCGTCGTCCACAATTCACTAAATTTGCTTCCCCTCCCTCAATTCTCTGCAGATTTCAATTCTGGTTGATTCATTAAATAGATCTAAGCATCTACAAATGTATCATTTTGTTTGTTGAAATGTAAAATTGTAAACAATTTCTCTACAACTTTGTATATTATTCCAGTCTGTCACTAAAAATCACTTCTCCTCCCTCAATTCTCAATGGATTTTAATTCTGATTTTATGATCTATTGAATGCCTCTCTTTTGTTGATAGCAAGACATCACAGCTGTGAGGTCAGGGTCATTGGGGCTATCTTTAATGTTGTGAAAACAGCACAAAAAAAATTTATTTTATGGTTTTAAAACAGAACAAATACAAATTTTCAGTATACTTCACTCACTCGTATCATGGTCAATCAATTTAAAAAAATAGATTTAATTGCAGTGAGTTATTCAGTCACTATAACAACATGACATTGTGGCGTAATATTAACAAAGTAGCGTGGTGCACCGACACAGGCTAACTCAGAGTCCTGCACGGTTCTGATTTTGACATACCGCAACCGCCCGTACCCATCATATTTAAACTCGTATCCGACCCGTTTTTCGGCGGAAAAAAAAATCTGCATCCGAACCGACCCGCTATAAATGAACCCGATATCCGACCCGAACCCGAAAGAAAATGTCAGATAGCCAAACTTAAATACAAACATTTATTGCCACGAATATACTGAACAGTGACATAGCCAAGGCAGAGCCAAATAAAAATGTTGTTAACTTTTTAGCCTATGAACTGCAAATTAGACCCACGATCACCCACGTCCGACCCGAACCGAACCCGTATCCGACACAGCAAAACATTTTTCACCCGTTTTCGTGAAAATCTGCGGTTCACCCACGGGTCACCCACGGGTACCCGAGCCCGTGCAGGACTCTGGGCTGACTGCAATCTGACTGCTGTCTTTGTCCATATCCAATATGTCATTGTTGTGCTTCTGAAAGACAATACAATGAAGAATATGGGACGCCCTCTACTGTCCAGTCTCATGGAGGTGTGCATCGGTCTGTCCAGGAATGGATGGATGTCCCCTACATTCAGATGTCCCCAGTAGCTGTTGGACAATTTTAATTCTTTTATGTACAAATAACAGCTGATGCTAATGGTAATGCACTGTTTTTTTGTTCTGAATATAGACTATGTAGACTGTAAAGAAATCTGATAGACATTAACAACCTCTTATTCATTCAAGCTTTTTAATTCATTCATTTTAAAATGACTATACTATTAGGCTACGTTACATGTGATGAGGTCGTTTCCCTCTATTTTAATAGTTAGATAGTGGTGAAGATAGTGGTTTCAACACTCAAACCTGAGAATGACTGGACCTGTAGTCAGTATTTTTCTCACTGTCTGTGATACCATTTAAATGCACGTTTATTCAAATGTTTTTGTGTGAAAACTGTTATTGGGTGTTTTTTTCCTGAAGTGGGTGGGTTCACTCAACTTAATCTGGCAAAACTGTCTGTGTGCAGTCTGAAGGAAAAGAGGAAATATGGTCCTTTTTCACAACTTCCGCATTTTGCACCGGAAATACGTAAGCGGAGAGTAACCCTACTTCCGCACCGGTAAAAGTTAAATGGCGAAGATGACAGTAATGACCAAAAGTTATTGTAAAATACTGGGGTGTTCTTGTAATGTCCAGAAGTAGTCTTATATTTTGTTCCACTCTTTCATTGTTAATGGCGAAACGAGATGAAAACGGGTCCAGGCTATTCAGCGTTATGAAGGGACGAGTTTTATAATTAAAAAAAGGAGCACTTCCATCTGCAGCAGACACTTCATATCAGAACACTACATCTCAGGGATGACTGTTCACCGGTTAACATGGATACTCGTGGATCTAGGATGGTCCTGTGGGCCCAGATGGAGGGGTTAACACGGGTACTCGTGGATCTGGGACGGTCATGTGGGCCCAGATAGAGGGGTTAACACGGGTACTCGTGGATCTAGGATGGTCCTGTGGGCCCAGATGGAGGGGTTAACACGGGTACTCGTGGATCTGGGACGGTCCTGTGGGCCCAGATAGAGGGGTTAACACTGGTACTCGTGGATCTAAGATGGTCCTGTGGGCCCAGATGGAGGGGTTAACATGGGTACTCATGGATCTGGGACGGTCCCAGCTGCTACTTAACCCCAAATATAATGAGAAATGACTGATGTCAAAATTACACCATTAATTTTTCTGAAATATTAAGTGAGTTAATTAAAATTCCCTTAACGACCTGAGTGTAGTTGATGTCATAGTCTGATATTGGGTGACCAGATGAGGTTGGCTGAAATTTGGGATGTGTGTTGGGGGGGTAGGGGTGGCGCTGCACTGATGGACATATAAAGAACATTTACTCCCAAGTCTGTCCAATGAATGTTCTTCAAGTAAGCTATTTATTAGTCTATTAGGCTAATCAATATTAATCAAATATCATTAATACAAGCTTATAATACACATACAAATGTTCCCTTGAAATAGACCAAACACTGTTGAATGTGGAGACCTGGGGAGTTGAACCATAACACAATGGACCTTTTTCACAACCGAAAATACATAAGCGGAGCGTACCCCTCCTTCTGCACCGGCAAAAGTTAAATGACGAAGATGACAGCAACGACCAAAAGTTATTGTAACATACCAGGATGTTGTTGTAATGTCCAGAAGCAGTCTTATATTTCGTTCCACTCCTTCCCTGTTAACGGTGAAACTGGACGAAAACGGGTCCAGGCTATTCAGCGTTATGAAGGGATGAGTTTTATAATTAAAAAAGGAGCACTTCCATCTGCAGCAGACACTTCACATCAGAACACTACATCCTGGGGAAGAATGTTTGAAACCAGAGTCTGTCCCTAGCATTTTTATTGGAATGATTCTATTCCTACAGGAAAAAGGAGCCAGTATATGAACGGTGTCAAAAACGGCAGCTGTTAACATCAGTATGAGTTGATATAAAACAAATGTCCATGGTTTTAATGTTATGGTGAACACAAATAAGTAATGTTGGACTTAAACTGTAGTTAGGATCTTTAACCTTTAGATGCAAGTACATCAGTGTCAGCAGTAAACAACAGTAGCATTGGAAGGAAAGAGTGTAAATAGACATAGAACTGCAGCCAGTGAACAGTAGTAAGTCACAGTAAATGTATGAACACTGATCAAACCTGGAGTTTGTGAGGGTAGCATCTAACACTCACAAAAACCTGCCCGTCTACTACATTAGATATTATGACAAACAAACACCAACATAAACACACACTGCCAGAGAAAAATGTGAACGGATTATGATAGCATTCGGCTAACGCTAACATTATGCTAACGAGACGTTGACTTGAACCATAGACAGAACAAATATGAAATAGTGAAATAGTCCTTGTCCTCTATACTGTCCATACATAACTCTTGTCCTCAGTATAAGTGGACATACTAATGATTTGTGGACATAGTTATCAGTTCAGTAGCACGTAGCCCCACGGCTCTCTCTCCTCACTTTGATACTTTTTCCTCACAGAAAAAAATGTTCACCTTTATCAATTTTTTTCGTTAGTGAATTTTCCTCCATGACTCTTCCAATATCTGCAAATGTTAAAAGTGACACATTTCTTCAGGAACTTGAAAAGACTCTCTCAATATTACCGGCTTTCTACTGTCTTGACATTTAACAGGAAGTTCGGTTACGCTCCTGTGACGTATGTCCGCTTTTTGTGAAAAAGGTCCATTTGGCAACACAGTCTGTGTACAGTCTGAAGGAAAAGAGGAACAATAACACTGCTGTTACCAACATGTGCACACAACTATGCTTCATACTTTCAGACTAATGTGCCACTCATGTGTGCTCTGGGAAACAAACATTTTCCAGTTTGGAAATGGTTTTTACCAGCGTGTTGTGTTCACAACCTTCTGTTGTTGTGGATCAATTACTCGTTAGAAATAGCATCGCCTCTGGATAGGTAAAAACAAACCATAACATCATATTTTTTTAAAGGACATATGTTTCTAACATATTATATTACACCTTTTAAATACACAACATCGCATAGACACCAAAAAACTACCCACATGTACTATTAAAAAAACACTTTATTAACGTACGCCACTGACCAGTCAAGTGTCTTTTCCCGCTTCCCGCCATGTTGAAAAGGTTGAAGGTCATGTCATCTCGGTAACTCGTGTTATCAACATTTTCTACGAGTCGCCCAGTGGAAAATACTACAAATCGGAGTGTTGTTCATGTATGCTTCCCATATCGGAGTTTGGTATCTTCCAATAATCCCCAGAGCACTTGAATGGCACATGAAATCTGCTTACGAACAGCAGGACCGTGGAGTAGGCATGTCCATCCACCTGTCTCTGACACGAGGTTGGATGTCCTTCCTGTCAGTCAATTCTGGGACGCTTTAGATTGGCCATGTTAGGTGTCAATTAAAAGGTAGCGCATTAATCTGTTAATCGATATTACATATTAAAAATATTAATTACAGAGGAAAATGGACAAAAAATACCTCAGTTTGGATAAACCTGCCTTCCGCCTGTGTTTTGGACCTTTACCCTTTAACTTTTCTTATATTCCTTGGACTTTTAAGAAGATGGATGTTCACCTGCCAAAAAGTAAGAAGAGACACGTTTCTCCAATTTAGCTTTTATGGAAAAGAACCTTTATTGTTTATGCTGGTGCTGTTTGTGGTTATGGTTTGTGTATTCAGAAAGATGACATTGTTTAATTTGATGTGTAACAAATGGGCCTACATGAATAAGGGAATGAATAAGTTACTTAAATGGGTGTTAAGGTCTGTGTTAAAGTATGTATCTGTACTAAATGACTTCCCCTGACAGCTAGACAATTATCACATACAAAGTAAGATAAACAGTCGATATTTCATAAGTCATAATTACGATTTTACGTTATAATTGTGAAATGAAAAGTTATAATTCTAAGATAAAAAGAAATATAACATTTTAGACTCTGTACTAGAGGATGACATTTTGTCGGAATTCCCGTGGGTCACGTGATTCCCGTGGGATAGAAGTCAACATTTTATTAATCTCGTAATTGGAATGGGAATAAAAAAAATATATTTTTTGTTACCTTATGATTTTATCTTTTAATCTCATAACTCTGGCTCTTGACCTCATAACTTCAGCTTTTTACTTCAGAATTTTGGCCTCGCTTAACGTGCCTTATAGTCCAGTGTGCCTTATATATGAAAAAAAACAACTCAGAAATAAATCATTCATTGACAGTGTGCCTTTTTTTCCCATTTGACTCTATATAATGTAGAAAAGTCTGCAGAGTTCATTAAGGAAAGTACCACTGGCCATTAAGGGTTAATCATCACACTGTAGCTGACATATATAATACCACTATAAATAATAACTTACTACGACAACCTTAGAAAAAGGTGCTAATTGCTATGTTTTTCCAGCCTTTAAAAAAAAGGGTTCTTTCAGTCTAAGTTTCAGTCTGGGTGAAAATAAATGTCAAGCACATTGATTGGAAGTGAGACGAAGAAAAATGGAGATCAGGCACAAAAGTAGCACAAACTTTTAACAAGCGAGGAGTGTGATAAGATGTGGCTGCGGGATGGTGTTTGAGCCATCACTCCTGCCACACACACGTTCACTCGCACTGATATTCACAGTTTCCATAGCAACACGACTTTGATTTTTTTTTTGTGTGGTGTAAATATTACTCCCTCTTTTTTTTTCCTTCTCCTTCCTCCAGATAATAAAATGTCGTTAGACCCTCTATGGATATGAAGGACTGTGTGAATATTAAATGTTGAGTCTATGTGTGTGTGTGTATGTGTGTGTGTGTGTGTGTGTGTGTGTGTGTGTGTGTGTAAAAAGTCGAAATACCACATGTCTGTATTTGATCTTCAATGGTACAGGTTTGAAACCTCGAGTTTAGAGGATTTTTTTTTTTTCAGGGATATAGCTGCCGTGTTGCCCTGTAACTATGAAAGAAACACCATCGTAAAGTGCAGGAGAAAAGTATTTTTTGTGCTTTTCCTCCAAGTTTGTGACACACTTTCCACCTCGCAGATCCCCTGATGTTCAACTGAAGGCAAACTGTGAATTTAAGTCTCAAGTTAGCGTGGATTAAAGTCTTAGGTGGTGCACACATGTTCCTATTTTTAAGACTTGAAATATATTTTGTGATAGTTTTGTAGCTGTGGAGTAGAGTTGGCTCCTGGAATGAACCTCGACTCAACGCTGCGACTTCTAACACCACATCTAGATTTCTGTAAGTGTGAGTTTTTATTCTGGTTTAATCCAGAATAAAGGTTCATTCCTCTTTCAGAATAAAGGTTCATTCCTCTTTCAGAATAAAGGTTTTTATTTATTTAGTGATTAGGACATGTGTTATTCAGAGCGAGAGAGAGAGAGAGAGACTCTGAACTTCTCAGTAGCTTATGAAGAACATTGCAGAAACATCAGTCACATTATATTTCATCACATCAGGACCATCTCGTGTCTGTGGAAAAATCTAGTTCATGCTGCTGTAATGTCAGGCTGTCACTGGCTGGAGAGAGAGAGAGAGAGAGAGAGAGAGAGAGAGAATCCCGCAGCCCACCAGGGTTAGGGTTAGTGGAGTACACCTGATAGTAGTTAAATAATTGTCAATGACATAAACGTACCTCACAGACAAACCCTGGTTCTATTCCCACACCAGACCTTTCTGTGTGGAGTTTACATGTTGTCCTCGTGTCTGTGTTAGGGGTGCGTGGTTGAACCACACACCTACGGATGGTGAGGATCAACCACAGATCAGGTGGATGACGCAACAAAAAATATTTGAAGTAAATTCGGGTGGGTTGCGGTTGATGCACTCAAATAAAATAAAATAAAAAAAACATTTTGCATGTTATTCCAAAGGTAAACAAACAAATGAAAACGACACTAAAATAGTTTTTAATCAGGCAGTAGGGTTAGGGTTAGGGTTGATCATTCTGTTGATCATTCACTGGATGCTTAGTTTAGACAGAACACAAGTGGTAGCAAAGTCTGTGAAAATCAGAAATTAAAAGCACAGAAATTTAAAACTAAGGTGAAAGAAAAGAAAGTACTGTCTGGGAGCGGGTTCTGGAGGTGGTAAATGTAGACAATGCAAGTGTATTTGTGTAGTCTGTATAAAAATCATCTGACATGGTTCATCACAGCTGGACTAAAACCACAAGCATCACTTTAGTTTCTTCCATCGCGACCCCAAGAGAGTGAGTGTCAGCAGAGGTAAAAATCTACGTTAACAGATGCATGTGTGGGCCTGTGCTGCCCTGATATGTACGTGATATATTTAAGCATTTGGCAGACGCTTTTATACAAAATGACTTACAAGGGAAAATGAGCAAGCATGCTGTCTGAAGAATAAAATACAAAAATCAATAAAAAGAACACAATGATTAAAAAAAACCTGCAGTGCAATTAAAGCAAGGAACACAAAGTGCAGTAGATAAAAAACTGTCATAAAAGTAGATGTGCAAGTAAAACAGCAGCAGGTTAAGAAGATGTTTAACAGGGACATGTCTGTAAATGTGTCAGTATTGGCATAAAAAATCTTTTTCCACTGTTGTCTTCGGGCCAGATATAATATGTCAGCATCCATATAATTAAAAACATTTTAAAAGATAAGGTTTTATCCGCTGTGTTCACGTTGTGCAGTGGGTGGAGGTAATTTTGAAATCGCTGTAAATTAGTTTTTTTTTTTTTTTTTTCCACAAAGGCTCTAGTTTACTGGCAAAATATAGACTACCACTGAACTATACTGTTAGAAAAATGATGATAGACATAGTCCCAACAGCACAGGCATCGTCATTAAACCTAGAAAAATAATCAGTGGATGGTGGGAGGGTTCGGTTCTGAAAATTAGGGGAAAGTCATTCATACAAATGGATAGCGGGCAGATAGAGATTTTAAGAAGGGGTTGCATCTGTAGTCTGCGTGGGTTTTCTCCAGGTACTCTGGCTCCTCCCACCATCCAAACACATGCAATGATAGGTTAACTGGTTAACTAGTTAACTGGTTAACTGGTTAATCTAAATCACCCATAGGTGTGAATGTGACAGTGATTGTTTGTCTATATATGTTCAGCCCTGAGATGAACTGGAGACTCATACAGGGTGACCTCTGACCCCGCCTTCACCCACTGTAGCTGGATTAGGCCCCCAGTGACCCCTGTGACCCTAGTGAGGATAAAGCGGGTTCAAATGATGAGATGAGACATAAATGTTTTGGTAAAGACACCTCATGCTCAACTTAGATGGTTACGGTGAACACAGACTTCTGTATTTGAACATATAATCATCCTGTTTCAGCTGTAAGATCATAGCAGGTGTACGGTTATATACTGTAAAATTGTCACAGCTGTACGGTTATATACTGTAAAATTGTCGCAGGTGTACAGTTATATACTGTAAAATTGTCACAGGTGTACGGTTATATACTGTAAAATTGTCACAGGTGTACGGTTATATACTGTAAAATTGTCGCAGGTGTATGGTTATATACTGTAGAATTGTCGCAGGTGTACGGTTATATACTGTAAAATTGTCGCAGGTGTACGGTTATATACTGTCCCCCACGTTTGGAACAAGCAGTGACAAAGTGTAATAAATCCTCGTCAGTGGTGTTTGATTAAATCACAGCTCAGTTTGTTCTTTTCTCTGCCTGTTTCCTCCTCATGAATGTCAATTAGCTGCTACAGTTATTTATAGTTGAAGATTGAATACAGGGTTTCTCCTTCTGACTGATAATACCCCCCCTCCCCCCCATTTGTCTTCATGTGGAGATTGAGACATATGGACACCAGGACGCAGGCACCGTCTCCAGATCTTCCCAGTCTGGGATCAGTTTTCCAAAGACATGGTTTAGGGGTACCCATGACACTGGCCCCATTTTTACAAAAGGCCAGTTTGTTAAAGTATGTCATTGTCACGTGAATTCATTTAATGTGGATTGGGCCTTAGACATAGATAGATAGATAGATAGATAGATAGATAGATAGATAGATAGATAGATAGATAGATAGATAGATAGATAGATAGATAGATAGATAGATAGATAGATAGATAGATAGATAGATAGATAGATAGATAGATAGATAGATAGATAGATAGATAGATAGATAGATAGATAGATTGCACACAAAATTTACACAACAGTGATATTTTGGCAATGAAACATCATTGCTTGGCTTCCAGGGCCCACATACTTAAATAAATAAATAAATAAAAACAGCTGAAATGAGTGCAGTATATAATAAATACACACACACACACACACACACACACACACACACACACCATGGCCTGTTTGTGATGCCAGTTCAGTGGACACACAGTCTGCAGGAGTCATCACCCACTGCCACATATAATTACCATAATGAATGTATACACACACACACACACACACACACACACACACACACACACACACACCATGTCTCATGAGGACCAAGGTCATAATCATCACTTGTAGGTAAAGTAGTCATTGGGTAAAGAGTAAAATAAATCTTAAAATAAATACATGCTAAACACTATTAAACAAACAAACAAAAATATATATAAAATTAAATATTTAACAAATAAAATCAAAATTTTTCTCTTTTTTCCTCTTTTTTTCCCTTTTGTCACTTTCCTCATTTTTCTTTTTTTCTTTTTTCCACCTTTTCTTGTTTCTCTTTGGGGTTTTTTCCTCCTTTTTTTGTTACTTCCCACTTTTTTTCTCTCCTTTTTGTCCACTGTTGCCCCAGTGGGAGACATAGAAATGCTGTTTGTCCGTCAGTCCATCCGTCTGTCCAGGAACACTGTCCTGTCAATAACTTCTGTCAACTTCGATCATCAAATTCACACACACATTCCTCTCATAAAGACCATGTTCCAGTTCGATGATGACTCATACTTTTTTCATCATTTGTGTGACGGTGGACACAACAGCAGGATATTTTATAATTTTTTATTCTTTTCCCCCCACTTTTTCCTTTAATTTTTTCAAATTTTTTTCCTCCACTTTTCTCTTTTTTCTCCCGTTTTCCTTCACCTGTCAGTAAATCATGCACTCGGGGGAAAAAAAGAGCATGAAAAAATAATTTCAAAAAATAAAAATCAATAAAATGACATATCAGCCAACCCAACAGGTGGAGGCACTGATACAGGAAAAACCAAACTATGGGCCCATATGTTTGTGTCATTAGTTTTTCCCTCTGGGCTCCAGAACACACACCTACTGTTGTTTCTGTTGCTTCTTTTACCTGAATGTAAATAATGTGGAAGTGTCACAGATGGTTCAGCGCTGATGAATAATGCATGTGTGGAATTCCACTGTCTCCGATAGTAGCTGCTTCTGTTCTACCAAAGCACCCTCTGTCTCTCTCTCTCTCTCTCTCTCTCTCTCTCTCTCTCTCTCTCTCTCTCTCTCTCCTTGATTGATCACAGCCCATAATTCTCTACGACTAAAAAGTGTGATGTCACAGGGAAGGCGCCAATATGAGATTGTGCTTCGTCACCCTTTAAAAAAGGTTCTTCTATGGTCAGTGACACCACCAGTAGATCCACAGTGTGTGAGGTTTAGGAATAATGCTTCTGGAAAAGCCTGAAATAACCACTCACAATACAGACATATCACAACTGTGTGACAAACCTGGACTTTGTTTTGTCATGTGAGGTTTTTTTGTCCGTCTCTTTTGTGCTTTTATTTTTGTTGGGTCTTTGTTAGTGTCTGGGGCCCTTATTTTGTTATGTGGGTCTGTGTGTGTATTAGGGGTGGGAGAAAAAAATGGATTCACATATGTATCACGATTTTTTTACTTTTTTTTTTTACAATTTTTAAATCGATGTTTTGTTTTGTTTTTCAACACACCCCACCACCACCATATTTAAAGTATTTATTTTAAGCCGGGGGGGGGGGGTTACTGCATGTAAAGACCGTAGATGTATATGTGACATAGAATACACAGAAACAACCTCAGTGAAGGCATATAGATGACAGTTAGCTTATTATCGTATTAGCTTCAACAACACACCAGTGTTAAACTTATGCACAGATAAACAATACACTATGATCTATTATATATATCTATATATATATCTATATATCTATATATATCTATATATATCTATATATATATATATATATATATATATATATATATATATATATATAATATATATATATATCTATATATATCTATATATATCTATATATATATATATATATATATAATATATATATGTATATATATATATATATATATATATATATATATATATATATATATATATTAATATATCTATTTAACTGTATTGTTATTAATTTGACCTTGTGTCATTTACACACAGTAATAAACCAGGAGGATATGAACTAGAGTTGGAAAAAACAGGGTGATTAGCAACAACACAGTAGCTAATTCTAAACACAAAGGTGGTGTATTCAGGACCGTTGTAACATCTGTGGTGCGTTCAATAGTATGGGATATCTGAAAACTTGGAGAAAATGAGTTGTTCCTGAATAAATATAGTTAAACAATCAACAATAATTAAAGTGTGTGGTGTTTGTAACAGAAGGGAAGAGCAGAGCTGGACATGTACACTTTAAAGTTCACTTTATTATGAAGTCTGTTCATTTAAAGGCTCCTGTTTGTGTTGTGTGCAGATAAATGGAGCAGTTTACTTCCAAAAGTCTGGTTCAAATATATTACTACTGAATAATATGATCTGTATTTTTTTGGGGAAATATGGTTCCTGATGTAATCTGTAGGATCATCATTCAGCTTTTTAAAAAGGTAAGAGAAAAATCTGGAATATCGAAGAATCGCAATTTAAATTGAATCGGCACCCAAAGAATAATAAAAGAATCAAACTGGCATTAATTCATATCATCTCAGCCCTAGTGTGCACTGTGTCTAGTTTGCTTCCTGTCACTGGTATAATTAGCGTGATTGTGTCCACCTGCTAAGTGTGGTGTGAATGTTCATATTTGCTGGTTTGTTTCCTTTGGTTAGCGCCATCCTCAGCTCTTGTTCTGTTGAATTGTGTATGACTGTTTTGGCTCTCGGTACTTTGTCTGTTCCCTATCGACTTTGTTTGCTTGTTTTTTGCCTCTGATTACTGGACCCTGTTTTATATTTTGACCCTGACACCGCCTATGCCCCACTGGGTCCCGCTGTTTGGACTGATATCCCGTGTTGACCTCTGCCTCGGCAAAAAAAAAAAGTCATTAAGTCTTTCATTGTTTATAGATTTTTTCTGACGTCAGATGGACCGACTTTTTCTGGGTCCCTGGTTCCTGTTGTTGTTTAGTGTGAATGCAGTATGCAGCCAGTGGAGGTGATGAACCACTGTCACTGTTGGTAAGTCTGGGTGAGCCATCACCATGGTAACGCTGGGTGAGCCATCACCAAGGTAACGCTGGGTGAGCCATCACCATGGTAACGCTGGGTGAGCCATCACCATGGTACCGCTGGGTGAGCCATCACCATGGTAACGCTGGGTGAGCCATCACCATGGTAGCGCTGGGTGAGCCATCACCATGGTAACGCTGGGTGAGCCATCAGATTCCAAAAGGTCAAAAGTGGAAAAGTGGTTTCACTTTAAGATGTCCCCAATAGTTGTTGATAGTCAAGTTGTCCCCTAATCCAAGTATATTAAAAAAATTGGTGGTCGTTCATTTGCAGTTTTTGGCCCAAAGGCTGTGGAATTAGATTCCATCATGTTTACAATCAACCACTGAGCTAACTGTTCTTAAACCCTCCAGTTAAAAACAGGTCTGTTTGACATGTAGCCGCATGTCCATGTCTCTTATGTTGTTTATCTTATCTTTGTTTTTATCCTGGTTTTATAATTGTTTTATTTCATTTTGGAACCATCATTTTGTTGTTGTACAGTGCCATATAAATAAAATATCTTCACGTCGCATACACATTGTGGTTACATTCATACGCTGAGCAGGTAAAGCAACAAACATGTGGGACAACCTGGATCCCACAGATCTTCCATCTGCTCTAACAGCTCTAGTAAATGTACAGGAGTGCTTTCAGATATTGGACAGAAATGACACACATACCATAGCCCAGGGGGGCTCCATCCTGGTCCTTCGACAGCTACTATCCTGCATGTTTTAAATGTTTCCCTTTTCCAACATGCCTGATTTAAATGGTAAACCTCTCATGAAGCTCAGCAGGAGCCTGATAATGACCGTCAGGTGTGTTGGAAGAGGGGAACATTTAAAACATGCAGGTTTCCCTCCCTGCAGTGTTTTTTTTATTTTTTTATTTTTTTATTATTACATCGCTTAAAATCTCCTTCACACCCTGATTGAAACAGATTAAACACAAACATAGAACATTTTAGAGACCTGTGAAATGGACAGGATAGGAAACACTTTTATTTGAAGGGTCCACATATAGGCTGGAAATAGATACTGAAAAATGTTAATCAAACCACCCAAACCTGTCCCAAATGTCACATGACCTAATGTAGTTTGACGACAGAGATTCTCACAGATCAGAAGATATAAACCACTGTCGGATAAAATATCCACTCATTTGTTCAAAATACAAATGACAAACAGCTGATCTGAACCTTTATGTTTCATAATTATCCACAGAGGAACCATATTCCAACAAAAACAAACCAAAACAAACAAACAAAACTGTCCATATGTAGTTCGAAACACATGAAACCATCAATAAATCTCCACAAATATTTCATCTATTGCATCATTTAACAGGACCCGCCTCCAATATCCCAGTTTTCTTCTTAATATTTCCATTTATAACATAAGTAAAGAACAATTGCATGTTTTCAAAATGGTTCAAGAACATTCAATTTACTTTATTAAGACATTTTAGGCGACATTGAGTGGAAGTGGGGTTAAAAGATAAAAAAAAAAATAAATAAATAAATAAATGAATAAAATAAGCGAATGAATTGAAAAATAAAATAAAATATATAATATAAAAAAAAATAAGAACAAAATGAAGACAAATTAGAAAAAGGAAGAAAAAAGAAAGGGAAAAGAAGAAGAAAGAAGGGAAGAAAAAAGGAAAACAAACAAACAAACAAACAAACAAAAAAAACCTTTATTTGTTGCCTACTTCCTATCTGCTCATTTGGTTTTTTAGGAGTTTTTTTGTTTGTTTTTTTTGTTCTGTTTTGCTTTTTGTATATATGTATATGTTTAGTACTTCAGTTATTTATTATTGTTATTGTTATTATTTTTATTATTATCATCATTTTAGTACTATGCACTATATTGCTATAAGATGAATTCAGGTTATTGGGGAAGTGATTGTTATTATTATTATTATTATTATTATTATTATTATTATTATTATTATTATTATTATTATTATTATTATTATTATTATTATTATTATTATTATTATTATCATTATTATCATTATTATCATTATTATTATTATTATTATTATTATTATTATTATTATTATTATTGTTGTATTGATTATTGTTGCACTTTGCACATGTTTGAAATAAATCATTCAAATCAAATCAAAAATCAAATCAAGTTTAAAGGGTTAACCAACCCATTGAAATGATTGATGAATGATTTTTGTCAAACTCAACTAATTGTCCCGCCCCTCACTAACCTGTCCAGCCAGACAATGATCTGAGTTCATAGTCTGGAGACGATCCATACACTGAGCGTCAGCGTACGGGTTGGATCAAACTGCTCTGTACGTAATAGTCCAGGCCTACGACCAATCAGAGCAATGAACACTGTGACATATACAGAGCGAATGAAAACTTACTGACAAATCGAACTGCCAACCTCTGGGTTATTAGTCGACCCGCTCTACCAACTGAGCCGTGCTCTGACCCACTGCAGATTGAATTTGTCTGAATGTGGAACCTGAATTAAAATGATTAATATATTCTTACCTGTTTTTGCATTCAACAAATTCACCCTAACGGTCGACTGGAGGCCAGGTTTGACACCTGTGACCTATTTTTATTATTTTGTTCCAATGACTTGAAAATAATCTTTTACTCATTATTCTATGTTAAATTCTAAATAATATTTAAACACTTGCGATGAACGGCAAAAATATTCGCATCCGTTTAAAATGTATTTTTTTTATCCTCCCAGCAGCAGTGTTTAAATCCTTAATGAGTCTTTAAATAAGAAGTTTATATGAGTTCTTCTGATCTCACACCATCTTTTTCAGAGGTGGTCAAAATACTTATGTAGAAGTACAGCTACTTCTGTGAAAAAAATACTCTAGTAAAAGTAGAAGAACTGATTCAGCTGCTTTACTGAAGTAAAAATAAAAAAGTACAACTACTCAACTGTGATGAAGTAAAAAGTAAAACTGCATTTTTTTTTGTTATGGATGAAATCTGAAAATATTCAAAAATAAATCCTTTAAAAGTGAGTTAAGTTTAGATGATGTGTTTTATTGGGTCATGTCAGTTTAGTGGGTATGGACAAAACATTTAGGAAAAATTCAAAAATCATAACTAAGAGATTAAAAAAATGAGATTAAAAAACACTAAATTGTGAGATAAAAAGTAAAAGTTATGAGAAAAAAAATGTCAAAATTATGATATAGTCACAATTTCTGATTTGACTTATTTTTCATACTGTCACATTTGTTTAGTTTGAAAAAGTAATGAGTCTATTCTGATAATGTAAAGAGTATAAAGTACAAATATTTCTATAAATGTAAAGAGTATAAAGTACAAATATTTATATAAATGTAAAGAGTATAAAGTACAAATATTTCTATAAATGTAAAGAGTATAAAGTACATATATTTATATAAATATAAAGAGTATAAAGTACAAATATTTGTACTTAAGTACTTTGATCTTTTTTTACATTTTAAACAGACTATATTAACATAAGGCTGTTTGATAAAAAAAAAACCTGCAGTTAAACTGTGCAACATTTTCTTGTCTTCACTCAAACCTCACCTTCACATCGTCGTGTTCAAAGCCACAGTAAAGACTTGTACTGTAATTACGACGCAGGGAAACTTTCCTTTTCCACAGCAGAAGCCAGCACAGTGGCCCAGACCACACATTTCTGCTGTACTTTATGAGCCGCTGTGTTGTTTTCTGATTATACTCCACTCTGTAGCATGGACTCCATCCAAAAAAGCCTACATACTGCAGGGGCTACGACTGTCTGGGGGGGAGACAAACACATGGTCCTTCCATAAAAGATAATAGAAATGACACTCAGATTTACCATCTTCATTCATCTTCTTCATTACCATCTTCACCACACTGGGAATAAGCCCATCCACCAGGTCCACTAGAGTCCTGCTTCTACTGTACCATGGCAGCTGCTAATTCATTACATTTAATAGGATGCTACTGCTGCTGCGCTTCAGGCCCTCTGCTTATTCTGTCTTTGATAAGACTTGTAAAAACCTCTTCTTATGACTTCCTCTGTGGAAAATCTTACACTGCACAAAATACAAACAAGGGAAAAAATATATAGACTGTTGTGAAAGTAGTTCCTCTGTAACAAATATACCTGTTGTATGATAAATCCAATATACTGTGTGTTTACACAATAAAATAGAAGTAGTTAGACTCATATATTTTGCAAACTGAGGTTATTATTCTATCTCTATGTGGTGGCAGAGAACAATGTCTATTATTTCTATTTCTACTTCCCCTTGACTTTTTATTTTGTGATTTTGGCTTTTTATGTAATAATTTTGGCTCTTTATCCCATAATTTTGACTTTTTATTTCCTAACTTTGACTTTATATCATGATTTTGGCTTTTTATTTGGTGGTTTTGGCTTTTTATGAAATTATTTTTGTTTTTTTATCTTGTAATTTTGACTTTTTAGTTAAAAACTTTGACTTTTATCTCATAATTCATTCATCATTTTGACTTTCTCTCACAATTTTGACTTTCACAATCTTGAATTTCTCTTGTACTTTTGGATTTTTATCTCACAACTTTGACTTTTTATCTTGTAATTTTAACTTTTATCTTGTGATTTTGATTTAAAGTGCCTTATATATGAAGAACCATCAAAAAATCAACTATTCTCTAACAGTGCATCTTATAGTCTATAGCAAGGGTCCCCAAACTATTTCCTGTGAGGGCCACATAACTTTTCCTTCTCAGATGAGGGGCCGGGTTCAGTTTGTAACAGAAAATGTGTGACGAATGCAGGAGTGGATAAATGTAAAAAAGTATTGTTTTCCAGAAAGCCACAATCAAATAACTTTTTCTGGATTCTTCACAGAACAAAAGTCAGAAAATAAATAATAACTATTTATGAAATAAATAACACTCTTTGGGGTCTTCACAGAAAAAAAGGTCCATGGAACATAAACTCCGTCTTAACAGGTCCATGTTCAGCTTAGTTGTTACAGCAGAATCTCTGACTTAAATGACTCATATGAGCAGTCTCTCAAAATTATTGTGTTAAACTAGTCACTAATAGTTAATTGTTAGAAAGCCCACACAGTTTAATTGTTTATTTGATTGTTTGGTTATATTTGTTCAGGAATAACTCCTTTTCTGTAAGT
>CM035789.1:44574502-44742002 GCA_020466265.1 Siphamia tubifer | reverse complement strand
GTTTCCTGTTGTGTCTTTTCTGCACCTCGCACAGACAATGGAGGTAAATTAGGTTGAACCTAGTCGTCATATGAAGTGTGATGGAGTATAATAGTCAAATGAAATGAGGTGATTTAGACCGAAAGGTGCAGAGGACACACTTCCTGTGAGAGACGAAGAGGACACGCTTCCTGTGAGAGACGAAGAGGACGCGCTTCCTGTGAGAGACGAAGAGGACGTGCTTCCTGTGAGAGACGAAGAGGACGCGCTTCCTGTGAGAGACGAAGAGGATGCGCTTCCTGTAAGAGACAAAGAGGACGCGTTTCCTGTAAGAGACGAAGAGGACGCGATTCCTGTAAGAGACGAAGAGGACGTGCTTCCTGTAAGAGACGAAGAGGAAGCACTTCACCTACGCCAAGTTCTGGTCAATGTGGTGCCCTAGGCGAACACTAGGCGAACACTAGGCGAACACTAGGCGAACACAACTCTTTCCTTTTAGTGGAATTCTAAATGATCATCTATAAACATAATGTCCTACATGTGATGTAGGACAGAGCAGGAATCAAACCACCAACCCTTCAGTTAATGGACGACCCGCTCTACCAACTGAGCCATGGTCGCCCAGTTCACATTATAGTCCAGAATTTACAGTATGTCAATATTCTAATTCTGTAGGACCCTCAATACATCTGGTGACCTAGGCGACCGCCTAGTCTGCCTATGCCTAACACCGGCCCTGACTACAACCATTAGTTTTTGAGGTCAAAGGTGACATGTGGCCAAATTTACTAATGTAACACTTTGTGTCAAGCATAGACGTCTATTATTGGCTCTAATTCAAGAACAGGTTGTCATAGAAACTGGAGATTGGCACAAAATAGGGGCGAGTTTAGACATTCTCTGAATACTAGTTGTAATAGTCTTTTTTTTCCCCATGTATTTGTCTCTATTTAATATATTCTAGAAAAGTCTGCAGAATCCATTAAGGAAAATACCATTTTCTGTTAAGGGTTAATCATCACACTCAAACATTATAATAAAACTATGAATAATAACTTACTACGACAACCTTAGAAAAAGGTGCTAATTATCATGGTTTTTTTACCAGTGTTTTAAAAAAGGTTCTAAGTTTCAGTCGGGGTGAAAAGAAATGTCAAGAACAGGTTGTCATAGCAACTTCAGATTGTCATGAGATGTGGCCAGATGAAGCGTTCTGTGAACACTGGTTGTATTTTCTACGATGGTCAATATTTAAATGCACTGTTGTGTCTTCTTGTGTCTTTTACGAAAGACATAGTTAAATGTCTTCATGAACAGAGTTCTATTGTCATCATCTAGAGTTAAACTGCACCCACTCTAACCCACTTTAACCCACTCCCACTCGCTGCTTTTGTCCTGTCACATGATCCCAAAAAATTATAGCCCCTCCCACAAGATTCCAGACAAATCACCTGCGTCCAAAAGACAAAAGTAGATCTTATTATTGTCTCATACTGTTTAGGTTCATCTAATATTGTCATGGATTGAAGTCAAATAAAATGCTTTTGCTGAGACACAGATTGGAACCAAATGACGCAGAAGGAAGATTTCTACAAATCTCACAATTGGTGTTATCACCTACGACTAATAGTCTTTGAGATCTCTGGAGGTCAAAGGTAACATGTGGTAAAATTCACTTCTGTAACATTGTCTTTATCACATTATTTTGACTTTTTCTTCCATTATTTTGACATTTTATTGCATTATTCTGACTTTTTATTACATTATTGTGATTTATTGCATGATTTTGACTTATGCGCGTTTTGACTTTTTATTATATTATTTTGATGTTTTGTTTGATGTTTGTCTGTACGGGTTAACCTAGGTCTGTATGGGTTAACCTGGGTCTTTACGGGTTAAGAAACATTTTTATTAGCAGAAGAAATGAGTATTTTTGTACTTGAATGACAAATATGACAATATTATTGTATTATTACCGTACAGCCTCATCACTAACCACTAGTTTTGCTAACATCGTGCAGCTCTATTAAATGTCATACATTACTCATTTATTATGTGCTGTTGCAGTCTTTGCATTTTCCCATGTTGTTGTTGTTGTTGTTGTTTTCATGCAGTTCCATGTATATTTTAGTGTATTTATCTGCTCATTTACACACTTGTACATGTAATGCCTTCCGTTCCAACACAACCAGTTATTGTAATTGTTCTAAATGAAAGAAGCCTAATGATCGTGCGAGTTGTAGCTGCAAATATGAATGAATTCCAGCAGTAAGTGTGATTCTGTGTGCTGTTTGTATCTTCTAAGTGCGACTTTTATCATTCAGTTTGTGCTCATTAGCCTGATTACTGCAAACAGGCGAGGAAGCGTTCCAGTACGACTCAAGTGTAGATGTGTGTGTGTGTGTGTGTGTGTGTGTGTGTGTGTGATCACATCGATTGTACGACTGTGAACTAAACTTAGAGCAATAATTATGTAGTAAAGTGTTTGGCTGCTTGATTATAGCTTCATCTGTTTAAGTGCATCGGACACGTATGGGCGTCATGGCTTCACTCCAAATAATTCTAATAATAAATCATATTCTGGCTTTTCCTTTAGTGGTCGTCAAACTTTTTTCAGTCATGTTACCCCTTAAGAAACATATTTTTAGTCCAGAAAGAGGTACAGTGCTTTAAAATCAGTGTCTAATTTATTAAATCCAATCTTATATCACTTTTTATTTCAACATTTTGGCTTTATTTCATGAATTGAACTCGGTCATAATTTTGACTTTATCATAATTTTAAATTTTTTACTTTTCATTTAATAATTTTGGCTTTATTTCATAAATGTAACTTTATCATAATTTTGACTTTATCATACATTGCACTTTTTAACTCATCATTTTGCTTTTTTTACCTCACTATTTTGACTTTCATCTCAAAATTCTGACTTTTTATCTCATTATTTTGACCTTTTATTTCATAATTTTGGCTTTATTTCATAAATGTAACTTTATCATCATTTTTACTTTATCATAATTTGCACTTTTTAGCTCATTTTGCCTTTTTTACTTCATTATTTTGACTTTTATCTCACAATTCTGACTTTTTGTCTCATTATTTTGATGTTTTATTTTGTCATTTTGACTTTTTTTCCCTCATAATTTGAACTTTTATCTCATAATTTGACTTCACTCAATGTGCCTTATAGTCCAATGTGCCTTATAGTCCAGTGTGCCTTATAGTCCAGTGTGCCTTATAGTCCAGTGTGCCTCATAGTCCAGTGTGCCTTATAGTCCAGTGTGCCTTATAGTCCAATGTACCTTATAGTCCAATGTGCCTTATAGTCCAATGTGCCTTATAGTCCAGTGTGCCTTATAGTCCAGTGTGCCTTATAGTCCAATGTGCCTTATAGTCCAGTGTGCCTTATAGTCCAATGTGCCTTATAGTCCAGTGTGCCTTATAGTCCAGTGTGCCTTATAGTCCAATGTGCCTTATAGTCCAGTGTGCCTTATAGTCCAGTGTGCCTCATAGTCCAGTGTGCCTCATAGTCCAGTGTGCCTTATAGTCCAATGTACCTTATAGTCCAATGTGCCTTATAGTCCAATGTGCCTTATAGTCCAGTGTGCCTTATAGTCCAATGTGCCTTATAGACCAGTGTGCCTTATAGTCCAGTGTGCCTTATAGTCCAGTGTGCCTTATAGTCCAATGTGCCTTATAGTCCAATGTGCCTTATAGTCCAGTGTGCCTTATAGTCCAGTGTGCCTTATAGTCCAATGTGCCTTATAGACCAGTGTGCCTTATAGTCCAGTGTGCCTTATAGTCCAATCTGCCTTATAGTCCAGTGTGCCTTATAGTCCAGTGTGCCTCATAGTCCAGTGTGCCTCATAGTCCAGTGTGCCTTATAGTCCAATGTGCCTCATAGTGCAGAACATACTTTTAAAAATCCTTTTGAAAAGCTTCACGTACCCCCTGCAGTACCTCCCTGTGCCCCCAGGGGTACGCGTACCCCCATTTGAGAACCACTGGCTTATTGCACCAAAGGGGTCCACTCTGACCCACTTACATCAATGCCTTCTCTGCGTGATCATTTTTCATCTTAAACTTTGAGCCCAGTCTAGTTTATTATTGGTTTATTTTCAGACACTTAACGTCTGGGATGTTGTCGGGTGTTGCTTTCGCAGCGGTCCGGTTGTGTTAAATTATTTGACATGTAGACCAGGATCAAAAGCCGTAATGCATCTTCTGCAGCCCTGTGTGTTATGCAAATTGAGGTGTTTTTAATGAAGCCATCGTGAATAATTCATGAGCGGAAGCAACCGCGGCATAACGCACTGCAGGAGCAAATTCATAGAAGAAGAATTGCTTTGAAAAGATAAAAATTGACATTGAAGTATCTCTCCTTTCCGTTTGATACCCAGCCCGACTCATCAGTCGCTCATTAACAAACATCAGGAAACTGAAATAAGCCGTGGAATTACTGGGTGAAGTAACGACAAATGCACTTGCCCTGTGTTGACTCCTGCTTTTTTTTTTACACTTTAATGAAAGAAAAAGGTTTCCAACTCAATTTGTTCTTTTTGGAGTATTTGTATTCTACCGTACATAATAAGACACATTTTACTGCACTTCGTCTTGTGACATTTGTTAAAAAGGACAGTTTTAATAGAGCAGACATTTTTTAAAGTACTAACATTAGTGTGGGTGAACTGTGGAGCACTCAAACAACAATAAGACATGTCTGTAGAATGTTCATTATGTGTCACTGTTAAATTAAGTTAATATTTTCTTTTATCTCAGACACATGCAGGGGTGTCACAGCCATTTAAAATGTGGGGGTGTTCGAGGTTGTGGCACATGAGCAAAAATATGCTGAATCTATCATCGGAAAATTAACAATTATTCATTAATGGTTAAATTTTTATATTAAAAAAGGAATATATGGGTAAAAATAATAACAAACATTTATTCAATTCATAAGTCAAAATTATGAGACAAAAAGTAAAAATTATGAGATAAAAAACTGATATAAATTTGGATTTAAAAAATCAGACACTGATTTTATAGACACTACCTGTTTTTTCTTACAAAAATGTTTTATCCATATCAGGGGAGACGACTAAGAATATGTTCCTCAGGGGGAACATCATTGAAAAAAGTTTGAGAACCACTGTCTTAGTGTAAATGTCACAGAACAAGACATAGTTTAATTAACTTAGTTTAACAACGGTATCATTTCTCATTATTTACAGGTTGACTGTTTGCTAACACTGAGAAGAAGAGCTGTTTACATTTGGCCCAGCGAGCTGAGGTGCGCTTCATTTAAATATGCTGTTGTACCACCTGGGCGGGTAAACGGTTTAAACCATAGATATTGTAACAGCCCCGAAATGTTATTGACCAACTCTCCATCTGTTTTCTGGATCCAGTAACGATACAATATTTAAACTCAGGAAAAAGTGGGGGGGGTGAAATCATCTAGTTGTACAAGTGGGGGTGTCGCAACACCCCCATCCCCCACGGCTGCGACGCCCATGGGCACATGTTTCGGCGTGTTCGGCGTGTTACTTCCACCTTGGTCAGAGGGTCACCTGAATGTTACAGTCGAAACGTGTCAGGTGAGAAATACACACAAATATGTCTGAGATAAAAGAAAATACTAACTTAACGTAAGAAATGTGTTGGTTGAGATTATTGTAATCTGTGTGTGTTAATGTTATACAGATCGATCGGATATTATGGAAAAAAATAGCCTGATCGGTGATTGGAAAAATATGCCGATCACATAAGGTCAATTACTACAGAACAGAACAGATGCACCTCCTCTTGACTGTTTCTCTACTTTTTCAAATATAGTTAGTTAATTAATAGTAGAAGTTTGGGACCATTTTACGCTAACTAGCATTAGCATTAGCCTAGCATTGCTTTATTTATTACAACACCTGAACTGAACACATCCACACTTATCAAAGCGGACTTACAGCTTAACTATGTTTTGCTAACTGGTGAGTTAGCATCTGTTAGCATGTAGCCTCACACGTTTTAATTATTTTTTGCAAATCTACCAAAGTAGTGTAATTATTAGGCTATAACTGCTTCACACATCCAGGCGTGTGCGTCTGTGCGCAAATGCACACAACTAAAAACAACTTTGTCCTCTCGTCCTTGTTTTTTGATCAATCTAGTTTAACGCTTTAACTGCACAAATATTATTTCAGGTAAATGTGCTGTTGTGGGAAAAGAAAATTACAACAAAACTGTAAACCAAAATAAAAACAAACAAATCCTAAACGGTTAATTTTCAGTTTAAGTCACTGCTTTGTTTTGCTCCATTGTTTGTTCAGAATTATAAATATTTATAATAACTTCCACATACAGTCAGCTGAGGGATGCTCTAAAAGTGTACAGCGAAGAGGCAAAAAAGCTTGGTCTCCATGTGAGCTGGACCAAGACCAAGTTTATGCATGTTGGTGAAGGACCAGATCCACCGCCTATTATGCTTTGCCCTGACACCGTAGAGCTTGTGAAGAGCTTTTTGTATCTGGGATCCACAGTGGCCGATAACGGGGACCTCAAACCAGAGATTCTCCGCAGGAGAGCCCTGGCAGCCTCCGCCCTGGCAGCCTCCGCCCTGGCAGCCTCCGCCCTGGCAGCCTCCGCCCTGGCAGCCTCCGCCCTGCAGTCTCTCTGGAAACCACTCTGGCGGCATCAAACCATTTCACGTGAGACGAAGCTGCGGATCTACAACTCCCCATCCTTCTGTATGGCTCTGAAACATGGTCACTAAACAAGACCCTGGCTACAAGAATCGATGGCTTTGATAGTAGGGCATCAGTAGAACATCAGGTGGCCTCAGCAAATCTCCAACAAGGCGCTTAGATCCCGCACAAACCAGCCAGAAGCCTCCCGCCTGGCTGCACAGCGCCACATTCGCTAGTTCGGCCACGTTCTTCGCCTCCCCACCGACCACCCCACAAGAGCCATCTTGAAATTCGAGCCAAAGGCTGCGGGCTGGAGGCACCCACGAGGAATGCCTCGCACTCGATGGCTTGATGTCATTGCAGCCGACCTCCAACAACGAGGAATCGACTTAAAGGACGCAGACCAACTGTCACAAGATCGCCTGTTCTGGAGACAGCTGTCCCACCTGATCAGCTCAACGCAGCCCTAACGCAGGAGCATTGATGATGATGATGATATAGAAGACTCACCAATGATGCATCTGAAGTTAAAGGGTTTTAAAACATGGAATTAATCTGATCAATCAATAAGCAAATCAATGGAATACTCAATTCATTCATTCATTCATTATCTGAACCCGCTTTATCCTCACTAGGGTTGCGGGGGTCACTGGGGGCCTAATCCAGCTACAATGGGCGAAGGCGGGGTACACCCTGTATGAGTCTCCAGTTCATCGCAGGGCTGAACATATATAGACAAACAATCACTGTCACATTCACACCTATGGACAATTTTAGATTAACCAATTATTAACCTATCAGTGCATGTGTTTGGATGGTGGGAGGAAACCGGAGTGCCCGGCGAAAACCCACGCGGACACGGGGAGGACATGCAAACTCCACACAGAAAGGTCTGGTGTGGGATTCGAACCAGGGTCCTTCTTGCTGTGAGGCACGAGTGCTAACCACTGCACCACCGTGCCGCCCCAGGAATACTCAATTACAAAAATATTTAATAGTTACAGCCCTAGATGCAACTATCAAATAGTTTCATCTAGGGCTGAAAGTAGATGAAAGGTTGATATATATATATATATATATATATATATATATATATATATATATATATATATATAGCTAATTCACATCAGATGCAATGATCCATTTGAGTAAAGGTCAAAGGTCAAGATCACAATTAACTAAAAGGTCAAAATCACATTATGGGTTATAACTCAAGAACAGAGGGTCACAGAACTTTCAGATTGGTACCAAACAATGCAGAATGAAGATTTCTACAATTCTCACGATTGGTATTATCACCTACGACCAATAGTTTTTCAGATCTCTGGAGGTCAAAGGTGACATGTGGCTAAATGAACTTATGTAACACTGTGTGTGTCAAACGGACTGTGATGGAAATGGACCTTTACTGGGTCATTAAATGTCAATGATGACCACGAACCATAAACATTAAACGTATGATTATTGGGCAGCTGAAATATTTCAATCACAGGAGGATCAGTGATGGGTGGATAGTAATTGATTTTTGATGGTTTGACCAACAAGCAGATCAAAAGTAAATAAGGGTGGATTGTGTAACTGTGAAACAGTGAATAATGATAGAAACTAGATATGAAAAGGAAGAATGAGAAGAAGTACAGAAAAATAATTATGATTAATGTCTAATATAGTCAAGGAGACCAATCATTTCTGGGATTGTCTTATTTTACAACTGAAGCCACAAAATTATATTAGACTCAGACAATTTATGAACAGTCCAGCAAGAATATTTTTCACAAGTGGTTTTAAGCAAGAGATGAGATTAGTCATTCTGTGAATACTTGTTAGAAATGTAAATGAAGCTGAATGCAACAGCAAAGCTTAGCCGACTAACAGGTTGTTGTTTTCAAAAGAGAATGTAACAGAAGCGTGAATATCCAGAGCGTAGAAAATGGTTCAAATCTCACTTGTTTTTCTGAACACGTGTTCAATTGTTGATGTTCTTCATATTTTGAGGGAAACATTATAGATGTAAATATTATCAGAATGTCATGTGACCCTTTTCATTGTCATTATTTGACTGGTTCTTTTCTTATCATATTGAACTGAATGTGGAACTGAACTAACAGGACTCTAACACCTCTGCACTAAAATACGCAAAAATACTCTAATAATATACCAATATACACTAAATATACACTAAATATACACTAAAAAATGTCTCTCTCTCTCACTGTCTCTATCTCTCTCTCTCGCTCTGTCTCTCTCTCACTCTCTCCCGCCCTCTCTGTCTCTCTCTCTCACTCTCCCTGTCTCTCTCTCTCTCGCTCTCTCTGTCTCGGTCTCTCTCTCTCTTGCTCTGTCTCTCTCTCTCTCTTGCTTTGTCTCTCTCTCTCTCCCGCCCTCTCTGTCTCTCTCTCTCACTCTCCCTGTCTCTCTCTCTCGCTCTCTCTGTCTCGGTCTCTCTCTCTCTCACTCTGTCTCTCTCTCTCTCTCTCTCTCCATCTCTTTCTCACAGGGGGGTACCGGGGTTGGAACTGGTGGGAGTCAGGTTGGGGGGGTTCGACACCCCCTCTCATTTTTTATCAGAGTATGGCTTCAAATGAGCTTGTGCTCCTGCCAGGTGCATTTCCTTTGTGGCGGTGGACCACAGCCCGGCTCAGGGTGGAAGGGGGGTGGCTCGCGGGTCCAGCTGTGAGCTTTACAGCCCCCCCTCCGCCCAGACTGATGTGAAGTTCCTCTTTCTTTTTGTTTTCACATCATCAGGTCGACTCATAGACCACAGGACCCTAACAGTGATGTCCAAAACCAGGGAGGGGGGGGTGTTATGACCTGGAGGTTGCAACATATTTCAGAGAGTACAGGAGACAAAGGGGTTCAAATTTGCCCCCCCCAAAAAATTTAACAAATTAATTTACTAACTTAACCCCCTGTCCTGTGCCCAGAACAAAAAGGAATCCCAAAAGTTCAAAGAAAAGTCGGACCCAGGTGAGCTGGCCAAATAAACAAATAAACAAAAGGACGGTACGTGGATCTGTCAAACCCTGTACAGGGTCATAGAAGCTGTCACATACCCCTTCATTATTAAAACAACACTGGCTACGGCGGGAGCTGATCAGCAACCTGAAAAAAATGCAGGATATTGCACAAAAATATTAGAAATCCACAAATAAAACAATTATCTAATGAAATAAATGATGAATCATAACAAATTTTGAAGGGAAAATAATGTGCCGGCACATGACAAGAGGTGACCCCCCCCCAGTATGTATGTATGTATATATATATATATATATATATATATGTATGTACATAACTAGTTGCAAAGCGACGTCAGCTGATCTGTGACACATTTCGTGTCCTGTTGTTCAAGATTATCTTTGTGGAACCAAAACATTTACAAACTACAGAACAATAGGATCTACTTGGTTTCATGTTACCATGGTTACTATGGTTACTATGGTTACATCTGTTTGAGCCGCTTCATTTGAATTGAATTTTCCTTCAGTTCAAACTGGGTGGGTGGAGCCATGTGACTGGGTGGGTGGAGCCATGTGACTACACATGCTCCACATCACGTTAAAGGTGAAAGAACATATGGTAGCAACACACACGGTGGGGAAAGAAAACACTTTTTTCCCCCTTTTTTATTAAAACACTGAATTTACCGACATGAGCAAAGTGACATCGGTTATCGTAGTAAATGTCGGTAAGAGTAGATTTTGTGTTTATTGGTCAGGTCTAGTTGTGATTATGTTTGAGTGACAGCTACCAGATCGGCGTCTGCACCGTCTGTCACTGGTGTTCAGGTGTTGGGTGTCCTGGGACGAAGGGACACGTCCACAGATGTTCCACTGGTCCACATTAGAGGACACTTCAACCCTGAGAATAGAACAAACTATAGTCTGAGAGAGAGAGAGAGAGAGAGAGAGAGAGAGGGAGAGAGAGAGGGAGAGAGAGAGAAAGAGAGAGAGAGTCGAAAAATATGCAAAACATGGTCAAACCCACAAAAAATAAACTAACATAAAGCGATGGAAAAATTCTAACTCTAGTAAAGCTAAAAATCCTACATGTTTCCACACTTTTGACTTAAAATGTGACAGTGAGGGTTTTATCTCTGAGCATTTTGGCCAGTTGTCCTCCATTCTGTATTCCCTTTTTTGTTTTTCTTGGAACAGATATAACGTAATTGACAGTGGAAGAAAAACATTTTGTCCTCTGCTGGAGACAAGCGGGATTTTTTTTCCCCCAACCCATCTTAAAATTAATTATTTAAATATTTAAAAAAAAAATTTTAATGAAAAAAAATATAAAACTAAAAATCCCCAAGTTTACACCATAAGAGAGAGAACCAATCTGGTCAAGTGTGTGTGTGTGTGTGTGTGGGGTGTTATTGTGCCTGTCACCACTTGTTAGTGAATGAATGTTGCATAAGACAAGTGTTTCCATGTTCATGACAGAGTCTGTAAACCTGTGAATGAAACAGCAGAGAAACTGTAGTTTGTGTTCAGATATGGTTCAAACCTTTTACATCAGTTTTATGCTTTTGTTTCAGTGGTTGTTAATGGACTTTGTTCCTTATCTGGAAAACCTAATCTAGATACAGATGGTATTTATGAACAGGATATAAATGTAGAAGAGTGTTTTATGGATGTGACTCTGTAATGTTTCAATTCAATTTTATTTTTAAAGCCCTAAATCACAACAAAGTCGTCTCACAGTGTTTTACAAAAACACAATCAACTACAGAGATATATGAACAGAAAAAAGTGTAGCCCAGGGCCTCAGATGGTGTTAAAGCACCCCTGCTTATAGGGTATGAAAAAAAATTTAAAAGTGATGTGTCCATTTCAATATTTAATTACTTATGACGTCATGTGTTGTGGTGTATCAACCATATTACATATTTGGATCTGATATCTAATATGAAGCACAGTCTTGCACAGTTGATCAGATGTGTCAATAAACCTGATTTAAGGTCAAGGTCACAAAGTGATGTGATGGAACCATAGGTGTTGACCCATGTGATGTCTGAAGGTTAGGGGTCAAAGGTTAGAGCCATAGGTGTTGACCCATGTGATGTCTGAAGGTTAGGGGTCAAAGGTTAGAGCCATAGGTGTTGACCCATCTGATGTCTGAAGGTTAGGGGTCAAAGGTTAGAGCCATAGGTGTTGACACATCTGATGTCTGAAGGTTAGGGGTCAAAGGTTAGAGCCATAGATGTTGACCCATCTGATGTCTGAAGGTTAGGGGTCAAAGGTTAGAGCCATAGGTGTTGACCCATCTGATGTCTGAAGGTTAGGGTTCAAAGGTTAGAGCCATAGATGTTGACCCATCTGATATCTGAAGGTTAGGGGTCAAAGGTTAGAACCATAGATGTTGACCCATCTTCATTGCGCAAAATTTAATGGGTTATTCCTTGACCCATTATCTATCATTCCTGAAAGGTTCATCAAAATCTGCTCAGAACTTTTGTGTAATCCTGCTGACAGACAGACATACTTGAATTCAATACCTCCTTGGTGGAGGTAGTAGTAGTAGTAGTAGTAGTAGTACTAGTAGTAGTTGCAGTAGTAGTAGCAGTAGTAGTTGCAGTAGTAGTTGCAGTAGTAGTAGTAATAGTAGTAGTAGTAGTAGTTGCAGTAGTAGTAGTAGTAGTAGTAGTAGTAATAGTAGTAGTAGTAGTTGCAGTAGTAGTAGTAGTCATAGTAGTAGTACTAGTAGTTGCAGTAGTAGTTGCAGTAGCAGTAGTAATAGTAGTAGTAGTAGTTGCAGTAGTAGTAGTAGTAATAGTAGTAGTAGTAGTTGCAGTAGTAGTAGTAGTAGTCATAGTAGTAGTACTAGTAGTTGCAGTAGTAGTTGCAGTAGTAGTAGTAGCAGTAGTAGTAGTAGTAGTAGTAGTAGTAGTAGTAGTAGTAGTAGTAGTAGTAGCAGTAGTAGTTGCAGTAGTAGTAGCAGTAGTAGTTGCAGTAGTAGTTGCAGTAGTCGTAGCAGTAGTAGTAGTAGTAGTAGTAATAGTAGTAGTAGTAGTAGTGATAGCAGTAGTAGTAGTAGTAGCAGTAGTAGTAGTAGTAGTAGTAATAGTAGTAGTAGTAGTAGTAGTAGTGATAGCAGTCGTAGTAGTTGCAGTAGTAGTAGCAGTAGTAGTTGCAGTAGTCGTAGCAGTAGTAGTTGCAGTAGGAGTAGCAGTAGTAGTTGCAGTAGTAGTAGCAGTAGTAGTTGCAGTAGTCATAGCAGTAGTAGTAGTAGTAGTAGCAGTAGTAGTAGTAGTAGTAGTGGTAATAGCAGTAGTAGTAGTAAAAAACAGATAATAAAAATACATAATTCCCTCAGGCATTATGGGGACTTCTGGGGAAAACAACAACAACAAACATATATTTATAAAGCCACATTAACATGAATGTGCATAATTTGCACAGATTTATATTTTACTACTGGGGACCTACATTTATATTTAACCCTCATGGGGACCTGTATTTTGGTCCCCATGGTGTGACTGTGTAAACAGATCAATGTTCCCATAATGATAGGTATTTCAGAGGGTGTGTGTGTGTGTTTGCATGTAAAACAGTTTTACCACAGAAATAATGTCCCTGTAAAAAGATTCTCTGTTGCTCATTCATCTTTATTCCATTTTCAGTCCACGCAGACAAATTAAATTTCAGCAGAAGGTGAGTGTAATGCTAACGCTAACATGACAAGAGTGAGCGGGTGTGTGTGTGTGTGTGTGTGTGTGTGTGTGTGTGTGGGTTGATCTGACGTGGCACCAGCTGGAGTTGAGCTTTTATTGATGTGTTTGGATGAGTTTTGTGCCAGTAGAACTAAACACCTGCAGGTTTGATCATTTGAATCAAACATCGAAAACATACAGGAGAGTCGCTCTGAGCACCCCTATCCCTGTACCCCTGTACTCCTGTACTCCTGTACCCCTGTACTCCTGTACTCCTGTACCCCTGTAACCCTGTACTCCTGTACCCCTGTACTCCTGTACTCCTGTACCCCTGTACTCCTGTACTCCTGTACCCCTGTACCCCTGTACCCCTGTACTCCTGTACCCCTGTACTCCTGTACTCCTGTACCCCTGTACCCCTGTACTCCTGTACTCCTGTACCCCTGTACCCCTGTACTCCTGTACCCCTGTACCCCTGTACCCCTGTACCCCTGTACTCCTGTACCCCTGTACCCCTGTACTCCTGTACCCCTGTACCCCTGTACCCCTGTACCCCTGTACCCCTGTACTCCTGTACCCCTGTACTCCTGTACTCCTGTACCCCTGTACCCCTGTACCCCTGTACTCCTGTACCCCTGTACTCCTGTACCCCTGTACTCCTGTACCCCTGTACTCCTGTACCCCTGTACTCCTGTACCCCTGTACCCCTGTACTCCTGTACTCCTGTACTCCTGTACTCCTGTACTCCTGTACTCCTGTACCCCTGTACCCCTGTACCCCTGTACTCCTGTACTCCTGTACCCCTGTACCCCTGTACTCCTGTACCCCTGTACCCCTGTACCCCTGTACCCCTGTACTCCTGTACCCCTGTACCCCTGTACTCCTGTACCCCTGTACCCCTGTACCCCTGTACCCCTGTACCCCTGTACTCCTGTACCCCTGTACTCCTGTACTCCTGTACCCCTGTACCCCTGTACCCCTGTACTCCTGTACCCCTGTACTCCTGTACCCCTGTACTCCTGTACCCCTGTACTCCTGTACCCCTGTACTCCTGTACCCCTGTACCCCTGTACTCCTGTACTCCTGTACTCCTGTACTCCTGTACTCCTGTACCCCTGTACCCCTGTACCCCTGTACTCCTGTACTCCTGTACCCCTGTACTCCTGTACCCCTGTACTCCTGTACCCCTGTACCCCTGTACTCCTGTACTCCTGTACTCCTGTACCCCTGTACCCCTGTACTCCTGTACCCCTGTACTCCTGTACTCCTGTACCCCTGTACTCGTATACCCCTGTACTCCTGTACCCCTGTACTCCTGTACCCCTGTACCCCTGTACCCCTGTACCCCTGTACCCCTGTACCCCTGTACTCCTGTACTCCTGTACCCCTGTACTCCTGTACCCCTGTCTTATGTCTTATATTATCACTGGGACCAAACCTGACTTTACTCGCAAATGCCGTAGAAACCGATTGCATTAGTAATGTGAGAGTTTTTACAATTTGTTAAAAGGAGAAACGTTTAGTTGCAGGAACTTAAACCATAGATTTGCTTTAACTGAGATTTTTAGGATAAGTTAGTTATTTAAAACCAAACCTTTTAGTACAGTAACGACAGCTAAAAAAAAAATACATTGAAATAAAAGAATATATTTACATTTGTCTAGTTTCTATGACACCACAATTATGAATTACACAAAACAAACATTTATAATGTTACATAAGTGAACACTGAATAAAAAACTGACTCAGTGTAAAGTGACAATATAAACTGTATTGTTATTTTCACAGGTTACAACCAAGTAGCCATCGTTGTCCCAACAGTCTTTACTCATGGTTACACAATACCCACAATGCAATGCAGGAAACCCCAGATGCACCAGACATGCCTCTATATGTCAAAGTGAATTTTTAATAGGCCCCGCCCCTCTGTCACAGACACTTTGCTATATATATATATATATATATATATATATATATATATATATATATATATATATATATATATATATATATATATATATATATATATATATATGTATAATCTCAATTAAAAAAGACCATTGTATGTTTTTCAGTTTTTTAATTCAAACAACTAATTTGGTTTAGTAATGACATTGATTTTACAAAACATAATAGAATAAGTATTTAACACTAAACATTTTAAGTTAAGGGTTTAAAGTGTAGGTACCAAAAATCAAGTACTGGGTACTTTTACACAGTGGAAACGACCCAACTTGGGTAGAATCGATACTAGTGGAAACATGGTTTAACAGAATTCCCAACGTTTCTATTCCTTCCAAAAGAAAAGAAAAACAGGTTGTTCCTTCAGAGCATCTTCCAGAAACACCTGTCATCGTTCACCTCTCTGTGAACCTGACGCCATTAATTATTGATGAGATCTTCATGGTCATCGTGCCCCCATCCCCTACACCCCCACCCCACTAGGTAGATGCAGTGTTGAGTTGTTCTCACCCACCCTGGGAAAAGTGAAAACCTTCACTTCACTGCGTTTGGACTGCTCTGTAGTACTTGTGAGTACTGGGACCTGGCCTGTGTGTACTGGGGACTAGTACCTGCGGGTACACTGGCACAGTGCACAAGGTAAATATAGATTTTACCTCCACCATGTAATTCCCACCGTGTCATTCCATGGTTATTTCATTAATATTGTTGTTCTTCATTGTTATCAAATACATTGTGTGTTGGTTCTATTTAAAAAAAAAAAAACGTCCACATTGTTTTGTTTCCAGTTGTTTTTTCACGGTAGAGAATTGACTTTAGGTGGAACAGAGTTTACCGGTACTTCCTCATATATGTCTATGACGCGGTGATGAGGCGTCTCTGATTGGCTCAGAATGTGTGAAGGAACACCCCCCCCCCCGCCTCTGGCTCTGTGTGTGTTTACCATCCAGAGTAACATCCAGCTAGGTTTGGTGCCGTCGAGGCTTTATTTCCACACAGACACATGAACCAGTTTCCTCTTACATTCTTTTCCAGTTTGTGCAGCAGCTACTGTGGCGTTGTCTTCTCTTGTAGATGCTAATGCTAATGCTACTTCAGATTCACTGGAAAGGGGGACAGGTTTACACGCCAATGTTACTGTGACGTGTAGTGGACAGACTTTTTCTGAGTGTCTGGTTTCTCTGTTGTTTTTTTATGAATGATGGTAAATCCATCCAGTGGAGGGGACACACCACGCAGCAAACGCAGCATGCGTTGGTAACTCAGGGTGACCCATCAGATTCTAAAAGGAGCGTGGAAAAGTGGTTTTCAGTCGAATGATACCTTTAAATATGAATTCCGTTCACATGGACTGAAGGCGAGTGATTACCTTTGGGGTTCACAAGGTCTGTACGGGACACAACTTCTTGTCCACATATGTGGATGCCAGGTCCTAGGAGGTTAACGGTCTATTTATACTCCAAGCCAAGTCATCTGCGATGTGTCGTAGGTACATTGCAGACTCTTTAGCCTCCGTTTCAGAGAGTTGCGCACCCCTCTAATGGTACGTTGACACCGAAAGCAACAAAATTGCCTGTGGTTGCTCAGTTCGCTCAGTTGGCGTCGCCTGTGGCAGTTCTACATGAGTGAATGGAATCGACAAGTGGGTGGGGCTTCAAGCTGCGGTGCAGATGTGTCCGCCTGACAGTAGTCATTGTTGTTTTCATAAGGCCCCCTGTAGTAATTTATCTAAACTATATAATTCATGACTAAATTAGTGATTATAATAAATGAACAACCATAAACACAACCATGTGATCGTTAGAAGTCATCACATCACCATATTTAAAGGTATCATTCTGCTGAAAACCACTTTTCCGTGCTCCTTGTGGAATCTGATGGGTCACCCCAATTTACCAACACACGTTGAAAGTGGTTTGCTAACCTGCATCTGCAGCCTGGTGTGAACGCTCCTGGAACCAGCATCACACCTCTGGTGGCGAGGCAGGAAAAAAAAGATGGTTGACTTCCAAAACCGAATGCCCATTGAATTTATATCGACTACGGCGGAAGCCAATTAACAACCAGATTTTTTCTGGTTGTTAATTGGTTGTTAATAAACACAGGATATTGTACAAAATATTGTCAACGCAAAAATATCCAGAAATATAACAATAATTATCTAATGAAATAAATTAGAAATCATCAAAAAACAAGAGGGGGAAATAAAGTTGCGCTGGAACATAAGAGAATGGTTTAGGCCGAGTGCATGAGGAAGTGGAAGAAGCTACGAGACAAGTTTGTTCGACAACGAAAGGGTCTGACGTGGAGAGTGGGGATCCAGGTGGGAAAACCTAAAGGGGTGAGAGTTGCGTTGTGGTGGTGAATAGCACACGGCATGTACTCCCCGCACTGGCATAAATTACAAATATCTGCGACGAATTAACTGCGACACTTTGAGCAAGCATGCAGAAGCCTTAAGGTTTTGTTCAGGCCACAGTACAGATATTTGAATGTCATGTCAATGAACGGAAGGAAGCCAATGAGCCGCCTCTTTGACTGGACTAATCTGTTGTTGTTGTTGTTTGGAGGTTTTCACATTCCACAGAAAAAGGCATTTTCAAACGGATGAAGGCGTAATCCCACACAATACAAGGATTATGTCTTTAAATGACCTTTATTTTACCATGAGGCAGAACCCAGTGCTTTTGAACTACACAATGTTACGTCTGTTTGATAACAGCTACCATCACTGTCACCATCATCATCATCATCATCATCATCATCATCACCGTCACCAACACCCTGCTGTTCACACAAACTGTAAGGAGGCGTCGACGCCTTCGCAAAGAAGATAAAGAGACGTCCAGATATTTGACACATCTGTCAGTGACTGTTTGCACCACAGGTTTTATTCCTGTTTAATCCAGAATAAAAGAACCAAGTAAACACCTAATTCCAGTTGAAAATGATAATTCACTATTAAACTGAATTAATAATAAAGTCACTGGTTTATTCTGATCTGAATTCAATAATTTCTCTGACATGGAAACACTTGATTCCTCTGGAACATTACTACTGGCCTGGTCGCCATGGCGCTGCACATACTGGGCATTGATGATGGAAAAATTTAGCATTTTTGTCGCACACATTTCACATTTTTGTCCCCACACATTTTACATTGTTCTTGCACATATTTCGGATTGTTGTCGCATATATTTCGCATTGTTGTCACGCATATTTTGCATTATTGTCGTGCATATTTCGCATTGTTGTTGCGCATATTTCGCATTGTTGTCACGCATATTTCACATTATTGTCACGCATATTTCGCATTGTTGTCACGCATATTTTGCATTGTTGCAAATATTTTCCATTGTTGTGCATATTTCACATTGTTATCGCACATATTTTCCATTTTTGTCACACATATTTTGCAATATTTCAAATTTTTGAAGTGCATATTTTGCATTGTTGTCGCACATATTTTGCATTGTTGATTAAACTTCCAGAGATGATTGATAATGCATCAAGGAATAAACCATTACATTTTGAGCTATAAAGGTCAAAGGTCAAGGTCACAGTGAAGGTCAACAGTTCAAACACATCAGTGGTGATATCTCAGAATCCAGACCAGATAGTATCAGGGTTTTTTTTCCTTCACTTCGTCTGACCTTCTGACCTCAGATGAGATAACACCCATAGGCTCCATGACGTCACGTAAAGACGTCATGTGACGTCACGTAAAGACGTCATGTGACGTCACGTAAAGACGTCACATGACGTCGCACCAATGGTATATTTGGTAAATGTATGACCTTTACCTTAAAGCAGGTTATTGACATATTTAGTTAAATCAGACAATATCTTGTGCTTCATATTTAACATTAGATCTAACATGTGACATTTGGTCGTTGTGCGACATCACATAACGTCAGAGTGACGTCATACGTGGTCGAATATTGAAATGGACATATGTGAAAAACAGGACCCAGGATTTCTTTAAATATTTTAAAACACTTTAAGGGATTGTTAATGAGCCATAAAATAAATGGTTAGTGAACACAGAACACTAGTTTATAAATAAGTTACAAACATCCAGATCCAAACCTTGTCAGACTGGTGCTGCTTCACTGGGGTCTGAGTCTATTGTATTGTTGTCCCACATATTTCACATTGCTGACGTATATTTCACATGGACACCATATTTAAAATTTTTGACAAACATATTTCATATTCTTGTCCCACATATTTTGCATTTTTGACAAACTGTTGGTGAAATAAAATCTCTTTCAGTGACATTTTTCTACATATTGATCTTAAACTGTTGTTTGTTCTGGAGACTCTGGGGGGGGGGGTTTGAACTCGGACAGCAGAATAATTTTCTACCTCTGATTGGAAAAGTTTCCTTCACATCTCACTTAAGTTCTCCATCATAAACCAATTTTTACTACGTGTTTGGACCTATAATATCTTTATTTTTCTATATTTTTTATGGAAGGAAGTTTCCTCAGTGACCTGCAGTTACTGGTGTTTGAATATCAGAGGTAGTAAAAGTACACACATTCTGTACTGTAGTAGAAGTACACACATTCTGTACTGCAGTAGAAGTACAGCTATTGGTGTGAAAAAATACTTTGGTAAAAGTACAATTACTGATTCCACTCCTTTACTGAAGTAAAAGTAAAAAAGTACAACTTCTGAATTGTAATAAAGTAAAAAGTAAAACTGTATGTTTTGTTTTGCTATGGATGAAATAATACTGATTTAAGCAGGAAAAGCCAGAAAAATGTCAAAATATCCCCCAAAAAAACAAGTTATTTAAAAGTGAGTTAGTGTGTAGTTCAGGGGTGTCAAACTGTGGTCCTCAAGGGCCGGTGTCCTGCATGTTTTAGATGTTTCCCTCTTCCATTCCACCTGTAGCCATTACATCATTATCAGTCTGATGAGGAGTTGATTATTAACTCTTTAAGTGTCAGCGCTGATGCATTCTGAATGGATGATTTAGTTTAAATATTCAGAAAAATTCAACCGTTTTCCTTTTAGTTTTGTGCATGGAAAGGGTGTCAAAACCAAGATTTTTTTAAATTTTTATTTTATTTAAAAATTTTTTAAAGGCAAAATTAAAATTGCTGAGACCAAATTTCAATACTAGTTTTCTTCTTTCGTAATTTTTTCCCCCTAACTTTTCCACATTATTTGTCATTTTGTAAATATTCATTAGTTTTTGTTGCTCATTTTGTTTATTTTTCTACATTTTGTTTATTTTTTATTTTAGTATTTTTCTTTGATTTTCTACCATTTGTGTCTTTACTTTGCTCATGTTACCAATTATTTTGTTAGTTCTCAGGAGTTAAAGGGTTAAACTGAATCACATGGAAGAGGGAAATATCTAAAACATGCAGAACACCGGCCCTCGAGGACTGGAGTTTGACACCTGTGGTGTAGATGATGTGTTTTATTGGGTCATGGTACTCAGTTCAGTGTGTATGGACAGAACATGTAGGAAAAATTCAAAAATCATATATAGGAGATTAAAAAAAAGCATAATTATCAGATTTAAAAAAATCTAAATTATGAGATAAAAAGTCAGAATTGTGACAATTTCTGATTTTCGACTCATTCTCCGCAGAGGAGGTTATGTTTTGGTTATGTTAGTGCGTCTTATATATGAAAAATGTAAAATAAATAAAGCATTCATTGACGGTGTGACGTAAAGTGCAGGAAATACATGTTCACTAATGGAAAAAGGCTTGAATAAAAGCAGGAGTGTGTGTTTAAACTTCCATTCAGCTGTGTCTGTGTCACTTCAGTTTGCTCACAAAATCAGCTGCGTAAATTCACAAATACTTAAGCACTAAAGACGCAGACTTTTATCTTAATATATTCACATTCTGTCTTCAATCGGAGCAGATGTGAAAGGCAGAAGCGAGCTCACCATATACTGTAAGTGGTGCTTTTAAAGGAAAAGGCTAAAATGGCAGCACATTTAAACACATGAATCACTGCCCCACATTGAAAACTATGAAAGGGAAATGTAACGCTGTTTTCATAAATAACCAAAAGCCTGATATTTATAAAAGGAAGTGACATGATTCATCCTGAACAATCTTGGACAGTGTTGTCATTTCTTTTACAGATGTTTGTAATGAGAGATTTGACTGAAAAAGTCATTTTTTTTTTCTGTTTCATGTAATAACTTTCAAGTTTAACCTGAGTTTCAATGAACATACGTGATTAGTGAATTAAATGAAATGAAACACATGGTTTATACTGATAAAATATAAAATACAGACATTATAATAACTGCTGATAAATTACTTAAAGGTTAGATGTAGAGGACATTTAATTTGAGGACTGACGCAAAAGTTAGGTGGAATATTTATAGTAAATATTTGGTGTAAAATATGTGTGGTTACCATGGAAACACACTCCTCTTCTACAGCATGGATTCACCAGTTGAATCAATGACAGTGGATGGAAACACTGGGTTTATGTTTATGTGACTTTACTGTGAAATGTGACTAAAATATGTGATTAAATATAAGAAAATACATGATTTTGCTGAAAATAATAGGTTAATATTGTAATAAATGATAATTAATCACTCAAGAAAAGTTAGAAAAAAACAGAAACAGCTGTGGGTCTGTAATAAGTTCAAAATATTTTGGGTGAACCTTCATTGTGCGACAGAAATAAGACACATGAGTTGTGTTGGGATGTTTTTCTTCTCAAATTTATATCTTTACTTGAAAAAAAAAAACAGTGACTAATGTTGAATATAAAGATATAAAAGCAGAACAGGAATCATCATCATCATCATCATCATCATCATCATATAAACACTTTCCATTCTAAGAAAAAACAAGCTGTCTTTACTTCAGTATTTACACAATAATATACAGGATTAGAAACGAATGTCAAACAGTTTTCAGTGTCTGTTAAATAAAGGACTTTTCAAATGATGGGATAGTGAGGGTCCCCTAAAAGTAGAGAGACCCCCCCCCACATACACACACACACACACACACACACACACACACACACACACACAAAAGATTTATAAAAGTCTTTTCTTTTTTTCATTTTTAAAATGTATTTCTTGAAACATTATTTATTTTAGACATATTTTCATCTCTGTATTAAATATATATTTTAAACACATCTTAACAATTTGATGTTTTTAACTTTAAAAAATGTCAACATCTGTATATATTATATATACTTGGGTTTTTTTTCTTCACATCGTTGGTTTTTTAACAACTTAACAGTTTTATTTTTAACGTTTTTTAAAAACATTCTAACATTTGTGTGTTTTAAAACATCCACATTTTATGAACCTTCCTGTCGTTAGGACTTTTTATTTTACTTTTTTAATTCAGGCTTTTATTCGTTTCTCCCCCCCGACCCCTGTCATCATTTTGATTTGACTTTTTATCTCATAAATTTGTCTTTTTATCTGATAATTTTGACTTTTTATCTCATCCTTCTGACTTTGCTGAATGGGCCTTATAGTGTGGAAATTATGATAATTAAATGATTCCGCAAAATAATCTTTGGGGGGGGGGCAAAATAATGGTATTATTGTGATGTGTCTGGTACCTCCAGCCCCCCCCCCCTCGGTGTTTAAGGGTTACCGCATCACTGACCAGTTTGGCAGATTTTTCACAGTTAACGTGATAAAAACACAGACTCGTCACACATGTTTAAACGTGAAGATAAAGATGTTTAAAATGTAAAAAAGAAAAAAAGTTTAAGAAATAATGATAATAAAAAATTTTAAAAAAGAAGAAATGTCTTTATAAAATGATTGTTGGGGGGCGGGGCTTGTTCTGGGTTCTTTTATGGAAGGCTTTCTATCCCACCATTTTAAACCCCCCCCCGCCCTGTTCGTACAGAACCCGTACACACACGTTTTCCGTCTTTCCAGCCTCGTGGCAGAAAAACTTTTTCTGTTCTTCCAGGACGTCTTCGTGCTCACCTGTTGGGGGTCGATTTATCGCCATGGAGACGGAATTTAACATTTTAAAAGTGTCTTAAAGGGTTTGAAGTGGAGCAGGTTCAGCGTTACCCGGGTCCACTGGTCACAGAGCCTTGGTGGTTCAGCTCCGAATATTGTCCGATAAATGATCCGTCCTCGCTGAACTCCCCCCCTCCGTCAGCGTAGTCCCCCAGGCTGTCCCTGCTGACGCTGTCCCTCCCCATCAGCGAACACGAGCTGCCGGCCTTCAGAGGCTTCTCCTCACCGTCACTGCTGTCAAACAAACACAGGGGTGGGGGGGTCAAAAATTGGTCAGTGTCCAGTATTGATGTCGTGCTTCGTCTATCATCGTCACTTCTCCACCTACAATTCTTAACGGATTTAAATTTTGATTGGTTCATTAGATCAGTGTTTCCTGACCCTGGTCCTTAAGGAACACCATCCTGCATGTTTTAGATCGGGGGTGTCCAAATCCAGTCCTCGAGATCCGGTGTCCTACATGTTTTAGATATTTCCCTCTTCCACATGATTCAGTTTAACCCTTTAACTCCTGAAACTTCAGCAGTTCCACAGAAAAAAAAGAATGAAAATAAGCAACAAAATGAACAAAATTGGCCAAAGTCGTCAATAACATGAACAAAAATGAATAATAAACTGACAAAATAATTAGTAATGTGAAGAAAGTAAGAAAGTTTGTGCCTACCATTGACTACTTCTTAAAAATGTGGGTCGAGAATGGGTCAGGTTGTGGGTGGGTTAGTTAAAAAAGCAGTCGTTTATACATCACTGCTAGCTGTGCTAGTTACTACAGGGCAACTGTGGCTCAGTTGGTAGACCAGGTCGTCCAATGACTGAAGGGTCAAAGGTTCACATCCCGACTCTGTCTGTCCACATGTCCAAGTGTCCTTGAGCAAAGACACTGAATCCTAACCTTAGTCTCCCAGTAGGACTAACATACTGGTGTATGAGTGTGTGTGAATGGGTGAATGTGAAGCTTATGTAAAGAGCTTTGAACCATGAAGGTGGAAAAGAACTAGAGAAGTGAAGAACATTTACAACTATAGCTTATTATATATAAATATAAAGGTCTGCACAACACACCCAGACTATAAATGCTCCAGTACACGACTACACACATGGTCCTTATGGTTTCAGTCCATCAGTGTGGGGTGATGCAGGGGGTGGATGGAGGGGGGGCAGGGGCTGATCAGCAGGAAAGGGAGCACTTGGGAGGTGGGAAGGACTTGTTACAATCACTTCACTAATTGCTAATTGCTGAGGCTTCAGGACCAAAGGCAATTTTAAATCTCTTTATGGTCTCGATCTCGATGGAAATTGCCAGAGAGTGGAGCTCATTCCAAGGAGAGGGAGGGGGAGGGGGAGGGGGGGACATGCAATCCCAGACAAACAGCCTGTCATTCCTGGTATTCTCCAGGGACACACACACACACTCACACACACACACATACACACACACATACGCACACACACACTCACACACACATACATACACACTCACACACACATTCATACACACACACATACATACACACACACATACATACACACACACACACACACATACACACACACACACACACACTCACACACACATACATACACACACACATACATACACACACACATACATACACACACACACACACACACATACACACACACACACACACACACACACACACACTCACACACACATACATACACACACACATACACACACAGATTAGATGCCAATTTAAACCCTGGCACTGGGCCAACTCACAGGTGTCTCTCTACAAGACATGGGGTCACCTCAAATCACCAAGGATAGTTTTTGTCTCTGTCCTCCCCTGTTTGCATGTAATGCCCGGCACAGGGGTATAGTGTTTGTCAGATTTAGGGCCTGTTTACACAAACCTGGGTATTTTTGAAAAAGCAGACATTTGCCTTCGTTCATTTATACACAGTTTTTTCTCTGAAAACGCATCTTGATAAAAACTCTGGCAAAAGTGAAGATTTTTAAAAAGTCTGTTTTTGCGTTTGTGTATAGAGACAAAAATGGACTTTTAGGCTAATTTGGTGCCATAGACAGCAACACCTTACATCTGGTTACCATGGATACACTCCGAATAGCAGTATTTATTTTATTGAGAGTTATATTCACAAGTTCGCTTTTCAAAATAAAGCTGATCCAAGTTATAGACCAGCAGAGACGCATCAGGGTTCAAAGGTCAACAACTGCACATCTTCTTGTGACCGATCAACGAGTTCGCTTGTATGTTTACGTGGCTATAACTCCCAAACGATACATCGTAGCATTTTGGAGTAAATAGGAAACATTCTTCAGATTGGCCCAGAGATTACACATGTGGTCTCATAATTTCGATATATTGTATGGATTTCACATTATTATACCAAATAAGACCCCATTCATTCTTAATGGGCTGACAAAAAAGGTCCTTTTTTGCCAATACTTCGCAATACTTTGTCACACGGACTTCATTTAAACTTTAAAATGCAGGCATTTTTGTCCTCTCCGTAGGATGTGATTGTCATGAGGGTGTGATTTACGGTTGTCGATAGAGAACTCAGTAAATTCACCCTGAAAAAAACTAAATCTGACTTTTTATCAGTGGGTGATGTCATCGCTAGAGCACGAGAGAAGAAAAAATTAAGCTGAAAAATGTCTCAATAACTCGTCCTCACGGCAAAACCATAAATAGTAGACAAACAATCTTTTCCACAAATGTTGCCATGGTTGTGAGAATTCAAACAAACCAGGGTTTGAAGATCTAGCTCTTTTTAAAGTGAAATGACAGGAACCTGTTTGGGATGATGTCAGGGATTTCTGTCAATAGACTTCTATTGGAAAAATCATTTCTGTCTCATGTTGAGTTCAGTGTTTTTTAAGTTGTTCTAACTCACTTATTTTTCACAGTACACACATAAAAAGTACATGTACTTGTTCCTCAGACCCTCCTGTCACTCATCATCAACTTTGTTTTCACCAATTATTTACAGTTTTCCCAAAAATTGCAGCAGTAACAGTGTGGAGCTGTCTATCTGTCTCCCGCCACTGATCATCACCATGGCAACAGTGCTCCTGGCGCTATGAAACACCTGCAGACAATTAAGACTGTGGGAGGAGCTTAAACGTGATTGACAAACACTGTGGGCGGGGCTTTAACATGACTGACAGACTAACAGATCTGCTTCATTTTGGTGAGTTCAGTGGTTTTAAAACTGCTGTATCTCACTTATTTTTCACAGTACAGGAAAAATAAATATATCTACGTGTCCCTCAGAACCTCCTGTCACTCATGATAACCTTTGTTTTCACCAATATTTTAGACTTTCCCCAAAAACTTCAGGAATTCAGAGGCATGGTTTAACATTCTGACAGGCTTTAATTCAAGTCAGCTCTCTGTCTGCGTCTGTGTCTGTAACTCCAGGCCGGTTTCTCAGGAAACAGGGAAAGTCCCTTACTCACAGAAATTGGGAGGAGCTTGAACAGAAAATGGGAGGAGCTTTAATAGAACTGACGCAGTCCATAAACACTAAGAAACAGATTCCACATATGAATTGAACAGCAGATATTTCTTCCTTTCACCAACCACGACTCCAGCGGTCTGACAAGAGACAAACACACCAGTTACATTTCCTTCAGGAAATGGATGGAAGTCTAGTTCTCTAAACCACTCATGTTGGGTAATGGCTGCTTTGGTATTCAGAACAATTGACATCAGCACAGACACTCAGGCGGTCACTGTGCGATAGCGTCGTTTACGGTCGACTGTAGTTGACACTGATGTCCAGATGAAAACCAGTTTGACATTTTCAGCAGAGGCGTTAGAAACAGTGACTCAGATTAGACAACAGCTCTGCTTCATATGGGTTTGTAATAACTAACCTTATCTGAGGCTGTTTAGCATGTGGACCACATCAGTTCTGCGGACCACGTCAGGTCTGCATTTGAACTCTTATCAAACCCTCTTTCTCTGACGACTCTCTACCAGTAAGTGGCTGTTATCTAAGAGCAGCAGAATGCTACAGCCCCCCCCCCCCCCCCCCCCCCCCCCACACACACACACACACACACACACACTGTGAGTTTGAATACACTGATAAAATGGGAGGGGGGTACTTTTAAACCCCAGCTCATTCAGAACCTTGGTGTAGATCCAGTTCAGACTTCAGTTCCTTCACAAAAAGGTCAGACATGGAGGTGTATCAGCAAACGCAAGATAATTATGTGTCTTCATTTTAACCCACACTGATGACAGGTGTGTGTGTGGGGTGGTGGTAGGGGGGGCAGTACTGGAGCTTCAGGTGGCAGGGAGGACCCCCCCCCCCCCACATTTCTACTTGCACCTGGAGTTTAATTTATTTTGTAGGAAACTCATAGCCTAGCAGCGCTATCTCTATTCATTCCATGTATGGGTCTAGTGGTGCTTCATAGTCAGAGGAGGCGGGGCTAAAAGGTTGTCTTTCAAATCCTCTGTATGTAATAGGATGGTACTACAACCAATCAGTGTAATCTTTAGGATGACGTAGTTAGAGCGCCGGAAAGTTGACGGAGGAGTCCAGAGAAAGTTAGGAATGACTAAACAAAATGGTGGATTATGGAACTTAACGACTGTTGTCGCTTCTGTAAAAATAATTTAAAGATTGTTGACGTTTTCTCACATTCTTCACTCATTTTTGATAAAAGGAAATCTACACCTGTTGTTGTTCTTCTTCTATGGTTGTTTACACTTGTTTCTCTCCCAATCATCGCAGCATCACTTTGTCACGCCCGCCCTCTGACTCTATACTTCACTGTGATTGGTCGACCAGTTTCAGGGAAATCTAGTCAAAAGTTAGATTGAGTGAAACTAGACTACTACTGTAGAACATTAGATTTACTGCTGCTAGGAGTCTAACGTAACTAGGCTAGTAAACTTACACTTCTGCTGCCAAATTACAAATTAAATGATGTGGATTTTTGGGGCAGATACCAATTAATTTTTTGATTGATTGATTGATTGATTTTTTTTCTTCCTTGTTGTGCTGTTTCCACTGTTGTCATCACCCTGCCAAGCCCCGCCCCAAACACTCAAACAGAGGAAAAAAAGAACAGCATTAGCAGTGTGCTAATGCTAGCCTTAGCGAGTCTAGACTAATACACTAGGCAACAATATTTTTGTCCACTAGGAGGGTTGTTCTAGTTTACTAGGTTAGGAAGTCACAGGTTTGACTGGTCTTCCAGTGCATTTTCACCGGTAGAAGGTGGAAAAGTAGGATTTACAGGTGGAACTGGAACGCATCATAATACAGCAGCTTTAAAACCATCCCTTTCCTAGCTAACCCAAGCTAACAGCCTACAATCACTAATGACAACTGCTGTTTCCACCATGGGCGGAGGTAAATTAGCACTGGTCAGTTGTGCAGACGAGTAGTGGAACAGCGGGGGGTTCATTTCCTTCAGAAATTCAAAGCAAACGGGAGACCCTGAACGCACCACTAAAGCCAGGAAAACAACACAGTGAGGCTCAGGGTGCTCCTGCGGGGTGGGGGGTGTGGGGGTGTGTGAAGCAGTTTAAACGGATAGCAGTGGCCAAACATCTGCTCCCCACCCCCCAAATCACACATTGATTTCAAAATGATTCCCCTGCACACATAAAATGAACATGGAACAAAACAATACGACGCATATTAACAGGACAATTTCATATATGATTACACAATAAAGTCTGTCTTATCTTATCTTAAAATAGGGGCGATGTGTGTTGTATGTAGAAAACGACCATTACACATTCCAACAACAGTAAAAGAGTTAACTCAACTTCAAAACAGTTTGTGTATTTGTATGTGCATTCTGCCAGTGGATCATCCATAAGACTCAACAGCAGCACTTTTCACCAAAATACCCCCGGTAAAAATAAATAAATAAATAAATAAAAGCTGCTCCTAACATTTGACAGGCGCCGTTCCCTTGATTTCTGGGTAAGAAATAATGATGTGTTTGTTAAAGCTTATATTTACCTCTGTGAGCAATAAATACTAAAATGCCTCCTCTGCAGTTTGGCAGCAGCACGAAACAACTCTGCCAAATCACAGAACCCCCCCTGAGTGTGAGGGGATGGTTTGGTGAAATGTGAATGTTGTCAGATTGTGGCTGCAGAGAATATTAGATGTGAGTGGGATTTAAATGAAAGTGTTTATCATGAACATCATTTACAGGAAACAGTTACTGTCTGAAAACAAGTTTAGCTCCAGTTGTAATGAACATGTGTTAGCATTAACTATGGAATAAGATAAGAACTGATAATAATAACTATATTAACTGAAAAGAACTGATAAGAACTGATAAGAACTATAATAACTGATAATAATTATAATAACTATATTAACTGAAAAGAACTGATAATAATAACTATATTAACTGAAAAGAACTGATAATAATAACTATAATAGCTATAATAACTGATAAGAACTGATAAGAACTGATAATAACAAATAATAAAGGATAATAACTGATAACTAATAATAATTGATAAGATCTGATAATACCTGATGATAATAACAACTTATATGTGAAGAATGAACATCATTTACAGGAGTTAGTTACTGTCTGAGAACAATTAGCTCCAGTTTTAATGAGTACATTTTGGCATTAATTGTCTGCTAATGCTAATGCTAATGCTAATGCTAATGCCGTATCTGCAGCGACCACTTGCTAAGAGGTATGTTCCAAAGCTAACTTTTTAGTGGATGTGCTATATATCATTAGGTTGTGGTTAAATGTTCATTTAGACTGTTGTAATATGGTTTACTGACAGGAAAAGAAGGAAAAAGGAGAGGGGTGGAAATGGAAAACTGGGGAAAAAATGAGGCATTGAAAAGAAGGAAACATGAGGAAAAAAAGACACAGGGAGGAAAAATAGAAAAGAAGGAAATATGGGAAAAAATGAAAGAAGGAAACTTGTTGAAAAAAAGAAGTAAAAATGAAAAAATTGAAAGAAGGAAAAATGGAAATAAGGAAAAATGAAAAGAAGGACAAAATTTTAAAATGGAAAAGAAGGTAAAATGGGGAAAACATGGTAAAGTGGAGTATATGAATTAGAGTTGGGGAAAAAGAGCATGAGATGGTGATCTGGGCTTAGCAACAACACAGCGACTAATTCTTAACACAGAGAAAACTTAGAGAAAATGAGTTGTTCCTGAATAAATATAGACAGTTAACAGTTAAACAGTTAAAGTGTGTGGTAACAGAAGGGAAGAGCAGAGCTGGACATGTACACTTTAAAGTTCACTTTATTATAAAGTCTGTTCATTTAAAGGCTTCTATTTGTGTTGTGTGCAGATAAATGGAGCAGTTTACTTCCCAAAGTCTGGTTCAAATATATTACTGCTGAATAAATCTGAACTGACTCACATATAATGTGCATTTTTGGGGGAAATATGGTTCCTGATATAATCTAGGATCTAGTCTGTCCCCAGTGGCCGCAAATGGTATTTGCTACGGGGAGACAGACTAGACAGCCTCGGATCTGAAAATCCAAAATGGACCGGACCAATCAAATCGCGAGGGGCGGGATTGGAGCCCGCCCTGCCTCATGACGACACAAATACGACCAAATACGGCCACTGGGGACAGTCTAGATCTTAGGCTAGGTAAATGGACATTTAAAAAAGTGTGTTAACCCTTTGGGCGCCCCATTTTTTTTCAATGATGACATATTTTTTACATGAATATTTCAAAGAGCTGTTGCACAAAAGTGGTAAGAGATAGAGCTTTGCTCCAAATTACAAATTTGTAGGGCAGGACCTAAAGTATATTTTTAAGATATTTTTGTAGATCTAATTTGCATATTATGACATCATAATGACGTCATCAGTAGGCGGACAGCTGAAATTAAGGAATTTCACAGTGGGAGAGACTCTGGATCAATCAAATTGGGATGTTTTGCTTAAAAATTTAATGTTTTGTCATCTACTGAGTGTCTGTGACATTGTTGTTGCTTAAAATACTGTTATTTACTTTAGATGCATCCGTAGTGAGCATCCAAGAAAACATTGATGACATATGTTGACTGCTCGGAATTCTGTTGAAATTTCTCTTGTGTGTCTGGCCATAAAATAAGGTAATTTTAGACAATATGCATGGAAAAAAGAGAAAATACTTCATATATTATCAAGAGGGTTGAAATATCATATTTGAGTATCAATAACTCTAGCTAAGAATCCTTTTTAGCTTTATTATTATATTTATATTTCAGGAACTGATTTTATATTTCAAAGAACTGATTCAAAATACAATTCAAAATATTATTTACATGGCAAAGAACTGATTCAAAATATTATTCAAAACAATGAAACATGTAGGCCTAAGAACTACACAAACATGCCAAATATTCATCCATACACATGCCTCAGGGGGTCACTCAGAAATCAGTTCTATTCTATCTATCCGACATCTCAATCCTCTTGCTCCAGATCGAAAACGTGATCCTGAAGCACCACACTGCACATTTACGCAATAGTTTCCCTGGTCAGATTCCTCACTATCACTGCTACTACTTCGGTCAAAATCATCAAATGTTGGATCTTCAGGTTCAGAATCCGAGTCAGCTAAGACCTGACACAATGCCTCATGAACCGTGAACCTCTTTTTTGCCATTTCGTGTGTTTGATGAATAACTTTAGTCAGCAATGCGAGAGCAGCCGCCTCCGTAATACTCCGGAATAGCTCTGAGCGAGCGCTTCGAGGTGCCGTCATTTACCAAGGCATTTCCTGGAAAACTTTTCATGGGGGCAGGGCCTAAATTTGTGCTCGGGAGACAGATTTGCATGTCTGCCACCTAATAGTATGGAGTATGAACTGCATTCAAATCGCAGTTAGATGAGAGAGTGGATTAAACAGAGCACCGCCGCTTGGCGCAAATTTGCGACTTGGGCGCCCAGAGGGTTAAAGCATAGAAAGCAGAAATTATTTGATTATTAGTTTGTAAAAAGTAGTCTATAAGTTTTACATCTTCCCACTTCCTTTTGAATGCAAAAAAAAAAATGTTGACCATTTTGATGGATGCCTTGATGTTAAATGATTTTGTGTGCTCAAAATAAAAAAAAATTTTTAAAAAAGTATAACACATTTTTTTAATCTAATATCAAACTAGGGGGGCCCAAACAGCACCTCACAAATCTAGAAACGGCCCTGGTGCTAACACACATCTGTTCTACTGACTCACATCTATGGTGTCACACACTGTAGTTGTCAATAGATTCATGTTCACAGATTGGACACCTGTGTATTTGTCAAAACGACTTACACGACTTCCCACAATTGACATAACTGTCAAAATACATCATCAGCGAATCCACAGGTATTACTTGACAAAAGAAACAAAAGTAGAGTTAATAACCTGAATACATGAAGAGTCCTGGACATTGACCATTACAGCCTGTTTTGTACTATAATAATAATAATAATAATAATAATAATAATAATAATAATAATAATAATAATAATAATAATAATAATAATAATAATAATAATAATAATAATAATAATATATATATATACAGTATATATATATATATATATATATATATATATATATATATATATATATATATATATATATATATATATATATATATATATATATATATATATATATATATATATATATATATATATATATATATATATATATATATATTCTAATAATAATATAAACATTTCAGTATACCACACATAGACATTATAATTTTAGTGATGTATATAAAACATTATTTAGGACTTAGGACTCATTTGTCCACTGTGGACGGTGTTGGGCAGAATGTTTCTACTAATGTAACTGGAATCACACAAGTGGTGTCAAAAATCTGCAACTCCATTCTCACGTGTTGTCATTTATTTCAAATATATATATAATATATATCTCAAATATTTTTCCACCAAATCGCTTGGTGCGACGAATTGACAGGATTTTAGTGTGAGAACTATTTTTGCTATACTTACGAGTACTTAATTTCGGGGCGGCCATGGCTCAGTTGGTAGAGCAGGTTGTCCAGTAACTGAAGGGTTGGTGGTTTGAATCCCGCTCTGCCCTAGTTGGTTCGTTGTGCCCTTGGGCAAGACAATTCACACTGGTGTATGAATGTTTGGTGGTGGTCAGAAGGATCGTAGGTACAAAATGGTTGCCCCAGGGCAACTACATATGTAGTTTACCACCACCAGAGGGAGCATGTGAGAGTGAATGAATAATGGGTCACTAATTTGAAGCGCTTTGAGTGGCCAAAAAAGCGCTATATGAATCCAATCGATTATTATTATTATTAATTTTAAAGGATATATTTCACAGTTTAGAGATGTCAGAGCGAGATGAAACAAAAACAGGGTTCACCTTCTGGCCTGATCGATGTTTCTTTTGTCAACCAGTAATGTCTCTGGGTGTATTTGACAGTCATGTCACTTGTGGGAAGTCGTAAGCTAGCTGTAAGTTATACTTAAATATGCACGGCTATCCAATCTGTGAACCTGAATGTATGGACAGTTATGTGACACCCTAACATTCTACTGAACACACATCAGTCTAAGAACAAAGTAAAAGCATCAGTTTCACTACACACAGTAAATGTCCCAGTGTCAAATATTTGAATCCTTTCAGGGTCATTATCTCCTCTGGGCAGTGGCTTTGGTGAAGGACATTAGTGTTGATGGAGAGAGGAACGTTTACTTATTCAAAAACAAGTGTTGTCTAATTGAGCCATACATAACACGAGCTGTGAATGGGGATTTTTCAGTTTTTTTTATCATGACTTTGTCATTTTATCTTATAATTTAGACTTTTTATGTCATAATTTAGACTTTTTATCTCATATTTTTTACTTTTTATCTCATATTTTTTACTTTTTTATCTTATATTTTTGACTTTTTGTCTCATGGTTTTGACTTTTCATGTCCTAATTTTGACTTTTTATCATAATTTTGACTCTTTCTCTCATGATTTTGTCATTTTATCTTAGAATTTAGACTTTTTATGTTATAATTTAAACTTTTTATCTCATATTTTTGACTTTTTATCTCATATTTCTTACTTTTTATGTCATAATTTAGACTTTTTATGTCATAATTTAGACTTTCTATTTCATATTTTTTACTTTATATCTCATATTTTTTTACTTTTTATCTTAGATTTTTCACTTTTTATGTTATATTTTTCACTTTTTGTCTCATGGTTTTGACTTTTCATGTCATAATTTTGACTTTTCATCATAATTTTGACTCTTTATCTCATGATTTTGACTTTTTTCCATAAGTCCAAAAGCTGAAAAAGCCCAATAAAAACCCCCCATTCACAGCTCATGTTATGTATGGCCCAATTACATGACCCTTGTTTTTGAATAAGTAGATGTCGCTTCCTCCATCAACACTAATGTCATGGCCTGATGACTCTTAAATATTAACACTGGTGTTTTTACTGTGGACTAGTTTTAAATTACCTACAGAACATTTAATGCAGAGAACACTGACTGGTACCGTGGTTCTGCTGCAGGTCACTGCTGGAACGATCGCTTTCAGGATGAAAACACATACACAGAATAAAACACAGTTTGGAAAATGTTTAACACATGGTGACAGCAGAGGTGGAAAGTAACTGAGTCAAAGTACTTCGTTAACGTACTTAAGTAGATTTTTTTTAAGTATTTATTTTTCTGGCAATGTTTTACTTTTACATTTTTGTATAAATATCTGTACTTTATACTCTTTACATTTATATAAATATTTGTACTTTATACTCTTTACATTTATATAAATATATGTACTTTATACTCTTTACATTTAAATAAATATTTGTACTTTATACTCTTTACATTCATATAAATATTTGTACTTTATACTCTTTACATTTATATAAATATTTGTACTTTATACTCTTTACATTCATATAAATATTTGTACTTTATACTCTTTACATTTAAATAAATATTTGTACTTTATACTCTTTACATTCATATAAATATTTGTACTTTATACTCTTTACATTCATATAAATATTTGTACTTTATACTCTTTACATTTAAATAAATATTTGTACTTTATACTCTTTACATTTAAATAAATATTTGTACTTTATACTCTTTACATTTAAATAAATATTTGTACTTTATACTCTTTACATTCATATAAATATTTGTACTTTATACTCTTTACATTTAAATAAATATTTGTACTTTATACTCTTTACATTTAAATAAATATTTGTACTTTATACTCTTTACATTTAAATAAATATTTGTACTTTATACTCTTTACATTTAAATAAATATTTGTACTTTATACTCTTTACATTTAAATAAATATTTGTACTTTATACTCTTTACATTTATATAAATATTTGTACTTTATACTCTTTACATTTATATAAATATATGTACTTTATACTCTTTACATTTAAATAAATATTTGTACTTTATACTCTTTACATTCATATAAATATTTGTACTTTATACTCTTTACATTTATATAAATATTTGTACTTTATACTCTTTACATTTATATAAATATATGTACTTTATACTCTTTACATTTAAATAAATATTTGTACTTTATACTCTTTACATTCATATAAATATTTGTACTTTATACTCTTTACATTTATATAAATATTTGTACTTTATACTCTTTACATTTATATAAATATTTGTACTTTATACTCTTTACATTTATATAAATATTTGTACTTTATACTCTTTACATTTAAATAAATATTTGTACTTTATACTCTTTACATTCATATAAATATTTGTACTTTATACTCTTTACATTCATATAAATATTTGTACTTTATACTCTTTACATTTAAATAAATATTTGTACTTTATACTCTTTACATTTAAATAAATATTTGTACTTTATACTCTTTACATTTAAATAAATATTTGTACTTTATACTCTTTACATTTAAATAAATATTTGTACTTTATACTCTTTACATTTAAATAAATATTTGTACTTTATACTCTTTACATTTATATAAATATTTGTACTTTATACTCTTTACATTCTCATTAATTATTCAAACTAAACAGATGTGACCGTATGAAAAATCACCGGAGAAGGGAAACTGTGACTTTATATATTATAGTTATATGATTATTATCTCACAATTATGACTTTTTCGCTTAAGATTATGTTTGTTTGTTTTTTATCTCATATTCTTAATTGTTTTTTGTCTTATGACTTTTTTTTTTTTATCTCAATTGTGACTTTCTTTTTCCTAAATGTCCATATCCACCAAAACTAAGTAACTGTGACCTGATCAAACACATTATCTACACACTAACTCACTTTTAAAGGCTTTATTTTAGACACTTTTGAAACCTTTATGATTTTATCCTGGTTAAATAAGTATTATTGTGTTCATGACAAAAAAAATGCAGTTTTACTTTTGTACTTTATTACAATTGAGAAATTGTACTTTTTTACTTAAACATCAGTACTTCTACTTTTACCAGAGTATTTTTAGGTGTACTTGTACTTAAGTCCAGAATGTGAGTACTTTGACCACCTATGGTTGACAGATTCTGCTCCAGCACAATGCCTTTCAGAGAGAACACAAATGTCATATTGTGGCTCTGCAGCGTTTCTCTGCAGCGTTTCTCTGCAGCGACACTCACCTGTATTCACATAAGGGATCATCAGTCATTCCTGGTGACTCCACGTCAGGGTGGAGGTCCTCCTTCTCCTTCACTGTGGGGGGACAGGACAGTTATTTTAGCAGCGCTCTTATCTATAAATGTCATTACACTCTTACTTGTCCTGAATGTTTGTGAAAGGACGAAGACGTGAGACGAAGAGTCTCATTTTCCACGGCCTCGTAAGAACATGACTCTCACTATTTCAGATCTATGTGTTTTATCTGATCTACAACCAGAATGAATCCTTATAAAAGGTGCACTGTGGTTGTTGGAGAAAATTAAAGTCTTTGAAGTGCACCTTATAGTCCAGAAAATACGGTAATATAAAAACAACTGTGAAATTCTGGCGACTAAATGACAGTGCTCGGCTCCACTGAGGAGTAGACATGGAGTAGTGAAACAGTTTTAACATGGACATTTAATCTGTATATATAGTGTAATATAACATACCGTATTTTCCAGACTATAAGGTGCACTTAAAAGATTTTAATTTTCTCCAACAACCACAGTGCACCTTATCTATGAATTAATTCTGGTTCTGCATAGTGACTGAGAATTGTGACTTTTTATCTGATCATTTTGACTTTTTATCTGATCATTTTGACTTTTTATCTGATCGTTTTGACTTTTTATCTGATAATTTTGACTTTTTATCTGATCATTTTGACTTTTTATCTTATGACTTTGACTTTTTATCTCATGATTTTGACTTTTTACATGATCATTTTGACTTTTTATCTGATCATTTAGACTTTTTATCTCATCATTTGGACTTTTTATCTGATCATTTTGACTTTTTATCTGATCATTTTGACTTTTTATCTCATGATTTTGATTTCACTTCATGTGCCTTATAGTGCGGAAGATACTGTATATACATAGTGCCAATAATGTAAAGTACAGTTGAAAGTAAGTAGTTAAAATAGAATGTAAACTAAAAAAGGCTAAAGAAAAATGTAAAGACAGAATGAACTGTTTAAAAAAAACTAACTTGTGAAAAATATTCCACAGAACTTTGTAGATTTGTACAGTTGTAAGTTTCTACAGAACATATTAAAATTATTCATAAAAAATATGTCTGAAAAAAATGTTTATTGTAGTAACATGGTGAATATATTTACTTCCTGGGTCTAAGGAGGAGAAGTCAAACATGACATATTTTTAGTTTTAATGCATGAAAACTGAAGCAATTTTCCACTCAGACTCTGTAAACGTACAGCAAGAAATGATCTGAATTTGTATTACACTAAAATATTTATTAGAACCTGAAAGTTGTTAAATTAAATAAGTTGAGCAGAAGAGTTGAAAGTGAGTGCAGAGACAGTGAACGCATCGTTTGTAGTGAGTGCAGAGACAGTGAACGCATCGTTTGTAGTGAGTGCAGAGACAGTGAATGCATCGTTTGTAGTGAGTGCAGAGACAGTGAACGCAGCGTTTGTAGTGAGTGCAGAGACAGTGAACGCATCGTTTGTAGTGAGTGCAGAGACAGTGAACACATCACTTTTAGTGAGTGCAGAGACAGTGAACGCATCATTTGTAGTGAGTGCAGAGACAGTGAATGCATCATTTTTAGTGAGTGCAGAGACAGTGAACGCATCATTTGTAGTGAGTGAAGAGACAGTGAACGCATCACTTTTAGTGAGTGCAGAGACAGTGAACGCATCATTTGTAGTGAGTGCAGAGACAGTGAATGCATCATTTTTAGTGAGTGCAGAGACAGTGAACGCATCGTTTGTAGTGAGTGCAGAGACAGTGAATGCATCGTTTGTAGTGAGTGCAGAGACAGTGAACACAGTGTTTGTAGTGAGTGCAGAGACAGTGAATGCATCGTTTTTAGTGAGTGCAGAGACAGTGAACGCATCACCTTTAGTGAGTGCAGAGACAGTGAATCCATCGTTTTTAGTGAGTGCAGAGACAGTGAACGCATCACTTTTAGTGAGTGCAGAGACAGTGAACGCATCGTTTGTAGTGAGTGCAGAGACAGTGAACGCATCATTTGTAGTGAGTGAAGAGACAGTGAACGCATCGTTTTTAGTGAGTGCAGAGACAGTGAATGCATCGTTTGTAGTGAGTGCAGAGACAGTGAACGCATCATTTTTAGTGAGTGCAGAGACAGTGAATGCATCGTTTTTAGTGAGTGAAGAGACAGTGAACGCATCATTTTTAGTGAGTGCAGAGCCAGTGAATGCATCGTTTTTAGTGAGTGCAGAGACAGTGAACGCATCATTTGTAGTGAGTGCAGAGACAGTGAACGCATCATTTTTAGTGAGTGCAGAGCCAGTGAATGCATCGTTTTTAGTGAGTGCAGAGACAGTGAACGCATCGTTTGTCGTCTTTTGCACAAAATGTTACACATCAGTTCTTTGTGTAAATGTAGTTTTTAAAAAACAAAAAGCATTTGCTTTGGAGACAAAAGAGTGGTTTCTAGAAAAGCGCTGGTTTAGCAAAAGAAGATCAACAGCAACTGATGAAATATTTACAGCTTTATGTCAAAAAACTGCTGCAGGAAAAAAGGCAGAGAGTTGGAGACACTAACGCTAACCTCAGATCATCACTAGAGCTGCACAGTCTGTCTGAACATAAACACCACACTATATGTGTGTGTGTGTGTCTGTGTGTGTGTGTGTGTGTGTGCAATAGTCACTTCACAGGTCCTGCAATTATTATTATTATTACTTTTTATTTATCTTTTATATATACAGTGGTACCTCTAATTTCAAAATGAATTTGTTCCAGAAGTGTTTTCGTACTGTGAATTTGACATATTTTACATATAAAAGGCCAAATATTACCCCCTAAACCCTTTAAAGGTGTCATTCCATGGTTATTTCATTAATATTATTGTTCTCCATTGGTATTGAATACATTGTGTGTTGTTTCTATTTTAAAAAAAAAGTTTTGTTTTTCACGTTACAAAAATGACTGGAGGTGGAACAACAGTTTACGGTACTTCCTCATACATGTCCATGACGCAGTGATGTGATTGGCTCAGAATGCGTGAAGGAACACTCCCCCCTCCCCTCTGGTTCTCTGTGTGTGTGTTTACCTTTACCAGAGTAACTAACTAATAACTAATTTATTATGAAATATGTGTTAAAAGTCCAAGTAAATGTATATTTTAGATGTAATGTGTTGATGTCAGTGGGTAAATGTGTCTTCACTGACTGAACATTAAACATTAAATCATTCAAATGAACCAGACATGTGGGTCATTTTCATACCAGACATGTGGGTAATTTTCATACCAGACATGTGGGTCATTTTCATACCAGACATGTGGGTCGTTTTCATACCACACATGTGGGTCATTTACATACCACACATGTGGGTCATTTTCATACCACACATGTGGGTCATTTTCATACCACACATGTGGGTCATTTTCATACCACACATGTGGGTCATTTACATACCACACATGTGGGTCATTTTCGTACCATTGTGTTTGTTTTAATTGTCACTGTCACCTTTGACACTGTTTGTTGACAGATGTTTGGTGGGTTTAGATCCAGGGACGATTGACTTTGACGGCTTTTCGTGTTCTTCCTGGGCTTCGCAGGGCGTGTGCATCGTCATGGTGGGCGATGGGATGACTCGTTGACGTTTTTTCATGGTGTTTTTATTCCCCGAGGGTTCGTAGAGTTTCGCCGGCATGTGTTTTGTTTGTGCTGGTGGTGTTGATGGCTGCGTCCTCCTTTTTTTTTTTATGGTCTCCTGTGTGACTTCTGTCGGTGGAGGGTGTGTGCTGTGGTGGGGTGTCGGCGCTCGAGGGGACTCGCAGGTCAGCGGTCGCTCTGTTGTTTATGTGTGTACGGGTCGAACTGTGATGAATGAGGGTCAAAGGGGAATGAAATGCATCATGGGTAGCTCCCTCAAAGCCAATGGGATGACAGTACATACATTATGTAGTTACGTACAGTAATGTACAGTAATGTACAGTAATGTACAGTATTGTACATAGTATTTATGTCTCAGAGGTTTCAGTTTCCTTTCGTAAATAGAATTTTCTTTCATATTCAAAATGAGGTAAATGTTTTTCGTTACACTGTAGATTTTGCAGTGTTAATTTGACAATGGGACCAAATACACTCTAGAAGAAGTGAAATAAACTCTCTAAGTGTTGATTTAACACTGCAAAATTTACTGTGTACTTTAATTATTTGTTAGCTGGGTCTTTGGTAAGTAGAAGTACCACTGTATATTTCTTATTTCTATCTTATTTATGTATTAATTTGTATTAATTTGTCTTTTTATTATGTATTATGTTGCTGTAATAGTGTGTCTGTGTGTCTGTGTGTCTGTGTGTCTGTGTGTCTGTGTGTCTGTGTGTCCGTACACATTTCCTCTGTTCTCACTCTAGCGTCGCCAGTTCTTGACAGATCGTTCTGAAGCAGACAGATACAAGGATGAAACAGACCCAGTTTCAGCTGAATCGACTCACTACTTCCAGTCTGACGCTATATTTAGTTTTTGCATCATCACAGCAGAGCTTCTTAGTTTTCAACATTTATTTGTAATTTAACATAATGACTGATAATGATGGATTTATCATTTGACACAGATTTCATACGATTCCCAAAGTTTCCACGCTCTGAGTGGTGTTATTTATTTATTTATTTTTAATCATTAATTGTATTGAATTATTTCAGCTACAGAATGATGACAGTTAATGTATGTTCAGTGTCGACCACTAATCTGTTTGAGTGTTAGCGTCGACACCACAGCTGTTATTTGGTTTAGTTTAGTTTCATATTGTAATATATATATCGCGGGTTAAAAAAATTCACAATAAAATTTTGTTTTAATATTGTGCAGCTTCTAGTCTGATATAATTAAAGTAGGTTGACATTATATTTTTAACAGTGGGACATAGATCGTGTAGCTGCCACGGTGGCGCTGCTTTAGCTGTGGTACCAGGAGGCGCTGGGGTAAAGCCAGGGGGGGGTTCAGGTGAGGAGCAGTGGAACAAAGACAGATGGTTCCTACTGGTCCAGTCTGGAACCACATCAAGCAGGCGGTGCTAACTGCAGCGCTAGCGGTGGCGCTAACGTCAGCGCTAATGGCGGTGGCGGCATGCGGGGTAACCAGGGGTGGACTGGGCTGCAGGCGTCAGCGGGGACAGCACCTTTAGGGTTAAGCTCTGCCATGCACAGGTGTCCAAGGGGGCGTGTGGGGGGGGGGGTCAGGCTGGAGGCCCACCCAACAGTTCCATTCTTTCAGGACGTCAACCAAAAACACACCACGCTCAAGTAAAAGTGACCCACATTTACTTAGGTAGGTAGCTGGGTAGGTAGGTAGGTAGGTAGGTAGGTAGGTAGGTAGGTGGGTAGGTAGGTAGGTGGGTGGATGGGTAGGTAGGTGGGTAGTTAGGTGGGTGGGTGGGTAGGTAGGTAGGTAGGTAGGTAGGTAGGTAGGTAGGTAGGTAGGCAGGTAGGTAGGTAGGTAGGTAGGTAGGTAGGTAGGTAGGTAGGTAGGTAGGTGGGTGGGTGGGTAGGCAGGTAGGTAGGTAGGTAGGTAGGTAGGTAGGTAGGTGGGTGGGTGGGTAGGTAGGTAGGTAGGTAGGTAGGTGGGTGGGTAGGTAGGAAGATAGGTAGGTAGGTAGGTGGGTGGGTAGGTAGGAAGATAGGTAGGTAGGTAGGTGGGTGGGTGGGTGGGTAGGTAGGTAGGTAGGTGGGTGGGTAGGTAGGAAGATAGGTAGGTAGGTAGGTAGGTGGGTGGGTAGGTAGGAAGATAGGTAGGTAGGTAGGTGGGTGGGTAGGTAGGAAGATAGGTAGGTAGGTAGGTAGGTGGGTGGGTGGGTGGGTAGGTAGGTAGGTGGGTGGGTAGGTAGGAAGATAGGTAGGTAGGTAGGTAGGTGGGTGGGTGGGTAGGTAGGTAGGTGGGTGGGTAGGTAGGAAGATAGGTAGGTAGGTAGGTAGGTGGGTGGGTGGGTGGGTAGGTAGGTAGGTAGGTGGGTAGGTGGATGGTAGATAGGTAAGTAGGTAGGTAAGTAGAATTACAATCTACAGTGATATTTGAACATCTCCTTTCAGTCAGTACAAGATAAAAACACTATATTAAAATAAATGAGTAATAAAAGTTGTAATATGTGAATAAAACATTAAGATTGGACGGAACATCCTGGACCCTTATTATCATTATTATTTATTTTAATAATGTGTTTTATCTTGTACTGACTGTTCAAATATCACTGTAGATTGTTGTATAACGACAATATTTTTCTGTCGTCCCTTTTTTTGTTCCTTCCTTTTTTCTCCTTATCCATTCTTTTTTTAGTTTCCAACATTAATCTTTTCTTTTTTTTGCCAATTTTTTCAATCAGTTTTTGTTTTCTTTTTGTTTTTTGTCCTTTTTTATTTTTCCAACATTTTTCTTTTTTCTCTTTTTCCTTAGTTTTTCTCCTTCTTTCCTTCTATTATTTTTTTTTAGATTTTTTCCATAATTTTCTCTCATTTTTTGTAAAACTTTTGCTGTTTATGTTTGTACATGTTTACCTTATTTTGTAATTTTTTGATTAATTTTATCTATCCATCTGTTTTTTTTCTTTTTTCTAAATTTTTTCTTGTCTTCTTTTATCTATTTTTTGTTCCTTCCTGCTTTTTTCATAGTTTTTTTTTAGTTTCCAACATTTTTCTTTTATTTTTTCCTTAATTTTTCTGTCATTATTTTTCTTATTTTTTGTTTTCTTTTCCCACTTTTTTTTTCTTTTCCATTTTGTCCTTTTTGTTTTATTTTTCCAAAATTTTACTTTTCTTTTTCTCTTTTTCCTTCATTTTATCTACTTTTCTTTCTTCTATTCTATTTCTTTTTTGTTCCTTCCTATTTTTTCTCTGTTTTCATAATTTTTTTTTCACAACATTTTTGTTTTCATTTTTTCTTATATTTTTCTGCTCCTTTTCTCATCTTTTTTCCCTTTTTTTCATGGACTCAGGGGAAAAATAAAATAAATAAATAAATAAAAACATTTTCGTTAGCTGGGTCTTTCATAAGTTGAGGTACGACTGCATTTGTGAAAATTGAGGGTCATTAGAAAAAATAATTGACAATTTATCTCAACCTGAACTATGCAGTGTATCAGATGACTTAATTTACTGGTGATAATATATTTAGGGTTAATATAGTGTTAATGATGCGTCATTAGATGTGAAATTATCTGACAATAAACAACAAAAAAGCTGTGGATTCATTTGACTATGGATGTAGTGAGAGTGAGTGAATCAGTCACAGCTGCAGACGTGAAAAAAAAAAGGTGTTTGTCAGTACGTGTCACCTGTCTGCAGACTGACAACATGATAAATTAAACCCTGAACATGGACTGCAAGGACAAATATGAGTCAGTGAATTAAAAAGGCAGACGTCGAGTTAAGTTTGAGTCAAAGGAAAACCTTCAAACAAAAGTTAAATAAATATACATGAAGTTAAAGTAAACTGTGCATTTATTCAAATATCTGTATTTTTTTTTCATGTTTGTTTTTTAGAATCAATCTGTTCAATATATTGTATTTATATCGCGATATTGATATTGGTGTTAGACTATATCAAAATTAATAATATCTTGGTGTCTCCATTTTCTTTTCTATTTTGTTCAGTTTTTAATAATTTTTCTATAATTTTTCATTTATTTTTCTTTTTGTCCATTTTTCCATTATTTTGTCCATTTTAATCCTTCCATCTATCCTTCTACCTTCAAATAAATAAATATACATGAAGTCAAAGGATAGTTAGGTTGTTAAAATAAACTGTGCATTCATTCAAATATCTGTATTTATTTTCATGTTTCTAGACTCAACAAGAGGGTTTTAATAATAATTAGAATTATTGATGATAGATCAATATGTAAAATATTTGTCTTTTTCTTGTGAGTTTCAACATATTATTATTTCGATATTTTTTATTTCATGAATTACTGATAACTGAAGGAAAAAAGAAAAGGAGAAAAATGTTGGGAAACGAAAACAAAAATTATTATTATTATTATTATTATTATTATTATTATTATTATTATTATTATTATTATTATTATTATTATTATTATTATTATTATTATTATTGTTGTTGTTGTTGTTGTATTGATTATTGTTATATTGATTAATTGATTATGGTCGCATTCTGCACATGTTCGAAATAAAGCATTAAAATCAAAATTATTAAAAACAAGAGAAAAAAATAAGGAAACATTTTTTTGGAAACTAAAAAAAAAATGAAAAAGGACAAAGCAACAAAAAAGGAGACAAAAAAATTTATCAAATTAATCAAAACATTTAGAAAATAAGGGAAAACTTGACAAACAAACTATACAGTGTGTGCATGTTTGTCCATACTTCTACATACTACTGAGTAAATGATTGTTTAAATGCTGGGTTTAAGGTTGACATCCTGAGGTGAAACAGTCCTGGGACACTCCCCCCTGTGACCCCCTCCCCCTGGGAACCCCTCCCCCTGGTCAGTGTCTAACTAACCTGGATCCATGGACAGCGTTTCTGGTGGTTGCGGTGGCAGCGGCGTACCTGCGTACTTTCCACCTTTATTTCTGCGAAGGAAGCAGGCGATCAGGGCGATGAGGGTGAGCAGGGCTACGGCACACATGGTCCCAATGAACCAGGCCTGACTGGACACGTCCCTCTGGGAACTGGGCTGACCTGAGCAGGACACAAACACCAGGGTTATTATCACAGCATTTGGACTTTTAGCTCATATTTGACATGTTTGGAGCTTAAATGTAAAAGTACTTTGTTACTGTAATTAACTATATTTTTTTATGTATCTGTACTTGAGTATTTATTTTTCTGGCAACTACTTTTAATTAATTACTTTTACTTCCTACATTTGTTCATAGATATCTGTACTATATACTCTTTACATTTATATAAATATATGTACTTTATACTCTTTATATTTATATAAATATATGTACTTTATACTCTTTACATTTATATAAATATCTGTACTATATACTCTTTATGTTTATATAAATATATGTACTTTATACTCTTTACATTTATAGAAATATATGTACTTTATACTCTTTACATTTATAGAAATATCTGTACTTTATACTCTTTACATTCTCAGAATAGACTCATTACTTTTCCAAACTAAACAGATATCACAGTTTTAAACATAATATAATCATATAATATAAATAATAATAAATCACTTCAGATGGAAAATCAGTGGAGGAGAGAAACTGTGACTTTATATATTATATTTATATAAATATTATCTCATAATTTGGACTTGTATGCATTTTTAAAATGTCATATTTATATTTTTTTTAACTCATTCAAACAAAGTCACAATGATCTATTGTTAATGTACTTTGTCTGTCGTTATCGTCCACACTTCAGTTCTCCCTCAATTCTCAACAGATTTAAATTCTCATTTTTTTCATCTTTCGTTGATACCCAGACATCACAGCTGTAAAGACCTGATGAACACAGGGACATTGGAACTAACTTTTTTAAATCTAATGATGATTTTTTTTTTTTAATCTCAAATATGACTTTTTTTTTTCTCCTACATTTTACTGCGACCTGATCAAACACATTATTTAAACACTAACTCACTTTTAAAGGCTTTATTTTAAATACTTTTGAAACTTTTCAGATTTTTCCTGCTTAAATAAGTCTTATTGCATTAATGGCAAAAAAATGCAGTTTTACTTTTACTTCAGTACTTCTACTTTTACCAGAGTACTTTTTCACACTAGTAGCTGTACTTCTACTTAAGTACAGAATAGGAGTACTTTTACCACCTCTGGGTCACAAACACAAGTATCTGTTTGTCTCATCTAACAATTGTGACTTTTGTCGGCGCTCTAACTACGTCATCCTAAAGATTACACTGATTGGTTGTAGTACCGTCCAATTACATACAGAGGGATTTAAGAGACAACCATTTAGCTCCGCCTCCCCTGACGATGAAGCACCACTAGACCCATACATGGAATGAATAGCGATAGCGTGGCTAGGCTAACAGTTTAATTATGATCACATGTTATTGCTCTGACCCAGTGTAGATGTAATTATTCTGTTTGTAGAACCTGTTTTCTGATCATTTTTACATAAATATCTTCATTCTTATTCATCCTACGGCCCAGTTTGGACTCTTTGGCGGCTCGGATTTGGGCCCCGGGCCTTATGTTTGCCACCTGTGGTTTGTGTCATAAATGTTCAGTATTTTGGATGTGTGAGTGAAGTGTGATCTGTGTGAGTGTGACAGCGCCTCCAGCACTGCTAACACAAGTTTAGCTTTGACTGAAAATAGAAAAAAAACATGACATGGATGTATTTACATCACATTTTACCACCGTTCCCTTCAACACTCTAGAACGTTCTGCATCCTCTGACAGAATACTACATGTATGGAAATGAAAAAAACAAACAACAGAACAACAAGTGGAAACTAATAAACTGTCACTGGATGATGTTTGTATTTTTATGAAGAAAGGAAGTTAAAGGGATTATCTGGAGTTAAAATCAGTTTAGTTTATTTATAGATGATGCAATATAGTGGACATTAAAATAAGTCAGTTTGGATGGACACTGCCGTTTGTTTAACTGTGTTAGCATGGAAGTGATTAGGGAAAAAGGAGGGAAGATGAAAAAAAAGGAGAAATGGGAAAAAGAAGGAAAAATATAAACTTAAAAAAAAGAAAAATGGGGAAAAAAGAAGGAAAAATTAGGGGGGAGGGGCAAGGAAAAATAGAATAAAAAAAGAAGTAACAAAAAAGGAAAAATGGGGGAAAAGAGGGAAACATTGGAAAACAAGGAAAGGGGGGGGGGGATTGGGGGAAGAAAAGGAAAAAGGTAGAGAAATAAAATTCCAAAAAATGAAGAAAAGGAGAGTATAATAAAAAAGGAGAGAAAAAGAAAAAAAATCTTTTTTTACTTTTTTCATCTTTTGTGCAATTTTATTTTCCCACCTTTTTACTCCCTCCCTCATTTTCCTTCTCTTTTCTAATTTCCCCCTTTTCTTAATTTATATTTTTCCGTCTTTTACCCAATTTTATTTTTTTGTTTACATTTTTCTTTATTTTTTTTCCTCATTTTTCCTTCTTTTCAATTTCAGATTTGCTTTATTGTCACTGCAACAAGTTCAATGAGAGGGTGAGGCCTTTCAGTGCAAGAGATAGAAAATAGAAAATATGTATATAAAGTATTTAAAAATATTTACAAATCCAGAAAATTAAAAAAGTACTAAAACACAAAAACACACTATTCAGATATAAATGATGAAAATACAAATATAAAGACATACTATACATGCTGTATTGCACAGTGACTTTACCCCCCCCCCCATTTTTCCCTATTTTTCCCCCATTTTTCCTTTTTTTGTTTCATTTTTTTCCCTTCCCAACTTTTTTTTCCCATTTTCGCTTTTTTTTTTTTTTTTTTTACATTTTCCCTCCTTTTTCTTTTTCCCTCCCTTTCTTCCTCCTGTCAGTAAATCATTTCATTTGGTGTCAGTATAAAACACATGTTAACACAGTTTGACTCAAAACGACAAAATCTAAATTTGTTCATTTTTAATCTCCTCCTAACCCTCTATAATCGTCTAAACTGACTTTTACTCCAGTCCTTTAAATGTCCGTTAGTGTTTTGACTATGGAACCATTTTCGCCTCTCCTCTCACCTTTCGTTCGGGTCTGGAAAACCCCCTGGAAAATGCTAGTGTTCTGGGCCAGGAGGCGCACCGTGTACACCGTCCCAGGTTTGAGTCCGTCAATAATGTGGAATCTGTGAGAAGTGTTTACGGCCTCTGAAATCCACCAGTTACCATCACCTGCACAAGCAGCCACAGTTTAGGACAAGAACAAAGAGTCCAGGACATGATGTGTTTGGGTGGGATACTTGGTGGGATTTGGTAAAATATATATTTATTTATTTTATTTATGGAAAAGTTATGGTGTTTCGAATCTGAAAATGCTCACATGTCTACAGTATATGGCGGCCATATTGCTTAATTAAAAAATGGCCGCCATTAAACTGTTATTTGTTATATCTCAGCCTGTGAATAAGTTCAACTGGTGGTTTTAACTGTTAATCCCATGTTTTCAGGGTCAAAGAATCCAATGGTGCTAGTTCTAACAGATGATGACCTACCCACAATAACCCTAGAGGCATAGGGAGGTGAAAAATGTCCTGGTTTTAGTTGTTTTCTTGCAATCTTATTGTAGTAAACAGTTGTTTACATGTGATATGACATTATCCAACACAATAATACTCCCATTGAAATGCATCCAATTGCAGATGTTCATATAATTCAACTAGTAACTACCATATTTTCCAGACTATTATGCACACTTAAAAGACTTAAATTTTCTATAAAAAATGCAGTGCGCCTTATATACAGTATGGATTCATTGTGGTTAATTTTTGACTTTTTAACCTCATCATTTTGACTTTTTATCTCATAAATGTGACTTTTTATCTCATAATTGTGGCCTTTTATCTGATAATTTTGGCTCTTTTATCATCAATTAGAATTTTTATCTCATCATTTTGACTTTTTATCTGATAACTTTTACTTTTTACTTAATCAATTTGACTTTTTATGTCATCATTTTGACTTTTTATGTAATAATTTGAGCTTTTTATCTGATAATTTTGGCATTTTATCTGATAATTTTGTCTTTTTTATCTTAATTTTGACTTTATCTCATCATTTTGACTTTTTGCTTAATGCGCCTTATACATGAAAACCCCTTAAAAAAATAAACCATTCATTGACCATGCACTTTATAGTCCACTGCGCCTTATACTGCAGTAAATCCAGTAGTACCATTGGATTCTTTGACCTTTAAAACGTGTGTTTAACAGTTAAAACTACTAATTTTTTTTTAGTTTAACGGCAGTCATTTTTTAATTAAGCAATATGGCCGCCTTATTGACATCTGTGCAAATGCAAATATTGATTTTCTGATTCTATACACCATAATCTTTACAAACATATATAGTTTACCAAATCTCTCCCAAAAATTCCGATTGTAGCTAAAATGTGAACATAATGAAGTCGACTAAAAAAGAAAAATCTGCTGCAGGACAGTTAGAAATGAAGGCGTTAGCCATGCTACATGTGTTAGCATACGGTTTATACCAGGGTTTCTAACTCATTTTCTTTCAGGGGTCACATTCAGCCTGATTTGATCTGGATCACACCAGTAAAATAATAACATAATAAACTGTAAGTAATGACAACTACATTTTTTATTTGTTTTAGTGCAAAAAAAACAACCTTAAATTATGAAACTAAGTTGTATAAAGTTTCCAAATGTAAAATAATGTGAATAACTTCATGAGTAAAATAATATTTTCATAATTTAATACTATTTTTTTTGGAGTAAAACAATGAATTAAAATGTCAAGTTGTCATCATTTATAAGCAAAAGAAAAAACTGAGTAAATATGGAGTCTTTTAATATTTAATATTTAATAGATTATTATGATCTTCTTCCCATGGGCCACATGTTTGACACCCCAGTTTTAACCCACGATGAACTGAATCACTTTTAATGTTGTTTCTACATATTTTATCAACAGTTTTTAAATGTTGTCACTAAACAATTTATTCATTAATGAATAACCTATTAATAATGACAACTACACATTTATGTCATTTAGATTTAGTGCAAAAAACCCCATTAAATTATTAAAATACTTTTATAAATTATCCAAATGCAAAAAAAGTTACATGTTATAAAGAAAATTAGATTAATTTTAACAATATTCTGCTTCAGTTGATCATTAGTCCATGCGTTTTATTATGGATCAATGTATTTTTACTCTATTTTACTGTAATTTTAGTGTATTTTATTCTATTTTTACTGCATTTTATTTTATTTTTACTGCATTTACATTAGCTTTAGTGGGTTTTATTGAATTTTTACTGCACTTTACTCTAGTTTTAGTGGATTTTTTACTACATTTTACTCTATTATAGTGCATTTTAGTATATTTTTCATATATTTCATAAATAAACTTGAAATTAATTCGTCCAATTTTGTGCCTCAGTTTCTCATTAGTCCATGTGTTTTATTATTGATCAGTTCTATAAAGACACTAAATTCTTAGTAACAAAATCAGAACATGGTTCAAATTAATTTCAGGTTGTTCACATTTGTTCAGGTTTTTCACATTTTATTGTTAAAGGATAGTTTGTAAATGTCAGTATTTGCATAATGTAATATTCATTTTTGCACTAAAACAGAAATAAAAATCTGAATGTGTCATCGTTTATAGGTTATTTTTAGGTTATCATGTTCTTCAGCCCAGGGGCCACAGTAGAATGTTTGCTGGTCCACATTTGGCCCCAGGGCCACATGTTTGAGAGCCCTGGTTTCCACAGAAGCTGGAGGGTAAACATGCAGTGTTTCTATCCTCCTGAGACGCTTTTGGCTTTTGTTCGACATCGTCTTTGTGGAACCCAAAATATTTACAAACCGCAGATGTCACATTTATTTTCACAACACGTACAACGGGATCCACTTGGACTCACGTTACTATGGTTACTATGGTTACTATGGTTACTGAACCGTCAGTCATTTCCTCATCGTCTTTTTCCCTTCTGTTCTGACCAGATGGGTGGAGTCATGTGACTGAATGGGTGGAGTCATATATTACCCCAAAAAACACTAAAAATACATGAAAATGCACTAAACACTTAAATGGACTAAAGTAGACTAAAAATACTAAAATGCACAAAAATACACAAAAAACCCCCACTATAAAACCTCACTAAAACACTAAAATGCAGTAAAACACTAAAATGCATTACAAATACAATTACATGAATTAAAACCTATGTTATAATGCACAAACACACAGTTTAAAAAAAAACAGTTTTAAGAAAGCTTATTGTTTCAGCCCTGGTTTAGTTGAATTTGTTATTATTTGACTGGTCTGGTTGTTTTCAGATCATATTGAGCTGAATGTTGAACTGAACTGAACACAACTATGACTCCTGTGCTTTGAGGTCATCAGTGTAATGTTTATCTTCAGTAAAGATGTGATTGTTTTGTCCCACACAGTGAATCAATATACTTTGCTGCGTCTCAAGAGAGGAAAAAAAAAAAAAATAAATAAATATATATATATATATATATATATATATATATATATATATATATATATATATATATATATATATATATATATATATATATATATATATATATTTATATATATATATAAATATTAAAGTGGTTAATAGTTGATGCAGAGGGAGGTGTGGACAGGAACAGTATCTTACGGTTGTTCATATAAGACACATAAAAGTATGAGTGGTTCTGCTGTCCTCTGGAAGACCAGCTGAGTTTAGCAAAGGTGTCACTGACATCCCAACTGATGTTGAACAGAACTGGAACTGAGGAAGAGGAGGAGAAGGAGGAGGAAGAGGAGGAAGAGGAAAGAGAAGAAAGAAGTACAGAGAAAGAGTTACGTCAGGAGAAGAGGATCATCAGGCAAAAAGGAAAACGACACCAGCAGAACAAAGCCCTGAAGAGGGCAGGTCTAAAGACAGTCCTGGGTTCTACAGGGTTCCATAGGGTTCTACAGGGTTCTACAGGGTTCTACAGGGTTCCATAGGGTTCTACAGGGTTCTACAGAGTTCCACACTGACCTGAGTCCAGCTGGAGTCTGCCTGAGAACGACCAGATATAAAGACCATGTGGACCAGACTGACATTTAGTCCACACTTATAACCTGTTACTGAACTTATGTCCTGGGACGTAGACCCTTAATATGATGATATTTTAATAATAACACTATATATACATTATTATAATAACACTATATATACATTATTATAATAACACTATATATACATTATTATAATAACACTATATATACACTATTATAATAACACTAAATATACATTATTATAATAACACTAAATATACATTATTATAATAACACTATATATTAAAATAACACCTACATTATTTTATTTGGACACACATACAGTATATACATATGTATATGTGTGTGTATATATATATATATATATATATATAGATATATATATATACTGTATGTGTGTGTGTCTAATTAAAATAATATTTATATAATAATATAGTCAATTTTAGTGCATTTCACTTCATTTTTAGTGACGTGTAGTGGATTTTTGTCCATTTTTTAAAATGGACAAAATTGAGTCAGTTTTGTCCATTTAAAGCCTTTTATTGTCCTCATAGGGTATTTTAGTATCAGCATTAGTCAGCACTAAAAATATTGAGAATATTTTCTGGGGTTTTTTCAGAACTAATTACATGGTGTACCACAAGTTTATTATTTATATATTCATTCATTCTCTTATTTATTTAATTACATCTTTTTCATTTCTCAATTAATTTTATTATTTTATTTTTATTAATTAATTTTTTTATTAATTACGTATTTTTATTTTATTTATTTTCATTTAATTATTTATTTTCGTATTTATTTATCAATTTATTCATTCCCTTTTTTTACTTGTATTCATTACATCATTTATTTATTTTTATTCATTTATCTTTTACCACCACCATTATATTTCCTCCTGAGTATTTTTTCATATTGCAGTTAATTATATATTTTTTGCCATGTCAGTTTTTTTCTAATATCTTACATTTTTCTTTCATTTAGATTTTTGGCTCGAGTTGAATTTGATTTCTTTAGACTCTACCTTTGCTATGACCAACACATCTAGTGTTACGTTAGCGGGTCTGCAGGTGCTAGTGCTACATTAGCGGGGTTGCAGGCGCTAGTGCTACGTTGGCGGGGCTACAGGCGCTAGTGCTACATTAGCGGGGCTGCAGGCGCTAGTCTTACAGGTGCTAATGCTACAGGCACCAGAGCTAAATTAGCGGGGCTACAGGGGCTAGTGCTACAGGTGCTAATGCTACAGGCGCTAGTGCTACATTAGCGGGGCTGCAGGCGCTAGTCTTACAGGTGCTAATGCTACAGGCACCAGAGCTAAATTAGCGGGGCTACAGGGGCTAGTGCTACAGGTGCTAATGCTACGACACCAGAGCTAGATTAGCGGGGCTACAGGGGCTAGTGCTACAGGTGCTAATGCTACAGGCGCTAGTGCTACATTAGGTAGGCTACAGGTGCTCATACGTACTGTTCTGAACAGGAGCCACAGCTGGAGTCTGGGACAACTCTTCAGAGATAAACAGAAAATTAAATATGGCAGATCAGAGGTGGTAAAAGTACTCACATTCTTAAGTAGAAGTACAGCTACTGGTGTAAAAAAAATACTCTGGTAAAAGTAGAAGTAATGATTCAACTGCTTTACAGAAGTAAAAGTAAAAAAAAATACAACTACTGAACTGTAACATAGACTGAAGTGACTGTTACATGAAAAAACTAAATGGATGAAAGTATCAGTGCGTAACGTAACTGAAATCACCCCAAAAGGGGGCGGTACCAAGTGTCACTGACTATACTGAGGACTTCACTCTGATTGGACGATGATGTCCACAGAGAGCTCCGATAAAGTAGGGAAGGGGGAAAAATACTTTTTTTTAAATTTATGTTTGTTCTGGTGTGTCAGTGCGTCGCACAGTCGCCTTCATGAACAAACAACCCATGCTTGTGTCAAAGGAAAAAAAAAATACTAAAATGTACATTTATGGCTGGAGTTAACTTGATAAGAAGTAACTCTTCTTCATCTTTCCGTTGTCTTTTCATTCATTTTAATATCACAAATATAGTCCCATAACCCGCATGCAAATTCCTCAGCTCTGACCTTTGACCCCCTGTAAGGAAATTTTACGTAAGGAAATTTTACATAAAAGAATCAAACATTACTTTAATACTTTTATCTCTGGTCCCATTGTAATGTTTCCTAACACACCTGTTTTTCTGAACACGTGTCCAGATGTAAACATTATCAGAATATCATGTGACTGTTTTATTATTGGACTGGTCTGGTTCTGTTCACATCATATTGAGCTGAATGTGAAACTGAACTGAACAGGACAATGTCTCCTGTGCTTTAACACCACGGTTCTCAAACTGGGGTCTGCGGACCCCTAGGGGGACGTGGCGCATGTCCAGGGGGTACGCGAAATTATTCACAGTTTTGTTTTGTTTTTTTTGTTTTTTTGTTTTTTTGCTGTTTTATTTTGAAATGCGGAAGTTTTATTTTGTAGCGAGCGGGCGGAAGTAACAGCGCTGTTTGACGCTAGCTTGACTAAATTGAGACGGAGCGAGTCACAGGCTATTTTTAGCCACCCAGCAGCGAACATGGATCGATTTTTGTGTCCGCCAAGTTCCTCAAGAAGTGGTAAAAGAAATGACAATGAAAATGACAATGACAAAAACAAACGCCCTAACCCTAAAAAGAGAAAGTACATTGATAGTTATATTGAGTTTGACAAGATCATCCCTCTCATTAAGTCTCTGTCTGTCTGTCTGTCTGTCTGTCTGTCTGTCTGTCTGTCTGTCTGTCTGTCTGTCTGTCTGTCACACACACACACGGTTTTGTGTGTCTTTTGTTCCGTTTATTATTTTAAAATTATTTAAAATTGTTGTTTCTGAAGTGTTCATTTATATTATAATACCTGAAAATGTGGCTGGTTTGCACAAAAGCACTATTAAAAAAGGTTATCATTGTTTCATAATAATCATTGTTGAAGTGGTTTTTTTTTATCATTTTCAGTATTGCGAGGATGAGGGGGGACATGGAAAAATTTCACCCCTCCAAGGGGGGGCCAAAAAAGTTTGAGAACCCCTGCTTTAACAGTCATCAGTGTTTATTTTCAGCAGACCCCTCTGTCCAAAACTCACTTCTCCCCAGGGTGACAAATGAAGACACTTTAACTCCTGATTGAAGGTAAATCAAAGTAAAAACAGCTCTGACTCGTGCCATGCTTTACACTGGCTTGTCACACGAGTCCTACCATCAAGGCGGTGTTGCTAAGCAACCGGCTGGGACAAGAAGCCAGCTTGTTATGCTTCTTTCTAAATAAAACATAGACATCCAGTTGTGGGTTTGTGCGTCGTTTTCCTTCGTCTTTAGCACTTGAATGGAGTTGACAAAGTGTGGGGATGTTCCGTCACACCTCTTTAACGAGCCGGGACTCTTCCAGCAGCTCGTTAGTCGACCTGCCGGACGTTTTCAGAGCCACAGTTGGATTCAGCAGTAGAATTATTGCACTAATAAGTTCACAGAAGAAGAGCTGTGCTGCGGTGTCGTCCTGCTCTGATCAATTACGGAGCGTTTCTGTTCGTTCTGTCAAATGAGACCAATGAATTCAGCAGCAACAGCGTCTCTGTTACTGCTGCTGCTGCTGCTGCTGCTGCTGCTGCTGCTGCTGCTGCTGCTGCTGCTGCTGCTGCTGGTGTTTATTTGTTTTGTTGTAACCGCCCATAAAGTAAACGTTAAGACTAAAATAAAAGGTAACTCTTTAACCTTAATGGCAGAGGTGTCCAAACTCAGTTTAGTTTCGGGACCACTGACGTATCAACTCCAAATGTTTATGGAAGTTTAATGCCTTATTGGGACAGTATCAGTATTCCTTATACTGGTACTTATACTTATACTGGTCATTTGGAATAATTACAGACAGTGTTCGAGGTCTTAGTTCCGTGTAAATGTGTATGTCTGTGATTTGCTCAATAATAATTCCACCGCAAATGACCTCTACTGTGTTTGGGCGAAAGACGTTTAGCTGTAATGTCAGACCTGGATTTTAACAAACATTTAAAAGTTATTACCAAATCTGTCTATGACCACCTGAAGAACATGACTAGAATACAAAGGTTTTCTGTCCAAACCAGACACAGAAAAACTCATTCATTTTCAATAAGTTAGATTATTGTAACGGTGTCTTCACTGGTCTAAGCTACAGCTGATCCAAAACACTGCTGCCAGAGTCCTGACCAGTACCAGGAAACTGGACCACATCACACCACTCCTCAAATCCTTACATGTTCTTCCTGTGGGGTCAAAGGTCACAGTTCTAAATCTTACTCCTGGTCTATAAAGAACTAAACGACCTTGGACCCCAAATCCATCCTAGACCTGCTGGTTCCATATGAAGCATCCAGAGCCCTGAGGTCAGAGGTCATCAGGAACAGGTTTACTGTGTGTCATCATTCAGTTGTTCTGTTCCTCACATGTGAACAAACTACCTGAGGTCTGAGAAAAACTGTCAGTTCATTTAAATCAGATGAAAACGTTACTGTTCACTGGAGCTTTGACTGAGATTCTCATTTGGTTTTTAAATGTTTTTATGTCTCTATTTTAATTGTCTTTTAATGCATCTTAATCATTTTAATTTTCTTCTGTTTCTGTTTTTGTGTGAAAGCACCTTGAATTGTCCTGTACATGAAATGTGTTATACAAATACATTTGCCTTGGTGTAAATAACCCCTAAAGACCCCCCCCCCCCCCCCCCAGGTTCAACTTAAATATTATCCTCCCCCTAAAAGGAAGAAGAGTTATTGCATTTTATTTGGTACCAAACTAAGATAAAAAAAGGTTAAAAGTTACATGTCGTGTCCAAACAAAGACAACAGTTACATATTTAGGTTGAAAACTGGACCAGACTTTGAGCCTTTGCTGAGAGGCTTTTAATAAAAGTGCTTCCAAACTGACATTTTTATACGTTAGCACAGAGCAGGTAGATTTGACAGTAAAAAACTTCTTGTGTCTGCGCGGGTGCAGCACCATTTTTAACTGTACCTGTTCACTATGGTACAGTGACCAGACAGTGAAAATGGAAAATAAAATGTAGCTTATGCAGAACAACATGATCGTTTTATATTAGATACTAGTGATGGGGGGTTTTACAGAAATCCGCCCCGCCCAAACCCAAGACGTGGCTCGGCCCGCCCCGCCCAACCCGCATGATGTCACGTATCGATAAACCCAACCCGCCCGCTATCAACCCGCGAGCTTAAATTTGTCTCTAAACTCACATAGTACATTCGCAGCATCTTTACCTTGTGCTTCTAATGTTAAAAGTCATGAAGCATCATTTTTGCCTCCTTTCTAACGTCTCAATATGCACTCCAGCACATAAAATAGACTCCACCCACATCATCACTCTATAAAGGCTGTAGGCTCAGTTGGTAGAGTGGGTCGCCCAATGACCAAGAGGTTGGCGGTTCGCATCCGGCTCTGGCTGTCCACATGTCGAAGTGTCCTTGGGCAAGACACTGAACCCTGGCTTAGGCCCCCAGTAGGACTTACCATAGACCTTAGAAACCTACTGGTGTATGAGTGTGTGTGTGAATGGGTGAATGAGAGGCTAATGTAAAGCGCTTTGAGCACCATGAAGGTGGAAAAGCGCTATATAAATGCAGTCCATTTTACCATTTAAAGCAACACATACAACGTTTCCGTACAACCTTCGCGTCGCCTGTTTTAATCTTCTCCCTGATCAAGTCCGACATTTTCACTCTTATCTCTGAGTGTTCAGGGAGATTTGGCGCTAATAACAAATAACAAAAAGTTGGGATAAAAAAGCATTCAAAACAGGAAGTGACGGGCTTGCACATGCGCAAGCCGAGCACACACACACACAACACACACACACACACACACACACACACACCTCAGCGGGTATTGATTGTCCCTGACCCGCCCCACCCGCATCCGCAATATGTACTGCGACCCAGCCCGCCCGACTCGCGGGTCACCCGCGGATATCCGCTGGCCAGTGGGTAGCCCGCGCAACACTATTAGATACAGTATGTAGATGTCATGTTGGCTTTTGATGATTTTAAGAAAGTGGACTCGATGTCTGTAAAGCTAAGGGTTGAACAGTTTAAAACTGATTAACAATGAACACTGACACAAACATCAAGAATGAAACCCCAACAAAACTGAGGCTAACGTTAGCAGACAGAGAGATAGAGAGAGAGAGAGAGAGAGAGAGAGAGAGAGAGAGAGAGAGAGACAGACAGACAGAGAGAAAGAAACAGACAGAGAGAGAGAGAGAGAGAGAGAGACAGAGAGAGAGAGAGAGAGAGAGAGAGAGAGAGAGACAGAGACAGAGAGAGAGAGAGAGACAGAGAGAGAGGATGCATGCATGTACATATACACATATGTATGTAAATTGAAATATATTCAAATGTGTATATATGTATATGTATATAAAAGTGTATATAGGTTTACAGTGTATATAGGTGTATACAGACATATTTTTTAGTCAGCCTTAAATTTATTACAACTCTATTGTAACAGAGCCAGACTTTAGAGTATACTTGAAAAAGTGTTATTACTATTATTACTATTTTGTATTTCACTGTTTTATTTCTGCTGCTTTGACAATGTAAACATATGTTTCCCATGTCAATAAAGCCATTTAAATTGAAAAAAAAATTGAGAGAGAGAGAGAGACACAGAGAGAAAGAGAGAGAGAGAGAGACACAGAGAGAGAGACACACAGAGAGAGAGAGAGAGAGAGAGACACACACACACACACACACACACACACAGAGGGACAGATACACAGACAGAGAGAGAGAGAGAGAGAGAGAGAGAGAGAGAGAGAGAGAGAGAGAGAGAGGGACACAGAGACATAGCTTATGCATGTACACTGGAGGTGGCAGTGGGAAGAGCTCATGCAATGACAAAAGTAGACAAACACTTTCAGACATAGAAGCCTGAACATTACTGGTTATTTATGGAAAATACTGCTTATTTTTTTCTTATCATCAAAGTTGTAAAAGTCACTGTAAGAAAAAAAATCAGTTCAGTTCATACATGTAACTATATTTACATTTAAAAACTCTTCTGTATATGAAGTAAATATATTATTTTTAACATAAATAGAAACATCTGCAGCTTATAAGAGGCTTTTATGTTGTTTTTTTATTTTACTTTTTTTTAAATATGCGTCTTATCGTCCAGAAAATACTTCTACTGCAGTACAGAATGTGTACTTTTATCAGCTGTGTTTATAACTCCACCCAGAGAACAGAAATATGTGCTAAGGTGGACAGACTTATTGCTCAGAGACTCAGAATCAACACAACAGTCGCTTATTCTAATTTCCAGAAGAAAATCCAGACTCATTAAAAACAGAAAAGACTCTTCAGCAGATGTTCCAGTCGTTTAAGGATCGTTCCTAAACTTACATCTTACATCTAAAACCTGTCACATATTTGGTATCATGGATTTTTTTTTGTCCCTTTTCACATAAAAAACACATGAACCTTTGGCTCAGGAGGGTCAAAGGTCATGTCAGTTCAGTTCCACATTCAGTCCAGTATGACGTGAAAAGAAACCAGACCTGCAACAGTGTTTTTATGCATTTTATTGTATTTTTACTCTATTTTTTGTTTGTGGTATTTTTGTGTATTATTGGAGTATTTTTGCATACTTTAGTGCAGGAGTGTCAGTCATGTTCATTCAGTTCCACATTCAGTCCAATTTTAAACACATTTTTTTGTGCAATTTTGTTTTTTTAGTACATTTTAATATACTTTAGTGCTATTTACTGTATTTTTTAATGACATTTTAGTGTATTTTTAGTGCTTTTTAGTATATTTTAAATGCATTTTAGTGTATTTTATGCATTTTTAGTGCATCTTAGTGTATTTTAATGCATTTTTTCATGCAATTTAGTGTTTTTAGTGCATTTTAGTGTATTTTTTTAGTACAGTTGTGTATTTTTAGTGTATTTTGTGTATATTCGTATATTTTTGCATACTTTAGTGCAGGAGTGTCAGTCAAGTTAGTTCAATTCCACATTCAGTCCAATTTTAATAAAAAAATTTTAGTGCAATTTTGATTTTTTAGTATATTTTAATATACTTTAGGGCTATTTAGTGTATTTTATTAAGGACATTTTAGTGTATTTTTAGTGCTTTTTAGTATATTTTAAATGCATTTTAGTGTATTTTTGTGCATTTTTAGCGCAATTTAGTGTTTTTTTTTATTTTTAGTGCAATTTAGTGTTTGTAGTACATTTTATAACATTTTAGTGCTATTTATTGTATTTTTTAGTACATTTTAATGTATTTTTAGTGCTTTTTAATGTATTTTAGTGCATTTTAGTGTATTTTTAATGCATTTTTTCATGCAATTTAGTGTTTTTAGTGCATTTTATTGTATTTTTTTTAGTACAGTTTAGTGTATTTTTAGTGTAATTTTGTGTATATTGGTATATTTTTGCATACTTTAGTGAAGCGGTGTCAAACTCATGTCACTTCAGCTCCACATTCAGTCCAATGTGATGTGAAAAGAACCAGACTAGTCAAATAATAAAAGTGAAAAACAGTCACATGACATACTGATAATGTTTACATCTATAATGTTTTCCTAAAAATGTGAAGAACATCAACAACTGGACACGTGTTCAGAAAAAAACTGTAATTTTTCATCATTTTCTGCCTCAGTCTATCAGTTTGTCTACTGCACACGTGCAGAACAACTGACATTTTCATTACAAATACATTAAACATTTAGTAACAGGCAGATATTTGGAAAATCACACTGACTTCTCTGATCATATTTCAGATCATTTTTCTTTGATTTTGTTCTTTTTTTAAAAAAATAATTGTACTTAATTTTTGTTTGATTTTGTTCCTTCATAATTTTACAAAATGTTCGTTCAAATTTATTCTTTTCTATGAATATTTTCTTAATGTTTTGGTTTTCTTCATTCTTTCATTATTTCACTGAATATTTATTTAATTTTGTTCCTTTTGTATTCTGACTCAATTATCCTGCATTAGTACAAATATTTTGTCTCAATTATGATTTTACTTTTCCATTACAAATACACTAAACATTTAGTTCTCTTCACATATTTCAGCTCATTCATATTTGTTCAGGTATTTATATAATATTTATATATGTGTGTGTGTGTGTGTGTGTGTGTGTGTGTGTGTGTGTGTGTGTGTGTGTGTGTGTGTGTGTGTGTGTGTATTTCGGGGGTTTTTTTTACTTTACAGTTTTTGTTATATATATTTTTCTTTTTTTTACATCAACATCTGCAGGGTTCATTTTTATTCATGTATTTATTTATTTTTATTTGATTTTTTTTTTTTTAAATGTTTTATTATGTTAATTTATTTTCCTTTTTCCATTAAAACCTTCAGTTTTTATTATTTATAGGTAATTCTGATCATATTTTACTGCTCTAACCCAGGGTAGATCTAATTATTCTGTTCATAGAACCTGAATTCTAATCATTTTTACACCATTGATCATTAATATCTTCATTGTTATTCATCCTACGGGCCAGATTGGACCGTTTGGCGGGCTGGATTTGGGCCCCGGGCCTTATGTTTGATACACATGCATTAAATAAAACAGATGAAACATCTCAGTCTGGATGTTTCGTGTTTTCATAATAAGCCCAAAACTCCCCTGGGGGTTCATCTACAGCTGGTCTTGGGAGGGAGGATTTAATAAGATACGACAGGAAGACACTTGTATTTGTTAGAAAAAAACCCCCAAAAAAAACAATATGATCACAAATGTATGTTAGTCATTTAGTTGTGATCAATGAGCCAATTAAAAGCCTCCAACTGCACTGATCTATTTTATATTTTATTTTATTTTATTTCTATTATTCTATTTTATTTCTTATCTAACACCAGGCCTAATAATATGCAGTTTTATTTTATTTATTTATTTTATTTAGCGCTGCACAATCTTAGAAAAAAAACTGACATTGCGACTTATTTATTTTAATTTTTTTAACTCTTTGATATGGAAAAAAAACAGCTGTGGTGTCAACACAAACAAACAGATTAATGTTCGACACTGAACGTACGTTTGACTCTCATCCTTCTGTAACTGAAATAATTAAATACAATTAATAATAAATAAATAAAATAAATGAATCAATGAATATATATATATATATATATATATATATATATATATATATATATATATATATATATATATATATATATGTACAGTACATATTGCAGTGTTAAATCAACACTTAGAGAGTTTCTTTAACTAACGTATTTGGTCCCATTGTCTCCAAATTAACACTGCAAAATCTACAGTGTATATATATATATATATATATATATGAATAAAAAGGAAAAACACTACATAAATACAATTAAATAAATAAATAACAAAAACAAATTAATTGTAAAAAGATTTTTTTTTAAATGAATACATATAAATAAAAATAAAAATTTAAAAAATAAAATAAAAAAAATACATATAATTAAAAAAAAAAAAAAAAAAAAAAAATATATATATATATATATATATATATATATATATATAAAAATACATAATGGAAAAAAAAATACAAATAAACTAATAGTATGCCACACTGAACGCAAATTTTCACATTTGCACGTCGAGATTATATACAAAATCAATGGAGAGACGCGTCTGGACACAGATTTACCCAGGGCGGTGCGTTGGGGGCGGTGCATTGGGGGTGGGGCGTTGGGGGCGGGGCGTTGGAGGCAGCGTGAGTTGCAGCGTCCGGGTGTAGGAGCAGCATGTGTTCGCGTCAACACTGGAGTTGAAAATATTGAACTTTTCAGGTGAATTGTTGCCAATCAGCGTTGAGATGCTGCCAACGTCGTCATACAATGATGTGCGACGCTTGGACGGACCCAGGAGGACGCAGAAAGAAAAAGCCTGAAATAATGTTGAAAGCTGACGTCATCCAGATGCAGTTCCTGGAGGAAGTGGAATTCCTCGTACTGCAGGATCAGGTGACCTACGGATCTGAGCCATAGATGACGACAGACTGAAATGGAGGGACGTTACGGGCGTACACGCGTAAATTTGTGTTTGGTGTGGCGGGTAGCGTAACACTGAATATACGTTTCAGTGTCATCCTTCTGTTGCTGAAATAATTAAATACAATTAATGATTAAAAATAAGTAAATAAACAAAGAAAATCAGTAAAAAAAATTTTAAATTTCAACGATAAAATCAGATTAATCACAGGGTAGATTTGGGACGAGTCATGTGACATAATGGGTGGAGTCTTTTGACTGGGTGGGTGGAGTCATGTGACTGGATGGGTGTGGTCATGTGACTCCACCCCCTCCACCTGGTGTTAAAGGTGGATGAACAAAACACACACTGTTCTGTTTAATGTTACTGATGAAGAAAATAATGAAGGCAGATTAAATTAACATATTTACAGCGTCAGGTTTTTTTTGACTCCACTACATTTTGCAACAACACAAATAAAATGGCCGCCGGTTGAACTTAACTTGGTGACGTAACAGACCAATGACCTCATGGGTAATGAAGTCACTTCCTGTTTATTTACTAACTCAAAATGACAGTTTGTTTTTAATCTTCTAACACATTAATCTAAACACTAACTTATGAATTATTGAACTTATTCATCTTGTTTTTAACTATTCTCTTAAATCATCTATTCTAAAGGGGGAGGAAAGGGAGGAGGGGGAAGAGGGGGGTGAAAAAAACTTTCCCTTTCTCGCTTCAATTTTTCAACTAGTATTAAAATGTTTGATATTTAATTTAATTTTCCCTTTTTAATATTTGTTTTATTTTATTCAATGCAATCAAAGAACTACTGAGCTTATGTCTGTGTGTGTGTGTGTGTGTATATTTAATTTAGTATAGTTGATTCCCACCCCTCCTGGTGTGTACCCGCATGTACTTAGCCTTGAAAATTCCTAATTTAGTTGTAAATTATTCTTAGATCAGTTCTGATGTAACTGTGTTTAGTCAAATATTAGTTCAGTTTTAGTTTTGTTTGTTTGTTTTACAAATGTATCGCTAGTTTAGCCTCAATTTTTTTACAACAATCCACTTTAAACACTTCTATACTAAATAGGTTTTCCATTTAAACAATGAAGTCCTTCTGAAAATATATGTTCACGTACTTTTTACCTCCAATTCACCACTGACTAGACTGGATCAGGCTAATGCTAATGTTAGCTAGTGCAAACAAACTAACAGAACATTTATACATTTTACCCCAACACCAAACTATATTTGCAGAGAACTCATTTAAATACTTTCAGGAGTGGAATTTACCTGAAACAAAATGAAGACTGTAAAGCCTCGTGGTGTTGGAACACTGTCATCAGCATTTAGATTGTTAATTACAAACAACCACTTGTTTCTCCGTGTTCTTTTTTTTGGGATACGATACGATATAAGACTATTCCCTTAGCAGGATCATGTTTTTGATTATACCCGACTATACATCAATGCTCAGACATTGTTAGTTTCTGCTGTTTCTAGAGGAGACTAATATTACTGGTGGTTCAGTAGTTAGCATTAGCACCGTCAAAATGGAGGCACTGTATGACGTGACGACAAGTAGGAATCCCCAATATGTGAGCCGAGTCTTGTTTTGTATGTTCATGTAAAGTCCAATAAAAATAATATTTAAGAAAATAGAATAATCTATTATAAATAAATTCTCAATGGGCACACACACACACACACACACACACACACACTCACACACAGTTAAACTAAAGAAAAACAAGTATTTTCTTTTTTATTCAAACACTGAATATAGTAAAAATATAGTGATGCCAGTTATCGTAGTAAATGTCGTTAACAGTAAATCAGGTGTAAAGTGGGTGTGGCCTGACCACAGGTGTCAGCAGACTCACCTGTGTGCGTAGCGGTGTAGCTCTCCTGCGCCCGCAGAGGTCCACAGCCCGCCCTGGTGCAGGCGCTGAGGTGGAAGCGGTACAGACGGTGCTCCTGCAGACCCTGGAGCTGCCAGCGGGTGGTGTCTGCTCCACTGATGTTCACCTCCACAGAAGACACCACCTCCTGGGACGACTGGTTCACTACAGAGGAAACAGGAAGTGGGTTTAGGACGGGTGGAGGCGGTGCTCCTGCAGACCCTGGAGCTGCCAGTGGGTGGTGTCCATTGGTAATTTTATTCTACATTTTTAGTTTTAGGTTTTTTTTCAAATTTCATTCTTAGTTACTTTTAGTTTTTCACAAATCATTTTCACATCATATTTTAGTCGACTAAAAGTTGGGTGTTTTAGGTATTTTAGTCCAGTTTTAGTCCAAACATGTCAGTATTTTTCTATTTATTTCAGTAAATTTCTTGATTATTAATTCCAGTTCAGTTATGTTCTACAACTAATATATTGATTACATGTCTGATTGATGTCTTTGTTTCCCCCACACATCACTGAGGTATAGCACTGCCCCCCCCCTGGCTTATAATGGAGAGTTCTGATGGGGGATGTCTGCTCGGCTTTCGGGGAGGACCCGTGATGGTCACACACATGCACTAAATATTAGAGTATTTGGCTGGAATATGCATTGATCTCAAGCAATGTTGACTCCCCCTCTGTGGGGTTAAAAAATTTAAAATAAATAAATAAATAAATAAAGAACAAAGAACAAAATGCAGATAAATTAGAAAAAAATCAATTTGTTACCTACTTTCCTATCTGCTCATTTGTTGTTGTTTTGTTTTGTTTTGTTTTGTTTTGTTTTTGTTTTTGTTTTTGTTTTTGTATATATGTATGTTTAGTGCTTCAATTATTTATTATTATTATTATTATTATTGTTATTATAATTTGTTCAGATTATTAGGGAAGTGAAGAATGGTTAGGATTAAATAAATTTATGCTTCATCCTACTCCTTTTCGGACATGTCATTGTTATTATTATTATTATTATTATTATTGTATTTATTATTATTATTATTATTATTATTATTATTATTATTATTATTATTATTATTATTATTATTGTTGTTGTTGTATTGATTATTGGGTAATCCAGTAACATTAGTCTCCTCTATTTTGACAATGCTAATGCTAACTACTGAACCTCCAGTAACATTACTCTCCTTTATTTTGACGGTGCTAATGCTAACCTCCAGAAACAGTGTCAGAGCGTTGTTGTACAGTCGGGTATAATTAAAAACATGATCCTGCTAAGGGAATAGCCTTATATCGTATCCCAAAAGAAACAACAGGGAGAAACAAGTGGGATACATTTGTAAAAAATAAAACAAAAAAACAAAACTAATATTTGACTAAACACAGTTACATCAGCCTAAGAATAAATTAGAACTAAATTAGGAATTTTCGCGGCTGACTACATGTGGGGTGAGGGAGGGTCGACCGTCACTATGGTGAACACACCAGGAGGGGTCACATGGGTGGGAATCCTCTATAGAGTCATGTCTGGTGGAGCTGGTGTTTGTTGCATTGCATTGTGGGTACTGAGTAAATATGAGTGAAGACTGTAGGAACAACGATGGGTACTTAGTTGTTACCTGTCAAAATAAAAGTACAGCTTATGTTCCCATTTTACACTGAGCAAGTTTCTTCTTCAGTAACGTTATAAATGTTTTATGTCAGAAGTTGTTCATTAATAATTGTGGTGTCATAGAAACTTGACAAATTTAAATCTTTTCTTAATTTATTTTTTCATATACACTTTAAACCCGGATTTTATTTCAATGTAAATTTTTTAGCTGTCATTACTGAACTAAAGGGATTGATTTTAAATAAGTAATTCATCCTAAAAATCTCAGTTAAAACCAATTAATGTTTTAAGTTACTGCAACTTAAGGTTTCTAGTTTCAACAAATTATAAAAACTCAGACGTTGCTAATGCATTCAGTTTCTACGGCATTCGTCAGTAAAGTCAACTAGTTAATTTTTACAGTGTAGAGACGATGAGTTCACTACAGACAGGTGGGTTTTTAGGACGGGTGGAGGCGCTGAAAGATGTCAGCGTGAGGAACGATGTAAGGAAATGATAATGAGGGTCAATGGTAGGAGGAAGATGAAGAGGAAGATGAAGAGGAAGTTGATAAGATGTCACTGCAGCTCAAACAGAACGTGAAGACAGCGGATACGTGTAATGATAGGTGAGCTGAGGAAGAGGAGGAAGATGTGATGAAGAGGAGATGAAAAGAGAAGAGTGTCAACAAGTGGTAATGGGAGGAGGAAGAGGAGGAGGACATGATGAAGAGGAGGAAGACGTGATAAAGAGGAGAAGAAGAGTGTCAACAAGTGATAAAGGGTGGAAGAGGAGGAGTAGGATGATATGATGAAGAGGAGGAGAAGAGTCGCATAAAGTAGTAATGGGAGGAGGAGGAGGAGGAGGAGGAGGAGGACATGATGAAGAGGAGGAGAAGAGTGGCAACAAGTGATAAAGGGAGGAAGAGGAGGAGGATGATATGATGAAGAGCAGATGATGAAGAGGAGGAGAAGGAGGAGGAGGAAGAGGAGGAAAAGGAGGAGGAGGACATGATGAAGAGGAGATGATGAAGAAGAGGAGAAGAGTGGTAATGGGAGGAGGAGGAGGAGGAGGAGGAGGAAGAGGAGCACAACTGAGCATGTGCAGAAGGAGCATGTGTGTTTGCAGAAGGGAAGAATACTCCTCCCTCCACGTTCTAATCTGTATTTTAAAAGGGTTTTTTCAATATTTTTGTGATTTTTAGTGGATTTTAACAGGTTCTGTATAATTTTTTCTCCACATTGTATGTTTCTTTGTGTATTTTTTTGCAAAATTTGAGTAAAAAAACCAGACAAAACAGTCAACATACATGGTATTTTAATCCTAATTAATCAAAATTAACCCAAAAAAACACTGATTAATCACAATAAAAATTATAATTCAATTAAATGGAACAGTTGTTTAGTTGAAACTGTTGAAGGTGTTGAATAATATATATTAATATTTTTACACACGTTGTGGATATTTTATCTTTTTTTGTGTTTTTTCTTTATTTTAGAATAGAATGGGATTTATTGGATGGGATTTTTCATCACTCTTTTAAAGTTTTTTTGGTGCAAATTTTAATGGATTTTTGCATGTTTTTAGATATTTTTGCTCTGCAGTTTTTTGTTTGTTTGTTGTTCTTTAGTGTATTTTTGTAGGAAATGTGAGAGACAATATAGAAAAAAAAAGAATATTTAGTCATGATTAATTAAAATGAATCAAAATCAACCCTTTGTTTAATCTGATTAAACATTTAAATTATTTGACAGCACTATGTTTGTGTTTAACAAGAAGCAGTGCTTAGAAGAACCCAGAGTCGAGGGAAATAAATCAGATAAAAAACTCACATCACATCTAAAGTACCTGCACAGATTGATCTGATACAGAGACTGAAACACAAAGGCTTCAGAATGAAACAGTGCCACCTAGTGTCAGAATATAGAAGCACTGGAGTGGGAGAAAAGAGGAAGATGAGGAAGAAGAGGAAGAAGAGGACGTGTGCAGCGTGTTTCCAGGTTTATGAACATAGACTTTAACCCTTTACTGTCCTGGACTGATTTAGTTTAAAACAGCTGAAAAATAAACTCTCTCATTTTCAGTTTTTTTCCACCACCATTGCCTTAATTTTGCCAAAAATACACTAAAAGGCACTAAAAATAAAATAAAATGTACTAAAAATATACCAAAATACCCTGTAAATACAGTAAAATGTCCTAAAAATAGAGAAAAATTTACTAAAATCCACTTTAATTAATTAAAAATAAAGTGAAATGGACTAAAAATAGAGGAAAAATATATTAAAATGATGTAAAATGCAGTAATGTCCAGATAAAATAATGTTTGTAAAGGAAACACCCTAGTTTGGACTGAAAGTTTTACTGTTTATTTAACACAGAAAAAGATGGAGACTGAAAAACACCCTAACATAAAAAATACACTAAAAATAAAAGGCACTAAAAATCTACCAAATAATAAAATAAATAAAATACGTTAAAAACAGAAAAAAATTACTAAAAATGTAGTAAAATGGATAAAAAATCCACCACAATGCACTAAAATACACCAAAACACCTTATAAATGTAGTAAAACACCTTAAAAATAGAGAAATCTTTACAAAAAATGTATTAATTGACAAAAATCCTCTACAATGCACTAAAATATATGAAAAATACCTTATAAATGAAATAAAATGTACTATAATCATTGCATTGCACTACCATAACAACCTACAAATAAAGGAAAATACCTTAAAATTGGAAAGAAATTGACAGAAAATGTACATAAATCCACTAAAATGAACTGAAAATATACCAAAACACCCTATTGAGTAAAACACCTTAAAAGTAGAGAAGAATTGACTAAAATGTTACTAAAATAAACCAAAATCCTTGACAATATACTAAAAACAAACCAAAAATACCCTATAAATGGAGTGAGTGAAATGCACTAAAAATAGAGAAAAATTTTATAAAATGATCCAAAATCCACTAAAGTCCAGATAAAAGAGTGGGTCAGGGGTCAGAGGTCAGGTGTGACAGTAGTTAGTGTGTTTAACATACTCAGGTGGTACTGTAGCAGGTACCCAGTGAGGACGCCGTCGGTGTCGGTGGGCGGACCCCACACCAGCACGATGGAGTCTGTGCGAGCATTGGAGGTGGTCAGTATGGGGACCTGTTTAGGAACTGGAAAGAAACAAAAGAAACAATTATTAATGTATTTAAGGTGTCATTCCACTGAAAAACAACGAGAGGAACCAGGGACCCAGAAAAAAATGGTCCATCTGACGTCAGATGGACTCTAGCGTCACCCACGTGGGGTTAAACCCGTCCTCCATTGCAGTGAATCTGAAGTAGCATTAGCATTAGCATCTACGAGAGAAGACGGCGCCGCAGTAGCTGCTGCACAAACTGGAAAAAATGGCGGATCAAACTAGTTCATGTGTCTCTGTGGAAATAAAGACTGTTTTTTTTACTGCATGTTTTCAGAACAAGCGACGGCACCAAACTTAGCTGGATGTTACTCTGGTAAAGGTAAACACATACACATAACCAGAGGGAAGGGGGGAATCAATCAGCGATGCCCCATCACCGTATCATGGACATGTATGAGGAAGTACCGTAAACTCTGTTGTTCCACATTCAGTCATTTTTTTACTGTGAAAAAACAGCTGGAAACAAAACAATCTGGATGTTTTTTAAATAGAACCAACACACAATGGATTCAATAACAATGAAGAACACAGTAATAGTAATGAAATAACCATAGAATGACTCGTTTAAGTTCAGAAAATGAATATATTTTTTCACCTCTGGTCAAATTGTAATAAACAAAAGTAAATAAATAAATAAAAATCGGATGTCAAGTACAGTAGAAAACAAACGATAATAGGTAAGGTAATATTAAACATGTCCCTAAAAGCCTTGTTTATTTTGTGCAGAACTGTTGTTTTTCTTCATATTTCCACTTTTCATTTGATAAAAAAGTTGTGTATTTATTCAGCAGAATGTTCTAGAATGTTCCAGACCCTGACATTTTATTTCTCATTATTCATTTTCACAGTTAAATAACAACAGTCAGAAGTGACAGAACATACGGGGTCGTTTCCATGGTGATACTCACCTCCCTCTGGAGTGGTGAACCTCACAGGGTCGCTGTTGGGCCCTTTGCCTTTTTTGTTGAAAACATTAACGGTGAGCGTGTACTCAGAAAAGGGTTGAAGTCCCGGCACGACGGCGTGACTGCGTTTCCCCCGAAAGGACAGAGTCTGGCGCTGGTCCAGAGTGCTGTTGAGCTTCAACAGGCTGCGTTTTCTCACCCATTGAACCTGAGAGAGACAGAGGATGACAACGGGACGACAGGGAGTTAGATCAAAAAAGTCTGGTGAGTTAGCTTAGCCTAGCCTAGCAGCGCTATCTCTATTCATTCCATGTATGGGTCTAGTGGTGCTTCATAGTCAGAGGAGGCGGGGCTAAAATGTTGTCTTTCAAATCCTCTGTATGTAATAGGACGGTACTACAACCAATCAGTGTAACCTTTAGGATGACGTAGTTAGAGCGCCGGAAAGTTGACGGAGGAGTCCGGAGAAAGTTAGGAATGACTAAACAAAATGGTGGATTATGGAGCTGAACGACTGTTGTCGCTTCTGTAAAAATAATTTAAAGATTGTTGACGTTTTCTCACATTCTTCACTCATCTGTGATAAAAGGAAATCTGCACCTGTTGTTGTTCTTCTTCTATGGTTGTTTACACTTGTTTCTCTACCAATCATTGCAGCGTCACTTCATTACGCCCGCCCTCTGACTCTATACTTCACCGTGATTGGTCGACCAGTTTCAGGGAAATCTAGACAAAAGTTACATTGAGCGAAACTAGACTACTACTGTAGAACATTAGATTTACTGATGCTAGGAGGAGCTAGCTACTAATATGCAGTAAAAATACACTAAAATGCAGTAAGAAATACACTAACATACCGCTAAGATTAGGATCTATTAATCTATATTTAAAACAATTCCATCTGTCTTTTATCTTAAATGTTAAATAAACACTTTATCATCCAGATTTTATGTTTGTAATTAAAATAAGACAATATTCCGTTGGTTCCTTCCTATGTTTGATGACGTTAAAATGGTGCACGAGCACTTTGTTACTAGTACCTGCCTACCTGTAGTACCTTTCTACCTCTAGTACCTGTCTACCTGTAATACCTGTCTACCTGTAGTACCTGTCTACCTCTAGTAAATGTCTACCTCTAGTGCCTGTCTACCTCTAGTACCTGTCTACCTGTAGTACCTGTCTACCTGTAGTACCTGTCTGTCTGTAGTACCTGTCTACCTCTTGTACCCGTCTACCTGTAGTACCTGTCTACCTCTTGTACCGTCTACCTCTAGAACCCAACCACATCTAGTACCCGTCTACCTCTGGTACCCGTCTACCCCTAATACCCGTCTCCCTCTAGTACCCGTCTACCTCTAGTACCCGACCACATCTAGTACCCGTCTCCCTCTAGTACCCGTCTACCTCTAGTACCCGACCACATCTAGTACCTGTCTACCTCTAGTACCCGTCTACCTCTAGTACCCGTCTACCTGTTTGCATTTCAATAAAAAAAATCTTGCTGAATTTAACACATTTGGTTTTTTTGTTTGTTTATTTTACTGCATAGATATTGAGATATATATCGTATATTGAGATATAGCAAAAACATATCGAGCTAATAATAATAATAATAATAATAATAATAATAATTAATGCATTAATGCAGTCTTTTTCACAGAGCTACCTGTGTTTAATTTATCATTTTATAAAGTCACATCTTTGGATTCTTATAACAAAAACACAACAATAATAATAATTATTATTATTATTATAGTTGGGTTATTTTTGTTCTTTAGTTTTTTCTGTTTAAATGTTGATGTTGAGCTAAAAACGCCTCAGGTTCTGTTTGTGTTTTATCTGGGTTTGTTTCATCCCTGTGCTTCTAAAGTGTTTTGGAAAATGTTTGTGAACTCCAGGGAAGAACAGGAACTAGTTTCCCCTGAATGACACATCAACCTGTTGGTGAAGTCTGGAAAATAACAAACACAACTCTGCTGTTCACTGATAGTTTTACTCATTCATTTACTTCATTCATTTTCATCGTGTGTGTGTGTGTGTCCGCAGAGACATATCATGCTATAACTCAACGAATACTGTAGATATCACCATGAAATTACACGCGCATATACATATAGCTAATACACATCAGATCCAATGATCCATTTGACTAAAGGTCAAAGGTCAAGGTCATAATTAACTAAAAAGTTAAAATCACATTATGGGTTCTAACTCAACAACAGAGGGTCACAGGACTTTCAGATTGGTACCAAATGATGTGGAATGAAAATTTATACAATTGTCATATTTAGTGTTATCACCTACGACCAATAGTTTTAGAGATTTCTGGAGGTCAAAGGTGACATGTGGCAAAAAGTTGTTATTGCATGATTATTTAGTCTATTTAGCGTGTGAATTTGACATTTTATCACATTATTTAGATTTTTATCATGTAATTTAGACTTTTTATTGCATTATTACCTCTGCCAAGGAGGTTATATTTATGTCAGAGTTTGTGTGTTTGTCTCTCTGTCTGTTAGCAAGATAAAACAAAAAGTTATGGACACATTTTTCTGAAATTTTCAGGCTACGTTGGTAATGGGCAGATCTAGAAATGATTATATGTTGGTGATGATCCAGAAAGGATCCTGGATTCTGGATCATTTTGAGATTTATTCTCCATTTACCACAATGTAAAATTTCAAAGCGATCCAGAATCCAAGACCTCTTCCAGTTCACCACCAAAATGTAATAATTTGTTCCTTGTGACACTAACAACAGCTTGAATTTCATCTAAATCCATCCATAAGTTTTTGAGTTATCTTAAACCCCCACCCCCCAAGAACAGGTTGTCATGGAAACTGGAGATACATTTCCATTCCAAGTCCACTAAACATTTAGTAACAGGCAGAATATTTGTAAAGTCACACGTCCTTCTCTTCACATATTTCAGCTGATTCATATTTGTTCAGGTTATTGAAAAAGGATGTGTTTTTAATATAAAGATTTTTCCATTTAAATCTTTAGTTTTCCTTATTTATAGGTAATAATGATAATATTTTGCTGCTCTGACCCAGTGTAGATCTAATTATTATGGATGTAGAACCTGAATTCTAATCATTTTTACATTAATCTTCATTGTTATTCATCCTAGAGGCCAAATTTGGCCCCCAGGCCTCATGTTTGACACCTAAATGAAGTGTCTTTGTAAATGTTTGCTATTGGATGTTTGGCACGAGCGCTTCAGAGCAGTGATACTCACATCGTATCCCCCCAGATGACCTCTTACTGTGGCAGGTGGAACTGGAGTCCAGCTAACTCGCAGAAGTGTGGTGTTCATCACCTCCACCGCTACATCCTGTGGCGCCGCCGTCGGAACTGAAGAACCCACACACAAAGGTCAACAACGTCAGAACTGAAGAACCCACACACACACACACACACACACACACACAAAGGTCAACAACAAAGACATGTGGCAGAAAAACACCAGTTTCACACATACTGACAAAAACACACACAGACAAAGAAGCAGGTGAAGGAAGCAGCAGGAAATAATATTTAGTATTATCAGTATTAGTATATTGTACTAGGATACTAATACTCAGGGTACTATTTATTTAAAAAAAAAATCAGAGGGGGGGAATGTTTTTATGGGTTTTTTTTTCACAGAAAATAAGCTTGTGTTGGATGTAAAGACCCTCATTACCGATTGTAAACATATTATTTAAACAGAGGGATTTAACCTCAGTGGGTCTGGGTCAGTGCTGGGAGGGTCCCCTTGTGAGACCTACCCCTGGGTCTGGCTTGTGCCCCCGCCAGGTGCAGAGGTGCGCTACGACTCTGTCTGGGGTGAAGGTGCTTTCTCTCCCCTGGGTTAGGGTTAGAAGTCTCGGCAGAGAAGGGACCCCTTTTACCCTTTGCGTCGCATCGTCAGGGCAGGGACCGGCCCACATACAACAGACGCCAGGGGTCAGCTGCGATGTCAGCAACCCACCTGACCCATCTGGAAACACAGGAGTCTAAGGCACACAGGGGTCAGAAGGTCTCCCAGAAACCCCACGGTGGCCGGCACGCACAAGCTGAGGTGGGGTCCGGGGCCCAGGTGTACGTGGGTAGCAAAGTCAATGGACCCTAATGGTGATCCTCCAAAACCAGAGGGGGATGAACCCCCCCATACCCTCTGGCAAATCGCACCCAGCTAATACTGATAATACTAATAATACTGAATAATACTGATAATCTATCTATAATTGAACAAATGTGTGTCTGTAAGGTGTTGTTTGTGTGTGGAACACCTAACACCTGCACATCTCCACCAAATGATCCAACATTTGGAGGGTGTCTTTCCAGTACTATGGTTGATTATAGTGTAAAGTTTCACACAATTACGACAAAACAACAACAAAGATATTAAACTTATTTCATTGATCTGTAGAAATTTGCTGCTCTGAGCAGCAATTTTACGCAGTGGTCTCTATGACAACAACACAACTGTGCTACACGCCGCTAACAACTTCAAGAATTCACGGACATTGTTGTCATTGTCGCGGCTACAGCAAGTCCATTTGTGACTAAGGCTATTATTATTGTACGCCGCATTCGCACAAGTTAAGCAAGGTCTGTAATTTAATGAATTAACAAGTTTATATATATATATATATATATATATATATATATATATATATATATATATATATATATATGTACACAGTGGTACCTCTACTTATGAAATAAATTTGTTCCAGGAGTGTTTTCATACTGTGAATTTTTCAGAAATAGTCACATTTTACATGTAAAAGACCTGATTCATTCCAAGGTCCCAAATACTACCCCTGAAACCCTTTAAAAATTATTTTAAAAATTACCAATTTAGTATGAAATATGTGTTAAAAGTCAAAGTAAATGTATATTTTATATGTAATGTATTAGTGTCAGTGGGTAAATGTGTCTTCACTGACTGAACATTAAACATTAAACCATTAAATGAACCAGACATGTGGGTCATTTTCATACCAGACATGTGGGTCATTTTCATACCGGACATGTGGGTGATTTTCATACCACACATGTGGGTCATTTTCATACCACACACGTGGGTCATTTTCATACCAGACATGTGGGTCATTTTCAGACCAGACATGTGGGTCATTTTCATACCAGACATGTGGGTGATTTTCATACCACACATGTGGGTCATTTTCATACCAGACATGTGGGTCATTTTCAGACCAGACATGTGGGTCATTTTCATACCAGACATGTGGGTCATTTTCATACCAGACATGTGGGTCATTTTCATACCGGACATGTGGGTGATTTTCATACCACACATGTGGGTCATTTTCATACCACACACGTGGGTCATTTTCATACCAGACATGTGGGTCATTTTCAGACCAGACATGTGGGTCATTTTCATACCAGACATGTGGGTGATTTTCATACCACACATGTGGGTCATTTTCATACCAGACATGTGGGTCATTTTCAGACCAGACATGTGGGTGATTTTCATACCAGACATGTGGGTGATTTTCATACCACACATGTGGGTCATTTTCATACCAGACATGTGGGTCATTTTCAGACCAGACATGTGGGTCATTTTCATACCAGACATGTGGGTGATTTTCATACCACACATGTGGGTCATTTTCATACCAGACATGTGGGTCATTTTCAGACCAGACATGTGGGTCATTTTCAGACCATTGGGTTTGTTTTAATTGTCACTTTTACCTTCAACAATGTTTGTTGAAATATCGATTGACTTTGACCACTTTTCGTGATCTTCCTAGGGTGCCCAGGGCATATACGTGGTCGTGGTGGGCGATGGCATGACTCATGGTCATGGTTTCAGGGTGTTTTTTTCCACCAATTAGGAAGGTTTGTTTGGTTTTGTCGGCATGTCTTTTGTTCGTGCTGGTGGAGTGATGGCAGCCTTTTATTTTTTATCATCTCCTGTTTCACTTCTGTTGATAACGCAGTCGCTTCTTCTTTTCATTCGGGAATTAATTTATTTGGACTCATGATGAATATGTTCTGTGTTGTTGTTACCGTGGATGCACTCAGAGGGACTCACAAAGATGTTTAAAAATACAAATAAAACAATTAAAAAAAAAATCATGATACAAAAAAATAATAAACTATGTAAATAAATCAAAAATATCTCCTTGTTCCATCACACCTGGAGGCCATTACATCATTATCAGGCTTCTGAAGATATGATCAATATTTGAACTAGTGATAAAAGATGGAAATAATTAAAACATGCAGGACACTGGACCATTGAGAAGCACCGATGGGAGAAAGTATGAGGAGACACTAAAGGGAAAAGCAGCTACAGTAGCTCCACAGCGCCTCAGCAGCTCCACAGCACCTCCATGACCTTTGACCTGAGTGTGTTCTACACAGGTGATCTGCACCTGCTGCATTTAACTAGGGTTGATTTTCCTCTTTTTCTGGGAGGAAAAAGTCACGAGGACAAAAACATCTGCACAGGATGAAAAACAGCGAGAGGAAACACTGAAGCAAAGAAAGAGGAATGAACTTAACCTGAGACATTTTCCTGAAGACAATGCCAAAACATAACTGAAGAGCATGTGGGATGTGATGAGAAAACATTGAACTTTAGGGAAAGTTTTAATGAAAACACTGAACACAAGCAGGAAACGTCAGAACATACAAGAAATAAATCAAACTATTATTAACCCTTTACTGTTCTGAGATAATTGAGCAAAAAAACAAAAATGTGTCTGTAAAGTAAAACTACAGCTGTTCAATGGTTTGGATCCAGATAAAAGAATGTTGTGTTTGTAAAGGAAACACTGACTTTAACCGTTTATTTAACACAGAAAAGATGGAGACTGAAAAACACAACTACATTTACTGTTTTTTTTCCCCATTGCCTTAATTTTGGCCTAAAATACAGAAAAATAATAAATAAATAAAATAAAATGCACTAAAAATGTAGTAAAATCCCCTATAAGTAGAGGAAAATACCTTAAAAATGTACTAAAATTATCAAAAATCCATGACAATTCTTTAAAAATAAAGTGAAATGCACTAAAAATAGAGAAAAAATGTATTAAAATGATGTAAAATGCAGTAAAGTCTAAATAACAGAATGTGTTTGTAAAGGAAACACCCTGGAGTTTGGACCAAAACACTGACTTTTACTGTTTATTTAACACAGAAAAAGCCTAAGATAACACTTCTACATTTACACTTTTGTTTTTAATAGTGTAGTGTTTAAAGCAGGGTGTATTTGTCCCCATTTGGTAGGTAGGGTTAGGGGTCAGAGGTCAGAGGTGAACTTACCGTCTTCTCCAGAGTAACCTGTGACCACTTTGGGTTCGGGTCCCCAGCCGTGACTGTTCCTGCTCTGAACTTTGACCTCGTAGGGCACAAAGGTGGAGGTGTTCCTCACCACAAAGGAGTGTCTTCTCAGCAGATGTTCCGTCCACACGTCCTCCACCCCCAGTTTCCTGTAGCTCACCTTATACTCCAGACCTGGACCGTTGTGTTCCATGGGCAGCAGCGGCTACAACACAAACACATCAACTAGTGTCTAATATCAGCCTTAGTTTGTTTATTCTCCAGTTTCTATGGCAACCTGTTCTTGAATTAGAGACAATAATGTGATCTTTTTGCTAAATGTTATCTTGACCTTTGACCTTTTGCAATATTGATCATTTGGTTATATGTATAGATGTGTCAGTGTATGTAATATTATGATAATATATCCAGTATTGATTAAGTTATAGTGTGTTGACACAAACAGTGTTACACAAGTTAATTTAGCCGCATGTCACCTTTGACCTCCATAAAAAGTCAAAATCACGAGATAAAAGTTGAAATAATGCAATAAAAGGTCAGAATAGTGCGTTAAAAAGTCAAAATCACATGATAAAAATAATCACGTGATAAAAAGTCAAAATTATGCGATAAAAGCAAACAGTGTTACAGAAGTTAATTTTGCCACATGTCACCTTTGACCTCCAGAGATCTCAAAAACTATTGGTCGTAGGTGATAACACCAATTATGAGAATTGTATAAATCTTCATTTTACATCGTTTGGTACAAATCTGAAAGTTCTGTGACCCTCTGTTCTTGAGTTATAACATATAATGTGATTTTGACCTTTTAGTTAATTGTGGCCTTGACCTTTGACCTTTATTCAAATGGATCATTGCATCTGATGCGCATGAGTTATATGTATATGCCCATGTAATTTCATGGTGATATCTACAGTATTCATTGACTTATAGCATAATATGTCTCTGTAATTACAATAATTAATAAAGATGAAACATGAGCTGCTTTTACCTCCCAGCTGATGTCCATTTGATGAGGAAGATGACCAAGAATTTTAATGTTTTCTGGGTTTCTGTCAGGAGCTGTGGACAAATATGACAATAATAATTATATTTATAATAGAGTTAACCCTTGAACTCCTGAGACTTTAACAGTTCTACTCAAAATTAATAAAATAAGTAAAAAAAATGGACAACAACAGTCAAAAATGTGGAATAAACCAACAAAATAATAAGTAACATGAACGGAATGAGACACAAAAGTAAAGAAAAATAATAAAATACAATATTAAATGTAGAAATATAAAACAAAATAAGGCACAAAATGAACAAAAACTAATAAATATTTACAAAATAATAACTTAACATAATTATAAATAAATATTGTCATTTGGTTCCAGTAGTTTTAGTTTAGGCTTTTTTCTTTTTTCAAATTAGTTGTTTTTTGACACCTGTTTATTTCCATTTATCAGATCCATGAACTAAACTCAGTAAAATCACAGTAAAAAAACAGTCATTTTTTTCTGAATATTGAAACTAAACCATCATTTCAGAAAGTGTCATCGCTGACGCATCAGGATTTAAAGGGTTAATGTGACTGAAATGAGAAAAAATAAAGTTAGAATCTGTCAGTCATCTGTGGATGATTGACAGTTGACAGTGTCTCACCAGCAGGGGGGGTTTTGTGTGTGTCCGTGGGCTCACTGGGGGGTCCAGGACCAACAGTATTGACCCCGTACACTCTGAACTGGTAGGTGAGGTGTCCATGGAGCAGCAGCTCCACTGTTGCCTGGTTACCGGGGACTTTATGGAACTGCTTCCACCTGCCTGGTTCCCATTGGCTCTCCTCATACTCCACTATGAACTCTGACATGACACAAGGAAGACAGGAAGGGACAAAAGAAGGGACAAAAGACGAAAGAAAAGAGACAAAAAACAGAAGAAAAGAGACAAAATAAAAGACAAAAGACGGAAGAAAAGAGACGAAAGAAGAGACAAAAGACAAAAGAAGAGAGATAAAAGATGAAAGAAAAGAGACAAAAGATGAAAGAAAAGAGACCAGACAGAAGAAAAGAGACAAAAGAAGAGACAAAAGACAAAAGAAGAGACAAAAGATGAAAGAAAAGAGACAAAAGAAGAGAGGTAAAAGAAGAGACACAGGAGACAAAAGACAAAGAGACAAAAGAAGAGATGGAAGAGACACAAGGCGAAGAGACAAAACACATAACAAAAGACAAAAGATGAGACAAAGCAAATCTAATCATTTCCACATCTCCTCTTTACCATCTTACCCTGTAAATTTAATCAAGATCCGTCCATTACTTTTTGAGTTATCTTGCTAACAGAAGACAGAAGACAGACAGACAGACAGACAGACAGACAAACTCCATGGTGGACCTCTCTTCATTCAAAGGGGAGTGTTCTGCCTTGGCGGAGGTTTACATAATAGCTAATGCTAACGTTAGCATTATTGTGCTGAGTCATCACATCACCACGGCCCAATAGTTTGACATTCCTACGTTTGTGTTGTCAACTGTGGACATTTTTAATCACATTAATGATAATAGATGGATTCATCTGAGTCAGTTGTTGACAGTCTGAGTATAAATGTAGAAAAATAAAAGTCAGTAAAGTGTGGTGTTTGTCGACTAGAGCACAAACACAACACAGCAGTGACATTAAAACCAAGATGAAACCAGGCTGCTTTAATCCAAGGCGGTTTCCATGGAAACGGTCACATCAACCAGTGGCACCAGCGGCCCATGACTGTCTGTGTTTTGTTTGTTCCACATATTAATAGTGGAAATGAGAAAAAGACTGGTGTTAAAGGAGAAGCAGACGTTTAACTGGCAACAAATAAAAGTAAATATACAGTTTATATATTTAATTTTATTTATATATAGTTTTATCAGAGAAAAGAGGTGCTTTATGGACTGAAAAACTCTCACAACTGCCTCCACATTTTTTGTCCTATTAAAAACAACTTCAAATAATAATAATAATAATAATAATAATAATAATAATAATAATAATAATAATAATAATAATAATAATAATAATAATAATAACAACCTCATTTACTTTTGCAGTTGCGGCTCATTTTCACTGTGTATATATTATATATGTATTATATTTACTGTATATTTATTCTGATTCTTATATTCTATTGTAATTTTATTGCTTAATGTTTATTTATACTGATTAATATTTTTATTTAATTGCCTTTTACTCTTATTTTAACACTTTCACCTTGAGTAGACTGGAGGACTAAAAGAGCCAAATTAAATAAAAACATACATTAATAATACATTAATAAATACATAATTAAATAATTCACTAAATATGTCACTAGTAAATTAACATTGGAATTAAATAGATAATTTTATTATTAAATGTGTCTTTCGTTCATTAAAATACCAATTTATTTTATATTATATATATATATCCATAATTTCTAATATGTAGGTGTATAATTAATAATATATACATGTATAGTATATATGTGTTATAATATGTAGCTGTATAATTTATTATTTAATTATGTATAGCCCCGCCCACTGACTTTGATGGATGAGGTTGACAGATAAAATAAATTCACAATCCACCTCCAACACAAAACCATTAATTTTGAATAATTACAATAAAAACATTTTGTCAGTGGACTGTGCTGTTTTTGATTTTGTTTTGTTTTTTTACTCAAATTTATTGTGAAATACACCCAAAAAAAAACTCACTAAGGAACTCAAAAACTGCAGAGAAAAAATATTTTAAAAAAATGTAAAATCCAATAAAAGTCACCCAAGAAAAAGTTAAAACATATTCGAAAACTCTTCTAAAATACAGAAGAAAAACACCCAAAAAATTTATAAAATATCAAGAACATATGCAAAAATATGAATATATATGTAATGAAATATTTTTATTCACTGTTCCATTAAAATGCATCAAATTATTTAGTCAGATTAATCATGATGCGTTAATTTTATAACACATAAATATATAAAAAAGACCAGGACTGTCCCCTGTAGATGAAACATTTTTGAATGATTTTGCGTGACGTCACATCTGTAAATGTGACACATCTGATGTCAGCAGAGTGTCTTCAGCGCTGAGCACCAACTGTTTATCATGTCGACAATAATTAATCTGCAAACGAGGCAGTAATTTCACACACAGACGCTGCTTTTGGCAACTTCCACCGTTCTTTAATTACATTTAATGAATAACCAGCTCAGTATAAATCCACCTGCTGCTGCTGCTGCTGCTGCTGCTGCTGCTGCTGCTGCTGCTGCTGCTGCTGCTGCTGCTGCTGCTGCTGCTGCTGCTGCTGCTGCTGCTGCTGCTGCTGCTGCTGCTGCTGCTGCAGGCTGTGAGGTTTTACACTTTAATAAAGTGGAACTGGAAATTAAATTAGCTATCTATCTATCTATCTATCTATCTATCTATCTATCTATCTATCTATCTATCTATCTATCTATCTATCTATCTATCTATCTATCTATCTATCTATCTATCTATCTATCTATCTATCTGTCTGTCCCTTTTTTCTTTTCTTTTGTCTCCTGTTTTGTTCCTTCCTCTTTTTTTCTCTTTTTCCATTCTTTTTTAGTTTACATTGTTCTTTTCTTCTTTCCAAAACTTTTCTCTTTTGTTTTATTTTCTCCCTTTTTTTCTTCTGTCCTGTTTGTTTTATTTTTCCAACAGTTTCTTTTCTTTTTTATCTTTTCCCTTAATTTTTCTCCCTTTTTCTTCAATTATTTTGTCTCCTTTTTTTGTTCGTTGCTCATTTTTTTTCCATTCTTTTTTTTTTTCCAGAATATTTCTATCTATCTAAATACATACATTATTAAATATATGTATACTTTGTAATATATAGATGTATAATTTATATTTAGGTGTATAATTTATAATATATGTGTATAATTTATTATTAAATAGTTAAATATTTCACTAATTAGTTAAAATGAGAGTTAAATGTATAAATGGTTTTTTTTTTCATTCATTTATTTGTTCCATTCATGAAAACCTTGTCAATGCACGTGTACAATGCATAAAAGTTTAATATTTTTACATGAATAGAAGGGAGCAGATAGAAGAATAAAGTTCTTATATATTTTTTCTGCCTCTTTTGTTAAAATAATGCGATAAAAGTCAAAATAATGTGATAAATGCATTTTAGTTAATTGTGACCTTGACCTTTGACCTTTACTCAAATGGATCATTGCATCTGACCACCAGAGGTGTTCAGCTGGTACTGTACCCGTGATGGAACTGTTGTGGTCACTTCCTGGCGTCCATGACAGCAGAACATTTTTCGGACCCTTCAGTTCTAACAACTGAACGTTCGTCGGAGCATCAGGAACATCTGGAAAACAAACAGGAATTAACAATGTGTGAGAATAATAACATCGGATACAGTCGGCAAGGTCAAAGGTCACCAACAATATGTTTTCCATAACAGGTCAATCATCAGAAGTAGGTCGAAGGTCATGGATGTATACTCAGTTTAGCATAGAGCTTTTTCCTCTCACTGTTGATGTGCTTTGACATCAGAACCTTGAAGGTCACATTTGAAGACTCTAGGTCAAAGGTCAATGGTTGAAGTCACCATAATGTTCCAAATTGAATGTTGGATTTAACCTTTGAACTCTTAATCTTATAAACATCAAATGAGCAAATGCTGTTCTTTCAATTCTACATCTTGTGTGTGTAGACTTTGACCTATTGTTGACCCCAGAGGTCAGAGGTCACTGGGTCAAATGGACTCTTATAGAAAAACCAGTGCAGACGGAGACTGAGTTTCTATTAGTGACAAGATAGGAAACCTAACATGGGCTTCAAAATGACACTATGACCTTTGACCTTGAAAGAGATAGAAAACAACATGCAGGCTCCAAATGGCATCATGGTCCAAAAATAAGGCAGTAACCATGTTGTCTTGGTTACTGTGGCTGTGGTTACTGCCTCTGTCGCCGTGGCTACCATCTGTGTTGCCGTGGTTACCGTATCTGTCACAGTGGTTACCATCTTTGTTGCAGTGGTTACTGTCTCTGTCGCCGTGGTTACTATCTGTATTTCCGTGGTTACTGTGTCTGTTGCTGTGGTTACCATCTGTGTTGCCGTGGTTACTGTCTCTGGTGCCATGTTGACTGTCCCTGTTCTTGCAGTTACCGTCTGTTCCTGTGGTTACTGTCTCTGTTCTCATCATTACCACGGCTTGCTGTGGTTACTGCCCTGTCACTATGGTTACCATCTCTGTTGCCGTGGTTACCGTCTGTGTTGCCGTGGTTACTGTCGCTGTTCTCATGTGGTTACCATGTGTTGCTATGGTTAGTGCTTCTGTTACTATGGTTACTGTCTCTGTTCCTATTGTTACCATCTCTGTCATGGTTACCGTCTATTGCCATGGTTACCGTCTCTGTCACCGTGGTTCCTTACCCAGTACTGTGAGCATTGCACTGGCTTGGTCTTGGTCCAAACTGGTTCTTACGACACACATGTAGTTTCCCATGTCGCTTAAACCTACGTTGAAGATCTGCAGCACGCCTTCACCTGCGGAGAATCTGAAAATACAGGGTTAGGGGTTAGAACTGGAGGACAAGAAAGCCCTTAATATTATCTGAAAATACAGAGTTAGGGGTTAGAACTGGAGGACAAGGCCAGGGTTCATACATTTGGAAAAAACCTGGAAAAGTTTTGGAAAAGTCATGAATGTTTTTTACATAGCATAATAATGTCTGTCATCATCTGAACCCACTTTATCCTCACTAGGGTCGCAGGGGTCACAGGGGTCACAGGGGGCCTAATCCAGCTACAATGGGTGAAGGCGGGGTACACCCTGTATGAGTCTCCAGTTCATCTCAGGACTGAACATATTTAGACAAACAATCACTGTCACACCAGTTGGTGCCCAAAGCGCTTTACACTTCCTTACATTCACCCATTGACACACACACACACACTCATTCACTGGTTCACTGTCTACTGGTGAGATAAAAATAAAAAAATATGAGATTAAAAAGTAACAATTATCAGATAAACAGTCAAAATTCCCAGTCACTAATCACTACCAGAATGAATCCATACATCAGTCACACTGTGGTTGTTATAAAACGAGTTAATATTCAGTAACAATAACTGCCTCATGTCCAATAATCTCCCTACAACTACTGGGACTGAACAACAACAACAACTTTAAGGTCATTTTTCTCTGTTTTCTGTCAATTTCATTCCTCAGTGTGAAACCTCGGCCTGTAGCAGAACCACACCCCCACCCCCACACAGAAACCTGATGGATTCAGATCCACATAATACACACATTTGCCCCCCGCCACCCAAACCAATTTGTCCACACATCACTAGTGTGTGTGTGTGTGTGGGGGGGGTTATCGACAGAGTGGAGCACATCACAGCAGAGTCACAGTCATTTTAACTTTCCAAAGGGGTCCAGTGGTGTTAGAGTGGACCATGTGTGTCTACACCACTCCATGACAGAACCAGTCAGGTGAAATTAGATAACACTGGCAGTGCTGGGTAAGTTACTTTGAAAAGGTAATTACAAGTACTACATGTAGTTACTTCCCCCAAAAAGTAATTGTTTTACCTACTGCGTTACTCTACGAACAAAGTAATTAGTTACTGCGTTATTTTTTCTTTGCTTAAAAATGTCAAAGAAACAAAAAAAAACAGTTCAACAGGATATTCATCCTTGTTTGAGTCACATTTTGTAATAAACGTCCAAAATGTAATAATGTTTTCATTTCATTTTCTAATAAATTTTGCCGCATTATTACCTACGTTAAGGAAGTTATGTTTGTGCCGGCGTTTGTCTGTTTGTCTGTGTTCAAGATAACTCGAAAACTTATGGACGGATTTTATGACATTTTCAGGATATGTTGGAAAGAACTGATTTCATTTTGGGGGTGATCGGGGTGTGTGTGTGTGTGTGTGTGGGGGGGGGGGGGGGGTCTACCTCATCTGTGGTCTCAGAGTGCTTTTCTCGTATAATAATTTATTCCATTTTTCAGCAGCAGGTGCTTTAGTGGTTTATGTCTTGGATGTAATTAGACATATTAAACATTAGGATAATTTGAAATTACAGAAATATTTTGGAAAAACAAATGTTGTTGTTTGTTTAGCCTTTTGAGGTCATTTCATATTTGTTTAAAATTAATCTTATTTTGTTTAAGCTCTTAAGCCTCAAGGAGGTTTTTTGGTAAATTCCACCTAAAATGCCCAAATTAAAGTAAAATACAATTAACAAACAAACAAACATTACATGCTTTAGAATTGTTATTATGTAATGCACCATGTTATTAAATTTTCTACAGAATAAAAAAGTTGCAAGTGTATTTTGTAAATGTAATAACTTATGACATAATGCGGCAAAATTTATTACAAAATGAAACTAAAAAGTTATTACATTTTGGACGTTGATTACAAAATGCGGCTCAACATCCTTGTTCTGTGATGTTACTTTGGGTGTGATTTAAGATGCTTCCTCAGTTAATCTATGTGGCCTCGCACCAGTTTACAACGTTTAGTCAAAACGTAAACAAAACACAAAGCTAGAACGTTTATAACAGCTACAGACTGGGACAGGAAGTTTACAAAATGAAAGCCGACAGTACGGTGGATGAGTTGTTATCATCTGACAGACAGACTGACAATGACATGACGGGTGGACGAGGGTAAGGGGTTTTTACATCATATTTAGCAGCAGAATTTACTGGAATATGGAATATTTTCTCACTGTGACAGTTTATAATGAACTTTTAACATAACATCACTCGACCTGGCAGTGTTTAAAAAGTGTGTGTGTGTGTGTGTGTGTGTGTGTGTGTGTGTGTGTGTGTGTGTTTGAGCCAAAACCAACTGTTTTCTTTTCTCAGTGATCAATCAAGATTTTTTTTAATCCATTTCGTCACACCTAGTCCACATCTAGTCTTGTCATTTCCTCCTCTGCTGAGGCTTTGTTTTGGCACTTTTTGTTAGTGACGTTACCATAGCAACTGACATGATATAATAATAACATCATCGAAAGCTTCCATTTCTGTATGGAGACACTCGTCTGACAGGACCAGGCTAACTCATGGCCTGGTCAAAAAAGTCCCAGAAGTTCCAATAGTGGAAACACGCTTGTAAACATGTCACATTATTTCCTGAGTAACAGTAAAGGTGATAAAGTTATGGATAAAGTAATTAAGTAATTACTTAGTTACTGGAGATGTGGCTGCGTTAACAACAGCGTTATACTCTAACGCCGTTATTCACAGCACTGGTCATGACACTTATATGCCAGGGAACAGTGCCTTAAAGGTGTCATTCCACTGAAAAACGCTTTTCCACTTTTGTCCTTTTGGACTCAGATGGCTCACCCAGCGTTACCATGGTGATGGCTCACCCAGCGTTACCATGGTGATGGATCACCCAGCATTACCATGGTGATGGCTCACCCAGCGTTACCATGATGATGGCTCACCCAGCGTTACCATGGTGATGGCTCACCCAGCGTTACCATGGTGATGGATCACCCAGCGTTACCATGGTGATGGATCACCCAGACTTACCAACAGTGACAGTGGTTCATCACCTCCACTGGCTGCATACTGCATTCACACTAAACAACAACAGGAACCAGGGACCCAGAAAAAGCCGGTCCATCTGACGTCACATGGACTTTAGCGTCACCCACGTGGGGTTAAACCTGTCCCCAGCAGCGAATCTGAAGTAGCATTAGCATTAGCATCTAAAGAGAAGACTGCGCTGCAGTAGCTGCTGCACAAACTGGAAAAAAATGTTGGATCAAACTGGTTCATGTGTCTGTGTGGAAATAAAGACTGTTTTTTTTCCTGCATGTTTTCAGAACAAGCGACGGCACGAAACCTAGCTGGATGATACTCTGGTACATATACAGTGAGAGGGGAGGGGGGAGTGTTCCTTCATGCATTCTGAGCCAATCAGAGACGCCTCATCACCGTGTCATGGACATGTATGAGGAAGTACCGTAAACTCTGTTGTTTCAGAAAAAAACCCAAATGAAAACAAAACAATCTGGACGTTTTTTTTTTAAATAGAACCAACACACAATGTATTCAATAACAATGAAGAACACAGTAATATTAATGAAATAACCATAGAATGACAGCTTTAACTTTTTATTCTTATTGTTTAAAGTCCACTGGTATGTGTTGAAAAGTCATGTGTATGAACCCTGCCAGACAGACCATAATATTATCTGCTATTAAAGTCAGACTAAACCTCAGACACATGTGTACATTTGATTGTTTTTGGGGTTGTTTAAGGGGTGGTTCTTTATCCCACACTTTAAAAACCTCTGGTCTAAATGAATGACAGTCTGAAAGTAGCTCCGCCTACTTTTGTGTTTCCGTTGCGGTCAGTGGGACGTCCTCAGCGTCCTTCGTCCACACCACCTCCACACTTTCCTCCAGACTTTTATCCACCTGAGCCTCGCACCTGAGTCGAGCTGTGGAGCCGCTGACCACCTGAGCGTCCTGAGGAGGACGAAGAATTCTAGTACGATCTAAAGATGACAAAGACACAAAACGAAACAAGGAAGATGACGACGAAGAAAAAGTGGAACTGAGAAAAAGAACCATCATTTTAGCCTCTGATTTAACCATTACATACACAAATATCAATTATATAATCAATACAATATTATTATTATTATTATTATTATTATTATTATTATTATTATTATTATTATTATTATTATTATTATTATTATTATTATTATTATTACTATTATCATTATTATCATTATTATCATTATCATCATTATTATCATTATCATTATTATTATTATCATCATTATTATTATTATTATTATTATTATTATTATTATTATTATTATTATTATTATTATTATTATTATTATTATTATTATCATTATTAGCATCATTATTATCATTATCATTATTATTATTATTATTATTATTATTATTATTATTATTATTATTATTATTATTATTATTACTATTATCATTATTATCATTATTATCATTATCATCATTATTATCATTATCATCATTATTATCATTATCATTATTATTATCATCATCATTATTATTATTATTATTATTATTATTATTATTATTATTATTATTATTATTATTATTATTATTATTATTATTATTATTATTATTATTATTACTATTATTATTATTACTATTATCATTATTATCATTATTATTATCATTATTATTATTATTATTATTATTATTATTATTATTATTATTATTATTACTATTATCATTATTATCATTATTATCATTATCATCATTATTATCATTATCATTATTATTATTATTATTATTATTATTATTATTATTATTATTATTATCGTTATTATTATTATTATTATTATTATTATTATTATTATTATTATTATTATTATTATTATTATTATTATTATTATTACTATTATTATTATTACTATTATCATTATTATCATTATCATCATTATTATCATTATCATTATTATTATCATCATTATTATTATTATTATTATTATTATTATTATTATTATGTCCTCTTCTAAAGCCTTCAGTCAGCTGCTTGTGAACATATGATGACCTTTGACCTGCAGTTAGTAGAATCATCGTTACCTTTGACCTCCAGCGCAGCGGACATTTTTGAGCGGCCCTCAGAGTTGGAGGCAACGCACACGTACTGTCCACTGTCGTCTTTTTCTGCTGCGAAGATCTGCAGAGAGTTGTTCTGGTGGTTAAGATACCGTTCCCCCTCCAGCGTCTGTAAACTTTCATTCCTGATCCTGCGACACAACGAACACAAAACTGTTTTAGTCTGGACACTAACGACACAAAACACACTGATAAACAAAAAAATATATAGTTTTACAGGTGTTTAGTAGAGATGGTATTTTTGAGGTGGTCAAAGTACTCACATGTACTACAGTAGAAGTACAGCTACTGGTGTCAAAAAATAACAGTAGAAGTACTGATATGAACTCAATTATACTTATTTAAGTTTCAGTTTTGTGGATATGGCAGGAAATGTAGGAGAAATGAGGGGGGGGCACAAGTGAGATAAATAATCATGAGATTTTTTTTTGATTTTTTTTAAGTTATAAATATGAGATAAAATGCATAATTTTCAAGAGAAAATGTTGTAAGATAAAATGTTAAAATTGTGAAATAAAAAGTCAAAATTGTGAGACAATACTCATAACTATAATATATAAAGTCATAGTTCATCCTTCACTGTCACATCTGTTTAAGGAAAGTAATGAGTCTATTCTGAGAATGTAGAGTATAAAGTACATATATTTATATAAATGTAAAGAGTATAAAGTACATATATTTATATAAATGTAAAGAGTATAAAGTACATATATTTATATAAATGTAAAGAGTATAAAGTACATATATTTATATAAATGTAAAGAGTATAAAGTACATATATTTATATAAATGTAAAGAGTATAAAGTACATATATTTATATAAATGTAAAGAGTATAAAGTACATATATTTATATAAATGTAAAGAGTATAAAGTACATATATTTATATAAATGTAAAGAGTATAAAGTACATATATTTATATAAATGTAAAGAGTATAAAGTACATATATTTAGCCCCAGGACCCAGTGGGGTGCCCTATAAGGTTTATAAGAACTGCCCGAAGTTGCTCCACAGGCTCTGGAGCATCTTGAAGGTGATCTGGAGGAGGGGAAAGGTTGCTGAACAGTGGCGTTTCGCTGAAGGTGTATGGATTCCAAAGGAGGAAGAGTCCAAGAACATCGACCAATTTAGGACCATTTCCCTGCTCAGTGTCGAAGGTAAACTATTCTTCAGCATTGTAGCCAGGCGTCTGACAGACTACCTCCTGAAGAACTCCTTCATTGACACTTCAGTCCAGAAAGGAGGTATCCCAAAGATACCAGGGTGTCTGGAGCACAACGGAGTCATCACCCAGCTGATCAGGGAAGCCAGAGAGAATAAGGGAGACCTAGTTGTGCTGTGGCTGGACCTTGCTAATGCATATGGGTCCATACCTCACAAGCTGGTCGAAGAGGCATTACGCCGGCACCATGTCCCTGCTAAGTTCAGAGACCTCATTCTGGATTATTACAGCAGGTTCAGTCTGAGGGTCTCTGCAGGGCCCACGACATCGGACTGGCATAAGCTGGAGAAGGGCATTATCACTGGATGCACTATTTCAGTGATCCTCTTCGCACTTGCCATGAACATGATGGCGAAGTCTGCTGAGGTTCAGTGCAGAGGGCCACTGTCCAAGTCCGGCATTAGGCAGCCGCCCATCAGAGCCTTCATGGACGACCTGACTGTGACAACACCGAATGTCCCAGGGGGCAGGTGGATCCTGAAGGGCCTGGAGGATTTAACCACTTGGGCCCGCATGACCTTCAAGCCTGCAAAATCCAGATCCCTTGTGCTGAAGAAAGGAAAGGTTACCAACAAGTTCCACTTCACGCTTGGCAGCGTCAGGATACCATCCATCACCGACAAACCAGTGAAGAGCCTGGGGAAGGTGTTTGATTGCAGCTTGAAGGACAAGGCAGCGATCCAGTCAACTACTCAGGAGCTGGAGGCTTGGCTAGGCACGGTGGATAAGTCGGGTCTACCGGGAAAGTTCAAGGCCTGGGTGTACCAACATGGCATCCTCCCGAGGATTCTTTGGCCCCTCCTGGTGTACGAGGTCCCAGTCTCCACAGTTGAGGGCTTTGAAAGGAGAGTCAGCAGGTTCCTGCGAAAGTGGTTGGGTCTACCCCGGAGCCTGAGCAGCATCGCCCTGTATGGGAAAACCAACATGCTGAAGCTTCCCATCAGCAGCCTGAATGAAGAGTTCAAGGTGAGCCGTACGAGGGAGGTGCTGCAATACAGAGAGTCAGCTGATCCTAAGGTCTCTCAAGCTGGGATAGAGGTCAGAACGGGGCGGAAATGGAGGGCAGCAGAAGCGGTGGAGGTTGCTGAGTCACGGCTGCGGCACAGGACCCTAGTAGGGATAGTGGCTCGGGGGAGGGCAGGCCTGGGCAGCATTTCAAGAGCTCGCTATGACAAGGCAGAGGGGAAGGGCAGGAGAGCGCTGCTCCAGGAGGAGGTGCGAGCAGCAGTGGAGGAGGAGCGGGCCAGCATGATCATTGGGATGCGGCAGCAGGGAGCCTGGACGCGGTGGGAGCAGGCAGTAGACCGCAAGGTCACTTGGACTGACTTGTGGAAAGCCGAGCCCCAGCGCCTAAGGTTCCTGATCCAGGCAGTGTATGATGTGCTGCCAAGCCCCTCCAACCTGTTCTGCTGGGGAAAGGTGGAGTCTCCAGCTTGCGCTCTGTGCCAGAAGAGAGGGACCCTGGAGCACATCTTGAGCTGCTGTCCGAGAGGCCTGAGCGAGGGGCGCTATCGCTGGCGCCATGACCAGGTCTTGAAGGCGATAGCAAATACCATCTGCTGCGGAATCGCCCACTGTAAGCGGCTCCGTCCAGAGAAGAAGATCATCTCCTTCATCAGAGCTGGGGAAGAACCACCAGCTGTTGCCAGGAATTCCTCCTCTGGCCTGCTAGCAATGGCGCAAGACTGGGAACTGAAGGTTGACCTGGGGAGACAATTGAAGTTCCCAGAGGATGTGGCCAGAACATCGCTAAGGCCAGATGTGGTGCTGACCTCAGCAACCGCCAAGCAGGTCGTCCTCCTGGAGCTCACGGTCCCGTGGGAAGATCGTATTGAGGAGGCCAACGAGAGGAAGAGGGCAAAGTACCAGGCTCTGGTGGAGGAGTGTCGGCGCAACGGGTGGCGAGCAAGATGTGAGCCCATTGAGGTGGGTTGCAGAGGGTTCGCAGGCCAATCCCTCTGTAGGGTCTACAACATGCTGGGCATCAGGGGGGCCAGTAGACGAAGGGCCATCAAGGAGGCCACGGAGGCAGCAGAAGTTGCCTCATGTTGGCTGTGGATCAGGAGAGGAGAGCCGTGGGTAGGGTAGCGCTGCCTGGACACAAGTCGGGGGATTGATCATCCCCGGCTGGGTCGCCTGGGGGAGAGTGTATGATGTTGCAATGACCCGAAACACTCAATGATCCCAGGTAACATCACTGATGATGTGTCCAGGTTGCATCACTAGTTGATGTATCTTATAAAGTTTCTGTCTGGTATGTCCAGTGACTACCAGGAATAGACTGGTTGACTACCAAGAATAGAGTGGTGACAGCTGGAGAGACAGTGGACAGCTCGGAAAGACGGCATCGGGGCAGCAAGGGTTAGCAGCCCAAACCTGCATCTTCCTCTCTACTAGGAGGAAGAACCCACCCTAAAGCTACAGATCAACTGACGGGAAAATACCCCCAGGGATCCCCGAGAGGGGGGGAGGATGAGGATCCCACTCGGACGGACCAAAGAATGACGACTTTACGCAATGGAAACGTGATTACGAGCACAAAATGCTCTTGTGGCAAAGTGTGCAAAAACCCGCGTGGCCTGAAGATCCACCAGACCAAGATGGGATGTGTGCAAAGGGCGCAGGCATCACAGCGCACAGGGAGTCCCCCTGGTGAGACGCAGGAGGAGCTAGGCCAGGAGTCAAACCATAGTGCCCAGAACCTCCAGGTGAGGCAAGCCCCGTACCCACACAGACCACCCGAACAGCGGCGGGTTAAATGGCCCCAAGCTAACAAAGAGCAGGAGTGGCGCCAGTTTGATGAGGACACCAATTCCATCTTGGAGGCAACAGCTAAGGGGGAAGCCGATCGACGTCTCCAGACTATGACCACCATCATCATCAGCCTAGCAGCTGAGAGATTTGGCCTGCAAGAGAAGAAAGTGATGAAACGTCCTTACACCAAAAGCAACAGGGCAAATAAGATCCACCAACTCAGGCAGGAGTTGAAGGTCCTCAAGCGGCAGTTTAAGGAGGCAAGAGAGGAGGAGAGGGAACCTCTGTCAGAGTTGCGAAACATACTGCGCAAGAAGCTCATGACCTTGAGGAGGGCTGAGTGGCATCGGAGAAGGAGGAAGGAAAGAGCCAGGAAACGCACTGCCTTTCTAGCAAACCCATTTGGGTTTACAAAACAGCTGCTGGGGCAGAAGCGCAGTGGCCAACTCACCTGCTCAAAAGCGGAGATCGACCGTCACCTAGATGCAACCTACCGAGATGCTGCAAGGGAGCAAGAACTGGGCGACTGCCATTCCCTGATTGACCCACCTGCACCAACGCTGGACTTCGATGGGAGGGAGCCCAGCTGGAAAGAGATCCAGGAGGTGGTCAAGAAGGCAAGATCAAGCTCAGCCCCAGGACCCAGTGGGGTGCCCTATAAGGTTTATAAGAACTGCCCGAAGTTGCTCCACAGGCTCTGGAGCATCTTGAAGGTGATCTGGAGGAGGGGAAAGGTTGCTGAACAGTGGCGTTTCGCTGAAGGTGTATGGATTCCAAAGGAGGAAGAGTCCAAGAACATCGACCAATTTAGGACCATTTCCCTGCTCAGTGTCGAAGGTAAACTATTCTTCAGCATTGTAGCCAGGCGTCTGACAGACTACCTCCTGAAGAACTCCTTCATTGACACTTCAGTCCAGAAAGGAGGTATCCCAAAGATACCAGGGTGTCTGGAGCACAACGGAGTCATCACCCAGCTGATCAGGGAAGCCAGAGAGAATAAGGGAGACCTAGTTGTGCTGTGGCTGGACCTTGCTAATGCATATGGGTCCATACCTCACAAGCTGGTCGAAGAGGCATTACGCCGGCACCATGTCCCTGCTAAGTTCAGAGACCTCATTCTGGATTATTACAGCAGGTTCAGTCTGAGGGTCTCTGCAGGGCCCACGACATCGGACTGGCATAAGCTGGAGAAGGGCATTATCACTGGATGCACTATTTCAGTGATCCTCTTCGCACTTGCCATGAACATGATGGCGAAGTCTGCTGAGGTTCAGTGCAGAGGGCCACTGTCCAAGTCCGGCATTAGGCAGCCGCCCATCAGAGCCTTCATGGACGACCTGACTGTGACAACACCGAATGTCCCAGGGGGCAGGTGGATCCTGAAGGGCCTGGAGGATTTAACCACTTGGGCCCGCATGACCTTCAAGCCTGCAAAATCCAGATCCCTTGTGCTGAAGAAAGGAAAGGTTACCAACAAGTTCCACTTCACGCTTGGCAGCGTCAGGATACCATCCATCACCGACAAACCAGTGAAGAGCCTGGGGAAGGTGTTTGATTGCAGCTTGAAGGACAAGGCAGCGATCCAGTCAACTACTCAGGAGCTGGAGGCTTGGCTAGGCACGGTGGATAAGTCGGGTCTACCGGGAAAGTTCAAGGCCTGGGTGTACCAACATGGCATCCTCCCGAGGATTCTTTGGCCCCTCCTGGTGTACGAGGTCCCAGTCTCCACAGTTGAGGGCTTTGAAAGGAGAGTCAGCAGGTTCCTGCGAAAGTGGTTGGGTCTACCCCGGAGCCTGAGCAGCATCGCCCTGTATGGGAAAACCAACATGCTGAAGCTTCCCATCAGCAGCCTGAATGAAGAGTTCAAGGTGAGCCGTACGAGGGAGGTGCTGCAATACAGAGAGTCAGCTGATCCTAAGGTCTCTCAAGCTGGGATAGAGGTCAGAACGGGGCGGAAATGGAGGGCAGCAGAAGCGGTGGAGGTTGCTGAGTCACGGCTGCGGCACAGGACCCTAGTAGGGATAGTGGCTCGGGGGAGGGCAGGCCTGGGCAGCATTTCAAGAGCTCGCTATGACAAGGCAGAGGGGAAGGGCAGGAGAGCGCTGCTCCAGGAGGAGGTGCGAGCAGCAGTGGAGGAGGAGCGGGCCAGCATGATCATTGGGATGCGGCAGCAGGGAGCCTGGACGCGGTGGGAGCAGGCAGTAGACCGCAAGGTCACTTGGACTGACTTGTGGAAAGCCGAGCCCCAGCGCCTAAGGTTCCTGATCCAGGCGGTGTATGATGTGCTGCCAAGCCCCTCCAACCTGTTCTGCTGGGGAAAGGTGGAGTCTCCAGCTTGCGCTCTGTGCCAGAAGAGAGGGACCCTGGAGCACATCTTGAGCTGCTGTCCGAGAGGCCTGAGCGAGGGGCGCTATCGCTGGCGCCATGACCAGGTCTTGAAGGCGATAGCAAATACCATCTGCTGCGGAATCGCCCACTGTAAGCGGCTCCGTCCAGAGAAGAAGATCATCTCCTTCATCAGAGCTGGGGAAGAACCACCAGCTGTTGCCAGGAATTCCTCCTCTGGCCTGCTAGCAATGGCGCAAGACTGGGAACTGAAGGTTGACCTGGGGAGACAATTGAAGTTCCCAGAGGATGTGGCCAGAACATCGCTAAGGCCAGATGTGGTGCTGACCTCAGCAACCGCCAAGCAGGTCGTCCTCCTGGAGCTCACGGTCCCGTGGGAAGATCGTATTGAGGAGGCCAACGAGAGGAAGAGGGCAAAGTACCAGGCTCTGGTGGAGGAGTGTCGGCGCAACGGGTGGCGAGCAAGATGTGAGCCCATTGAGGTGGGTTGCAGAGGGTTCGCAGGCCAATCCCTCTGTAGGGTCTACAACATGCTGGGCATCAGGGGGGCCAGTAGACGAAGGGCCATCAAGGAGGCCACGGAGGCAGCAGAAGTTGCCTCATGTTGGCTGTGGATCAGGAGAGGAGAGCCGTGGGTAGGGTAGCGCTGCCTGGACACAAGTCGGGGGATTGATCATCCCCGGCTGGGTCGCCTGGGGGAGAGTGTATGATGTTGCAATGACCCGAAACACTCAATGATCCCAGGTAACATCACTGATGATGTGTCCAGGTTGCATCACTAGTTGATGTATCTTATAAAATTTATATAAATGTAAAGAGTATAAAGTACATATATTTATATAAATGTAAAGAGTATAAAGTACATATATTTATATAAATGTAAAGAGTATAAAGTACAGATATTTATATAAATGTAAAGAGTATAAAGTACAGATATTTATATAAATGTAAAAAGTATAAAGTACATATATTTATATAAATGTAGGGAGTAAAAGTAAAAAGTTACTAGAAAAATAAATACTCAAGGAAAATACCTAAATAAAGTACTTGAATACAGTAATTAAGTACTTTTACTTACACCTCTGAGTTTAACTAATACTATATCTTTGCTACATGTAGTGACGCTACTACCCATCACTGTAAACGACCTCTTAACCCAAACCTTTGGATGAAACAGTTTCCGTAGATGGATGGATGTTTGTGTCTTTATGGCTTTATAGTAATAATAATAATAATAATAATAATAATAATAATAATAATAATAATAATAATAATAATAATAATAATAATAATAGTAATAATAATAATAATAATAATAATAATAATAATAATAATAATAATAATAATAATAATAATAATAATAATAATAATAATGGATTAGATTTCTATGGCGTTGTTTTGGCAACTGTAAGCGCTTCACATTATTCATTCACTCTCACATGCTCCCTCTGATGGTGGTAAACTACATACATACCCACAGTTGTCCTGGGCCATTTTGTGCCTACAGCCCCTCCCACCACTAAACATTTATACACCAGTGTGAGTGACACTGGAGGAAGGAGGGTGAAGTCTTTTTGCCCAAGGACACAACAGACTGACAAGGACAGAGCAGGATTTGAACCACCAACCTGTCAGTTACTGGACAACCTACTCTACTAACTGAGCCACAGACGCCCCCGTTAATGTAAACCTCAGCACAAACACTAGTGCAGGAAGGTTTGTAAAAAGTCTTTACCAGTAAACATCAGGTGGTGGAGATCCAAAAACACTGCAGTTCAGAAGGACGTCAGCTCCTTCCACCACAGCGTACTGGGACGTCCTGCTTAATATGACAGGAGCCAGATCTGACAAGGACATGGTGTAAAAGTCACACTGTCAATGAATGGTTTAGTTTTGAAGTTTTTATAAATGTATAAGGTGCATTAACAGCTAAATAATTCAGACAATAACTCCCAATGTTATTTATTGAGTTGTAACACGGGACAAAACACACTCTTAATTTAGTAAAACTTTAAAAAAGTCCAAATTATGAAATAAAAAGTCAAAATTATGAAATAAAAAGCCAAAATTATTCGATAAAAAGTCAAAATTATTAGTTAAAAAGCCAAAATTATCTGATAAAATTCAAAAATCATGAGATAAAAATGTAAAATTATGAGATAAAAAGCCCAAATTATGAAATAAAAAGCCCAAATTATGAGATAAAAAGTCAAAATTATGAAATAAAAAGTCCAAATTATGAAATAAAAAGTCCAAATTATGAAATAAAAATTAAAAATTATGAGATAAAAAGTCAAAATTATGAAATAAAAAGTCAAAATTATGAAATAAAAAGTCAAAATCATGAGATAAAAATAAAAAATTATGAAATAAAAAGCCAAAAATATTACATTAAAATGTCAAAATAGTTCCATTGAAGTTTTGTCTGACATGTTCATTAATGTCCTAAAATAAATAAAATGTTACAAAATGCGGCGCTATAACAAAATAAAATAAAGTTATTCCATTTTGGATGTTTTTTACACATTATGACTCAACAGTTGTGAACCAATGGGCTTTTAATTATTTCTAAAGGTGGTAGTGAAGTCATGTTTGTGAGCTTTAATGTTGATTCTAATTAGTATTTAATGGAAACATAATTATGAAGCTGCTTTAATACTCACTCATGACCATGATGTTAACGTTGGCCAGGATGGTTCCATGACTGTTAGAAGCTTCACACTGATAAACTCCACTGTCCTCTGGGGACGTGTTCTGAAGAACCACACTGTCATCTTCAACGTACTGCTGCCTCACCTGGTCACCTGAAGGAACACCAAGGTGCAATGTGAACCCAAATAAGTTAGCACAACTTAAAACATTTAAGGCAATCGATTGCCTCCATTATTTTAAGCTGAAAAAATAATAATTTTCCACGACTTAAAATTTAGATGGTGTGCAACTGAAACCTTCTGATAACAGGTGAATTAAAAGTTAATTTGACTCATAGTTTCCTATTAAGGCAAATCATTTATTATATTTTATCATTGTTGTTGTTATTGTTATTATTGGAAAAAAATAAAATAACCAAAATAATCAATAAAATAAACAAATATATATATAAAACGAACAATAATGACCAAAATATTCAGTAAAATAACCAAATATATTTAGTTCAATGACCAAAATAATCAATCACTATTAACTATTAAGTCCGTAGTAACTTTATGTTTTCACGACAGACTATATTTAATTATTCTGAACGTTCAGGTGGACCCTGTACAGATACCTACTAAAGTTGAGTACAGTAATAGAGTACTTGTACTTAGTTGCAGGTTTTTTACCCAGTGGTGAAGGAAGCGTGACCTCACCTGTGAACACATTTCCGTTCTTCATCCATCGTATGTCTGGAGTGGGTTTTCCTCTGACCGAACACTTGATGTGAACACGAGTCCCCATCACAGTCAGCTGGTTCTGAGGAGGTTCTGTATGCCACTGGGGGGGTTCTGGGGGGGGTCCAAACAGCTGTCAGCTCTGCTCATGCATCCCATAATATGCTGTTTGTTTTGTGGCCTTACCTTCCACTATCACATCAAAGTAGTGTGCGTCTTCTCCTGCAACGTTGGAAGCTTTGCACATGTACTTCCCTTCATCTCTTTCTTCTATGTTTGATATGATCAACATTTTCCCAAATTTGTCAAACTGTGTTCGTTCGGCCAAAGTGTCGCCCATTTTTATCCACTCGATCTTCGGTGTGGGACTGAAACGGAAGTCAAAGAAAACATGTAAAGATATATATAGTATATTTATGGTGCAGGTTAAGGTTATATATATATATATATATATATATATATATATATATATATATATATAGTGTATATATGGTGCAGGTTAAAGTTATATAAAGTGTATATATGGTGCAGGTTAAGGTTATATATATATATATATATATATATATATATATATATATATATATATATATATATATATATATATATATATATATATATATATATATATATATTATATATATGGTGCAGGTTAAGGTTATATATATAGTGTATATACGGTGCAGGTTAAGGTTATATATATATATAGTGTATATACAGTGCAGGTTAAAGTTTATATATAGTGTATATATGGTGCAGGTTAAGGTTATATATGTATTGTATATATAGTACGTACAGTCCTGCAGGCAGACACTCCAGTTGTAGTTGGTTCCCCTTCAGTATCACTACCTCTGTCTGAACACCAGAGGGCAGCAGCAGGCTGGGCATCCTCACCACTGGATCCTTAACTGAAGGAAACAACAACAGTCATTGACAGTGAATGGATCAGAAACAAGTAGAGTAGAGTTTAACACAGACTGTTGTGTGTTTAAACAAGTATGTGTTTAATTTGTGTCAATAAGGTCAAAGAACATTTTTAAAAGTGCAAGCAAAACATATCAATTCAAAATACCAAATAAAAAAACAAACAAAAAAATATTATTCAAATGACAAATAGACTGTAATGAAAAAGGGTTCAGATCATGTTAAATATTAACCTTCACATTTTTCTCAGCTTCGGTCGTTTCCTTTTTCCTTTATTACGACTTCAGTCTTTTCGTTTACGCACGTTTTGACACAAACTTGACTGGTGGGGGCGGGACTTCCTCTGGTGGATTATTATTGTTTTATTTATGTTTGACAGACAGCGTACCCAATCAGAAGCAGAGTAGCTGCTGTGGGCGGAGCCGCTTCATACGCTTACTTAGCTGTCTGTCAAACATAAATAAACCAATTTGATTAATTGGAGATATTTTTTGCTTAATTTAAAAAATGTTTTGCTTCATTTAAGACATTTTTGCTTAATTTAAGATATTTTTGCTTAATTTAAGACATTGTTTGCTTTATTTAATAAATTTTTTGCTTCATTTAAGACGTTTTTTGTTTAATTTAAGACATTCTTTGCTTAATTGACGATATTGTTTGCTTAATTTCAGATATTATTTTTGATCAATTTGAGACATTTTGCTTTATTTATTACCTTTTTTGCTTAATTTAAGAATATTTTTGCATACCCAATCAGAAGCTGTCCGTCAAACATAAATGAACCAGTTTGATTAATTGGAAATATTTTTGCTTTATTTAAGGCATTTTTGCGTAATTTAAGCCTTTTTTTGCTTAATTTAAGGCATTTTTGCTTAATTTCAGACATTTTTGCTTAATTTAAGACAATTTTTGCTTTATTTATGAACTTTCTTGCTTAATTTAAGACATTTTCTGCATACCCAATCAGAAGCTGAGTAGCTGCTGTGGCCAGAGCTGCTTCATACACTTGCTCAGCTGTCTGTCAAACATAAATAAACCAATAATAATCCACCAAAGTAAATCCCGCCCCCACCAGCCATGTTTTTGTCAAATCTACAATCAAAAAGTCAGGGAGCGCAAACAAAAAAGGCTGAAGTCGTAATAAAAGAAAAGGGAAACAACCAAAACTGAGAAAGATGTGAAGGCAAATATTTTTTGTTAGATTTTTTTTTTTTTTTTTACGGTATTTTGAATTGATATTTTTTGAGATAAAAGCAAAAATCATTAGATAAAAGGTTAAAATTATGAGATAAAAAGGTTAAAATCCTAGGATAAAAAATAAAAATCATGAGATAAAAGATTAAAATCATGAGATAAAAAGTAAAAATTCCCAGTCACTAGGCACAACCATAATTAACCATACATAAGGCACACTGGAGTTTTTGGAGAAAATTAAAGTCTTTTAAAGTCACCTTATAGTGGAAAATACAGTAATAAAAAATTTTAAAAAAGAAGGTTAGGTTAGTGTATGATACTATGAGTGGATGAAACAGTGTTGTGGTTAGTGTTAATATTAGGGTTAAGGTAAGGTAAGGGTTAAGGTTAAGGTTAAGGTTAAGGTAAGGTTAAGGTTAAGGTTAAGGTTAAGGTTAAGGTTAAGGTTAAGGTTAAGGTTAAGGTTAAGGTAAGGGTTAAGGTAAGGTAAGGTAAGGGTTAAGGTTAAGGTAAGGGTTAAGGTAAGGTAAGGGTTAAGGTTAAGGTTAAGGTTAAGGTTAAGGTTAAGGTTAAGGTAAGGGTTAAGGTTAAGGTAAGGGTTAAGGTAAGGTAAGGGTTAAGGTTAAGGTTAAGGTTAAGGTTAAGGTTAAGGTTAAGGTTAAGGTTAAGGTTAAGGTTAAGGTAAGGGTTAAGGTAAGGTAAGGGTTAGGGTTAAGGTTAAGGTTAAGGTTAAGGTTAAGGTTAAGGTTAAGGTTAAGGTTAAGGTAAGGTAAGGGTTAAGGTTAAGGTTAAGGTTAAGGTAAGGGTTAAGGTAAGGTAAGGTAAGGGTTAAGGTTAAGGTTAAGGTTAAGGTTAAGGTTAAGGTTAAGGTTAAGGTTAAGGTAAGGGTTACCTACCGCTCTGGACTTGGACGATCATGGGACTTTTCTGGGCGATGGTGCGAATTCTGGAGAAGGCGGCGACACAGCTGTAGTCCTGGCGACTGTCGTTAGCGATGACGTTAGCGAAGTACAGGTTACCATCGATTCCCATGGAAACTCTGTCGTCCTGTTCAATGTGCTGGAGATCTGAAGAAAAATAAAATAACAGTTAGTGACTCACCTTTAAAGACTTACATTTTATTAACTAGTCTGTGCTTCATTTATGTCTTTATTATTTTAGACAATAACAGTTCAAACAGTTTGAAATTAAAGCTGCTGCAAATATATATTTATATTAAATTAAATCCATCAAAAATATATTGTTTTAATTCCTTAGTAATTAGTTCTGTGTATAATTAATTAAATGATTATATTTGTTGATATAAGGTGCAGATGTTTAACTAATGTCTGTGAATATAAACTGAATAAAATATGATCAAACTTTAAGTCAATGAACTAAAAGTCATTTAGTTATTGATTGTTTTTATGGATATGAATCTGCAGATACCATACAGGACATTTTTAGCTCATCCGCACAAAATCCCAATGAGCTCGTACCATCGTGCTTTGTTCGTCGTCCGTCGGCGTGGTCCGTAATTCACTAAAATCTTTTCTCCTCCCTCAATTGTCAACAGATTTCAATTCTGATTTTATAATCTATTGAATGAATCCCTTTTGTTGATAACAAGACATGACAGCTGTGAGACCTGAAGAGCTCATGGACATTAACATTATCTTTAATCATTCCATCTATACATGTAGTAATATACGTTTATTCTATCATTATTTTTCTTATTTTGTTCACTTTTGATTAATTCTTGTTCATTTTTTGTGAATTTTGCTTCTTATTTTTGTCCATTTTCCCTTATTTTGGACATTTTTAAATTAATTTTATCCATCTATGTTTCTTTCTTTCTTTCTTTCTTTCTTTCTTTCTTTCTTTCTTTCTTTCTTTCTTTCTTTCTTTCTTTCTTTCTTTCTTTCTTTCTTTCTTTCTTTCTTTCTTTCTTTCTTTCTTTCTTTCTTTCACCCAATAACTAATCACCACAGTCAGACTAAGGCAGTTCAGCACAGATCAGTTTTGAGTCAAACTCTGTTACCACACTGTCACAAAGCCTGTTTCTTACTTTTAGGAATATAGACTATAAATGCACTTCACTGTTATTTTTACTCTCATGTATATGTTTCTCATTGACATGCATTTATATATATATATATATATATATATATATATATATATATATATATATATATCAGTATCAGTAATGCGCAGGCTGACCTGAAGTGTCCGTGGTCATCCGCAGTTACGGGTCATTAAAAAATATTTTTAATGATATTCGGGTTGCGGTCGGTCGGGTCGTTTGTCGTTTGAGATAAACATTAAAATAAGCTGGTAAATACGCTTCATTAACTGAATGTCCGTGAAGCTGTCGTACAACGTGGTCAGTATCTACAGTATGGAGGGAGAGAGAGAAAGTCAAGTTGGGAGAGTGGAAGCTACGGAAACATACAAACAAAAAAGTTCAGGTTCGGGACACATTCACTGATATTTGTTAAAATGATGAGCAGCTCCCAGTGTTTTCTTTTCCGTGGAAACCGGGTTCAAATGTCACTTTGACATTGGATTTTAACACGGAAATAAATGCAGGTATGTGAGTAAGGTCATGTGATGTTCATAAAAACCATTGATTACATGTTTAAAAATGCGGGTCGATAAGCCGGTCGGGTCTGTTGTTTTCAAATATATTTATGTTGTGGTCCGACCAGTTGGATGGCAATAGGCTGTCGGTCAGTTGTGGGTTGATATATATATCACAGCGCATGATATATATATATGTGTGTGTGTGTTATTAGGCCTATCAATAATGGCTGAGAGGGGCTACATTTTTAGAAATGGTGGTGTGGGTGCAAACACTTCAAATGCATTGGCAGTCAGAAAAGAAGGATGGACATTATATTATATCATATTAGGAAAAAAAATATGTTTTTTACATGTGTGTTGCTGGTGTGTTTTTTAACGGGTAAACGTCAGTGTTAACATGTTCAGCATTGGTGGAAAAGTGACCCTTGTGTTTTGGCATAAAAGACGCTGATGACCCATGTGGAAAATACTGAACTGTCCCATTTTAATATTATTGATCATAAATAGAGTCAAACATGGAACTGAAGAAGTCAGACCAGAGGGACATGTTTAAAAATGAAGACGTCCATTGACTCCTTTAAGGCAAAGAGTTCCACAGATAGAAGGCGTGTACAGCAGCAGGAAGAACCAGGTCACATGACTCTAAAGGGTTTGCTCTGAAAACACTCTATAAGTGCAGTCCATTTAAAGGGTTTAGTGTCATGTATGTGTGACGTTAATGGAAAATACCCTGAAGACTTTACTAGTTTAAAGCAGCACAGTGTTCAGTTCACTGTAGTAACTAAGGAACAGGTCACTGTGGGGTCACTGTGAGGTCACTGTGGGGGTCACTGTAAGGTCATGGTAAGGTCACTGTAAGGTCATGGTAAGGTCACTGAGGTCACTGTGGGGTCACTGTGAGGTCACTGTGGGGTCACTGTAAGGTCACGGTAAGGTCACTGTGAGGTCACTGTAAGGTCACGGTAAGGTCACTGTGGGGTCACTGTAAGGTCACTGAGGTGACTGTGGGATCACTGTAAGGTCACTGAGGTCACTGTGAGGTCACTGTGGGGTCACTGTAAGGTCACTGAGGTGACTGTGGGATCACTGTAAGGTCACTGTGAGGTCACTGTGGGATCACTGTAAGGTCACTGTGAGGTCACTGTGGGATCACTGTAAGGTCACGGTAAGGTCACCGAGGTCACTGTGGGGTCACTGTGGGGTCACTGTAAGGTCACTGAGGTCACTGTGGGGTCACTGTAAGGTAACTAAGAGGCCACTGTAAAGTTATTGTGGGGTCACTGTAAGGTCACTGTGAGGTCACTGTAAGGTCATTGTGTGGTCACTGTGAGGTCACTGTAAGGTCACTGTGTGGTCACTGTAAGGTCATTGTGTGGTCACTGTAAGGTCACTGTAAGGTCACGAGAGAGAGTAAACAAAGACAATGTTTTGTAACTGAGGGAAGTGTTTTCCCATTTCATTATAAAGTATTTAGGACAGAAAACCTGACAACAGCTCATTCTGTTCATCAGAATCAGAATCAGAATCGTTTTTTATTTGCCAGATACATTTGCACATACATGGAATTCTATTCCGGCAGGTGGTGTCACTCTCAGAATAGTAATAGTAATATAAAATATAAAATAGTATGTACAAGAGAAAAAAAAATAAAAATAAAGGTAATAAATAATATTTTACAAAAAGGGTGGTGCAAAGTACAGTCATGTTCATGTTCTGTTCTTGCAGGTTCCAAATTAACCCTTTGTTGGTCAGCTCAACCATTTGGTAGAGGTAACTTTGAACCCTGATATCTGATCTAAATTGAACTCCTTTGACACCAAGTCAATGATAGCCATGACAACACCTCTGCGATGATGTTTTCTTGTGGACACAGAATTGGAGGCAACTTCGATTTATTTATTTTTTAATTTTATTAACTTTTAGGGCAGTGATGTCAGTGGTTAAAATCATGAGATAAAAAGTCAAAGTCATGAAATAAAATGTTAAAAATCATAAAATACAAAGTAAAATTCATGACAAAAAAAGTCAAAATTATGAAAAAAGTGAAAATTGTCAGATAAAAACCATGGCATAAAAAGTAAAACTTGTGAAATAAAAAGTCAAAATCATGAAAAGAATTATGAGATAAGGAGGTACTGGAATAAAAATATGTTTCTAAGGGGGTACATCACTGAAAAAAGTTTGACAACCAGTACACTAATGATACAAACATAGAGTTCATGCAGCTAATTTGAAGTCAAAAATTGTTAGTAACACTGGTGAAGGAATAATGTTTGAGTTTTAATACTTTAGGTAAATATATGGTCAGTAATATAAAAAATAAATAAATTATGTTTTATGTTATAATAGTCCCTGTGAGGTGGAAAAAGCAAAAAAAACAAAACATTTTCTCTCCTTGTGATGATTCAAAACTTCTCCACAACAGTACTGAAGTACAAGTACTAGCATTCTGTACTGCAGTACAAGTACACACATTCTGTACTGCAGTACAAGTACACACATTCTGTACTGCAGTAGAAGTACACATATTCTGTACTGCAGTAGAAGTACACATATTCTGTACTGCAGTAGAAGTACACATATTCTGTACTGCAGTAGAAGTACACATATTCTGTACTGCAGTAGAAGTACAGCTACTGGTGTGAAAAATTACTCTGATAAAAGTAGAAGTACAGATTCAATTACTTTACTGATGTAAACGCGAAAAAAGTACAAGGTTTCAACTGCAATTAAGTAAAAAAAAAAATTTTGCCCATGAATGAAACATTTATTTAAGCAGGAAATCATAAAAGTAAAAAAAAATTATTGTGAGGTTGAAAAAAGGAAAATAAGAGATTATAAATGTATGATTATGATTAAAAAAGAGCTGAAATTATGGAATAAAATGGCAGAAGAAGATAAAGTGTGTGTGTGTGTGTGTGTGTGTGTGTGTGTGTGTATGTGTGTGTGTGTGTGTGTCTGTGTCTGTATGTGTGTGTGTGTGTGTGTGTGTGTGTGTGTCTGTGTGTGTGTGTGTGTGTGTGTGTGTGTGTGTGTGTGTGTGTGTGTGTGTAATTGTAAAGTGCTTTGGGCACCCACGCTATATAAGTAGAGTCTATTTACCATAAATATAAGATTGTAAATACATAATTCTGAGATAAAATGATACGATCATAAGATAAAAGTTATAATTATGGTTTAGAACGTTATCATTTGTCTTAAGTGATTTTCCCTCTGAACTGTAATAAAATAAACAAGTACAAATAAAACTGTGTTTTTGTCCATGAATAAAATAATGAAACAGAAAGCAGTAGTAGCAGCCAGAAGAGGAGCTGGTCTGAACAGACCCAGGTGGTTCTGGTCTAAACAGGCCCAGGTGGTTCTGGTCTAAACAGGCCCAGGTGGTTCTGGTCTAAACAGACCCAGGTGGTGGTTCTGGTCTAAACAGACCCCGGTGGTAGTGGTCTTACCTACAGACATCCAGTAGATCTGGGGTGGGGGTAGCCCAGGTGGGGGGTTACACTGCAGAACCATTGGATCTCCTTCATTTACAACCATAGCAGGAACAGCTTCTTTTGGAAACTTGGGGACACCTGAGGAAAAAAGAACACAAGTCAACGTATATATATATATATATATATATATATATATATATATATATATATATATATATATATATATATATATATATATATATATATATATATATATATATATATATATATATATATATATATATATATATATATATATATATATATATATATATATATATACTCCTGAGGAATAAACCCAGCTGTGGTGTTAACAGTAACACTCTAATTTAAAAACAGGTTGTCATAGAAACTTGAAATTGACACAAAATGGAGACGACATTAGACATTCTCTGAATACTAGTTTTTTGTTTGTTGTTTTTCTTGTGTGTGTGTGTGTGTGTGTGTGTGTGTGTGGGGGGGGGGGGGGGGGGGGGGGGTTGTTGTCCTTATGTTTCCTTTTATTGTTTTACTCTGATTACATGTAATTAAAGTATAAAATAAAAGCTGTTGGACGTTGACTGAAGTGGTTTTAATAATAAATGTTTAGTGGAATATTTACCTGAAGCTATGAGGTGAATCTCTTCCGTCATAGCTGTTCCCATGGAGTTGGAAGCAAAACAGGTGTATTTTCCCTGGAACTGGACGAACTGTTTATTAAAAATGACAAAGGTTCCTGTTTGGGTGGTGGCGTCCTGGGGGGGGGTGAAGTCTTGTCCGTCTTTTGTCCATCTGTACCTGGTTAGAACAGCAGGGGCGTGTCAGTGTGGTTAGGGTTAGGGCACAACATGAAGAAGGAGTCATGTGACCTACTGTGGGGGGGGGTTCCCCATGGCTTCACAGCTGATGGAAACACTGGCGTCATAAGGAAAAGCCAAAACAGGACTGGGGGAGTGGGACAGGATGGACGGGGGCTGCGGCACTAAAACACAAACACAAGTTTTATCTGTTAAATACAAAATTATACTCTTTACATTTATATAAATATATGTACTTTATACTCTTTACATTTATATAAATATATGTACTTTATACTCTTTACATTTATATAAATATATGTACTTTATACTCTTTATATTTATATAAATATATGTACTTTATACTCTTTACATTTATATAAATATCTGTACTTTATACTCTTTACATTTATATAAATATATGTACTTTATACTCTTTACATTTATATAAATATATGTACTTTATACTCTTTACATTTATATAAATATATGTACTTTATACTCTTTACATTTATATAAATATATGTACTTTATACTCTTTACATTCTCACAATAGAGTCATTACTTTTTCAAAGTTAAACAGATGTGACAGAATGAAAAATAGATCACTTCAGATTGAAAATCAGTGGAGGAAAGTAACTGACTTTCTATATCGTAATTATGACTTTTTAGCTCACAATATAAATTATATTTCTCATAATACATTTCTTATCTCATATGTATGACTGTATCTCACAATGTTGACTTTTTATCTGATAATTTAGATTTTTTTTAAACTTTTTATCTCATAAATTTGACTTATCTCAGAATTTGGAGGCTTTTAAAGTTTGATATATATATATATATATATATATATATATATATATATATATATATATATATAGAGAGAGAGAGAGAGAGATAGTAGATAAAGCATTAAACTTAACATGGACACTGATTATTCATCGTACTCCATTAGATGTTGGACATTATGTTTACAGATGATCATTTCTAATTCCATAAAACGAAAAGAGGGGTGTTCGCCTAGTGTTCGCCTCGTGTTCGCCTAGTGTTCGCCTCATGTTCGCCTAGTGTTCGCCTAGTGTTCACCTCGTGTTTGCCTCGTGTTCACCTCGTGTTCACCTAGTGTTCGCCTAGTGTTCGCCTAGTGTTCGCCTAGTGTTCACCTCGTGTTCGCCTGGTGTTCGCCTCGTGTTCGCCTCGTGTTCGCCTAGTGTTCGCCTCGTGTTCGCCTAGTGTTCGCCTAGTGTTCGCCTAGTGTTCGCCTCGTGTTCGCCTCGTGTTCGCCTCGTGTTCGCCTCGTGTTCGCCTCGTGTTCGCCTCGTGTTCGCCTAGTATTCACATTGTCCCACATTGACTGATCTGAACAGTTGATACATTTTTTCTGTATTTCAGTTAGATCTTGTAAATGTCCTTCCTCATATCGACCAGAACTTCGCCCTCCTCTCACCTTCCAGGGGGATGCTGAGGCCGTCAGACCTGGAGGTCACGGCCCAAAGCACGAGCAGCTGCACGATCATCACCCCTCCGCTGGTTTTCAGGAGACGCTGCAGCTCAGATGGAAGTGGGGGTGGGGTCGATGGTACCCCGGTACAGATCAGCTGGTGTCACTGGAAGCTTTTAAGGTTCAGAGGACCTGGAGGAGCGACAGTACAGTAAGAAGTTCAGTCATTTAACTGCAGCAGTGTCCAGATGTGAGCATCTGCTCAACATCACTGAAGATACAGAGGCTGAAACACTGGGCAAAAGTCAGTAAACATGCTATTTCCCATAATTTAAGGGTTTTGATTCCAAATATTTTGTTTACCTTTGTTTGCCTGCTAATTAGCATAATGGCGTAGCAGTCATACTAGGCGAATGAGTAGCAATAATGTTTGAAGGAGTTGATGGATTGTCACTAAATCTTGTGTACTGCTGCTGCTCTAGCATGTGGACATGAATTGGCGAGATTTTGGGAGCCAACGGTTTCAAGATGGCCGACATCCAAGATGGTTGATGTTCAAAAAATGCTAACAATCCAGTCCCATATTAATATGCAAATGACGAGGCTTAACACTTAAAATCCAGTTTGGAAAATAAACACAATATTCAGAATCATCACCCTCAAATTATGTTAAAAGATGTTTTACCAACGTTTGTTGAAAATTGTACTAGTCTAGTCTGGACAAAAATATCAGAAGATTTTTCAGATCACTGAGATTTTTAAGATGATGAGCAGCTCCCAGTGTTTTCTTTTCCGTGGAAACCAGGTTCAAATGTCTCTTTGGGTGTTACAGGTTGCCGACCCCAATGACATCAGATTTTAACCAGGTAAGTCAAGGTAAGGTCAAAGGTCATGTGATATTCATAAAGACCATTGATTACATTTTTAAAACGCGGGTCGAGAAGCGGGTCAGGTCTGTTCTTTTCAAATATATTTATTGCGGTCCGAGTTGCGGGTGGGTTAGTTAAAAAAAGCGTTCGGTTGCAGGTCGTTTATACATCGTCACACCCATATTAAACAGCCTTTTACTGTGTTTTTATACCTCAGCGTAGTAATGTTAATGTTCATGATTTTTATCATGTTTTAGAAGTAAATACACATTAGCTCCAGGGCATGTATTGATTATGATGATCAGGTTTAAAGGTCTTATAGTATTTTTTTTTCTTTTTCATTTTACAATATGGATGAAAAAATAATGAGCTGGATGAAAAAACAATATTATATTTAACCTATAAAGACCCACACAGTCACTAAAAGAATCTACTGATGTAAAGTGTTGAACATTTAAACCATTAATCCTATCAACTCACATAAGTATTTCAGGAAAAACTGCAGTTCCTCACCTTTTCATTGGAATCACATTTAACCTGTTTGGATGTTCAGAGACTCCATAGTTTCCATGGAAATATAAAAATCTACTGCAACAGTGAATAATAAAATAATTAAATAAACATCACAGAGTTCCACATATGACAGTCAAAATCAGTTTTTATGTTCAGGTAGTGAAATATTCAACGGAAAAGTAATTTTTTGTCCTTCAGTTTCATCTATTTTAATAATTTATAGGAAACTTGTTAGCCTAGCCATGCTAGCTCCTCCTAGCATCAGTAAATCTAATGTTCTACAGTAGTAGTCTAGTTTCCCTCAATCTAACGTTTGTCTAGATTTCCCTGAAACTGGTCGACCAATCACGGTGAAGTATAGAGTCAGAGGGCGGGGCTAACAAAGTGATGCTGTGACGATTGGGAGAAAAACAAGTGTAAACAACCATAGAAGAAGAACAACAACAGGTGTAGATTTCCTTTTATCACAGATGAGTGAAGAATGTGAGAAAACGTCAACAATCTTTAAATTATTTTTACAGAAGCGACAACAGTCGTTCAGCTCCATAATCCACCATTTTGTTTAGTCATTCCTAACTTTCTCTGGACTCCTCCGTCAACTTTCCGGCGCTCTAACTACATCATCCTAAAGATTACACTGATTGGTTGTAGTACCGTCCTATTACATACAGAGGGTTTGAAAGACAACCTTTTAGCCCCGCCTCCTCTGACTATGAAGCACCACTAGACCCATACATGGAATGAATAGGGATAGCGCTGCTTGGCTAGGCTAATGATTTAGATTTTTTTATCTCATGATTTTGACTCCAGCGCCCTGAGGTCATCAGGAACAGGTTTACTGTGTGTTCCAAAGATAAGAACAAAACAAAGTGAGGCATCATTCAGTTACTCTTCTCCTCAACTGTGGAACAAATTACCTGGATACCTGAGGTCTGAGAACAACTGTCACTTCATTTAAATCAGGCCTGAAAACATTATTGTTCACTGGAGCTTTTACTTAGATTAATAATTGCTTTAAAATGTTTTTATGTCTTGATTTAATTGTCTTTTAAAGCATCTTTATCATTTTTATTTTCTTCTGTTTCTGTTTTTTGTGTAAAGCACCTTGAATTGTCCTGTACATGAAATGTGCTATACAAATACATTTGCCTTGCCTTTTATCTTGTCATTTTGACTTCTTCTTTCAGTATTGCATACAGAGGGGACAGGGTGCGATTTGTCAAAAATTTTTTTTTTTTTTTTTTTTTTCTTCCCATAGGAAAAAGCTAGTATTGGATGTTATGGGTGTGCGTATGTGGTGCTCATTCCATTTCTGTTTTCAAATCAGGAAGTGGAAATAATAGGAAATGAGGAACAAACCCATTTCCACTTTCAAACAGGTCCTTTTCTACAGTTCAGTTGCTCCTGAATGGGAATTGGAAAAATATAAACAGGGGCAGTTTTTCATCACTGGTTTTGCCACCTGTTTGCGCCCAGGCCACACTTCAGCTGGGGCACACCGTAACCGGCTCTGGGTGGGACAGGAAGGGGTCAGGTGATGAAGGTGGCTGTTGGCTCCGGCAGGGAACTCCACAGCGCTGCTTCCCGGCCCTGTCCCTCTACGGCCCCTGGCGTGACTATCGACCGGGTGGACTGTGCACCCCAACCGTGTTGTGTTGTGTTGTGTTGTGCGCATGCGCAGTGAAGTACGGTAGGATATCTGTACAGATAGGAAGGATTTCCAGAACACCGGCCCTGCATGCATGTGGGTGGCAAAATGTGTGTTTAAAAACTGCCCCTGTTATTGTTTTCCCCAATTCCCATTCATAAGCAAATGAACAGCAGAAAATGAACCGTTTTGAAATCGGAAATGGGTTCATTCCTTGTTTCCCATCCTCCAACTATGAGACGGGGGAGTGGTTTTCTAGTTTAGTATGTTTTTAGTGCAGTTTTCTCTATTTATAAGGCATTTTACTTTAGTTATATGTGACCCACCACCAGTAAACCAGGCATAAGTGTGTGTAAATCCAAACTGAGTTATGTGTGTATCTTGGTAGAGTGGAAACTAAGGTTTAAGATGGTGAAAAAATGATGTTTCTATCACAAGTAGAACCAAAGTTATGGTCATTTTAATATCCACATTTGGACATATTTTACAATTTGCATATTTTTAGATATTGTCCGTTAAAGTTTTGGACTGTTTTGGGGTAGGAAGTCCTTAGCAACGCATAATAATTTGTATCCGATTGACACAAATTGTTGACAGATGTTAAAGGACACTCTGATGGACATGTCACAGAAGTTTTATATATTATAATAATAGGACAGAAGTGTGACGTATTATAATCATTTGGCTTACACCATTGGACAGAACATTCAATATAAGCTTTTACCTCGTACCAAACACTTGGGTGTTTACCCACGGAACGGAGAACGTTTTGTTCGGCGAAAAGAGGTGGAAGTCGTCTTTGTCTTTGCTCAGCAATACCTGAACTTTTGTCACCGCTTAAATAATTGACTCAATAAACACCTTTATTGATTGGATTTCAATGTAATGACCACAGGAAGTGAACATAGAGGTGTTAAGGTACCGTTTTTTGATAAGGTGTAAACACTAATAACAAATCACCTTCCAGCCTAAATTTGGCTGTAGCTCTGAACGGCTCAGCGCGACTTATGCCTGGTTTCGTGGTGGCGGGTCACATATGGTATTTTAGTATGTTTTTAGCAAATTTTATTTAATTTTTAGTGCATTTTAGTGTCCTTTTGGCCAATATTAAGGTAAGGGGGGGGGGGGGGGCTGTAAATGTAGCAGTGTTTTTCAGTCTCCATCTTTTTGTGTGTTAAATAAACAATAAAAGTATTTTTTTTAGTCCAAACTCCAGGGTTTTTCCTTTACAAACACAACATTCTTTTATCTGGATCCAAATGGTTGAAGAACAACTGACATTTTCATTTAAAGAAGTATTTTTAGCCGTTTGGAGCTAGAATCAGGTCAAATGTGTGTAAGGGGGCGGAGTTTGTTGTCCCCGAGGGGGCGGGGTTTGTGGTTGCGGGCAACACTTGTCTTATCTAATTTCAACAGAACCTGACACACACTGAACACATGACAATCATTCTGAACCACTTTGGACTGAGTCACTGCGAACAAGACTGAACAAGTACAAGCCCCCCTCACACACATTTAGGGGGCGGAGCTCTCTTATCCTTATGCAAACACATTTTTGACCTACATTCACCAAAATTTTATGGGAACTATTCTGGACCACCTCACACCTTTTACTGAACATTTACTGGAAATTAGTCCAGTAGTTTTTATGTAAAGCTGCTGAAAAACAAACAATCAAACAAATCCACTCAAAAACAATAAAGGTACTTACACACATACACACAGTAAATTTTGCAGTGTTAAATCAACACTTAGAGAGTTTATTTAACTTCTTCTAGAGTGTATTTGGTCCCATTGTCTCCAAAATCTACAGTGCACATGAAAAACACAACCATGAACAAAATAAAGATACGCAAGAAAATATGTGAAGAAAAAAATGGACAAAAAAGAAAAAAATGAACAAATTTGAAGAAGAAAGTCAGCAAAATATAGAAATATAATGGAAGGAATGGATGGAAGGAAGGAATATGAAGAACAAAATGACAAAGGAAAATATGAAGGAAAATATGGGGAAAAAATCAACAGAATTAACAAAGTAAAAGACAAAATTAACATAAATGAAGAAGAAAGTTAGCAAAATATTGAAGTATAATAGAATAAATGGATGAAATGAAGAAATATGAAGAACAAAATTGACAAAATGAACAAAAATGGCAACAAGTGGCACCAGGCACAACAACGCCCTGGTCAACAGCATTTGACTGTAGACCAGTGTTACCCTCAAACTGTAAAATCAGACTGGTGGCATGGCATGGCATGGCATGCTTAGAGTGCCGTATTTTCCGGACTGTAAGGTGCACTGGACTATAAGGCACATTAAGTGAAGTTAGAATTATGAGATAAAAAGTCAAAATTTTGAGAAAAAAGGTGAACATTTTGAGATAAAAAGTCAAAATTATGAGATAAAAAGTTAAAGTTATTAGATAAAAATAAATTAAAATTATCAGGTAAAAAGTATGAGACAAAAGTGAAAATTTGAGATAAAAATAAAATTATGAGATAAAAAGTACAAATTTGGCATGAAAAGTCCAAATTATCAGATAAAAAGTCAAAATCATGAGATTAAAAGTCAACATTCCAATATAAAAAGTCTAAATTATGAGACAAAAAGTCAAAGTTATGAGATAAAAAAAAGTCTAATTATGAGATAAAAGGTTAAAATTCCAAGTCACTAAGCACAACCAGAATGAATCCATATACAATATAAGGCACACTGTCAATTTTGGAGAAAAATAAAGTCTTTATAGTCCTTATAGTCTGGAAACTATGATAACCCCTCCTGTCACAAAGGCTCAGCTTGTGTCCGTAACTATCACTAGATGCAAGATGGTGGACTACAAATGTGTCTAAGCCTGTCAGTCTCTGTTCAGGGCTTAGTTATGCAATGCCAAAACGTCTTCACTCTTCAGATAATCCTTCTGTCAGGAGCGTGAAGCCACAAAGCTGCAGACGACGTAACGCTGATGGGGTTTTGACCAGGACATGCTGCTGCAGATCCTCCCCGTTAGCTTCATATGCTAACTGTGCTAAAGCTAAAAGATCTGATTCAGGATTACGCTACTTCAACAGAGAATCAATTAAACAAATTAAGAGATTATGTCAAAGTATTTGCAATAGAGACTTGTGTGATTGGATTCTGCTGCACAGGTGTCAAACATAAGGCCCGGGGGCCAAATCTGGCCCGCCAAAATGGTCCAATTTAGTCCGAAGGATGAATAACAATTAAGATATTAATGTAAAACTGACTAGAATTAAGGTTGTACATACAGAATAACTAGATTTACATTGGGTCAGAGCAGTAAAGTATGATCATAATTACCTATAAATAATAAAGATGGCACATTTTAATGTAAAAAAAAAGTCAAATTATATGAAAATCTTTATATTAACAAACCATCCTTTCACAAAAACCTGAACAAATATGAATCAGATGAAATTTGTGAGGAGAAGTAAGTGTGATTTTACAAATATCCTGCCTGTTACTAAATGTATAGTGTATTTGTAATGGGAATGTTATTTGTAATTGAGGCAAACTGATATACTGTATTATTAATTAAAATTAAACTTGTGTCATTGATTGTATTAGTGCAGGATTCAGTCTGGAATTATAAATAAGTGAGTCAGAATACAATAGGAACAAAATTAAACAAAGATTCAGGGAAATAATGAAAAAAAAATACGAAAACCAAAACTAAAATTATGTCAAATATTTATAGAAAACAGTCAAAACTGTATAAAATAATGAAAAAAAAAATTTTTGTAAAATAATGAACAAAATCAAACAACAAAATAAGTAAAGTTAAAAAAGGAACAAAATGAAATAAAAATGTAGTAAAATAATGAAAACTTTAACAAAATCAAATCAAATATTTAGGTAAAATACCAAAAAAAAAAGAAAAAAATCACACACAAAAAATGTGAATAACCAGAACAAATTTGAATCAGCTGAAATATGATCAGTGTGATTTTCCAAATATTCTGCCTGTTACTAAATGTTTAGTGTATTTGTAATGTAAATATCAGTTGTTCTGCACATGTGCAGTAGACACATTGATAGACTGAGGCAGAAAATTATGAAAAATGACACTTGTTTTTTCTGAACACGTGTCCAGTTGTTGATGTTTTTCACTTTTTAAGGGAAACATTATAAATGTAAACATCAGAATGTCATGTGACTGTTTTCACTGTTATTATTTGACTGGTCTGGTTCTTTTCACATCATATTGGACTGAATGTGGAACTGAACTGACATGACTGACACTGCTGCACTAAAGTATGCAAAAATATACAAAAAATGACACAAAAAATACAATGAAATGCAGTAAAACTACTAAAACGCACAAAAAAAGTGTGTATTAAGCAGTAAAAGACACAAAAAATACACCAAAATGCATAAAAACACACTTGCTAAAATACAGTTGCAGAAAACATTGCACACAGGGTATATTGTTCGTCATGTATATATATATATATATATATATATATATATATATATATATATGTATTTTTATGATACAAAAAACTTTGACGCTAAAATGTGCAGCCTGGTCTTGAAAGATGTGCTATCTATCAGGATTAACATTGCGATGCACAGATTTCGTATAAAGTGCGAAAAAATAAATAAAAAATTAAAAATAAATTGGGCCATGTTTATGTGGCTATAACTCCCAAACGATACATCGTAGCGTTTTGTAGTAAATAGGAAAAATTAATCAGATTGACCCAAAGATTACACGTGTGGTCTCATAATTCCGATATGCCGTACGTATTTGACATTATTATACCAAATAAAACCCCATTCATTCTTAATGGGACCAATGAAAAAATGGCCTTTATTGCCAACGCTACTGCTTCTTCATAATATGTCGCGCAGACTTCATTTGAACTTCATTTGAACGCAGGCATTTTTGTCATCTCTTTAGGATGTGATTGTCATGAGGGTGTGATTTATGGTTGTCGATAGAGAACTCAGTAAATTCACCCTGAAAAAAACAAAATCTGACTTTTTATCAGTGGGTGATGTCATCGCTAGAGCACGAGAGAAGAAAAAATTAACCTGAAAAATGTCTCAATAACTCGTCCTCACGGCAAAACCATAAATAGTAGACAAACAATCTTTTCCACAAATGTTGCCATGGTTGTGAGAATTCAAACAAACCAGGGTTTGAAGATGTAGCTCTTTTTAAAGTGAAATGACAGGAACCTGTTTGGGATGATGTCAGGGATTTCTGTCAATAGACTTCTATTGGAAAAATCATTTCTGTCTCATGTTGAGTTCAGTGTTTTTTAAATTGTTCTAACTCACTTATTTTTCACAGTACACACATAAAAAGTACATGTACTTGTTCCTCAGACCCTCCTGTCACTCATCATCAACTTTTTTTTCACTACATATTTACACTTTTACCAAAAATGGCAGTAGTTCGGCAGTATGTTCACACCTATTTTTTCCATGTAACAGAGTGTGGAGCTGTCTATGAGTCTGCCCTTTGAAGTTCCCGCCACTGCTCATCACCATGGCAACAGTGCTCCTGGCACTATGAAACACCTGCAGACAATTAAGACTGTGGGAGGAGCTTTAACATGATTGACAAACACTGTGGGCGGGGCTTTAACATGACTGACAGACTAACAGATCTGCTTCATTTTGGTGAGTTCAGTGGTTTTAAAACTGCTGTATCTCAGCTCTGTGTGTGCGTCTGTGTGTGTAACTTCAGGCCGGTTTCCATGGCAATGGGGATTGTCCTTTACTCACAGAAAATGGGAGGAGCACAAACACAAACACTAACAAACAGATTCAACATATGAAGTGAACAGTGGATATTTCTTCCTTTCACCAACCACGAGAGACAAACACACAGTTACATTTCCTTCAGAAAATGGATGAAAGTCTAGTTGAGTTATTTGACTGGTCTGGTCCTTTTCAGATCATATTGGACTGAATGTGGAACTGAACTAAAATGATGTTGACACCCCTGCTCTACTGGATTTAACCGTAAACAGCGCTCACTCTACATCTATTTAAGGCAGTAAAGGGACATTTTAGTGCTGTAGTAAAACTCAGTTTGTTTCAGTTGTAGTTTGTTAGTAGTTTACCACCAACACAACTACACACACTTTTCCATCACAGACCGCCCACACACACCTCCACCAACACAACTACACACACTTTTCCATCACAGACCGCCCACACACACCTCCACCAACACGACTACACACACTTTTATATCACAGACCACCCACAGCGCTCTTCCACCAGCGTACGCTCCAACAGTGCTGAGGTTTCGCTTGTATATATAGAAGATGAATCACATCAGCTGAGACAAACATACCGACTAAAAGCAGAAAAAAGCCTGTTTGATAACGAGCCAAAACCTAAATGGAACTGAAGGTGAAGTGGCTTTATTTTTCAGACTCATTACTGAGCGGCGGGTTAGGGTCAGGATTTCTTTTTCCTTTTATCAAGGCTAAGAAGTAAAAAATCGTGAGATTAAAAGTAAAACATATGAGATAAAAATGACAAAATCAGATAAAAAGTCAAAATTATGAGATAAAAAGTCCAAATCAGATAAAGTCAAAATCAGATAGAACTGTATTTTCTGCAGTGGACTATAAGGTGCACTGTTAATGAATGGTTTCTATGAAGGTTTTTCATATATAAGGTGCATTAAGTGAAGTCAAAATCATGAGATAAAAAGTCTTGTCTCGTCATCTGAACCCACTTTATCCTCACTAGGGTCGCGGGGGTCACTGGGGGCCTAATGAAGCTGGGTACACCCTGTATGAGTCTCCAGTTCATCTCAGGGCTGAACATAATACGACAAATAATCACTGTCACATTCACACCTATGGACAATTTAGATTAACCAGTTAACCTATCAATGCATGTCTTTGGATGGTGGGAGGAACCCGGAGAAAACCCACGCGGACATGGGGAGAACATGCAAACTCCACACAGAAAGGTCTGGTGTAGGATTCGGAACAGGGTCCTTGAGTTCAAAAGTCAAAATTATGAAATAAACGGTCAAAATTATGAAATAAAATGTCAAAATCGTGCGATAAAAAGGCAAAATTATGAGTTAAAAGGTCAAAATTATGAGATAAAAAGTCTAAATTATGAGATAAAAAGTCTAAATTATTAAATAAAAAGTCTAAATTATGAGATAAAAAGTCTAAATTATGAGATAAAAAGTCTAAATTATGAAATAAAAAGGCAAAACTTTTGACAGTGCGACGACTGGGAGACAAACAAGCGGAAACAACCATAGAAGAAGAACAACAACGGGTGGAGATTTCCTTTTATCAAAGTAAAGAATGTGAGAAAACGTCAGCAAACTAACAGTCGTTAAGCTCCATAATCCACCATTTTGTTTCCTTCATTCCTAACATTCTCGGACTCATCTGTCAACTTTCGGTACACTAACTATGTCATAAAAAATTCATGCTGCACCAAAAAAAAACGTCTTTGTATCATATGAGGATTTAATAAGCTGCGCTATTGATAAGCAACATGGAATATATTATTGTGATAAAAATAATGACAGGACCTGTCATGTGACTATTACACACACGTACATTACGATGTTGATCGTCAACAATATATTGTGCAGCTCTTAGGCCTTAGCCCTACCCCTCTGTCTTACTCGTCCACCTGTAGGGGTAGGGGTGTTTCAGTTCAGGTTAAGGCAGAGGGGTAGGGGGAAGGGGAAGGGCTTTATACCCCTTCAAATGCAGATGTTCCAAAGGTACACTCCAAACAAAGGAGTACAAGAAATTTCCCAGAATACAATGCGAATCCTTTTAAAAATGTTGACATCTACGACAGAAGTACACAAATGTAGTATTTTTAAATAACAGTTTTTAAATTATTATAACTGTTGTATTGTATGAAGTTTGACATTGTCACAATGTGTAATGGTTATTGTCTCCATAAAACACACATGAAAAAAAATTGCTATTTACGTAAAGGAGGATGCAGAGCACTTCTCTGATTGGACGCAGATATTACTGTATTTTCCGGACTATAAAGTGCACTTAAAAGGCTTTAATTTTCACCAAAAACCACAGTACGCCTTATATATGGATTAATTCTGGTTGTGCTTAGTGACTGGGAATTTTGACTTTTTATCTGATAGTTTTCACTTTTCATATCATAATTTTGACTTTTTATGTCATCATTTTAACTTTTTATCTGATATTTTTCACTTTTTATCTGCAAATTTTGGCTTTTTATTCCATAATTTTGACTTTTCATATCATAATTTTGACTTTTTATGTCATCATTTTAACTTTTTATCTGATATTTTTCACTTTTTATCTGCAAATTTTGACTTTTTATATCATAATTTTGACTTTTTATCTCATCATTTTAACTTTTTATCTGATAATTTTCACTTTTTATCTGATAATTTCGACTTTTCATCCCATAATTTTCACTTTTCGTCTCATAATTTTACTTTTTATGCCAAATTTTCTCCATAAAACACACATGAAAAAAAAAAATCTATTTCCCTAAAGGTGGACTAATGGGTCGATGCAGAGCACTTCTCTAATTGGACGCAGATATTAGTAAAAATATGTTCATATCCAGGAGAACGACACAACTACAGCAGCAGACATGTGCGGATAGTTCTGGTTAAAACTGTGGTTTTTAGTTATGTAACAACTGGTGGAGTGAACTGATGATGCAGGTGTCCCAATTCAAGCCCTACCCCTGATAGCTCTGTTTGAAGGGGTAAGGGGTAGGGGTGAAGTGGGTTTCAGCCTAAATAACTCATACGCCACCCACCCACCCACCCACACACGCCCACACACACACACACACACACCTCCACTAATCACCACTATAATATTTTTTTTTTCTTGTTACTACATCAGCATTTCCTGAAATTTTCACCTAAATCTGTTAATAACTTTTTGAATTATGTTGCTAAAAATCAATCAATCAAACAAACAAACAAATCCTGATGATTCCAAAACCTCCAACATTCCTTGAATTTCCTTCCAGACCAACAATGTTAAGAATAAAACTAGCATAACATTAATGTTAAAGAATAGCACAGAGCAGCGATGATTAGAATGAAGTCAAAGGTAAAAGACAAACACAGACCAACTGGTAATACATAGAAATGTCTTTTTTTTCAGTTGTATTTTTTCAGTTTGTCCACTAGAGGGAGTTCCACACATGTTGTTCCTGCCAGAGAAGGACAAACGGTGTATTATTATTATTATTATCTGTAGAATCTAGCATGTGGAATAAGTTCATAAGTTCAAGAATAAGACGATCACTAAGTCAGATGGTTTTAAACATAGATTAGAGGTCAGTTAGTGCAGGTCTGAATATGATCATCCTTATTTAACTGACTGTAGTGAAGTCTGGGGCAACACAAACAAAACAATAATCAACCTAGTCTTCAAAAGAAAACACTAAAGGAGTCATTCCATGGTTATTTCATTAATATTACTGTGTTCTTCATTGTTATTGAATACATTGTGTGTTGGTTCTATCAAAAAAAATGTCCAGATTGTTTTGTTTCCAGCTGTTTTTTACGGTCGAAAAATGATTTGAGGTTGAACAGCAGAGTTTACGGTACTTCCTCATACATGTTCATGACGCGGTGATGAGGCATCTCTGATTGGCTCAGAATGCGTGAAGGAACACTCCCCCCTCCCCTCTGGTTCTCTGTATGTGTTTACCTTTACTAGAGTAACATCCAGCTAGGTTGTGCCGTCGGTTGTGCAGGGAAAAAAAACAGTCTTTATTTCCACAGAGACACATGAACCAGTTTGATCCGACATTTTGTTCCAGTTTGTGCAGCAGCTACTGTGGCGCCGTCTTCTTTTGTAGATGCTAAAGCTAATGCTACTTTGAGTTTACTTTGAGTTTTTATCCCTACAGCAGGGCCGGACTGGATCAGGATTTTCAACCCCCCCCCCCTCCAAAAAACCCCAATAAAAGAACAATATAAATCCAATATTCTCGACAGAAATACAACTATCTATTTTGACCCCAAAAAAATACAATTCAAAATATATAACTTCAATAATGAACCAAATCCTAAATACATGCAACACTGTTGTGGCAGCAGAGCTAACAGCAGAGCTAGCACCAGAGCTAACAGCAGAGCTAGCAGCAGAGCCAGCAGCAGAGCTAACAGCAGAGCTAGCAGCAGAGCTAACAGCAGAGCTAACAGCAGAGCTAACAGCAGAGCTCGCAGCAGAGCTAACAGCAGAGCTAGCAGCAGAGCTAACAGCAGTACCAGTCTGGCTGCTGTTGGGTTTAATAAATAAGTCAGATAATATTCGACATTTGGCCCCGCCTCCTTGAGCAACCTTTTGTTTTGTTTGTTTTACTGTGACTTGATTCTGAAATGTTGTTATTGTGCACTTTGTGTTTTCATCTTATCATTTTTAGCATTAATGAAGATCATAAAGATTTGCCAGACATCCCAGTCTCCCTCATATCGATAGTCACTCACTGATGCCCGTGAGTCACATCAAATATTCCAGATCTTGGACCATGAGGGAGTTTTTTTTAACACTGCAAGTGAGAGCGTGTAGGCACGTCTCCACCGACTCTCTGATCAAACTTCTGCCGCTGAGCTGCTTCAGTCTGATATTTGACAGATGTGCACCTGCTCCACAAGCATCAGCGTCTGTCCGCTCAGCCTTACCTACTGGAGAGGCTTCAGGAGTGGACACACACTTCCTTACTGTCGGGGAGTTTAGGGACCGTCACAAAATAAATCAACCGGCAAGACTAAAAACAATAAAATAAAAAATTAATAAATTCTCCATTAAATCAATTGTATATTCATCTCAAATGTATAAATAAATACATGAATCAATCAATCAATATGTAAATAAATGAATAATTAATAAGTATTAATTTAATTTAACTAGCAAATGCTTACTCAAATTACACGTTTTTGTTCAATAGTGTGTGGGTCATGTGGGTCATGTGGGTCATGTGACCTCTGGACTCCAAACGGCTTTTAATTTATAGCCCTGTTCTGGACACGCAATACACACCTCGTATATTTAACTTATATCACTTTATTGATTTTCTAGCAATTTTTTACTCATGAATTACACTTTTTTATTCAATAAGTAAAGGGGGGGTTGGAAGGGTCGATAAGCATCTCCCTGTAATCAGTTTTTGGAACTTGGGATGTCTGATTTGCATAAATAACAGATTAGTCAATAAGCATATTCAGCAAGATTCTATTTGGGGTTTTCTTTCGAGTGACACTTAATTTATACAACTACTCCTGAGTTAGTTGGGCATGTATGTATGATACAAAAAAATATCATGTTTAATGTTTTGTGAAGATTTTGGTCATTTTACTGAATATTTTGGTCATTTTTGTTGATTTAATTGATTATTTTTGGTCATTTTTGCTCATTTAATTGAATATTTTGGTCATTTTTGTAAATTTAATTGATTATGTTAGTGATTTTTATTTATTTTACCGAATATTTTGGTCATTTTTGTAAATTTAATTGATTATGTTAGTGATTTTTATTCATTTTACCGAATATTTTTGGTAATTTTACTAAATATTTTGTTCATTTTAGTTCATTTTACTGAATATTGTGTTCATTTTACTGAATATTTTGATTATTTTTGTTCATTTTAGGGAATATTTTGGTAATTTTTGTTCCTTTTAGTGAATATTTTGGTCATCTTTGTTCATTTTACTGAATATTTTGTTCATTTTACTGAATATTTTGGTCATTTTTCTGAATATTTTGGTCATTTTAGTTCACCCTCCAAATGTTGGATCATTTGGTGGACTTGTGCAGGTGTTAGGCGTTCCACAGAAAACATGAAACATTACAGACAAACATTTGTTGAATTATAGATAAATATATAGTCATATCCCAGCACTACTCTTGACATTTGAACATCTCCTGCTTCCAACATCTAAGGAACACAACAGAAATAATCCTTCCAGATTTATTGTCATATCCTGACTCTGTTTTATTCATTTATTTATATATTCATTCATTTTTAGTTAGTGTTTAGTGTTGTGTGTTTTTTTTTTTTACTAAATAATGTATTTTCTTTTCTTTAATAACTGAGACTGTGTAATAAAATCAATCTAAATGAGGAAGACCAAACACATATGACCAGTGTGTTTCTACCGTCACCAGATTATATGTTTAAAAAACACTTTTAACCAGTGCATGTGTTGGCGTTGCTTCTGCGAACGTGCCACTTTAATGACAAGTCAAACACAGCTAAATTTGTGTTTAGACAGAAATATCCTGGGAGCGTAAAAGGGGGTGGAGTTACTGTGTAAACACTCAACAAAGCGTTTGTTTTGGAAGCCGACGGCTCCATTACCTGAACACATGGCAGCTCAGACGCACAAATCCACTGGGATTGGGTTTCCTAAGCAGAGTAGTTGGCCAGGGCACGCAGAGTGTGACTACGACACCACTAATCCTGAATTTACAACCACTACACACTGCAACCCCCCTACCACCCCCCACCCCATCCGGAAGAGATCCTGGATTCTGGATCACTTTGAAATGTTACACTACGGTGAATGGAGAATACATTTGAAAGTGATCCACAATACAGGATCTCTACCGGATCACCACCAAAATGTAATCATCTGTTCCCTGTGACATTCCCAACACATCCTGAACATTTTATAAAAACCCATATATAACATTTTGAGTAATGTTGCTGACAGACAGACAGACAGACAGACAGACAGACAGACAGACAGACAGACAGACAGACAGACAGACAGACAGACAGACAATCTCCAGTGAAAACATAACCTCCTTGGTGGAGGTAACTCAGACAGAATCACCTACAGACGAACTTTTCAGTCACATATAAAAAGTTCTTTTTCACTTATTCACTTATTGTTACACATGCAAATCTGTGAAAATGTTCTTTTCCAGCACTTTTATTTCTGTAGATAATTTAATAGATGAAGTGACTACTGCCTTCTCTTTTATTCAACTCCCAAAGCAAAAGCGCACTTGTCAATGTCAAACAGTTTGTGCGAAAATCCTTCTATGAAAGGTGCGATACAAATAACGTGTCCTGTCAGTGCGTCAGTGTTGTGTCAGTGTTGTCAGTGTTGTGTCAGTGCTGTGTCAGTGTTGTCAGTGCGTCAGTGTTGTGTCAGTGTTGTCAGTGCTGTGTCAGTGTTGTGTCAGTTTTGTCAGTGCTGTGTCAGTGTTGTGTCAGTTTTGTCAGTGCTGTGTCAGTGCTGTGTCAGTGTTGTCAGTGCGTCAGTGTTGTGTCAGTGTTGTCAGTGTTGTGTCAGTGTTGTGTCAGTTTTGTCAGTGCGTTCGTTTTGTGTCAGTACATCAGTGTTGTGTCAGTGTTTTCAGTGCATCAGTGTTGTGTCAGTGCTGCGTCAGTGCGCCAGTGTTGTGTCAGTGTTGTGTGAGTGTTGTGTGAGTGTTGTCAGTGCGTCAGTGTTGTGTCAGTGTTTTCAGTGCATCAGTGTTGTGTCAGTGCTGCGTCAGTGCGCCAGTGTTGTGTCAGTGTTGTGTGAGTGTTGTGTGAGTGTTGTCAGTGCGTCAGTGCTGTGTCAGTGTTGTGTCAGTTTTGTCAGTGCATTCGTTTTGTGTCAGTGCGTCAGTGTTGTGTCAGTTTTGTCAGTGCGTTCGTTTTGTGTCAGTACATCAGTGTTGTGTCAGTGCTGTGTCAGTGCTCCGTCAGTGTTGTGTCAGTGCTGTGTCAGTGCTCCGTCAGTGTTGTGTCAGTGCGCCAGTGTTGTGTCAGTGTTGTGTGAGTGTTGTGTGAGTGTTGTCAGTGCGTCAGTGCTGTGTCAGTGTTGTGTCAGTTTTGTCAGTGCATTCGTTTTGTGTCAGTGCGTCAGTGTTGTGTCAGTTTTGTCAGTGCGTTCGTTTTGTGTCAGTACATCAGTGTTGTGTCAGTGCTGTGTCAGTGCTCCGTCAGTGTTGTGTCAGTGCGCCAGTGTTGTGTCAGTGCTATGTCAGTGTTGTGTCAGTGCGCCAGTGTTGTGTCAGTGCTACGTCAGTGTTGTGTCAGTGCATCAGTTTTGTGTCAGTATTGTATCAGTGTTGTGTCAGTGCATCAGTTTTGTGTCAGTGTTGCGTCAGTGTTGTGTCAGTGCTCCGCCAGTGTTGTGTCAGTGCTACGTCAGTGTTGTGTCAGTGCGCCAGTGTTGTGTCAGTGCTACGTCAGTGTTGTGTCAGTGCATCAGTTTTGTGTCAGTATTGTATCAGTGTTGTGTCAGTGCATCAGTTTTGTGTCAGTGTTGTATCAGTGTTGTGTCAGTGCATCAGTTTTGTGTCAGTGCTCCGTCAGTGTTGTGTCAGTGCATCAGTGTTGTGTCAGTGCATCAGTGTTGTGTCAGTGTTGTGTCAGTGTTGCATCACTCCATCAGAACATTAATACTCACAGTGGTTCTACATGTTCAGCTGCTCCACACAAACACAAACACACCAACACAAAAACTAGTCCAGAGGAAAAAGTCCAGGACGGGACGGTGAGGAGATCATTCCAACAGCTGAGTCTGGAGCGTCTCTCTCACACGTCCGTCCCCTCCCTCTCACAGTGGGAGGACACACCCCCTGCCCGTCGCTGGGACACGCCCCCTGCCCGCCCCTCCACTCAGGGGCTGAAGTGACATATGTCTGCAAAGCCTCTCACTGGGCAAAGACGCTCCCTAAGCCTCTGACAATGACAGTGGGACAAAGCCTGCACTGTGGGGTGTCCCACCCAACATTATTAACCCTTTAATGTCCTAATGAAAACACCTGAAAATGTACAACTGTTAAAATGTTTTCAACCATTTGGAGTCCAGATAAAAGAATGTTGGATTAAAAAAGTTCAAAAAGTTTACACTTTTTTTCCTCCCTCTCAAAAATACACTTAAAAAAATTGAGAAAAATGTACTTAAATGTACTAAAATTGACAAAAAATTACTATAATTAACAAAAATTGAAGTGAAATGCACTAAAAATAGAGAAAAATGCAGTAAAACGATCAAAAATCAAGTAAAGTCCAGATAAAAGAACATTGAACTAAAAAAGTTATAAAACTTTATAGTATTTTTCCCCTTGCTTTAGTATTGGCTAGAAATAGACCAAAATGCACTAAAAGGAAAATAAAATTAATTAAAAATCTACTAAAATACCCAATAAATAGAGGAAAATGCCTTAAAAATAGAGAATAATTTACTAAAATGGACAAAAATCCTGTAAATTCCAGATAAAAGAATGTTGGGCTAAAAAGTTAGAAACGTTTACAATTTTCCCCCCCCATTTGCCTTAATTTTGACCAAAAATACACTAAAATGCACTAAAATTTTAATAAAATGGACTAAAAATATACTAAATTACTGTATAAATGGAGTAAAATGCCTTAAAAAATTTAGAAAAATGCACTAAAATTGACAAAAATGCCAAATGCCAAAAGTCCAGATAAAAGAATGTGTTTGTAAAGGAAAGGACTTTGGTCTAAAACACTGACTTTTACTGTTTATTTAAGAGAAGAAAAGATGGAGACTGAAAAACACAATTACATTTACACTTTTTTTTCCTCCATTACTTTAATTTTGGCCAAAAATACACCTAAATGCACTAAAACTAAAATAAAATGGAGTAAAATGCCTTAAAAATAGAGAAAATTTACCAAAAATCTACTAAAAAGGAGATAAATTAGCAAAAAAATAAAGTGAAATGCACTAAAAACAGAGAAAAATTGTGTAAAATTATTGAAAATCCAGTCCAGATAAAAGAATGTTGGACTAAAAAATTAATAAATATTTACCCCCCCCATTTGCCTTAATTTTCCCCAAAAATACACTAAAAAATATCCTAAATTAACCTATATAGAGAGGGAAATGCCTTAAAAACAGAGAAAATTTTTACAAAGAAATGATCATTATTAATAATAAAATAAAGTCTGAACTAATACTTTAGTGTAAAAATCTCATTCTTCTGTGTTTTGACAAATACTTGAGTGGATGATGTTGACTGGACTGTTACCATGGAAACCACACCACATTTATTCACATCCAAGATGATTGATCAGATTTGAGCCTTCAAAATAAAAGCATCCAAATATGTCATATTAGTGTTTAGTGTGTGTGTCCCTCTAGCGCAAAACCATTTAATGAATTCAGATTTTATATTTATCTTAAAGTTTATTAAACATGTTTGAGTGACACTAATTCAACCAATCAGAGGCCGTTTTTCAACATCGCCATAGCAACAAGGGATTTAGTTTAGTGCAGAAGACTTTGTTCTGAGGCCTCCCATTGGTTCAAATCTATAATTATGTAGATTTCTATTTAAGGGTTGTCTAGAGGGAATCCCCATTTTTCCAACGGTACCAAACATGACAGGAAATAACTAACGCCAGCGCCAAGGAAAGTCGTGTTTGAGGCGATGTTTCTTAGTTTTAGACTTAATTACTGTCAGAGTCAGTTGTTGTTCTTCCTAAAAGACATGATTTGAAGAACTTACGCTAGGAATTTAACAAACACTCATAGTTAGAAGTGTTCAGGAGACATTTTACTGGGATTTTATCAATAAACTTCAACTTTTGAGGCTAAAGCTAGAAATACTGCTGTGAGACTGAACCACTGGTTTAATGATGGAGGGACATATAGTGTTATTAAAATAATGTCCTGTATAAGAAGAGGTCTCTCTGTGTCTTTCTCTCTCTCTCTCCTCCCTCTCTCTCTCTCTCTCCCTCTCTCTCTCTCTCTCTCTCTCTCTCTCTCTCTCTCTCTCTCTCTCTCTCTCCCTCTCTCTCTCTCCTCAGTCTCTCTCTCTCTCTTTCTCTCTCTCTCTCTTTCTCTCTCTCTCTCCTCCCTCTCTCTCTCTCTCTCTTTCTCTCTCTCTCTCCTCCCTCTCTCTCTCTCTCTCCCTCTCTCTCTCCTCAGTCTCTCTCTCTCTCTTTCTCTTTCTCTCTCTCTCCTCTCTCTCTCTCCTCCCTCTCTCTCTCTCTCCCTCTCTCTCTCTTTCTCTCTCTCTCTCCTCCCTCTCTCTCTCCTCAGTCTCTCTCTCTCTCTTTCTCTCTCTCTCTCTTTCTCTCTCTCTCCTCTCTCTCTCTCCTCCCTCTCTCTCTCTCTCTCCCTCTCTCGTCACAGCAGAATGAAGGGTCTGTAATCTCATCTTCCTTCCTCCAGCACATCTTTTGTGGAGGTGTTCTTTCATTCCTTTGCTCCAGGGTGTAGATGGTAGCGGGCATGGCAGAACATGCCTTAAATAGACCGGCCCCATGCTGCTAACTCTCCACTGACAGTTTGTGTAAAAACTGGTCTTTGACTTTATTCAGTGGATCCTGAGGTTTGATCTATGAACAAACTAAAGCTCATCATGTCATAAATACAGACACTTTAACAACACTTGTAGAATATTGTGTTCGACAGTTCAAATGATCTATAAATTAAAGATGGGGAGAGAAACATGTAAACTCTACACAGAAAGGCCCACACGCTCGAACCCATGTCTTCTGCTCTGAACGCTCAACCGCCAAAAGGTCACGACCTGGGGATGAAAGGTCATGACCTCATAACTGTGGTTAATGGTTATAATAATGCAGATTCAATCAGTGTAATTGTGGAACCATGACCCCCTAATAATGCTGGGACCTCCAGAGCAGGTACAGAGCAGTGATCCAACTGATTTTGTTGAACTGTGTTTATCCAGCGTTCAAACTCAGGTGTTTAGGTGACGCGTTACAAGCGTACACGTAGCTGTAGCATAATACTTTAAATAGAAGGGGAGGTGGGGGGTGGGCAGGAGGTGTGTTTTTAGGATATTAAATCTTTTTATATATCACTTTTCTATCTTATCAACTTTTTATCATATTAAACTCCACTTCTTTAATTTAATCTTAATAATAACTTTTTTAATTATAATTTATTCTGAACTGTTTTTATCTTAGAATTATTTGCATCCAGTATTTATTTATTTATTTATTTATTTATTTATTTAAGGGCTGATGTAATATGATTGTATTTTTGTTGTGTGTAGCGGTGACTACTTTAAATTTCCCCATGGGGATTAATAAAGTATATCTTATCTTTTCTTCTACAAACAGAGGGAAAAGCTACTGCTAATGCTAATGCTAATCTCCATGGGGGGGGGGGGGGGTCTAAAGGTTTTGTGATGTGTTCAAAGACAATTCAGCGTGTTTGCCTCCAGTGCTGCCACTCACACTGTAATATGAGTGAGTGTGAATGTTGGGTGGTGGTGGTGAAAATTTTTTAATTTCATATATATTTTGGATATTTTATTACATTTGGTGTGGGGTTTTTTCCTGTATTTTAGAAGATTTTTGGATTTTTTAAAAACATTTTCATCACATTTTAGTTCATTTTTAGTGGATTTCAAAACATTTTATGTATATTTTTTGTCCCCATTTAGAGTTTCTTAGTGTATTTTTATGTATTTAGTGTGAAATTTGTATTTAAAACGAAAACCCAAGACAGAACCATCAACATACATTGTGTTTTGATCATGATTAAAATAAATGAATCCAAAGTAACACTGCGATTAATCTCACAAAAAACAAGTAAACAAACAAACAGAAAACTGCCACTCACACTGTTGTACGAATTAGTGTGAATGTTGAGTGGTGGTGGCAGGGTGTAGTTCACCACCATTAGAGTGAGAATGTGAAAGTGAATGAATAATGGATCTACTGAACACACTTTGAGCATGTGTTCATAGAAAAGCACAATTATAAATATATTATCATTATTTTATTTTATAACTAGTTTAAAATAAATGAATAAATAAATAAATCAAATATTCCAGTATTTTCTGGACTATAATGCCATGTATTCACTCCACAGAACCACCATGAAAATCTGACCAACTGTTTGATCTGCATGTATTTAATAATAATGTAGTTGTGGAACATTCTAGATCAGTCCTTCAGGGTTTAACTCCTGTGGTTTTTCCATCAGGATCATGTTCGTGTCTCTCCCACACCTGCGCTCACACACTCATGATAGTTTTTTGTGTTTTTTTTTGTAATGTTCTGAAACATTCAGTGAGTGAAATTAAATCAAAGATGAAAGTAAAGTTACAACTGAACACGTGTCTGTTTTTACCACAGGCTGTCGTCATGTTTGTCCAACGATGTTTGTCCATTTTTCCATCATTTTTAATCCTTCCATCTATGTTTATTTGATCCATGTTCAGTTTTTATTTATTCCTTCACAATTTTCAATCTATCTATCTATCTATCTATCTATCTATCTATCTATCTATCTATCTATCTATCTATCTATCTATCTATCTATCTATCTATCTATCTATCTATCTATCTATCTATCTATCTATCTATCTATCTATCTATCTATCTATCTATCTATCTATCTTTCTATCTATCTATCTCTATGTTCCAGCTGAACATGTATGTGTGTATTTTTTTCCCAGAATGCTTTGCTTCTTTCTCTCAGTATGCCTGTTCATGTGAGCACATGTATGTAGAAGAATCTGCTCCAGTTATAAACTCTTCTAACTTTTCTCACCTGTTACTGACCACAGACACAACGATCAAACTTCAAACACTTTTGTTGTTATTTCACAGCTCATTAAAACATGAGCTGAAACTAAACGTGTTCTTCTGCTCCAAATAAAAAGTAAAAAAGAACAAAAAATAAATAGGGCTCTTCAAAGTGAATGCATTAAAATTAAAAATCCATTATTATATTGATTAATCTGATTAATCTAATTAATAAAACATATTTAATCCAATTCAATGGAACAGTTGTTTACAGTTGTTTTGTCCAAACCGGTGTTGAATAATGATGTTAATTTCAATTACAGTCACACCTCAACTTACCAAAGACCCAGCTAACCAATAATCCAAGTATTAAAAACCTTAACGTAAATTTTTTTATCTGTGAATACGAAAGAAAATTTAATTTTACGAAACGAAACCGAAACCCCCTCAATGTAAATATGTACATCACTGTACATAACTACGTAATGTACATGAATACATAATGTATGTACTGTACGTATCATCACTTTGGCTATGAGGGAGCTACCCATGATGCTTTTGGTGACCTTTGACCCTCATTCATCACAGAGTTACTGTTGTTTGGTGAGTTTTTCCCAGTGTGTTCATTTAAACTTTATTACAGCACGTATTCATTATTCATCATGAGCCCAAAGAAAGTGATTCTGGTGCGAATGAAAAGAAGAAGTGACTGCGTTATTAATAGAAGTGAAACAAGAGATGATAAAAAAAGGAGGAGGAGGCAATAATTTAGAATTTGTATCTCATAATTTTGACTTTTTCCCTCATAATTTAGAATTTTTATCTCATAATTTAGAATTTTTATCTCGTGATTTTGACTTTTTTCCTCATAATTTAGAATTTTTATCTCATAATTTAGAATTTTTATCTCGTGATTTTGACTTTTTTTCCTCACAATTTTGACTTTTTATCTCATTTATTACAGTATGTATCCATTATTCATCATGAGCCCAAAGAAAGTGATTCCGGTGCGAATGAAAAGAAGAAGCGACTGCGTTATTAATAGAAGTGAAACAGGAGATGATAAAAAATATGAAAGTGACCCGCGCGCGGTTCAGTGAAAGGAATATGGCAGAAACATGTCTACCATTGGTACAATATTGAAGCAGAAGGATGCATTAAAAGCAGCGAGCCCTTCCAAAGGCATCTGTGTGATACGGAAAAAGAGGTCAGAGGTCATCACTGAACGGTCAAAGGTCAAGATCAATATAAATATAAACAATTGGTTAGTGTCCAGTTTTAATGCCATTGATTTCAAACTTCTTGGGTAAATATAGATTTGATACAGGGTTCATTACACTGAATATTAGACTGAAAAAGACTTGACCTTCATGGTCAGCACCCAAGGTCAAAGTTCACCAATTATTGACCATTTGTTATTTGCACTCTAGCGTCACCAGTTCTTGGCGGATTGTTCTGAAAATTGATGTGTACAAGGAGACGGGTACAAGGAAGAAACAGACTGAATTTGGTCAAATATCGTTCTATGTACGACATTTAATTTTTTTGTTAGCTTCTTTTTCAGCAATATAACTCCAAAAGTTATGACGGATTTTGATTAAACTTTCAGAGATGAGATGAGAAAATGTATCAAGGAAGAAACCATTACAATTTGTGCTATAAAGGTCAAAGTTCAAGGTCACAGTGAAAGTCAACAGTTCAAACACATCAGTGGTGATATCTCAGAATCCAGACCAGATAGTATCAGCTGTTTTTTTTCATTCACTTCATCTGACATCAGATGAGATAACACCCATAGGCTCCATGACGTCAAGCCAATGGTAAATGTATGACCTTTACCTTAAAGCAGGTTATTGACATATATAGTTCAATCTGACAATATCCTGTGCTTCATATTTAACATTAGATCTAATATGTGAAATTTGTTTGTTGTGCGACGTCATATAACATCATAAACAGACTAAAAAGTGAAATCATTTATCAGTTGTATTATTTACAGTGTTAACATTCATAAACAAACTCATTAAAAACCCACAGGAGTGTAAATGTGTGTGAAGGTAAAAACTGTGACATGTGTTGTGTTCCATCTTCATTCTTTCACTAACGCCTCAAACCCCTGAGGCAGAAGAACGCCCCGCCCCCACACACCTTAACCCCGCCCACGTGTGTGTGTCATCACACTCTGCTCTTTGACTTTGTTGTTTTTACTCACATAGTAATTATCAAATACCTTCTGAACAAACCCAGGACCAGTTCAACGCTCACACGATAGAAGACAAATATTAGAGCAACAATTTCCTCCCTCCCCTAAAAAACTTAAATATATATATATATATATATATATATATATATATATATATATATATATATGTTATTTCTTAAACCATTTTTTTAAATATATTTTAAACATTTTTATCATCATTTGTGGATGAGTGTGATTTTAACATATTTTAAAACTCATTTTAATATCTGTGTGATTTTAACATACGTGACCCTCCAGCATAAAAACAGTCACTTGGGTCAAATTTCAGAAATCAAGATTTTATATTTATCTGAAAGATTATTAAGACAGGGGGATGGGAAGAGAATATTGTCTCAAATATAGTCAATATTTTATATATATTATTATATATACTATATTATATTACAATATTATGGTATACCTACAAAAGCACTCTGAGAGCGCAGACCGCCACCAAGGCAGACCCCCATCACCCCCCACATACCCATTCAGACCCTGAAAATTTCATCAAAATCCATCCATAAGTTTTTGAGTTCTCTTACTAAATAACAGACAGACAGACAGACAAACTGTGGCAAAAACATTACCTCCTTGGTGGAGGTAATAAAAGACTAAGGCACCAATCAAAATAAAATGTAGACTTTTGGATTGGATTTGATGCCAAAACACGTCAATGGCAGTGAATGAGTTAAAAATGTTTGTGTGACACTAATTCAACCAATCAGAGGCCGTTTTTCAACATCGCCATAGCAACAAGGGCTTTAGTTTAGTGCAGAAGGCTTTGTTCTGAGGCCTCCCATTGGTTCAAATCTATAATTATGTAGATTTCTATTTAAGGGTTGTCTAGAGGGAATCCCCATTTTTCCAACGGTACCAAACATGACGGGGAAATACCTAACGCCAGCGCCAAGAAAAGTCGTGTTTGGAGTCAATTTTTCTTTGTTTTAGACTTAATTACTGTCAGAGTCAGTTGTTGTTCTTCCTAGAAGACATGATTTGAAGAACTTACTGTAGGAATTTAACAAACACTCATAGTTAGAAGTGTTCAGGAGACATTTTACTGGGATTTTATGAATAAACTTCAACTTATAACTGTTTTAATGATGGAGGGTCATATATTTTTAAAACTAATTTTAACATCTGTGTGATTTTAACATATTTAATGAAGTATTACATTCAGGTCTGTTTGTTTGTTTGTTTGTTTGTTTGTTATGTTACTTTAACTGTTTGTGTGTGTGCACATTACCACTTTTTGCACACTAGCGTTGCCAATTATTGACGGATCGTTCTGAAATTTGACATGTAGAAGAAGACACATCTGTGTGTCTACACAACGATTATGTTAGTCGTGGATTCTGCTAGCACTAGCCTAATGTTAGCAATAGGCTAATGCTACTGCTGTTGCTGCTAATGCTGCTGCTGCTACCAATGCTAATTCTGCTAATGCTGCTGATGCTGATAATGGTGCTGCTGCTAATTATGCTTCTAATGCTAATGCTGCTGCGAATTCTGCTAGTGCTGCTGCTAATGCTAATTCTGCTAATGCTAATGCTGCTGCTGCAACTAATCAGATGTTTTCCCATACTTTGAATACCCTCTAATTCTAGTTATTATTGACTTAATGGGGCTGGTGTGACAAAACTAAAACCAGTTTTGTTTAGTTGATTTACAGTCAAACATGTCAGATCAGGTTTATCTGGAGCAGGAGAGTTACAGTAGCAATGTGAATGACAGAGTATTATGGGATGGAGCACAAGTGTTTACTCTGTCGCTGATATGGAAGTAAAACAACATGAATACAAGGCAGTCAGAAACAGCAGACCTCCACCAAGGCTTGATATGTCATCATATGACGTCAAAACGTGACATGATGGAGCCATAGGTGTTGGCCCATCTGATGTCTGAAGGTCAGACCATGTGAATGAAAAAAATCCACCAGATTCTATCTTGTCTGAATCCTGAGATATTACCACTGATGTGTTTTAGCTGTTGACCTTTAGTGTGACCTTGACCTTTCACCTTCATTGCTCAAAAAAGTTTTTTGAAAGTTTCATCAAAATCTGTTCAGAACTCTTTGCGTAATCCTGCTGACAGACAAACAGACAGATCCGAATTTCACACAGTACCTGGCGGTAATGACTTTTTCAGCTAAATACAGGGTGTCCAGAAAAATGTGTAACATTTGAGATATTTGACAGTGAATGGGTTTACAGAAGAAATTATAGTTTTAAGTTGAATGTTTATGGTTCATGGTGATCAGTGACATTTAACACAAACAGTGTTACACAAGTTAATTTTGCCACATGTCACCTTTGACCTCCAGAGATCTCAAAAACTATTGGTCGTAGGTGATAACTGTAGAAATCTTCATCCTTTGGTACCAATCTGAAAGTTCTGTGACCCTCTGTTCTTGAGTTAGAACCCATAATATGATTTTGACCTTTTAGTTAATTGTGACCTTGACCTTTGACCTTTATTCAAATGGATCACTACATCTGATACACATCAGCTATATGTATATGCCCATGTAATTTCATGGTGATATCTCAAGTATTCGTTGAATTATAGCATGATATGTCTCTGCGGACACACACACACACACACACACAAATACACACAAGGTGATTACAATAATCTCATCCAACCAATGTTGGGAGAGATTAACTAGTGCTTTGAGCTCACGTGAACAGCATTCCAGAAGCTTTAGAAGAAAACACTTTGTGTGGATAAATGAGAGAAAAAAAAGAAAACACCATTTGAGTGTGAGCGTGTGTCCGTAAAACACTTTCAACTCTGTCAAACACTGTAGAAAACATTTAAACCAGGCTGGTTTTACTCTGTCTCTGAGACAAGAGGTTAAAACTACTGGTTTAGTTAAGTTTAACTAGTTTATAGAAGTGTAGAAAAGAGGGTAAAACCAGAACAAACAGCACAGACTTTTCAGCTGGTTCAGGTCATAAAAGTTCTTACCTTTAAGGTCAGGTGTGTTTTCACGTCCTCACGTTGTCCTCGTGTGAATCTTCTGAGCGTCAGTCATTCATCATCTAAACTTCTACGACTGGAATTTACAGCAACGGCGTCTTGACACATTTAAAGCTTCCACTATAAACCTGTGCTTCCACTATTATGTAAAACACACACACTCATTTACATACCACATGTTGTAATCAAATAACCTTTGGCTAGTGAGTGCAAACACATTTTTTATATATGTAAGGAAATGTAACCTGTGTGCTTGTTTGTCGTGGTTGGTAAAAGAAAGAAATATCTACTGTTCACTTCATATGTGGAATCTGTCTCCTCCCATTTTCCGTGAGTAAAGGACTTTCCCGGTTGCCTTGGTAACCGGCCTGGAGTTACACACGCAGACACAGACAGCTGAATTAGAGTACAGCCTGTCTGAATGTTAAACCATGCCTCTGAATTCCTGTAATTTTTGGGAAAACTGTAAATAATTGGTGAAAACAACAGTGATCATGAGTGACAGGAGGTTCTGAGGGACACGAAGATATATTTATTTTTCCTGTACTGTGAAAAATAAGTGAGATACAGCAGTTTTAAAACCACTGAACTCACCAAAATGAAGCAGATCTGTTAGTCTGTCAGTCATGTTAAAGCCCCGCCCACAGTGTTTGTCAATCATGCTAAAGCTCCTCCCACAGCCTTAATTGTCTGCAGGTGTTTCATAGTGCCAGGAGCGCTGTTGCCATGGTGATGAGCAGTGGCCGGAACTTCAAATTATAGACAGTAGCTGCGTTTTCATTACACCTTGAAATTCTCAAAATGTAAATATCGCTATAAAAAAGTAGTAATGGAAGCACCTTTATTTTGGAAAAAAACACTCAAAAATCGATAAAAAGTCTTCACACTTTGATGAGGTGGTTTTTAAAACGTTTCGATATTCTAATATAGGCCTATCGCAAAAGCGCAATCGAAACACTTTTTCCACAATTATATGTCACAGGATGTGACGTACATGGTCACATGATCACTTCTCTCGGAGTGAAAACAGCACCTGCAGTCACTGTAACCATAACAACCAATGGCTGCTGGGACGCCAGAACTACAGCCGCCATCTTGGAGTGGTGATCAGGGTGATTCCTACAGTCGACACAGTGAAGGTTTCATTTTATTATCTGTTAGTTTATGAATATTTAAGTTGTTTTATATTTTTTACAGATAAATCTATTCTCTGTTTTGTAAAGTCTGAAGTGCAAACACTGTGTAAAAACACTACATACATTTATAATTTGTTGTTGTTATTAAGTGCTGAGCATAATTATACTTAATATTTCAACGTGATAATGTAGGGACCACATGTACAGACCCTTATAATGTCAGCCAGCTGGTTTGTTTGACATGTTAGTGACTTTAAAGAGTTCACCAGGGACTTTTACTGACGAGAGAATTAGCCGATTCATTTATGCTAATGCTATCAGGGTGATGGCCAATGTGAAACTCCGAAGGTGACAGCAGTGAAATCTTGTGGGATGATATTTCATGAGAGTTAGGACACTCCTGTCTAGAATGACCAATGCAAACACGTTCAAGGCACAAGGAATACATTTAGGAATATCACTATTGTTTTGCGAAAAACTGTCATGGAAACGCAGCTAGAGAGAGCTCCACAATGTTACATGTAAAAAATAGATGGGGACATACTGCCGAACACCTGCAATTTTTGGGAAAATCGTAAATAATTGGTGAAAATAAAGTTGATCATCAGTGACAGGAGAGTCTGAGGAACAAGGACATGTATTTATGTCTGTACTGTGAAAAATAAGTGAGTTAGAGCAATTTTAAAAAACACTGAACTCAACATAAGACAGAAATTATTTTTAGAATGGCTCTCTATGGACACAAAGCCCTGACATCATCCCAAACAGGTTCCTGTCATTTCACTTTAAAAAGAGCTAGATCTTCAAACCCTGATTTGTTTGAATTCTCAGAACCATGGCAACATTTGTGGAAAAGATTGTTTGTCTACTATTTATGGTTTTGTCGTGAGGACGAGTTATTGACACATTTTTCAGGTGATATTTTCCTTCTCTCGTGCTCTAGCGATGACATCACCCACTGATAAAGTAAGATTGTGTTTTTTTCAGGGTGGATTTACTGAGTTCTCTATTGAGAACCGTAAATCACACCCTCATGTGAATCCCATCCTAAAGAGACGACAAAAATGCCTGTGTTTTAAAGTTTAAATGAAGTCAGTGCGACAAAGTATGGAGAAGCAGTAGCGTTGGAAATAAAGGCTGTTTTTTCATTGGTCCCATTAAGAATTAATGGGGTTTTATTTGGTATAATAATGCAAAATCTGTACGAAATATCACAATTATGAGACCACATGTGTAATCTTTGGGCCAATTTGACAAAATATTTGCTGTAAAATGCTATGATGTATCGTGTGGGAGTTATAGCCACGTAAACATGGCCCAATTCATTTTGGATGGACATTTTTGACTGTTTTTTTGCATTTTATACGACATTCGTACATCGCAATGTCAATCCTGATAGATAGCACAGCTCTCGAAACAAGGCCGCACATTTTAGCGTCTCATTTTTTATGTCTTTTTATAGCAGTAAAGGCCACTTTTTTTGCAATGTTTTTATATAAGTCAGAAGTCATAATAATAAATAGGATGAACAATATACCTCTGTGCCTGGCATTAAATGCAAGCGCATGGGGGATTATTAATAATTTAAAAATTCAATAAATAAATTAATAAAATACATAATATTTAAAAAAAATAAATACAAAATTAAGAAGAAATGAAATAAAACAATAAAAAAAATACATACAAATAGATACGTTTTTGAAAAAGTAAAGAAATATTCAATATAAATAAAAAATAAATAAAACAATTTGGAAAATATTGTCATCACAGCTGGACCCAGACGAGGTGTTTGTGTCCTCCGTCTTTAGCAAAAATGCCAGTTGTGTTCAGTTTGCAGAGGTGTGTCAGTGTTTGAGTGTTTTTATAAACAGGAGTTAGCTTAGCATGCTAACACACCATAACTACTGCCAACGCACTCAACTAAACACTGACCTGAACAGCCGACGTTACTCTAAACAAAGACAGTTTTCACCCTTCACACATGCTGAAGGATTTCCTAAATATTTATAAGTTACTTAAAAACTTTATTTATTCTAAAAAATCATTTACGAAATGAACAAAAACAGATGATCGTGAAAGTCAAACATCTAGGGTTTTATTCACACTTTGGGGATTTATGTGAAATAATTACTGAATAATTTTTTGTAGCTCAATAATCTACCATTTTATATACATTTAAATATTATATGTTCAGGAATATAAATGAATATAATGTTATTTATATTATGTTAAATGAAAATATAATAAATTACACACTTTTCTAAATTAACTCATTGATTAATAATTGATTGAAATGAGTATAGTAGTGTTGTTGCAGAAGTGAAAAGTGTTAAAGTCGTTCTTTCAGCAGCTTCATAGGGTCCTCCAGACTCACATGGGGTCCTCCAGAGTCACATGGGGTCCTCTAGAGTCACATGGGGTCCTCCAGAGTCACATGGGGTCCTCCAGAGTCACATGGGGTCCTCTAGAGTCACATGGGGTCCTCCAGAGTCACATGGGTCCTCCAGAGTCACATGGGGTCCTCTAGAGTCACATGGGGTCCTCCAGAGTCACATGGGGTCCTCCAGAGTCACATGGGGTCCTCTAGAGTCACATGGGGTCCTCTAGAGTCACATGAGGTCCTCTAGAGTCACATGGGGTCCTCCCGAGTCACATGGGGTCCTCTAGACTCACATGGGGTCCTCCAGAGTCACATGGGGTCCTCCAGAGTCACATAGGGTCCTCCAGACTCACATGGGGTCCTCCAGAGTCACATGGGGTCCTCCAGAGTCACAGTAGAGCAGTCAAATCCTCCAGAATGTCCCCACACCTTCTTTAACCTCACTCACACATACACACATTAGGGGCCAATTCCAATTACTCTCTTAACCCTCAATCTCAAAATGTGCACTAGTGTTGTCCCAATTCTAAGAATGTTTAAGTTGAGGGACAGTTTAAGAGATATAAAAATACTAAAATCATTGTATTATCTTAGTTTAGGTCCAATTTATGGATTATGTTCCTCATTGTTGCATAACCTGTATTTTTTATTTTACGATCTTTTGTCACTAGCAGCTGGTGCGGACTAGCTAGCTATGGTTTAAGTTAGCTAACGTTACAAAAAAAGTCATTTTTTTTTCGCGGTGCTAATGTAGTTGTTTTATCCAGATAACAGCCTATATAACATGTTTGTGTTGATAATGGTATAAAATGACCAGGCTAATGTCATCTACCGTAGCCACAGAGTTAGCTAACGATAGTTATAGCTGGTGTTTACCTTTCATTGAACCGTGGTATGTGGAGACAGATGACAGATGTGTTATTTATACAGATATTTGTTTGATAGCTTTAACTGAAGGAATCATTTACAGATAGTCAACAACTATTTCAAACACGTGGACCTGATGAACCAATGGATGATAGCTGTGTTTGTGTTTATGATTAAACAGGGTTAACAGTGAAAATATTAAAATAATAATAAAGGTGTGTTTTATTTCAGGGACGACAGAGACAACGAGGGACCTGATTAATTTTAGGGACGACATTTACGGTTCGTCCCATTTCTAAGACACAAATAACCCTTAACACTTAGTTTAGAGGACGACTGGTGGAGGGTTAAAGGAGGAATTTGACTTGGCCCGAGTTCATGGTTGTTGTACAAACACAGATAAAGGAAGTAAAGCTGTCACCTCAGCTGATCATTATTGTCTCTAAAGTCAGAATTATTTAGTTTGGTGAAGTCAGTGAAGCAGAGCGACATGTGCAGACGGACCAGGACCATGATAGAATGGAAACTGACATTTACATTTGTTTTAACCCTCAGGTAGATACTGCCATGAGAGGTGGAAGTAACTAAGTACAAGTACATCCTTTAAAGTACTTAAGTAGATTTTATAAGTATCTGTACTTTACTTGAGTATTTATTTTTCTGTCAAGTTTTTATATAAATATATGTACTTTATACTCTTTACATTTATATAAATATTTGTACTTTATACTCTTTACATTTATATAAATATATGTACTTTATACTCTTTACATTTATATAAATATATGTACTTTATACTCTTTACATTTATATAAATATATGTACTTTATACTCTTTACATTTATATAAATATTTGTACTTTATACTCTTTACATTTATATAAATATTTGTACTTTATACTCTTTACATTTATATAAATATCTGTACTTTATACTCTTTACACTTATATAAATATATGTACTTTATACTCTTTACATTTATATAAATATTTGTACTTTATACTCTTTACATTTATATAAATATCTGTACTTTATACTCTTTACATTTATATAAATATCTGTACTTTATACTCTTTACATTTATATAAATATTTGTACTTTACACTCTACATTCTCAGAATAGACTCATTACTTTTTCAAACTAAACAGATGTGACAGTATGAAAAATAATTCACTTCAGTGGAAAAATCAGTGGAGAAGAGAAACTGTGACTATATATATATATATATATATATATATATATATATATAGTCACAGTTTCTCTCCTCCACTGATACTATATCATACTTATGGCTTTAGTTTAGTTGTTTTTTCTCATAATTATGCATTTATTATTTCATATTTATGACTTTTTATCTCAAAATTTTTACTTTTTTAAAGTTCTGCAGATTAACAGAATGTTTCGTACCGTGTTACAACTCAACAAGTTTGGGAGTTATTGTGACCTTATAGTCCAGTAAACCTTATAGTCCAGTAAACTTCATAGTCCAGTAAACCTTATAGTCCAGTAAACCTCATAGTCCAGTAAACCTTATAGTCCAGTAAACCTCATAGTCCAGTAAACCTTATAGTCCAGTAAACCTCATAGTCCAGTAAACCTCATAGTCCAGTAAACCTTATACTCCAGTAAACCTCATAGTCCAGTAAACCTTATAGTCCAGTAAACCTTATAGTCCAGTAAACCTTCTAGTCCAGTAAACTTCATAGTCCAGTAAACCTTATCGTCGAGTAAACCTTATAGTCCAGTAAACCTTATAGTCCAGTGAACCTTATAGTCCAGTAAACCTTCTAGTCCAGTAAACCTCATAGTCCAGTAAATCTTATAGTCCAGTAAACCTTATAGTCCAGTAAACCTTATAGTCCAATAAACCTTATAGTCCAGTAAACCTCATAGTCCAGTGCGCCTTACAGTGTGTCAATATCTTAATTTTATTCATTTTATGGAAACAAACCAGCTTCCTGAAGTTTATTTGAACCCAGGTCGTCTTTAAAATTGTTAATAAATGTTGTGGCTCAGATCCAGTGGTGTTTACGGAATCTCATCGCTCTGGGTCTAAATTCCCGTCCACGAAACAACCATCAGAGCTGTGCATTGTTTGACCCTGTGGGTGATCGTCCAGCTGGTGTGAGTGATTGTCCGGCCGGTGTGAGTGATGGTCCAACCGGTGTGAGTGATGGTTCGGCCGGTGTGAGTGATGGTCCAACCGGTGTGAGTAATGGTCCAACCAGTGTGAGTGATGGTCCAACCGGTGTAAGTGATGGTCCAACCGGTGTGAGTGATGGTCCAACCGGTGTGAGTGATGGTCCAACCAGTGTGAGTGATGGTCCGGCTGGTGTGAGTGATGGTCCAACCGGTGTGAATGATGGTCCAACCGGTGTGGGTGATGGTCCAACCGGTGTGAGTGATGGTCCGGCCGGTGTGAGTGATGGTCCAACCGGTGTGAGTGATGGTCCGGCCGGTGTGAGTGATGCTCCGGCCGGTGTGAGTGATGCTCCGGCCGGTGTGAGTGATGCTCCGGCCGGTGTGAGTGATGGTCCAACCGGTGTGAGTGATGGTCCAACAGGTGTGAGTGATCGTCCGGCCGGTGTGAGTGATGGTCCAACCGGTGTGAGTGATGGTCCAACTGGTGTGAGGGATGGTCCGGCCGGTGTGAGTGATGGTCCAACCGGTGTGAGGGATGGTCCGGCCGGTGTGAGTGATGGTCCAGCCGGTGTGAGTGATGGTCCAACCGGTGTGAGTGATGGTACGGCCAGTGTGAGTGATGGTCCAACCGGTGTGAGTGATGGTCCGGCCGGTGTGAGTGATGGTCCAACCGGTGTGAGTGATGGTCCAGCCGGTGTGAGTGATGGTCCAGCCGGTGTGAGTGATGGTCCAACTGGTGTGAGTGATGGTACAACCGGTGTGAGTGATGGTCCGGCCGGTGTGAGTGATGGTCCGGCCGGTGTGAGTGATGGTCCAACCGGTGTGAGTGATGGTACAACCGGTGTGAGTGATGGTCCGGCCGGTGTGAGTGATGGTCCAACCGGTGTGAGTGATGGTCCAACTGGTGTGAGTGATGGTCCAACCGGTGTGAGTGATGGTCTGGCTGGTGTGAGTGATGGTTTGGCTGGTGTGAGTGATGGTCCGGACGGTGTGAGTGATGGTCTGGCTACCGTGGAACACAGAGCAGTGACAGCAGAACCCCTGTGAATGCTTCAGGCTGTGGCTTCATTAGCATTTTTGGAACCCGGTGAATGTAAGTGTTTGTTCTGGTCTGTGCGCTCAATAGAAAGGCTCCATTAAAGAGTGTTTTTATGGGGTCTGCTGTGTCCTGTCGGAAGTTTTGGAGCTGGTCCGTCCTACAAACTAAAAAGTCAGTAACTGCACAGACACCAAAAATGACCTGAAAGTTCTGTTGTTGTTCAGACCCAGTAGTTGTATTTAGATTATTGGACATGAGGCAGTTATTGTTACTTTATATTAACTATATATTAACTATATATTAACTATATATTAACTATATATTAACTAGTTCTACAACAACCATAGTGTGACTGATACATGGATTAATGATGGTAGTGATTAGTGACTGAGAATTTAGAGGTTTTATCTGATAATTTTAACTTTTTATCTGATAATTTTGACCTTTTATCTCATGATTTTGACTTCACTTAATGCGCCTTATATATGAAAAACCCTTCCTTAACAGAGCACCTTATAGTCCAGTGTAGAAAATACAATAATTCCATCATGTGTTTCAGTCTAAAACAGTGATTCACTGTAAACTATTGTTGCAGGGTCTAAAATGAACATTGGTAAGAACACATTAATGGTCTTTACTGTATTTTTATTTTATTTAACTAGTACTTTTTGCAGTTATTGTACAAACACTCACCAATTTTCTCCAAAACGACAGACATTTGAGATGAAATATTTTATTACATGACAAAGAATGATTTGAATGTTGCAAAAACACAGTAACTAATTTTAGCCAAAAATGCAAATTACTTTGTAGGACAGTTGTATGGAGTATAGTTCCAGTGCAAAATACAAAAAACAAAAAAAAACCTTCATAGCTTCGCGGTGGCCTGGATCAATCATTACGCCGATGACACTGTGCTTTACATTCGCTGAAGAGGTGGCACGATTTAACAAGTGACAACATCCAGGTCAATAAATCAGATGTGTAAATGTTTCATCGCCGACGCTGAGAATGTTGGCTAAGAAGTCAGTGTCACATGTTCACAGACCGGTTTAAGCTGGAGTCTGTAAACTGTGACTCATAAATGACAAACAAGTACGGGCAAGACGCAACAGGTTTGAATCCATGTATCATTCTTTCATTAATTTTTTCTAAATAAAACCAAAAATAAGACAATGAACAAACAACTCATTTATTCATTATTTCTTTCCAAAATAAAAATTTAAAAAAGGGATAAAGGACGTTTTATCTCATGATTTTGACTTTTTATCAAATAATTTTGACTTTTTATCTTATAATTTTTACCTTTTCATTTCATGATTTTTACTTTTTCTCATAATTTTGACTTTTTATCAAATAATTTTGACTTTTTAATTTCATGATTTTTACTTTTTCTCATAATTTTTACTTTTTATCTCCTACTTTTGACTTTTTATCAAATAATTTAGTCTGTTTATCTCTTGATTTTGACTTTTTATCTCATAATTTTGACTATTTATCAAATAATATAGAGTTTTTATCTTGTGATTTTGACTTTCTCAAATAATTTTGACTTTTTATCTCAGGATTTTGACTTTTTATCAAATAATTTTTAACTTTTTTTCTCATAATTTTGACTATTTATCTCATAATTTTGACTTTTTATCAAATAATATTGACTTTTTCATTTCATGATTTTTACTTTTTCTCATAATTTTTACTTTTTATCTCCTAATATTGACTTTTTATCTCAGGATTTTGATTATTTATCAAATAATATAGACTTTTTATCTCACAATTTTGACTTTTTATCAAATAATTTTGACTTTTTATCCTATAATTTTGACTTTTTATCTCATACTTTTGGCCTCTTATATCATAATTTTTATATTTTATCTGATAATTGAATGAAAACTGTTTTAAAAAGTCCTCCTATTTTCCACCATTGTCTAATTCTACTGAACTGGAACTAATTCAGAGCCAAATATAAGTTTTAGTACTGCACTTTATTTTTATTGCTGTACTCTGAGAGCTTGTTTTTCTCTGTTTACTTATTAAAAGTTTGAGTTCATAATCAATGCAGCTCATTAAACCTGTGGTCCAAGGTTTGTTTAGTCTGACGCCAAATTCATATATTGAAAGTTTTAGCTGCGTTGAAATCATGAAAAATACCTGAAATACAAATTGAATTAATCCTTCAGTGACCTTTCTTTCTCATCAACAAAAGTAAGTCTGCTTCTTGTCATATATTAACCTTGGACATATTTTTTCATTCATATATAACGTATTTTTGTTATTAAAGAAAAAGTATTTTAGTGTCATATTTTGTGTTCAGTTCATGTTGGATTAAACAAAAAAAAAAAACAAGAAACAAAACATAGTTAAAATTGTAAACCATAGGTGTCAAACTCTGGTCCTCGAGGGCCGATGTCCTGCATGTTTTAAATATTTCCATTAAATTCAGTTTCAACTCCTGACACTTTAGCAGTTCCACAGTTTAAAAAAAAAAACAATAAAATGAAAAAAAAGATCCAAGTCATATATAAAATGAACCAAAAAAAGGATAACTAGAAAAGCACTCTAAGAGCGCAGACCTCTGCCAAGGTAGACCCCCTCACACCCCACCCCCTGTTCACATTTCCAACATATCCATGAAAATTTCATCAAAATCCATCCATAGGTTTTCGAGTTATCTTGAACACAGACAAACAGATAAACGCCGGCAAAAACATAACCTCCTTGGCAGAGGTAATAAACTGTCAAAATTAGCAACAAAATGAATGAAAATGGCTAAAGTCACCAATAAATTTAAAAGAAATTGCTAAAGTCATCAATAAAATAAACAAAAAGAAAAATAAACTGACAAAATAAGCAACAAAACGAACAAAAATGACCAAAGTCATCAATAAAATTAAAAGAAATTGCTAAAGTCATCAATTAAATGAACAACATTGATCAAATTCATCAATAAAATGAACAAAAAGAAAAATAAACTGACAAAATTAGCAACAAAATTAGCAACAAAATTAGCAACAAAATTAGCAACAAAATTAGCAACAAAATTAGCAACAAAATTAGCAACAAAATTAGCAACAAAATTAGCGAAAATGGCCAAAGTCATCAATAAAATTAAAATAAATTGCTAAAGTCATCAATTAAATAAAAAAAAAATGAACAGAGTCATTAATGTGTGTCTTTCATTCAGTCATTCGGTCAGGTGACCGTGGGTACATTTACACTTAGAGGAATTAAATTATTACTTTAGTTTAGTTAAAGTCGTAGTTTTCTAAACCATGTGAATATGTTAATCACAGTTGAACCTAATGGAACTGGAGTGTGAGAAGTGTGAGTAAAAAAGTCTGATCATCTATATTGAAATGTCATTTATCTGTGTATGTAGACGGGCCTGGACACGCCCCCTTCAGGAAGTGATCATAGTCACCATGACAACATGTACATAATGTGTAATAAATATTTCACAGTTTTTACAGTACTTACAGAATATACTGAGCATAAACATGTTAATTATATACATATTTATATTTTTACATATGGTTTGGATATTTTTATCAATGTTTTGGTGTTTTTTTCTTGAATATTTAGGAATTTCAGTGAAGTTTAGCATGTTTTGTATATTTTCTTCTCTGCATTTTTTTTGTTTCTCAGTGTATTTTGGGGGAATTTGAAACTTTTCTCAGAATTTTGACTTTTCTATCAGATAATTTGGGGTTTTTATCACATAATTGTGACTTTTTATCTCAGAATTTGGACTCTTAAATTTTGTTTTATCAGAATAAGAGTGTGTTTTGTTCCGTCCTAGTGTTGTCCTAGTGTTGGCCTAGTGTTGTCCTAGTGTTGGCCTAGTGTTGTCCTAGTGTTGGCCTAGTGTTGGCCTCGTGTTGTCCTAGTGTTGTCCTAGTGTTGTCCTAGTGTTGTCCTAGTGTTGGCCTAGTTTTGTCCTAGTGTTGGCTTAGTGTTGTCCTAGTGTTGTCCTAGTGTTGGCCTCGTGTTGTCCTAGTGTTGTCCTAGTGTTGTCCTAGTGTTGGCCTAGTGTTGGCCTCGTGTTGTCCTAGTGTTGTCCTAGTGTTGGCCTAGTGTTGGCCTTGTGTTGGCCTAGTGTTGTCCTAGTGTTGTCCTAGTGTTGGCCTAGTGTTGTCATAGTGTTGTCCTAGTGTTGTCCTAGTGTTGTCCTAGTGTTGTCCTAGTGTTGGCCTAGTGTTGGCCTCGTGTTGTCCTAGTGTTGTCCTAGTGTTGGCCTAGTGTTGGCCTTGTGTTGGCCTAGGTCACCACATTGACTATAGTTAGAACTGACGTCACCTGAAACATATTCATTATATGTGTGTCTTATTATGGGATGGTCGTCCGTCATCTATTTTAAAAAGGTAATTGTGTAGATTAGAAGCTGTGGCGGCTGAACAAACGAGACGCATGTCGCTGTAAAGCCGACGCAGCGTCCAATCATCTGAAGAATGTGACATGGGATTAAGTCTGTCTGAAAAAATACAACAAAGAAAAGAAAGAAAACAAAGAATAAAATCAAATAAAAATAAAGAAATGAATAAATTAATTAATTAATTAATCAAATAAAAAGGAATGAATACATAAAAGAAAAGAAATTAAAAACACCAGCTCCAAAAAATGAAAGAAAAGAAATAAGAAGAAACTAAAGAAAATATAATAATATAATATATAATATACATTTAAAATAAATTAATTAAATACAATTTAAAAAAATAATAAATAAAAATACAAGAAATAAAAAACAATAAAACAAAATATATATATAAATAAATGAATGAACTAAAAATGACTAAATAACATAAAATAAATAAATAAAAATCACCAGCTCTAAAAAAACATAATAAGAGGAAGAAAAGAAATAAGAAAATGTAATAATATATAATATAATATAAATAAAACTGAATTAATTATTAAATAAAAACTAAAATACTAATAAAAAATGCAAGAAAGAAGAAGAACAAATAAATAAATAAATTAATTAATTAATTAAATAAATGAATAAAAAGGACCAGTTGTCTGAGGTTGATGATGTTTATGTGAGAAACAAAAGTGGGTGTGGGGGCATGAAAGGGCAGTGAAAAGTGAGTGAACACAGTGGGGGGTGGGGGGATGTTGTTTTGGGGGTGATATATACGGCACTGGACCGACCAGTCCATGGGAATTCTGCTCATTAACATGTTAATCAAATTCCATCATCAGGAAAAGAGACGTTTACTGAAGCACCGTTCGTAGATGAGCAAAATGATTACACTGAGCGCAGAGGTCAGAGGTCATCCTCCCATGGAGCGCTCTAAAAGTGGGAGCGCAGATTCCACAGGCCGCCTCCGAATTAGAGCCAAATGAATCCATATATGCCCCTGCGATGTCGGAATTCTGCTACATCACACACTAGTTATAAGGATGAGACTGTGACGGAGACTCTGAGTTTTTAGAAAGAAACGTAACATACTAGTGATGAGAACTGTAGAAATGATCATTCTGCATCCTTTGGTACCAATCTGACAGTTCTGGGACCCTTCAAGTTATAACCCATGATGGGATTTTGACCTTTTACATAATTGTGAGTCAAAATCACACAATAAAACGTCAAAGAAATGTGATAAAAACTGAAAATAATGTGATAAAAACTGAAAATAATGTGACAAAAACTGAAAACAATGTGATAAAAACTGAAAATAATGTGATAAAAACTGAAAATAATGTGATAAAAACTGAAAATAATGTGATAAAAACTGAAAATAATGTGACAAAAACTGAAAATAATGTGATAAAAACTGAAAATAATGTGACAAAAACTGAAAATAATGTGACAAAAACTGAAAATAATGTGACAAAAACTGAAAATAATGTGATAAAAACTGAAAATAATGTGATAAAAACTGAAAATAATGTGACAAAAACTGAAAACAATGTGATAAAAACTGAAAATAATGTGATAAAAACTGAAAATAATGTGATAAAAACTGAAAATAATGTGATAAAAACTGAAAATAATGTGATAAAAACTGAAAATAATGTGATAAAAACTGAAAATAATGTGACAAAAACTGAAAATAATGTGATAAAAACACAAAATAACGTGATAAAAACTCAAAATCCGACGATAAATTAAAATAATCCGATGAACACAGTGTTACACAAGTAAATTTTGCCAAATGTCACCTTTGACCTCCAGAGATCTTAAAAACTATTGGTCGTAAGCGATAACACCAATTATGAGAATTGTATAAATCTTCATTCTGCATCGTTTTGTACCAATCTGAAAGTTCTGTGACCCTCCAAAATTAACTTCTATAACACTGTTTGTGTTTATCAGATTATTTGTTGTTTTTATTGTGTATTTTTTATTGTATTTTTATTGTGTGATTTTGACTTTTTATCGCATTATTTTGATGTTTTGTCACATTACGTTGATTTTTTTATCACGTGATTTAGATTTTTTTATCACATTATTTTGACTTTAACTCATGATTTTCACCTTTAATCATGTGATTTTGACTTTTCATTGCATCATTTTGATGTTTTATCAGATTTTTTTTTACTTTTAGATTGTTTGTGTGTGTCAAACATAGACATATCACGCTATAACTTAATTAATACTAGATATATTATCATAATATAGAAGACGCATATATACATATAACCAAATTATCAATATTGCAAAAGGTCAAGGTTGCATTTCACAGAAAGGTCAAAATCACATTATTGGCTTTAATTCAAAAACAGGTTGTCATAGAAACACATACAAAATAAAGGCCAGATTAGACATTCTCTGAATACTAGTTTGTTAATAGAGTCCACATGTGACCCAAAGGACAAAGTGGGGTCCATCTCCATCTCCAGATACTTAAAAGACAACACCTGCTCCACCCCCACTGTATAAATGAGTGTGTTGTCATGGAAACCACAGATCCTCTTCCTTCCACTGTCACTCATTCATGTTTCTAGTTCATTCCATGTTTGTTACCATGACGACGCCACGCCTTCACTTCATCGTGCGGTAGGGTCGTATCTGGTCGGAAGTGTTGTCAGCGCCTGTAACACGTGTAATGATATGTTTGAAAGGACTTTGAAGAGGTTGAAGAGGGTGAGGTGTCAGTTTTATTGGTCTGACATGTTCCAGCAGATGTTTTCAGACCTGATCATCACAACTGGGCGGAGAAATAACAATCTTTAATGACTTTTTCACATGGATGCTTTTGAAGAGGATGATTATATTTATTATTTCTATCCAAAAATACCTGTAATGTGAAACACACGTGGCAAACATAAGGCTCGGGGACCAAATCCAGCCGTAAAAACGATCCAATCTGGTCCGTAGGATGAATAACAATGAAGATAAATCATGTTCATTCAGGTTCCATATACAGAAAAAATATTGAGTTTAGTGTAAAGTACAAATAAATGAAAATCTTTATATTAACAGGGTTAGGGTTAGGGTTATTTCCAGTCCAGTACCCCCTGACATGGACACAATATTTTTGTAAGAAAAAATGCAGTAAAATTAGTGTCTCATTTATTAAATCCAAACTTATATCAATTTTTATCTCATCATTTAAACTTTTTATTTCATATTTTGGACTTTTTATCTCATAAATTTGCCTTATTTTTCATGATTTTAACTTTTTATCTAATATTTTGGACTTTTTATCTCATATTTTGGACTTTTTATCTCATACATTTGCCTTATTTTTCATGATTTTAACATTTTATCTTATAATTTTGACTTTTTATCTCATATTTTGGACTTTTATTCATGATTTTGAATTTTTATCTGATAATCCTGACTTTTTTTTTCATCTTTTTGACATCTTATTTCATGATTTCGACTTCACTTAATGCACCTTATAGTCCAGTGCGCCTTATAGTGCGGAAATGCAGTATTTTTTTTAAAAAAGCTTCACGTATCCCCTGCAGTCCCTCCACGTCCTACCCCCAGGGGTACAGGTACTACCATTTGAGAACAACTGGACTAAACAGTTGGTTCTTTCATTCTTCTGCAGAGGGAAACATTTGTAAAGGTGGAAGGAACGCTGCAGCAGGAATGGGATGATGTTGGGAATGGGATGAGTCATTCCCAGTTGTTCCTCAGGTTTTATCAGCTCTGTCTTAAAACCATAGAACGTGTCTGAACAGGACACGACTCATTTACTGGTTCTGTCTGGAATACCACCACTGAAACCAAAACAGGATCTGCGGCGGCGTTCCCGCACGCACAGAGGATGTTTACTGGAGCGCCAGGGCCGGAGCGCAGTGGCGTGGTGGTCACCGGGGCAGGACGGCGACTATGTGAGGATTTATTTCTGAGTTTGAGTGAAAGTGAGGGTTTGTCCTGAACAGTGGGAGTCCTGTTCACACCAGAGGCTGCAGAATCTTCCAGAATATCTCTGTCTGTAGCAGGAATGCAGCCTTTTGTCAATGAGGTTTGAAGAACAGTTGGCTCCAACTGCAGCTGAGGGGGGTGGGGGGGCTGTCTGAAAATTAACTTTACTGTGAAAAAGACAGGAAACATAATGTCACAAAATGTATTTGTATGCATTCATTTATTTTTACATTTATTTTCTTCTAATCTTTTTTTTTATTTTTATGTTTTTTTCTGTATTATTATTTTAATTTTTTGTCTTTTTTTTTTCATTTTACATTTTTGCTTAATTTATTATTTTATTTTATTTTTTAAAAAAAAACTAATTTGTTAAATTCATTATTTATTTATTATTCTTTTTTTGTATCTTTTCTTGTGTTTGTTTTAATTTTTTTAAATGTATTACTTGTTTTATTAAATTTTTTTTTACTATTATATTTTTTTACATTTTTTATTTTTGTTTTATTTATTAGTTTATTACATTTTTAAAATATTTTGAAATTAAAAAAAATATTATTTGTTAATTTCTTTCTTTTTTTTCCTTTTTTGTTTTTAGTTCATCCGGATGAAGTCTGCGTTGAGCTCTTTATATTTTCAAAAATTTTTAAAAACCTAATTTGTTAAATAAATGTTTTTATTGCATTTTTTCTCTAGTGTAGTGGTCTTTATTTTTGTATTTTTTCAATAATCTTTTTTACTTTTTATTGTTTTTTAAGTCTCTAAAAATATTTTATTTTTTATTTAATTTGTGTTTATTTTTTATTTTACGTAGTTTATTATTTTTCTTTTTTAAATTTTACATTTATACATTTATTCATTCCTTCATTTATTTTTTTATTTTGATTTATTTAATTATTTTAAACATAACCATTACATTTTCTCAGTAAACTCGTTTAATTAAAAACCTTAAACAAATTCCAGACTTTTTCAAAGTAAAGTTATAATATTTGACAGCCTGAGTGCGCTCAGAAGCACTTCATCCTTTGGTTCCAGACATATTAGTGCCCCCTGCGTGAGCCGCTGATTTCAGCAAACAGTTGTGGGCTGAAGAGGTCGTGACCTTTGCTCCTTGTTGGTTTCTATGAGGCAGAAGGCCAGACGCCATGGTAACGGGAAGGCCAGACGCCATGGTAACGGGAAGGCTGGTATCTACGTCGGAAAGATTTAGTCAGAATTTTAAAAATGTTTCCACATGATAGAAACTCCTTTGACTGAGTTTGAGTTTTTCACAAATGTTTAAAAGACTGAGATTTTAAAGGGACAGTCCAGTATTTTTCAGATGAATGTGTCTTTACTCTGGTGCACCCACAGTCACTTACCCCCGACAGTGTCCTGTGAGCCCAGTTCTGGTCCGGTTTTGGTCAAAGCCAAAGTAGTCAGCTGTGTACCTGCATGTAGCAACCGCTAACACTGACCAACAACTGATGAAAGTAGTTTGATTTGATGCACAGCTGTTAGCAGTGACGACGGCCACTGATTATTTTGATCGTTTTAGTACATTTTACTGAATATTTTGGTGATTTTTGTTAATTTTATTGATTTTTTTTTTCAGTTTAGTGATTTTTTTTTGTTCATTTTACTGCATATTTTGTTTCATTCTGTTTTGTTCATTTTATGGATTTTTTTTCATTTTATGAAGTATTTTGTTCATTTTTGTTCATTTTACTGAATAGTTTGGTCATTTTAATTCATTTTACAAATTTTTTTTTCAAACTACTTTCATCAGTTGTTGTTAGTGTTAGCGGCTGCTACGTGCAGTTGTACAGGTGACTACTTTTAGCTTTGACTAAAACCGGACCAGAACTGGGCTCACAGGACACTGTCGGGGGTAAGTCAGTGTGGGTGCACCAGAGTAAAGACACTGATGACAAACACATTCATCTGAAAAATACTGAACTGTCCCTTTAAGTTTAGAAATATCAAACTATCAAAAGGTACACAGACCCTGCAGCTACAGAACGGTCGAACTCTCTTTGAAATTATGACATTAAAGTCAACATCTCATTACATCTTTATTCTTGACATTTCGAGATTAAAGTTGAAATTCCGACGTTAACCTCGACATATCAAAAAATATTTTTTCTTCACATGTGGTCCTAATACTCTGTCGTACTTTTATAACAGAAAAGCTTTATCATTTTCTCCACAGAAGAACTGGTGTCGACTGTGGTGAGTTCATGTGTCAGTGAGTCCTGGGGAGAAAAAAAAAAAAATCAATAACTCAGCAGCATTCCTTGATGCAGACGAGTCATCCTAACGCAGAGGAGTCTTCCTGCTGCAGAGCCATAAATTCCTTCGGTAAACACACCCATCAGCGCTCTGCTGCTGGACTTTCTCTTTCATGGTCATCTCCTCTCATCACAGTCGACATTAAATTATTAGGACAGAAGTAGTTTTAGAATTCCTTCATGTCCATTTATGGTTCAGATACAGCGTGTTCCCCTCATCCTCCTGTGTGTGTGTGTGTGTGTGTGTGTGTGGGGGGGGGGTGTTAAAACAGCTGCCATCTTTATCTAACATGGTTTTTCTCTAGCTTAGCCACGCTAGCTCCTCCTAGCATCAGTAAATCTAATGTTCTACAGTAGTAGTCTAGTTTCACTCAATCTAACTTTTGACTAGATTTCCCTGAAACTGGTCGACCAATCACAGTGAAGTATAGAGTCAGAGGGTGGGTGTAACAAAGTGACGCTGTGATGATTGGGAGAGAAACACATGTAAACAACCATAGAAGAAGAACAACATCAGGTGTAGATTTCCTTTTATCACAGATGAGTGAAGAATGTGAGAAAACATCAACAATCTTTAAATTCTTTTTACAGAAGCGACAACAGTCGTTCAGCTCCATAATCCACCATTTTGTTTAGTCATTCCTAACTTTCTCCAGACTCCTCCATTAACTTTCAGTTAACTGATTGGTTGTAGTACCGTCCTATTGCATACAGAGGATTTGAACGACAACCTTTTAGCCCCGCCTCCTCTGACTATGAAGCACCACTAGACCCATACATGTGATGAATAGAGATAGCACTGCTAAGCTAGGCTAGTTTTACTCTCATTTAATGTAATAATTGATTAGTTTAGTTTCAGCAGCTGCTCATAAAAAAGGAGAAAAGAAAGAAAATATAGCGAAAGAAATTGTGAAAGTCGTTGATCTATTATGAGAATGTAAAGAGTATAAAGTACATATATTTATATAAATGTAGAGTATAAAGTACAGATATTTATATAAATGTAAAGAGTATAAAGTACATATATTTATATAAATGTAAGGAGGAAAAGTAAAAATTTTACAGAAACAAATACTCCAGTAAAGTACAGATACCTAAAGAAGTACAGTAACATTTACTTAATTACTCCTAAAACAAAGCATAATAGACATTAAACAGAACTAGTCTGTTGTTGTCAATGTTTTAACTGTTTGTAAATAAGAACATTATTTCCAGAAGACCTTGTTCCAGATTGAACTGAATTATTTATTATTCACTTTCATTTACAGTTTTTCTTTATATTTACACGAGTCTGTGTCCTGACAAAAAATAATTACATCATATAAAAGCTTGATTGTGCATAAATATGTCCTCAGCTACATGCTAACGCTATGAAAAATATATGTATAACTTAGAAATGTCAACCTTTATGACAGGTTGTAATTAGTTAGTGGCAGAGGATTCAATTATCTGATGTTTTTGTCCTGGAGCGAAAACACCTGAAACACCTCTGACATGTGCAAACACGTTTACCTGAAGAAGACAGGCTGTAACAGGACTGACACACTGTGGAAGAGGCTGTACAGGACTGACACACTGTGGGAGGAGCTGTAACAGGTTTGACACACTGTGGGAGGAGCTGTAACAGGACTGACGCACTGTGGGAGGAGCTGTAACACGGCTGACACACTGTGGGAGGGGCTGTAACAGGACTGACGCACTGTGGGAGGAGCTGTAACAGGGCTGACGCACTGTGGGAGGGGCTGTAACAGGACTGACGCACTGTGGGAGGGGCTGTAACAGGACTGACGCACTGTGGGAGGGGCTGTAACAGGAATGACACACTGTGGGAGGGGCTGTAACAGGATTGACAAACTGTGGGAGGGGCTGTAACAGGACTTACACACTGTGGGAGGGGCTGTAACAGGAATGACACACTGTGGGAGGGGCTGTAACAGGAATGACACACTGTGGGAGGGGCTGTAACAGGAATGACACACTGTGGGAGGGGCTGTAACAGGACTTACACACTGTGGGAGGTGCTGTAACAGGACTTACACACTGTGGGAGGGGCTGTAACAGGAATGACACACTGTGGGAGGGGCTGTAACAGGACTGACGCACTGTGGGAGGAGCTGTAACAGGACTTACACACTGTGGGAGGGGCTGTAACAGGAATGACACACTGTGGGAGGGGCTGTAACAGGATTGACACACTGTGGGAGGGGCTGTAACAGGAATGACACACTGTGGGAGGAGCTGTAACAGGACTGACACAAATTGTGGGAGGAGCTGTAACATTAGTGACACAAGTGTTAAAAATGTCAAAAAATGTCCAATATAATCCACAACATGGAGCAACACAAACTTGCAAATATGTAGAATAAGAAAATATTGAAACCAAAATATTCATTGAAATGAACAAAATAATAAACCAAAAAATTTCAAATTTTTTTGAAAAATGAACAAAATATTCAATAAAATGAACAAAATGAGAAAGAAATTGTGAGCAAAAATGAACAAAATACTAAATTAGATGAATGAAAATGAACAAAACAAAAAATGAACAAAATATTCAGTAAAATGAACAAAATATTCAGTAAAATGTGACATTTTCATTGATCCAACCATCATGTCATACTTTTCTTTTTCTTTATCACTAACACACATGTGGGAACAATTCATTAGTTTGATTCCAGAAGCTTCTGACTGTAGGCCAGTGTTATCAGAATGACTGCATTAGCCTAGGATTACAAATTAAAATACCAAAGTCTTTACATTTGGGACATTTCTTACCACATGCAGCTGAACATCCCCACAGTGGAGGTTTGGATAAAACCTAGGGAGCTTATTGAAGTGGTGTAAATGAATGCAGCCTGTTAACCCCCTCCCATCAGCAGCAGCAGCATCACCGCAGGCTGTGAGGGTCCCAGGAATCCCCCAATTAACACATTTCAGTCGGGTTGAGTCACACAAAGACTTTGACCCATTTGTGACAAAAGCAGCGAGTTCTGAAAGGTTTGAGAGAAAGAGCAGCAGCTCTGGGCCAGTGATTTAACCACCACATCTGATCTGAGGTCAGCTGTACTAGCGCTAATGCTAACATCAACCACTAAACCACATCTGATCTGAGGTCAGCTGTACTAGCGCTAATGCTAATATCAACCACTAAACCACATCTGATCAGAGGTCAGCTGTACTAGCGCTAATGCTAATATCAACCACTAAACCACATCTGATCAGAGGTCAGCTGTACTAGCGCTAACGCTAATATCAACCACTAAACCACATCTGATCTGAGGTCAGCTGTACAAACGCTAATGCTAATATCAACCACTAAACCACATCTGATCTGAGGTCAGCTGTGCCAGCGCTAACGCTAATATCAACCACTAAACCACATCTGATCTGAGGTCAGCTGTACCAGCGCTAACGCTAATATCAACCACTAAACCACATCTGATCTGAGGTCAGCTGTACCAGCGCTAACGCTAATATCAACCACTAAACCACATCTGATTGGAGGTCAGCTGTACTAGCGCTAACGCTAATATCAACCACTAAACCACCTCTGATCTGAGGTCAGCTGTACAAGCACTAATGCTAATATCAACCACTAAACCACATCTGATCTGAGGTCAGCTGTGCCAGCGCTAACGCTAATATCAACCACTAAACCACATCTGATCTGAGGTCAGCTGTACCAGCGCTAACGCTAATATCAACCACTAAACCACATCTGATCGGAGGTCAGCTGTACTAGCGCTAACGCTAATATCAACCACTAAACCACATCTGATCTGAGGTCAGCTGTACCAGCGCTAACGCTAACATCAACCCACATGTTGGGGTCTTTTGTAGTTTTTTTTTCAACAAAGCCAATGTAATAAAGGTTTTTTAATTTTCCACATATATGAGAGTACATTAGAATGTTCTTTTTTTCATTATCATACTTGTATTTATTTCACAAATTGTTTTCCATTTGAGCTCATGTTAGTGGAGATGTGGCCCCTTAAATATATGAGTTTGACCCTTGACCCCCCCCCCAGCACTGAGTATCTGACCAACTTTACAAACAGCAGAAAACCTGTTTGACTGACAACCCAAAGTGTCAAATCAACAACTGCACCGTCCTCACTAGTCCACAAGGTCATTTGTCTATTTTAGAAGCAGCAGAGGTCAAAGGTCAGGCAGCCTCTGTAAAGACAGTGTGTGTGGAATGGCTGCTGTCATAGACTATTCTGGGCGTGTGCTTCCACAAACATGTGTATGTGTGTGTATGTCCTTGTATTTCTATCTTCAAGGGGACATTGATATGTTTACATAGTCACACCATGAGGACCAACATTCTGGTCCCCACGAGGCTTAAATATAAATGTAGTAAATATAAATAAATCTGTGTGAAGTATGAACACTTATGCAAATGATGTGGGGCTACACACACACACACACACATATACACACATATGTATATATATATATATATATATATATATATATATATATATATATATATATATATATGGTGGTATGAAAACCAGGTCAAAATTAAACATGTATTTTTCAAAGGTTTGAAGATGTTTACTCTTTAAAAATCATTTATTTCATTTATTTATGTATATAAGTTTTATTTTTTATTTAAATGTATGATTTTGTATTTATTATTTTTTATATTTAAAAAATATATATTTTTCAAAAACTTCATTTATTAGAAAGGGGTATTGTTTTGTATATACTTTTTTTGTCTGTTTGTTTTGTTTGTTTTGTTTGTTTTGTTTGTCAGTAACTTTACACAAAAAACTATCGGACCAAGTTCCAGTAAATGTTCAGTAAAGGTGTGAGATGGTCCAGAATAGATCCCATTACATTTTTGTGAATGTAGGTCAAAGGTCACAGTCAGCAAAATTGTTTTTGTAATGACGAGAAATACTAGCCTAGCCTAGCCTAGCCTAGCCTAGCAGCGCTATCCCTATTCATTCCATGTATGGGTCTGTATTATATTATATTATATTATTTTCTATTATATTATATTATATTATATTATATTATATTGTAACACACATCTGTAGGTCAAATCCAACACTCAGTTGAGCCAGTGTTTGAAGAGTCCACACCTTCACTTCACACTTTAACACAATTCTATCACATGTTTAAATCAACACATCATCACTGACTCACACATAAAAAAGACTTAAACAGCGACACTACTGCACGTGTGCAGAAGAATGTCACGGCATGTTCTGGAAAAGCAACATTCTCTGAAGTAAACACTAACAAGAGGAATTCAACTGTACAGTAGGAGAGAGAGAGGGAGGGGAGAGAGAGAGAGAGAGAGAGAGAGAGAGGGAGGGGAGAGAGAGAGAGAGAGAGAGAGAGAGAGAGAGAGAGAGAGAGAGAGAAGGTGGGGTGAGGGGGGAGAGAGAGGGTGAGCGACAGAGAGAGAGAGGGAGGGGAGAGAGAAGGTGGGGTGAGGGGGGAGAGAGAGGGCGAGCAAGAGAGAGGGAGGGGAGAGGGAAGGTGGGGTGAGGGGGGAGAGAGAGAGAAATTCACAGAGAAATTCTAAATCCACAGAAAAAGTTGAACTACATCATTAATCAATAATGTGTAAATAACTGGAGATCAGTTTAAAAATAGCTGGAAATAAATTATGATTAAAAAGAAAGTGAAGAAATGAAATGTGTTTGAAACATAAAAACAGTGTTATAGAGTGTCTACATTTAACTAAAAACACCTTAAACTATTTTAGTTTGAATTAAAAACACCTTAAACTATTTTAGTTTGAACTAAAAACACCTTAAATTATTTTAGTTTGAACTAAAAACACCTTAAATTATTTTAGTTTTAAATAAAAACACCTTAAATTATTTTAGTTTTAAATAAAAACACCTTAAATTATTTTAGTTTTAAATAAAAACACCTTAAACTATTTTAGTTTGAACTAAAAACACCTTAAACTATTTTAGTTGTAAATAAAAACACCTTAAACTATTTTAGTTGTAAATAAAAACACCTTAAACTATTTTAGTTGTAAATAAAAACACCTTAAACTATTTTAGTTTGAACTAAAAACACCTTAAATTATTTTAGTTTTAAATAAAAACACCTTAAACTATTTTAGTTTGAACTAAAAACACCTTAAACTATTTTAGTTGTAAATAAAAAAACCTTAAACTATTTTAGTTGTAAATAAAAACACCTTAAACTATTTTAGTTTGAACTAAAAACACCTTAAACTATTTTAGTTGTAAATAAAAACACCTTAAACTATTTTAGTTGTAAATAAAAACACCTTAAACTATTTTAGTTGTAAATAAAAACACCTTAAACTATTTTAGTTGTAAATAAAAACACCTTAAACTATTTTAGTTGTAAATAAAAACACCTTAAACTATTTTAGTTTGAACTAAAAACACCTTAAATTATTTTAGTTTTAAATAAAAACACCTTAAACTATTTTAGTTTGAACTAAAAACACCTTAAACTATTTTAGTTGTAAATAAAAAAACCTTAAACTATTTTAGTTGTAAATAAAAACACCTTCAACTATTTTAGTTTTAAATAAAAACACCTTAAACTATTTTAGTTTGAACTAAAAACACCTTAAATTATTTTATTTTTCCTCCTACACACATTCTTTCCCATGAGGTTTTAGTCATAAATTGTCGTTATATTTATTTTTTAACATAAAAAGATCAGATGAACATTTGAACAGGAGTTGTTTCTGAACTGTTACGTCTTTCTGAAGAATGACAGCAGACATTTTATTCCTTTATATACAAATGAGTCACTTCCCTCAAACCTATAAAATGAGATAAATGAACAAATGTAAAAGACAAAAGTAAGAATTAACAGATAATATTTATAAATTTATAATATATAAAGTCACAGTTTGTCTCCTCCGCTGATTTTCCCTCTGAAGTGACTGATTTATATATTTATATAAATGTAAAGAGTATAAAGTACATATATTTATATAAATGTAAAGAGTATAAAGTACATATATTTATATAAATGTAAAGAATATAAAGTACAGATATTTATATAAATGTAAAGAGTATAAAGTACATATATTTATATAAATGTCAGTTTTTTGTTTTTTTGTTTTTTTTTATCTGTCACCTTATGACCTGAAAATGAATGAAAAGCTTTTGAATATGTTAAAATAATCTCCATTTTTATTTGAAATATAATCTTTGTTTCTATACGTGTGACCTCCACCTGATGTTTTCTCACTTCACAGAAACATAAGGGTTTCCAGTTGCCATGGTAACACATGTACATTTGATGGCAGGCGGTTGTGTGTGTGTGTATGTGTGTGTGTGTGTGTGTGTGTGTGTGTTTGTGTGTGTGTCCTGTGGTAGAACAACGCCCTCTTGTGACGACACGGCAGATTATTATTTATTTAAAGTCAAGCCCAAAGTCAGTTACAGGGAAAGTTTGACTATTTTCTATTTAAATAAAAATAGATTTGAAGTATTTCAACTTTGATGAAAAACTATTGATTATATTAAGTCAATTTAAACATAATGATGGTAATTAAATCCATAAGAATGGAATTATTAGTTGAATTATTTTGGATTTACTTCAGATTTAACACATGTTGAGTAAATCTAAATCAATTTTAGGAGGAAAACTGTCCAATATTTACTAGTTATCTGGAAAATACAAATTCAAGTATAACAAATAATCTGCAAAATGAAATAATGTAGACTGACTAACATGGAATTAATTCATGTTCCTAAATACCTTTTCTATTGTTGACATTTTTTGTGTGTATTTTAGTCTTTTTTTAATGTATTTAATTATTTTTTTTGGATTTTAGATTTTTTTTTTAGTGCATTTAATTATATTTTAGTGCGTTTTACTGTTTTCAGTGCATGTTAGTGTTCTTTAGAGCATTTAATTGTTTTTGTTTTTAGGGTTAGGGTTAGAGTTTAATGTATTTTCTTGTTTATTTGGGGGGTTTAGTACTTTTTAGTGTCTTTTTAGTGCATTTTACAGTTTATTTTGGATTTCCTTCAGATTTAACACATGCTGAGTAAATTTAAATCAATTTTAGGAGAAAAACTGTCTAATATTTAATAGTTATGTAGAAAATACTACTTCACATATACCAAATATCTGCAAAATAAACAGAATTAGGCTGATTGGGGTGGAATTAATTTATATTCCTAAATATCTGCATGACATTGATTTATACATTGTTAACATTTTATTGTTTTTAGTTCATTTAATTGTTTCAACAACTGCACGTGTTAAAAAAAAAAAACAGTGACATATTTCATCATTTTCTGCCTCAGTCTATCAGTGTTTCTACTGCACATGTGCAGAACAACTGACATGTCCATCACAAATACACTAAACATTTAGTAATATTTGTAAAATCACACTGACTATTTCAGCTGATTCATATTTATTCAGGTTTTGTTAATATAACGATTTTCATGTCATATATAACATTTTGGTATTAATATCATAAATGATTCCGATTTATTTGTTACTTTTTACATTAAAATGTCCAGTTTTTCTTTCATTATTAAAATTTTTTAATTGATTTTTTTTTCTTTTAAAATGTTTTATTTTATTCATTCATTTATTTATTTATTCATTACATAAACATCTCCACTTTTTGTATTATTTTTATTCATTTATTATTTTAAATATTTTTTTATTTGATGATTAAATTTTTTTTATATTTTTTAAAAATGCATTAAAATCTGCAGTTTTAATTATTTATAGATAATTATAATCATATTTTACTCCTCTGACCCAATGTAGATTAAATTATTCTGGATGTTGAACCTGAATTGTAATCCTTTTTACATTAATGTCTTCATTGTTATTCATCCTAGGGGCCAGACTGGACTCTTTGGTGGGCCAGATTTGAGCCCCGGGCCTTATGTTTGACACCTGTGATCTACATGAATCCAAAGCAACCCTGTGACTAATCTGATTAAAAACTGTAATCATTTGACAGTCCTAAAAACGTAAGTGTAGATCATTAATGTAACTATAGCACATATAATAGACAGATTATTTTTGGTCCGTTGCATATTTGCCACAGTAGGTTTTAGGAGGTTAATGTCGTACACTTGTATCAGTCGGCGTCAGATGAAAGTGCACTGACATCATGGTCTCCAAAGGTTTTAGCGGCCCCCATTAAAGGTCCCTAATCCTGCCTTTAGCCCTGCACTGCTGAGCTGACAACATGGGGACATGAGCAGGTGGCAGCAGACATTTACTGCCCACGTCCCCACACCAATCTGAGCAGACATTTTTACAACAGCTCATTTGGTTACACACTCTACCAAAAGCAACAGAAAGTGAGAAATGAAGGAAAAAAATCATTTAACCCTTTATTATTCTGGGATGATTAAGCTTCAAACTGATGAAAAATGTCTCTGGAAAACAGAGGTAGTAAAAGTACGCCCATTCTGTACTTAACCCTATGTTGTTCAGCTCAACCGTTTGGTAGAGGTAACTTTGAACCATGATATCTAATCTAAATATAAGTCCTTTGACACCAAACTTCGTGGGTAGTCTCCCTCTTTTGTAAGGCAAAAAAAAAAGTATTAGTATATTACATTTATTGTACAGGACAATTCAAGGTGCTTTACATAAAACATATAAGAAAATTAAAATGATTAAGATGCATTAAAAGACAATTAAAATAAGCTCCAGTGAACAGTAATGTTTTCATCTGATTTAAATGAACTGACAGTCGTTCTCAGACCTCAGGTAGTTTGTTCCACAGGTGAGGAGCAGAACAACTAAATGATGACCAACTTTGTTTGGACACACAGTAAACCTGTTCCTGATGACCTTTGACCTCAGGGCTCTGGATGCTTCATATGGAACCAGCAGGTCTAGGATGGATTTGGGTCCAAGGTCGTTTAGTTCTTTATAGACCAGGAGGAAGATTTAGAACTGTGACCTTTGACCCACAGGAAGAACATGTAAGGATTTGAGGAGCAGTGTGATGTGGTCCAGTTTCCTGGTGTTTTTTTGTTCAGACCAGTGAAGACACCGTTCCAATAATCTAACTGAAAATGAATGGATGAGTTTTTCTGTGTCTGGTTTGGACAAAAAACCCTTAATTCTATGGATGTTCTTCAGGTGGTCATAGACAGACTGGGTCAGAACTTTTAAATGGTTGTTAAAGTTTAAGTCTGAGTCAATAATTAAACTCAGATTTCTGACTTGGTTTGTAGAGTTCAGTGACATGGACTCAAGGTGAGCATTGACCTTTGACTTTTTCTTTTTTGGGGCCGAAAACAATCGCTTCTGTTTTGTCGCATTAAGCTGGAAGTAAGAAACATGTAATGCACAAACACACCACTGGGTGGCACTGTCAGTGATTTATTCAGCTCATGCTAGTATATATACCACCAAGGAAGGTCATAACTGGGACAACACCTCTGCTATGATCTGTTCTTTTGGACATAAAACTGCAGGCAAGTTCGATTTTGCTTTTAATTATTTATTTATTTTAATTTTTTTATTTAATTCATTTTTACAGAGTCTATTTTACATAAATAATCCTCATTATGTTTCAGAAATATATTAATGTAATAATGTTTTGAAAACATGCTGAACCAAACGGTAGCGATGATTGTAAAGGGTCATAAAATGCTAATGCTAATGCTAATCACTAATGATACAAACACAAAGAGTTAATACGTCTAATTTCAAATCAGGGGCGGATCTATGGGTGGATCTGAGTGGGTGATTGACAGCTGTGACCACCCAATCACAAGCTCAGAAACAGAATTCTAGACCGATTTTCGTTGCCTCATCGAAATTAAATGTTGCTCAATATCCTTAATATAGTTATTTATTTGTAAATGTCAATGGAAATAAACTATGTGTATTTAATTATTTGTGTTTATAAACAAAAAAAATGCAGTTTATGCTATTACGTTGTTGTAATACGTATATGGGAGGGGAGGTACATTCTTTAGTTCATTCTTCAGTTTATTCTTCAGTTCATTCTTCAGTTCATTCTTCAGTTCATTCTTCAGTTTATTCTTCAGTTCATTCTTCAGTCCATTCTTCAGTTCATTCTTCAGTTTATTCTTCAGTTCATTCTTCAGTTCATTCTTCAGTTTATTCTTCAGTTCATTCTTCAGTTCATTCTTCAGTTCATTCTTCAGTTTATTCTTCAGTTCATTCTTCAGTCCATTCTTCAGTTCATTCTTCAGTCCATTCTTCAGTTCATTCTTCAGTTCATTCTTCAGTTCATTCTTCAGTTCATTCTTCAGTTTATTCTTCAGTTCATTCTTCAGTTCATTCTTCAGTTTATTCTTCAGTCCATTCTTCAGTTCATTCTTCAGTTCATTCTTCAGTTTATTCTTCAGTTCATTCCTCAGTTCATTCTTCAGTTCATTCTTCAGTTTATTCTTCAGTTCATTCTTCAGTCCATTCTTCAGTTCATTCTTCAG
>CM035789.1:44552002-44564502 GCA_020466265.1 Siphamia tubifer | reverse complement strand
AAAAGACATTTTTCACCCCAAAATGTCTGTTACCATGGTCATTTGTTAGAGTTAGCTCCATTAACATACCAATAAAAGTTGATAGTATCCATAGGTTTCATTTCCAAGTGTTAATATTTTCTCCAGTGGACACGACTGGGTCACAACTGACACATTCATTGGAGCCAAATGATGCAGAAATAGTGTAAAGACAAAGTTTATCCATTAAAACCAGGACAAACAGACACAGAAGTGCTTTTCCTCTGACACTTCCTGGATAATTATTATCTGGTTCAGAGGGTGAACACATGATGTGTTCTGCACATGCTCAGTCAGTCACCAGCTCAAACACATGAATTATTCACAGAGTGAATTAACATAAAGGATCCTTCAGTGGTCAACGTGCTGACCTGTTAGCAAAGTGGAAACAGGAAATCAATGGAACAACTCTGGACAAACCTGAGTGTGAGACAGGTGACGTCTGCACTGTGGAATTCTGGGTAATCGACCAAATCTTTATGATCCTACCGACTGTGTCTGTGTCTGTGTCTGTGTCTGTGTGCGTGTGTGCGTGTGTGTGCGTGCGTGTGTGTCTGTGTGTGTGTGTGTGTGTGCGTGTGTGTTTGTGTGTGTGTGTGTGCGTGTGTGCGTGTGTGTTTGTGTGTGTGTGCGTGTGTGCGTGTGTGTCTGTGTCTGTGTGCGTGTGTGCGTGTGTGTGCGTGCGTGTGTGTCTGTGTGTGTGTGCGTGTGTGCGTGCGTGTGTGTCTGTGTGTGTGTGTGTGTGTGTGTGTGCGTGTGTGTGTGTGTGTGTGTGTGTGTGTGTGCACTGTAGAACACTGCACTAAAGGATTTCTGCTCAAGGAAAAGGAAGAGATCAGCATAAATAAGTTAACACAGGTGGAGTAGAAGTACTTCATTACTGTATTTAACTGCAGTAAAAACTGTATCTGTATTTGACTATTTATTTTTCTGACAACTTTTTACTTTTACTCCCTAGATTTGTTCATAAATATCTGTACTTTATACTCCTTAAATTCTCAGAATAGACTATTTTTTTACTTTTTCAAAGACAAATGTGATAGTATGAAAATAAGTTGTGAATCAGAAATTGTGACTTTTTGTCTCATGATGTGGATTTTTTTAATCTCAAAATTGTACTTTTTTTTTTAATAGTTGACATATCACCATGAAATTACATGGGCATATATATATATATATATATATATATATATATATATATATATATATATATATATATATATATATATATATATATATATATATATATATAGCTAATGCACATCAGATGCAATGATCCATTGAAGTAAAGGTCAAAGGTCAAGGTCACAATTCACTAAAAGGTCAAAATCACATTATCTGTTATAACTCAAGAACTCACGGTCACAGAACTTTCAGATTGGTACCAAACTATGTGGAATGAAGATTTCTATAATTCTCATAATTGGTGTTATCACCTGCGACCAATAGTTTTTCAGATCTCTGGAGGTCAAAGGTGACATGTGGCCAAATTAACTTATGTAACACTGTTTGTGTCAAACATAGACATATCACACTATAACTTAATCAATACTGGATATATTATCATAATATTACACACACTGATGCATATATACATATAACCAAATTATCAATATTGCAAAAGGTCAAAGGTCAAGGTCTCATTTAACAGAAAGGTCAAAATCACATTATTGGTTCTAATTCAAGAACAGGTTGTCATAGAAACTGGAGATTGGCACAAAATATGGGCGAAATTAGACATTCTCTAAATACTAGTTTTCCATAGACATTTAATTTTGTTTCTTCCTTTGAATTCTGACTTTAATTCTGGTTTTAAAGTCAGAAATGTGTCTTTTTCAGAATAATGCCTTTTTGAATCAGAATTCCAACTATTTTTACTCACAATTACATCTTTTTCTTTATATTTCCATCTTTTATTCCTCTTGTTTTTTTTCTTAGAATTGACTTTGTTTTCCCTTTTTTTTCCTTTTTTTCCCCCTTTTTTTTTTTTTTTACCTTTTTCCCGTTCCTCAGAATTTGAACTTCAATGTCAGAATTATGTATTTTCCTCATAATAATAATAATAATAATAATAATAATAATAATAATAATAATAATAATAATAATAATAATAATAATAATAATAATAAATATTTATTGGACCTGAATGTTTTCATTAGTATTAATCCTCTTTTTATAATTGGTCCAAACAGAACACTCATCAGGAGTTAAAGGGTTAATCTAGTCTTATCTCTGTTCATGGATCCATGTCAAAGCTCTGTTTCCATAACAGTTTTATTAATTTTACAACAGTCGACTGATTTCTGCTTTGTTTGGATTGTGGACAGAAGGAACTGATCCACAGCAACAATCATTTTATTATTTATTTATTTATTATTCTATTCCACAGCAGCTTTGATAAAACTATCTCCAAACCCCAAAGCATAAAATATCTTTAATTACTATTTAAACTATTCTGCCTGACGACACAACTTTTGTACTAAACCTCCTATTAAACTGTAGAAATGACACTAATCCACTTGTTGAAACTAATATTTTTTTAATTTTTATTCCAGTTAAAGTTTCCTTCTGTTGACTTCAGAACACATTGTAAAACCCAAAAAAACAAAAACGGTGTAAACTTGTCACCTGCTGTTTTTAGTTTTCAGTTTAATGACTCATTCCTGTTGTTTGGACCAGTTGCCATGGTTACATTCACTGGTGAATCCTGTAAAATGATCTAATGCATCAACAGGAACATGTCAGTAAACATATTCTACACACATGAAAACTACTCACTGGGTCAGGAGTAAATCTGTCTGAAAAACAACACATGACAAAGAACACTGGACAACAACCCTCCATATAGTTCAATGAAAATAAATGTAAATATATATATTATATATGTGACTCTCCAGCACAAAACCAGTCACTTGGGTCAAATTTAAAAAATTCTGATTTTATATTTATCTTAAAGTTTATTAAAAATGTTTGTGTGACACTAATTCAACCAATCAGAGGCCGTTTGTCCGTTTAAAAGTTAATGTTTACAGAGTTATAAAATCCAAGTCTGTTGTCCATTCATATAATTTGTAATTTAGTTTGTAATAATTTGTAATTCTCCATCCAGTGAACTGAAAACTCATGTGTTGAGTATCTCGTCACACCCCCAAAATATATATATATATATATATATATATATATATATATATATATATATATATATATATATATATATATATATATATATCGTCTCATCATCTGAACCCACTGGGGGCCTAATCCAGCTCCAATGGGTGAAGGCGGGGTCAGAGGTCACCCTGTATGAGTCTCCAGTTCATCTCAGGGCTGAACATATATAGACAAACAATCACTGTCACATTCACACCTATGGGTGATTTACATTAACCAGTTAACCTATCAGTGCATGTGTTTGGATGGTGGGCGGAGCCAGAGTACCTGGAGAAAACCCACAGACATGAGGAGAACATGTAAAGTCCACACAGAAAGGTCTGGTGTGGGAATAGAACCAGGGACCTTCTGTCTGTGAGGCACCAGTGTTAACGACTGCACCACCGTGCTGCCCATATATATAAACTGTAACAATAATAATAATTTTAAAAAGAATGGATGCCTGTGACATGCTCTGGGACAGTTGACCAATAAATTAATTCATTATAAATTTAAATAATAAAAAAAAACTGAATACATTGATTGATTGATTTTATTTGCTGAAATCATTTCTTAAATAAAAGAAAGTTAGTAACGCCGTCATATTCTAATGCCGTTATTCCCAGCACTGGCGGCCGCCAAGAAGAACACTACAGTGTCCACATCATGTTTGGGGGGAAAAAAAAACGTTGTCTTAATGTGTTTTGTCTGCGTTGCTTATCACTCAGGTTAGTCGATACCTGTTCAGATGGCCGTGCCAGTCATAATTTTGACTTTTACTTCATAATTTTGACTTTATTGACTTTTTATGGCATAATTTTGACTTTTTTTGCAGAATTTTGGCTTTTTCTTGCATAATTTTAGCTTTTATCGCATAATTTTGCCTTTTTGTTGCATAATTTTGACCTTTTGTTGCATAATTTTAGCTTTATATGGCATAATTTTGGCTTTTTGTTGCATAATTTTGGCTTTTTGTTGCATAATTTTGGCTTTTTGTTGCATAATTTGGACTTTTTGTTGCATAATTTTAGCTTTTATGGCATAATTTTGACTTTTTGTTGAATAAGTTTGGCTTTTTATCGCATTATTTTGCCTTTTTGTTGCATAATTTTGACCTTCTGTTGCATAATTTTGGCTTTTTTTTTTTTTTAATTCTTTTTTTTCTGAATTTTTGACCTTAACCAGGGGTCTCCAACCCTGGTGCTTGAGTGCCACTGTCCCACATGTTTTCGATGTTTCCCTCTTTCAGCACACCTGCAGGTCATTAACAGTCTTCTGCAGAGATTGATGATAGGTTGATCATTTGAATCAGATGTGTTGGAAACGTGCAGGACAGTGGTACTCTAGGGCCAGGGTTGCTGACCTCTGACCTAAACCATCCATTCAGAACATGTCAGTGCTGACACATTAGGGTTAAAAGGGTTAAGAAGAATGGATGCCTCTGACACACTGTGGGACAGTTGGAGTTAACTTTGTCATTATGTTCATGTCCTGCAGAGTTAAAGGACATTTTCATTTGAAACTTGTTGTTATGGATGAAGGTGAAGTGGGTTTGGATGAGCTGTTTTATCTGTGGGCCACTTTATGACCCACATTAAAGAACAAAACCCATTTTAGTCAAGTGTCCAAAAGCACACGTCCTCCACTGAAATGACATTTTAGGAACCAAAAACAACAGCAGTGGACATGAGTGTGAGAGGACGATAGATGTGAAATAATAAGAGCGTCACGTTAATGTCAGGAAAGTAAAAAAAAAAGAAAAAAAAAGACTTTGATCTGAAAGAAGGTTTTACATCTGTCTGGAATTATATCTGTTTTTATCTGTAATTCTATCTGTGTTTCCTTTACAGTTTTTAGTGATATTCCTCAAATTTGGACACTGTACCTCATGTCCTGTGATGTATAATAGCAGAAAAAAAAGTGTTTCCATTGTGTTTTTGTGATATATTATAATATCGAAATGTCTGAAAAACCACCGTATGAAAGTGTAAAAACTTTTTATTCATATTTTCTCCAAAAACAACAGTGCACCTTATATATGGATTCATTCTGGTTATGTTTAGTGACTTGAATTTTGACTTTTTATCACAATTTTGAGGGCAGTAGTTAACACTGGTGCCTCACAGACAGAAGGTTGTTGGTTCTATTCCCACACCAGACCTTTCTGTGTGGAGTTTACATGTTCTCCTCATGTCTGCGTTGGTTTTCTCCAGGTACTCTGGCTCCTCCCACCATCCAAACACATGCACTGATAGGTTAACTGGTTAACTGGTTAAATGGTTACTTAAATCACCCGTCGGTGTGAATGTGACAATGATCGTTTGTCTATATATGTTCAGCCCTGAGATGAACTGGAGACTCATACAGGGTGACCTCTGACCCCGCCTGCACCCATTGTAGCTGCATCAGTATATAGTGTTATTATAATAATGTATATATAGGTGTTATAATGTCATTTACGTCCCAGTATGGGGACATCAGTATGTTTACAGGTTAATAATGTTCTATTACATCAGACATTTGACATTTTCTTTAATTACGTCTGCAATTTATTCATGCACTTGATCCTTAAAGCTCTTTGTGAAAAGTTTCCTCCAGGAATATTTTATATTTTATCCAGTTTCTCTCCAGGGCTGAGGATTAACTGTGTGAATAACAACCCCTGAGTGTGTGTGTGTGTGTGTGTGTGTGTGTGTGTGTGTGTGTGTGTGTGTGTGTGTGTGTGTGTGTGTGTGTGTGTGTGCAGCAGAAGTCATTAAAGTCTTATTTTTCTTCTTCCTGACTGACTGTAAACTGTCCTGTCTTATTACCAGCTGGTTTAATTTTGTTGCCACATGTTTCTCTTCCCTCACGCCACAGACCCACATGTTTAACCCAGTTTTTGTAGAAGAACACATCATTGGTTCATTTACTCACTCTGCAGATTACTGTAAAAACCAGGGGTGTCAAACTCATGTTAGTTCAGTGGTATAAAGTGGGCTGCACTAAGACAGTGGGACCTCAACTTATGAAATTAATTCGTTCCAGAAGTGGTTTTGCATCATGAATTTTCCATAAATAATTGTACTTTACATGTAAAAGACCCTTTAAAAATTATGAAAGTATACACATTTAATATGAAATATGTGTTAAAAGTACGGGTGAGATGAGACACTCAGCTCACGAGACTGAGACGAGACGAGATTTTAATAAAACTAAATTACAAATTATATGAATGGACAACAAACTTTTATTTAACTGAGTTGCACATGGATTTTATTACTCTGGAAGCATGAACTTTTAATGAACTTCTTCCTTTTAATGAACTTCTAAATTGAAACTAAAATAAAATGTTCTAAAAGTTCAAATAAAATATTTCTCCTTTTTTCAACACTCGACTGTAGACGTTGTTGGTCGTGGAAAAACGATCGATTTTCGAATAATTTTCAAATAGTTTCCAGCGAATTTCAAATAGTTACATCTCTAGTTATGTCAAACAAACACCATCGTTTTGTACCTGAAAGAAAATGTTAAGGGACGTTTGATAACCCACACAACACTGGAGATTATCATACACCAGGGGTCCCCAAACTATTTCCTGTGAGGGCCACATAACTTTTCCTTCTCAGATGAGGGGCCGGGGTCAATTTGTAAAAGAAAAAGTGTGATGAATGCAGGAGTGCCTAAATGTAAAAAAAAATATTGTTTTCCAGAAAGCCACAACCCTTTCTGGATTCTTCACAGAACAAAAGTCAGAAAATAAATAATAACAATAACAACAACAACAACAATAATAATAATAATAATAATAATAATAATAATAATAATAATAATAATAATAATAATAATTATTATTATTATTATTATTATTATTATTATTATTATTATTATTATTATTATTATTATTATTATTATTATTATTATTATTATAATTATTATTATTATTATTATTATTATTATTATTATTATTATTATTCATGAAATAAATAACCCCCTTTGTGTTCTTCACAGAAAAAAGGTCAATGCAACATAAACTCTGTCTTAACAGGTCCAAGTTCAGTTTAGTTTCAGAGCAGAATCTCTGACTTAAATGACTCATATGAGCGTCTCTCAAAATTATTGTGTTAAACTAGTTAATAATAGTTAATTGTTAGAAAGCCCACACAGTTTAAATGTTCATTTGATTGTTTGGTTATATTTGTTCAGGAATAACTCCTTTTCTGTAAGTTTTCAAATGTCCCACGCTGTTGAACGCACCACTGATGTTATAACGGTTATGAACGTAGCCGCTGTTGTTGTAGGTAACTGTGCTAAGTTCGCCATCTCGGCTACTTTTTCTCTTTTTTATTCATCTATTCCTGGTTTATTACTTAGTGTAGATGCCACAAGGTCATATAAATAACACAGTACAGTTCAGGTAGATGTTAGCATGTTGTACTGTATAAGCTAATGCTGTGTTGTTGAAGCTAATACGATAATATGCTAGCAGCTAGCATTGCTAGCTGTCATCTGTGATTTCTGTGAGTGATGTGTGTGTTCCATGACCCATGTAATACATCTGAGTGACTCATATAGTTGGTCTTAGTTCATTTATTATTGTATGTATATATTGTTATAGTGAGTGTTACTGTATTATTACAGACCACAGTGAATAAACCTTTAATGAGAACATCTGTATCTGTGTTCTTTAATCAGAACCACAACCCACACCTTGTCACTCTGAACCAAATCCTGGAGACAACCTCACACTCTCTGCTTCATTAATAATGAAAATAGTTCATAACTAAGGAACATGTTATTGCAAAAGTCCAACTTTATTATCAAATACAAATACACATATATAAAAAAAGTCTAAATGGTCTCTGGTATTGTTCAGGGGGCCGGACCAAATATGGAGGACGTAGTTTGGGGACCACTGTCGTAGCTCTACTGTCTATGAACATTAGTCTGTGCTCAACATTGTTTGTCCCATCTCCAATCAGCTGTTTTATTTTTATCTCTTAATTTTGACTTTTTATTCCAGAATTTCGACTCTTTTAAAGTTTGATTTATCAGAATAAGAGTGTGTTTTGTTCTGTGTTACAACTCAACAATGTTGTGAGTTATTGTGACTGTTTAGTTTCACTTAATGCACCTTAAAAAAAAAGTTTTGCATTTTGGGTCCATTTAACTCAGGGGTCTCAAAACATGCGGCCCGAGGGCCAAATGTGGCCCGCCAATGGTTCCAGTGCGGCCCGTGGGATGAAGAGCATAATAACCTATTAAATTACTCCATATTTTCTACTTACTTTTAAAAAAATTTTTGGCCTATAAATGACAACAACTTCAATTTTTTGTCATTGTTTAACTGCCAAAATATTATTAAATTATGAAAATACTTACATTTACAAAATATCCTGAAACAATAAAATGTGAATAACCTGAACAAATGTGAACAACTTGAAATGTCTGAAGAAAATGTTACATAATTTGAACCATTTTGTGCTTCTTTTACTCAGAGTTGAGTGTCTTTGTAGAACTGATCTATAATAAAACACACAGACTAATGATACATTGAGGCAGGAATTTGTTAAAATTGTCCTTATTTTCCTTATTTTATATAACTTGTTTTGTGTTTGGATAATTTATGAAACTATATTCATTATTTAATATTTTTCTTGGGATTTGGGATGTTGTAAAACAATGACAAAAACGTGTAGTTGTCGTTATTATGTTTTCATTTTACTGCTCCGGTCCTTTGGAAATCAAATCAGGCTGAATGTGGCCCCTGAAAAAAATGAGTTTGAGACCCCTGCTCTAACTGATCGATCTGTTGCTGATCAACATGATCAATGGGGAATAATTGTCACTCTTGGACCAAAATCTGATGATGTCTACAAAGGTCAAACAATGACTTCCTGGTGGTGTTGTTAAAGAAAGGAAAATTACTGGACACAAAACTGAATAGTGAAAAATAAAACCCATTATTAAATGTCAATTAATTTATTTGATGTATTTGGCAAAAGTAATATATTATATAATATAGGCCGACAATACAAGAGATAATAAAGGTTTATTTTAATCATAATATCTGTGTCATTATGTTCTATCTACCATATAATAGTACAGATATTTATATAAATGTAAAGAGTATAAAGTACAGATATGTATATAAATGTAAAGAGTATAAAGTACATATATTTATATAAATGTAAAGAGTATAAAGTACATATATTTATATAAATGTAAAGAGTATAAAGTACATATATTTATATAAATGTAAAGAGTATAAAGTACATATATTTATATAAATATAAAGAGAATAAAGTACATATATTTATATAAATGTAAAGAGTATAAAGTACAGATATTTATATAAATGTAAAGAGTATAAAGTACAGATATTTATATAAATGTAAAGAGTATAAAGTACAGATATTTATATAAATGTAAAGAGTATAAAGTACAGATATTTATATAAATGTAAAAAGTATAAAGTACATATATTTATACAAATTGTATTTTAATTTTTAATCAATGTGAAGCATTTTAAGCTACAGATTTTTGGATGAAATGTGCTATACAAATAAATTTTATTATTATTATTATTATTATTATTATTATTATTATTATTATTATTATTATTATTATTATTATTATTATTATTACAAATGCAAGGAGAATAAAGTACAGATGTTTATATAAATGTAAAGAGTATAAATATTCAGTGCAGATATATTTACTTCTTTCTTGAGTCTATTTTGTCATTAAAAGTGAAACAGAGTTTCTAAAAATTAAAAATGAATATTTAATCATTATTTGTCAGAAATGAATCCAAAGCAACTTTTAATCTTAAATATTATGACATTTAACATTCCTACAAAATATAGAATCATATATAAATGTAAATGTGTGTCATGGTCAGAATGTAGTGATTGTTTTTATTATTTAACTGTTTGTATTATTTCATGTATTATCTGTGGTGGAGAAACTTGATATGGAAGAAAAATGCACTGGTCAAAAATAAATAGTGAAGTAGAATAAAATGGAAATACTCAAATAAAGTACCTGAGCATGCAGTACTTTAGTAAGTACTTCAGGGCCCTTTTTTTTTTTTTTTTTTTTTAACCAGCAGTGAGTTTATAGAAGAGATTGATGAAAAATAAACAAGGCAGAGACAGCATAATAATAATAATAATAATAATAATAATAATAATAATAATAATAATAATAATAATAATAATAATAATAAATGTTATTTGTATAGCCTTTTTCATGGAACTCACAGATGCTTTACATGTAGTAAAAATAGAACAATAAGAGTCCAACCACAATAAAAAACAAACAATAGAAAACACAGCCATCACAAATTAAAACAGACACAATAAAAGTAATCAAACATTAAAACCAATCTTAAATAAATAATTTTTTAGAAGGGATTTAAAAGTATTGAGGTTGGAACAGTGACAGATGGTTGGGGGAGTGAGTCCCAGAGGTTCGGGGCGTCTATAGAAAAGGTTCTGACCCCCCCAGGATATGACGTCATATGGCATGATGGAGCCATCGGTGTTGACCCATCTGACGTCTGAAGGTCCGACCATGTGAATGAAAAAAACCTGAGATATTACCACTGATGTGTTTAGCTGTTGACCTTTAGTGTGACCTTGACCTTTGACCTTCATTGCTCAAAATCTAATGGGTTCTTCCTTCACCCATTATCTATCAGTAGTGTAGAGAGAACACGTCCAAGACCCAGGAACTGGTCATAGACTTCAGGAGGAAGAGGTCAGATGTTGCACCTCTGTGTGGAGAGGTCCAACGTCAGATTCACCCAGCGTTACCATGGTGATGGCTCACCCAGACTTACCAACACATGCTCCTTTAACAGTGGTTCATCACCTCCACTGGCTGCATACTGCATTCACTCTAAATAACAACAGGAACCAGGGACCCAGAAAAAGACGGTCCATATGACGACAGATAGACTTTAGCGTCACCCATGTGGGGTTAAACCCGTCCCCCATTGCAGTGAATCTGAAGTAGCATTAGCATTAGCATCTACAAGAGAAGACAGCGCCACAGTAGCTGCTGCACAAACTGGAAAAAAATGTCGGATCAAACTGGTTCATGTGGAAATAATGCACGTTTTCAGAACAAGCAACAGCACGAAACCTAGCTGGATGTTACTCTGGTAAAGGTAAACACATACAGGGAGCCAGAGGGGAGAAGGGAGTGTTCCTTCACACATTCTGAGCCAATCAGAGACACCTCATCACTGCGTCATGGACATGTATGAGGAAGTACCGTAAAGTCTGTAATTTTTCTACCGTGAAAAAACAGCTGGAACCAAAACAATCTGGATGTTTTTTTTTAAATAGAACCAACACACAATGTATTCAATAAGAATGAAGAACACAGTAATATTAATGAAGTAACCATAGAATGACTCCTTTATGAATGTCCAACACAGACTGTACTTCCTCAGGGTGTTCAGAGGGTATAATATCGAACATCCTGACCAGTGCCGTAACAGAGTTACTAACGCAGTCACATTTCGAGGAACAGAGTAATTACTTAATGACTTTATCTATAACTGTATCACCATTGCCGTTACTCTGGAAATGTGATGTGTTACAATTTGGTGAATTGGGGCAAAAGTGTTGCCCCGGGTACAGACAACAACTGGGAGTTTTTTAATGTATGGATCATGATGTGCTCAGAAGTTGGATAGGCGGGGTCTATACTGCACCCCCCCCCCACACACACACACACACACTCACACACACGCACACACTCACACATCAGTCAAATACACACACAGATGATGGCAGCAACAAGTTACAAAGTCACATTTCAGTTTAAAATATCAATTGAACTATTAATATATTTTTTTTCTTTGCTAATTTCTTTTCTAATCCAGTTTCTGTGCCTTAATATAAAGGATGTAAACACTTCAAATGATTGTAACATAAGTTGTTGTCGATGAGAATTCAGTAAATAAATGTACAATAGAAGAATATACAGACATTATTGTGTTGTTTTTTCACTAATAATAATAATTTACAGACATTATTTCATCACTACCTGTTTACATGTATACTTAAATACAAAGTTAAAGAATATTAACATTATGGACAAATTCAAGTAACTTTCATCAAATATTACAGTATTTTCAGTATTTAAATGTATTTCCTGTTTATAATCTATTTCTATTAGCTTAACTTTTACCATTGATAATAGAACATAAAAGAAGGAAGCATCTTAAATCACATCTAAAGTAACATCACAGAACAAGGATAAATACTATGTCCCTGTTTAAATGTTTTTTTTTTATTTCTTTAACATTTTAAAGCAAAAAAAAGGAATTACTTTGC
>CM035789.1:44367002-44542002 GCA_020466265.1 Siphamia tubifer | reverse complement strand
ATTTCCACAGAGACACATGAACCAGTTTGATTCAATCCAGTTTGTGCAGCAGCTACTGTGGCACCTTTCTTGTAGATGCTAATGGCTAGGCTAACTCACTCCCTTCTACTTCCGGTCCATGGTTGGTTAGCAAAAAAATGTGAATGGGAGTGAATGGAGCCAGTCAAGCTAAATTCTGATTCAGTTTGATAAGTGCTCTGAAATTCACATATGATAGCGGTTGATGAGAAATATTTAATGTGGCATAGACAGACCACCTGTTTTTAATGTGAAGTAAATGTGACGCTGTTGTGGAGTTTCGTCAAAAATGTCACCAGCAGAAGTTGAGTAGGAAAAGACTCAGTTTATTTTGACATGTGTCTTTTATAGTCCATTTTCAGTCTCCAGTTACCTACGCTAAACCTGCTCTAACCAGTTCCTTAACGTCGTCTATAGTATAATCACAAGAACATAACATTTACTTCATTATTTTTCTGATCCTCAGATGGAACCCCAGTCCTTGACACACTTCACACACACAGTTTCAGCTGTGAACATCTCAACAAGTTTTTCTCACAAATTAATCAGCCGTTGCTTAACAGAAGCAATTGAAACACACATCAATAATCATCAAACAACAAAACACATCCATGACTGGACAGACCACACACTATTCAAATCCCATCTAAAAACTCACCTTTTCAGAACTGCTTTTAATGTGTGATTAATGTGCTGTGTCATGTAGTGTCCTCATGTTCTGTCCTGTGTCATTTAATTATCTTATGTGTACTGCTTTTATTATTTTTTAAAATACATTTTTTTAATGTACTACTTTTATGATTTTTTTTTTATTTATTTTTTTAATGTACTACTTTTATGATTTTTTTTAAATTTATTTTTTTAATGTACTACTTTTATGATTTTTTTTAAATTTATTTTTTTAATGTACTACTTTTATGATTTTTTTCACAAATGTAAAGAGTCTTTGAGTGTCCAGAAAAGCACTATACAAATAAAATGTATTATTATTATTATTATTATTATTATTATTATTATTATTATTATTATTATTATTATTATTATTATTATTATTATTATTATTATTATTATTATTATTATTATTATTATTATCAGGTACAACATGTGTGTGATTCAGGTCACATGACAAACCCGATACCATTTTAACATTTTATTTCCCATTGAATACCATTCATTAATTTTCCGATCTCAGGTCCCATGAGCCTCCTGGAAGGGGCGGAGACTTAAGCTCCGCATGCTACTTCAGATTCGCTGCAATAGGGGAGGGGCTTAACCCCACATGGATGACGTCAATGTCCTTGTGACGTGTAGTGGACAGACTTTTTCTAAGTGTCTGGTTTTTCTATTGTTTTCTATGAATGTTAAATCCATCTAGTGGAGGGGACACACCATGCAGACAGAGGAGGGGACACACCACGCAGACAGTGGAGGGGACACACCAAGCAGACAGAGGAGGGGACACACCACGCAGACAGTGGAGGGGACACACCACGCAGACAGTGGAGGGGACACACCACGCAGACAGTGGAGGGACACACCACGCAGACAGTGGAGGGGACACACCACGCAGACAGTGGAGGAGACACACCACGCAGACAGTGGAGGGGACACACCACGCAGACAGTGGAGGGGACACACCACGCAGACAGTGGAGGAGACACACCACGCAGACAGTGGAGGGGACACACCACGCAGACAGTGGAGGGGACACACCACGCAGACAGTGGAGGGGACACACCACGCAGACAGTGGAGGGGACACACCACGCAGACAGTGGAGGGGACACACCACGCAGACAGTGGAGGGGACACACCACGCAGACAGAGGAGGGGACAAACCACGCAGACAGTGGAGGGGACACACCACGCAGACAGTGGAGGAGACACACCACGCAGACAGTGGAGGGGACACACCACGCAGACAGTGGAGGGGACACACCACGCAGACAGTGGAGGGGACACACCATGCAGACAGAGGAGGGGACAAACCACGCAGACAGTGGAGGGGACACACCACGCAGACAGTGGAGGGGACACACCACACAGACAGTGGAGGGGACACACCACGCAGCGAAGGGAGCGTGTGTTGGTAACTCGGGGTGACCCATCAGATTCCAAAAGGAGCTTGGAAAAGTGGGTTTCAGAGGAATGACACCTTTAAGAAATGTGAAACAACACCTTCTGCTCTAACACATTTACTAAACGCATAAATGTCAAATGTAAAATGGTTTTGTTTAAATGTAAAACTGGAAAAACCTTAGCAAAATTACATGCAAGTCTATAGTAAAAGATAAATAATGCATGTATTTTTCTACCCAAGTATCGATATAGGGGGTAAATGTATGTTTTTGAAACAGAAAAACAAATGAAGGAAGTGTACATGGGTTATAAATAAATAAATATCTGTTTTCCTGTTTTGAATTTTCATCCATTTGTAAGAAAAAATAAAACACTGTCCCATTATGGTTGATGGGAGTGCTTGGTCAGAGGTCAGAGGTCAGGGGCTGTTTGATTATCTTTCCAGATACTTGTAGACTGTCTTCATTTTGGAGCTGAGGCCCCGCCCTGTGGCTCAACAATAGATGGATATGAAGCTACGATCAATCTCTCAGTGTATTGATTAGTGCTGGGTGACACACTTTTATTGATTTCATTTAATCATTTGGAAACAAAGGAACAGCTGGTTGTCTACAGTGTGCTACTGGGGTGGGGGTCCACGGACAAGGACGGACCGGGACCAAAAAATATTGGTGGTCAGATGGACAGTAGGCAAAATTCTGCATCAGTTTATCATTAGTGTGTAAAGTGTTGAACCCAAATGCAGCACTGGATCAACTGAAGAAAGAGGAGTGCAGGTGTGATCTAGACCAGTGTGTCCTGACACATTAGTGGGTCATGAGGGTCCATCAGGTGTGGCGTGAAAAATGACCTAATTTCACTTTATTAACGACATTATCGATACAACAGCACAAACCACTGATCCACTCAGACCTGTTGAGCTGTGGTTGTCTTTGTTCCATGGTTATTTCATTAATATTACTGTGTTCTTCATTGTTATTGAATACATTGTGTGTTGGTTCTATTAAAAACCCTCCAGATTGTTTTGTTTCCAGCTGTTTTTTCACGGTAGAAAAATGACTGTAGGTGGAACAACAGAGTTTACCGGTACTTCCTCATACATGTCCATGGTTCAGTCTCTCATTGGCTCAGAATGCATGAAGGAACACCCCCCCCCCTCGCTGTGTATGTATTTACCTTTACCCAGTTAGCATCCAGCTAGGTTTCATGCCGTTGCTTGTTCTGAAAACATGCAGGGGAAAAAAAACAGTCTTTATTTCCACACAGACACATGAACCAGTTTCATCCGCCATTTTTTTCCAGTTTGTGCAGCAGCTACTGTGGCGCCGTCTTCTCTTGTAGATGCTAATGCTAATGCTACTTCAGATTCACTGCTGGGGACAGGGTTTAACCCCACGTGGGTGACGCTAAAGTCCCTCTGACCTCTGGGTCCCTGGTTCCTGTTGTTGTTTAGTGTGAATGCAGTATGCAGCCAGTGGAGGTGATGAACCACTGTTAAAGGAGCATGTGTTGGTAAGTCTGGGTGAGCCATCACCATGGTAACGCTGGGTGAGCCATCAGATTCCAAAAAGAGAAATGTGGAAAAAGTGGTTTTCAGTGGAATGACACCTTTAAATTCCTGCAAGAGGGTCAGCTTTGTGTTTTACTCAACAGGCTCAGTTTTGCACTGAGTCAATGAAGAGCAGATTTACATTATATTTCAATAAATGTACTTTTTGTGAGTTTTTTTCCTTAGTGTGCCTTATGTTTCTAATGTAAAATATTTGCCGTGGCTCAAAAAGGTTGGGCAACACTGATCTAGACGATGGGTAAAGTTCATAGTGAACACAAACAACAGCAGGAAAGTAGAGCAAGAAGAATCAGGGAGGTGGAATAATAGTAATGGCCATTTTGTGAAAACACTGGTCACGTGACCCAAGTGTTTCATGAACCATGTGATGTCACCCAAACGATTCATGAACCACGGCTGCTTCGAAGGTGTTTCCCTGGAGGGTTCTGGTGTTAAAAGTGTTTTTAACGAACCACAGTCGAACACTGTTTCAACCTGTTTCCACAAAGTTTAAAAGAGATGGTGGTGGGTTTGAGAGAGGAGACAAAGAGGTTTTTGACAGTGAGGTATTGACATTTAAGAGACTTCGGTTTAATTGTTAGTTTGTGCAGATAGTTGAGATCACACTTTAGATTTATATAATCCCACTGACTCAGAGCAAAGCTTAGTTCCATAAAGTTAGTTAGTTCCCAAATGACTTCTATCAACTATTAGGCTTCTGTAGCAGGCAACAATTTTCAACAATTTGTAACAAGGGGAATTAACAGTTTAACAAAGTTGTATTGGATAACCATGAACTTAAACTGCCCATAAGATCAGTCTATCCTGACTGGTTTATGTCCTTTCAATCAAACCACAAACAGAAGGAGGAAAAAAAGGAGAAAAAAATCCACCTGTACAATTCCAATGTGACCAATTCAAAATGAACATTAGTGTTTTTGGTTATTACATTAGTGGTTAACAGGCAGGAGGTCAAAGGTTAACAGGCAGGAGGTCAAAGGTTAACAGGCAGGAGGTCTGGCCCATGATATAGTCCATGTGTTTTATTATGGATCAGTTCTTCAAAGACACTAAACTCTTCGTAACAGAAGCAGAAAAATAATTTCCTTCAGACATTTCAGGTTGTTGTTGTGTGTGTGTGTGTGTGTGTGTGTGTGTGTGTGTGTGTGTGTGTGTGTGTGTGTGTGTGTGTGTATTTCAACTATAATACATAAATCAATCTAAAAAAGCTGAACTTTTTTCTTAGGAGGTTCAAACACTCCTGAGAAAAACTGACAACTGCTCCTCCTCCTCTCTTCTCCTCTTCCTCCCCTCTCCTCCTTTCATCTCTTATTCTCCTCCTCCTCCTCCTCCTCCTCCTCCTCCTCCTCCTCCTCCTCCTCCTCTCCTTTCTTCTCTCTTCCTCTCCTGCTCCTCCTCCTCTCCTCCTCCTCCTCCTCCTCCTCCTCCTCCTCCTCCTGCTCCTCCTCCTCTCCTCCTCTCATCTCTTATTCTCCTGCTCCTCCTCCTCTCTCTTCCTCTCCTCCTCCTCCTCTCCTTTCTTCTCTCTTGCTCTCCTCTCCTCCTCTCATCTCTTACTCTCCTGCTCCTCCTCCTCTCCACCTCTCTCCTCCTCCTCCTCCTCCTCTCCTCCTCTTCTTCCTTCCTCTTCTCTGGTTGGAACTGACTTGATGCGCATAATAAATCATCTCTGCAAGATCTACCCCCCTCTTCCTCCTCCTCCTCCTTCTCCTTTTTTCTCCTCCTCCTCCTCTTCCTCCTCACCTCCTCCTCCTCCAGCCCACTCCCACTTCCACACCTCAGTCTCAGTCGTGCTGCTGGATCAGAAACAGGAGTAAAAAGATCGGATCCTGTGTTAACTGTGGATGTTTCTAATGTGATCCAGCAACAGCAAAAACAACGTGGGTGTTGTGCGTGCGTGCGTACGTACGTGCGTGCGTGCGTACGTGCGTGTGCAGGAGAGGAGTGTATGTGCGTGTTTGTCTTCTTTCTTTTTTAAATCGGGGAGTGGAGGCTGAAGAGGAAGAACAGCAGAGCTATGAACCGCCTCCTCCTGCCTTTACCCCCACCACTGACCACTGGATCACTGACCACCGGATCACTGACCACTGGATCACTGACCACTGGATCACTGACCACCGGATCACTTTCACCTGTATGAACGACCTTGCGGGGGCTTTTTCTTTTCTTCCATGGAGGTTTTTGCTTTTCGCTGCTGCTCTGCACATATTTACAGATAAGAAGAAAAGGTAAGAGGTAAAAAGGGGGGGGATGCCGGGAGCGCGCGTGCATGCACGATTGTAACCGTGCACGAAGCCCTGCAAGCATGAGCAGTACAGTCATTTATTTATTTCACCGATTAACAATGAAACGGGTGTGAGATTTAGATGCGCACGTGCGGCTCCTTTTTCCTCGGATTCTAACCGATTAACCGATTCATGAGTCATAATTGGTTAAAATAATTGGGATTTTTTTTTGTACTAAATAACGTGACGTGTCCTCCACCTGCAGCCAGTTCTTGCAAACGCGCTGGTTATTTTTGTATTTATTTTTTTTAGTATTTTTGTGAGCAGCGCGTGCAGTAGTTGTTGAAGGTTTTTGTTTGCTGGTTATTTTATTTAATTTATTTTGCTCGTGCAGTAGTAGTTTTTGGAGGTTTGCAGGTTGTGTTTTCCGATTATTTAATTTAATTTCGTATTTTTGTGAGCAGCTCGTGCAGTAGTAGTTTTGGAGGTTGTGTCTGCGGATGATTTTATTTTATTTTTCTGAGCAGCTCGTGTAGTATCAGTAGTAGTTTTGGGGGGTTTGCAGGTTGTGTTTGCATGCTTTTCTTTGTCAAACTCAGCTCCAGATGCAGTTCCAACAGTCACGTGGTTTCAGTTTTAGCTTCTACACTGAACCACCTGCTGTCAGTGTCATCACACAATGTAGGATTCAAGACAATGCACATGTATGTGTATAGCACATTTCATGTACAGGACAATTCAACGTGCTTTACATAAAATATATAGCACAATTAAAATGGATTAAAAGACAATTAAATTAAGAGACATAACATTTCTAAATAATTTCTTCCACACACACACACACACACACACACAGAGAGAGAGACGCCAGCATTAATTTGCAGTTATAACAACAGTTATGAGCATAAACACACATTCCCCTTATTAAAGTTCCCCTCATCATTAGCCCCACATATTCACTCCCATTTTACACTTTAAATAATAGCTAGTACCTCTGTTTAGTGTTCAGCCAACACTGGCATCAGATTCAACCTTTTCTATGGTTTTAAATCTACAACATAAATACAGTTTCACTTCAAATCTATTTGTAAAGATAATGATTTAATATTGAGTATGGACTGACTGATGAAAGAAGAAGCAGCCGGAAGGATTATTATTATTATTATTATTATTATTGTTATTATTATTGTTATTATTCTTAACAAGGACCCTCTGTTAAAGATGGTGTATTTTTTTATTAATTAATTAATTTTAAAATAAAAAATAAAAATCCTTTTTTTTTAAATAACATTTTAAAAAAGATGGTATATTGAAAGCAAAACAGAAGCATAGAACCTTTAGAAGAGTTGTGGCAGTGTGTGTGTGTGTGTGTGTGAAAACACACACACACACACATGGAAGTGTATATAATTTGAGTGTGTGTGTGTATTCAGCAGGTAATTATGTGGTGGTTAAAACACACTGTCAGAATATCTCACATGAATGCAGCTCAGCCCTTCAAAATAAGAGTCCACTCCCACTCTAACAGCTGGGCTATTTGTTCAACCAGCATGTTTCTGCCGTGGAGGTGCATGTGTGTGTGTGTGTGTGTGTGTGTGCGTGTGTGTCAGTTAACACAGCGGTGTGTCAGTAGAATGCAGTCGGTATCATCCTAAGTGAGAGTGATTCACCTTCTGAAGATTTATCACCACCTTCTGTCGTTATTTTCGCCATCATCCATGAGTACACACTGTGTGTGTGCGTGATGGGGGGGGGGCTTCTGCAGTGTTGATCATTATAGTCCTAAAAAAAACGTATAAAGTAAAATTCTAGGGGTGGGAGAAAAAAATCGATTCACATATGTATCGGGATTTTTTATTTCATGATTTTTCGATGGATTTTTTGTTAAAAAATGTATCCCCCCCAAAATTTTTAAAAATTATTCATTTTAAGCCGGGTGGGAAAAAAAATACTGCTTTTAAAGACCGTAGACGACTGTATGAGTCACTCAGATGTATAATATGTGTCATGGAATAGACATAATAGCTTATTGTCGTATTAGCTTCAACAACACACCAGTGTTAAACAGCATTAACTTATGCACAGATAAACAATACACTATGATAATATCTATTGTGTGAGCACACCAAACGTATTCCTAGCAATTGTATGTCTATACTGTTGATATGGCTAAATAAACTTGAACTAAACTGAACTATTCAACTGTATTATTATTATTAATCTGACCTTGTGTCATTTACACACAGTAATAAACCAGGAGGATATGAATTAGAGTTGGAAAAAAACAGGGTGATTAGCAACAACACGCTAATTCTAAATATGGAGGTGGTGCGTTCAGGACCGTCGTAACATCTCTGGTGCGTTCAACAGCGTAGGATATCTGAAAACTTAGAGAAAATTAGTTGTTCCAGAATAAATATAGTTAAACAATCAACAATAATTAAAGTGTGTGATGTTTGTAACAGAAGGAAAGAGCAGAGCTGGACATGTACACTTTAAAGTTCACTTTATTATAAAGTCTGTTCATTTAGAGGCTCCTGTTTGTGTTGTGTGCAGATAAATGGAGCAGTTTACTTCCCAAAGTCTGGTTCAAATATATTACTGCTGAATAAATCTGAAGTGACTCACATATGATGGGCATTTTTGGGGGGGAAATACGGCTCCTAATATGATCTGTAGGATCATCATTCAGCTTTTTCACCTGGTCTGGTGTTGAAAAGGAAAGTGAAAAATCTGGAATATGGAAGAATCGCAATTTAAATTCAATCGGCACACAAAAAAATCGTAAGAATTGAATCGGCATAAAAGCATATTGTCCCAGCCCTATAAAATACAATGGCGATACATGGTGAACAATAATGTGGGTGATTCCGTGATACTGTAGTAGGAATGGGCGGTACGGCCAAAAATGTATATCCAAGTATAATTTCAGCCACTGGCGGTATACAGTATATATCCCAGTGTAGCACTTTTGTTGGATACTATACATAAATATTAAAGTATAAATGACAGCAGAACCGTTTGTTAGTGGTCCTATAGCTCCACATGCAGTCTTTCATATTAGTGCAGACTTTCTTCATATTCAAAACACAACACATCTCAATGGTAGCAATCACTGTAGCAGCACTTAGCATGCTAACGTTAGTGAAATTGCTAATGAAACTGTTTGTAACTCTGAACAGTCGTTTTAGTTGCTAACACCAGCTAGATACCATGACTAATAGTAACTCAACTGGATATAGTAACATACACTTATTAAAGGAGTCATTTCATGGTTGTTTCATTAATATTGTTGTTCTTCATTTTTATTGTGTGTTGGTTCTATTTTTTTTTTAAAAAAAGGGTCTGAATTGTTTTGTTTCCAGCTGTTTTTAGAGGTAGAGGTAGAAAAATGACTGGAAGTGGAACAACAGATCTTACAGGTACTTCCTCATACATGTTCATGACACAGTGATGAGGTGTCTGTGATTGGCTCAGAATATGTGAAGGAGCACCCCCCCTCCCTCCCCTCTGGCTCTGTGTGTGTTTACCATCCCAGAGTAACATCCAGCTAGGTTTGGTGACGTCACTTGTTTTGAAAACGTGCAGTAAAAAAACAGGCTTTATTTCTACAGAGACACATGAACCAGTTTGATCTGACATTTTTTTCCAGTTTGTCCAGCAGCTACTGTGGCACCGTCTTCTCTTGTAGATGCTAATGCTAATGCTACTTCAGATTTGCTGCAATGGGGGATGGGTTTAACCCCACATGGGTGACACCAATCTCCTTGTAACCTGTAGTGGACAGACTTTTTCTGAGTCGCTCGTTTCTGTGTTGTTTTCGATGAATGATGGTAAAGCAGGGGTGTCAAACTGTGGTCCTCGAGGGCTGGTGTCCTGCATGTTTTAGATGTTTCCCTCTTTCATTCCACCTGGAGGCCATTGCATCATTATCAGTCTGATGAGGAGCTGATTATTAACTCTTTAAGTGTCAGTGCTGATGCATTCTGAATGGATGATTTAGTTTAAATATTCAGAAAAAATCAATCATTTTCCTTTTAGTTTTGTGCATGGAAAAGGTGCAAAAAGAGTTTTTTTTAATTTTATTTAAACATTTTTTAAACGCAAAATTTAAAGTGCTGGGATCAAATTTCAATACTGCTTTTCTCCATTCGAAACTTTGTATTACTGCCATCTACAGGATGGACAGTAGAACAGTATGGCAAAAATCTCTATTGTGGACAAAAAAAATTCTTCATAATCTATGATACCTTATATACCACCCTTTCCTAATGTTACGATTCACCAAGTCCAGTAAGTGAAGAGGAAACATGTGCATTTATGACGACTATCAACATTTTAATCAGATTAAACAAAGAGTCACTTTGGATTAATTTCAATTAATCATGATTAAATATTAATTTTTAAACTATATTAATTGCATTTCATTTTTTGTGAGCAGACAGACTCAATAAAGAAGTGACGGCCGTGGCTCAGTTGGTAGAGCAGGTCGTCCATTCACCAAAGGGTTGGCAGTTTGATTCCCGCTCTGTCCTAGTCAGTCCTTTGTGTCCTTGGGCAAAGACACTTCACCCTCCTGCCTCCAGTGTCAGTCACACAGGCGTATGAATGCGTATGACTGTTCAGTGGTGGTCAAAGGGGCCGTAGATTAAAAATGGCTGCCACGCTTCTGTCAGTCTGCCCCAGGGCAACTGTGACTACTAATGTAGTTTACCACCACCAGAGCGAGCATGTGAGAGTGAATGAATAATGGATCACTAATGTAAAGCACTTTGGGTCCCTTGAAAAGTGCTATAAAAATCTAATCCATTATTATTATTATTATTATTAGTAGTAGTAGTAGTATATGTGCACTGGATGTGTTTGTCCAAACTAGGCAATGCATTAGCCTAGTGTTAGCATTAGCCTAGTGCAGGCATAGGCAAACTATGGTTATATGCGGCCCATTAAGCTTTTCAATCCAGCCCACCAAACTTGAAGAATATTATATTTTTATATAATAATAAACCTTGTTGTTTTGTTTTTCCACTAGATGGCGCACACTAGAAACATTGACCTGTGTTGAGGTGTGGTGTATTCTTCCACATTTGTGATTTACTCTTTGACCCATCAGCTCTTCTGTAAAGATGAGTGGAGATAAGAAAAGAAAAGTAGACAGAGTATGTCCAGTCTTTAATAAGGAGTGGACATGGAATTATTTTTACATTTTTTTACCGAACGCAGATCAACTGCTGTGTCAAGAGTCTGTGGTGGTTTTTAAAGACTATCTAACTATGCTAACTATGCTAACTATGCTAACTATGCTAGCAAGCAGTCAACGAAAGGACAGGAAGCTTCTGCTCAGAGTTTGGCAGCTAATTTACAAACTCACTGCCGCTGAAGCATCAAATACCAAGTAAAGTTTTATGTTGTCCAGTAAGTCTGAAGGAGAGTTTTTAAAAGAATGTATGGTGGAGACAGCAGGTGTCTGGACAGATGAAGATATAACCAGAACACTGTAAACCCAAACGTTCAGAATAATTAAATATATTCAGTTGTGAATACTCAAACTTTCAGAAATAGTACTACTAACTCAAATGTATTAAGTTGCTGTATAAGTACTTCCAACTTATATATTTTTTTAAATTAAAGGAGTCATTCCATGGTTATTTAATTAATATCGTTGTGTTCTTCATTATTATTGAATTCATTGTGTGTTTTGGTTCTATTTAAAAAAAAACATCCAAATTGTTTTGTTTCCAACTCTTTTTCACAGTAGAAAAATGACTGAAGGTGGAACAACAGAGTTTACGTTACTTCCTCATACATGTCCATGACGCTGTTATGGGGCATCTCTGATTGGCTCAGTATGTGTGAAGGAACACTCCCCCTCCCCTCTGGCTCCGTGTGTGTGTTTACCATCCCAGAGTAACATCCAGCTAAGTTTGGTGCCATCGCTTGTTTTGAAAACGTGCCGTTTTTCACCAGTTTGTGCAGCAGCTACTGTGGTGCTGTCTTCTCTTGTAGATGCTAATGCTAATGCTACTTCAAATTCACTGAAATGGGGGACCCCACGTGGGTGACGCTAATGTCCTTGTGACGTGTGGTGGACAGACTTTTTCTGAGTGTCTCGTTTCTTTGTGTTGTTTCCTATTAATGATGTGGAGGGGACACACCACGCAGCAAACACAGCATGTGTTGGTAACTCTGGGTGACCCATCAGATTCCAAAAGCAGCATGGAAAAGTGGTTTTGAGAGGAATGACACCTTTAAGGGGACCTATTGTGGATATAAGTGAACATAACTTAAAACATAGATGAGGTTCAACTGAGTGGAATTAAATCATTAAATGCTGTGAATGATATTGTTCTGTTATTTCTATTGTTTCAAATAAGCATGATTGAAAAAAATGAACTTAACTGATGTAGTGGATGATGAAATACAATTTTAGATCAAATATCTATCATTTTGTTCAGGGGCGGCTGTGGTTCAGTTAGTAGAGCGGGTCGTCCAATGACTGAAGGGTCAGAGGTTAACGTCCCAGCTCTGTCTGTCCAAGTGTCCTTGGACAAAGACACTGAACCTTGACTTAGTCTCCCAGTACGACTAACAGAACCTTAGAATACTAAGTTAATAAGTAATGTTTTAATTTAAGTATACTTTAATAAGCATCTACATTTTAAGTTTTGGAAAATTAAATTTTTTGTAACTTCACCAACTTAAAATAATTGAGGCAATCTGTCTTGTCTTAAATTGTCTTAAAATTTTTGGGTTCTGCTCACTTATTGAGGTTTAAAATGTGACTTAAATAAAAAGGTTTATTGTATTATTATATTCAATAGCACTGGATAGAACTGACGACATATCTATGTTATTTTTTTTTCCTCTTATGAGATGGATGACCAAAACCCTAACCCTTTATAACCCTAACCCATTAGCCTAGTACTAGCATTAGCCTAGTTCTAGCAGAATCCCCAACTAACACATGCTTCATATTTTTAATGTGGTATTTTAGTGCTTTAGTGAAAAGTCTGTGTTGGGTTTGTTTGTTTAATTTCGAACTAAATGTTTGACTTCTGTTCACGTCTAACAACTCATACTGTAGTTCATCCATGTTTGTCAAGATTCTTTTGGAGGAAAATCATCTGATCAACATGATCATGTCTCAGAACACTGGGTTACACTCACACTAGAACCCCTGCTGGGATGAAAACTGGTGCTGGTTTATTAACATTAACCCTGTTTACGGGATTTTGTATGCCTGTTTATTCCAGAATAAAGGTTCATTCCTCTTTCAGATGAACCATGTAAACACCTGATTACCTGTGCCAAGAAGGTTATGTTTTTGCCAGAGTTTGTCTGTCTGTCTGTCTGTCTGTTAGCAAGATAAATAAAAAAAAAACTTCTGGATGGATTTTGATGAAATTTTCAGGTCAGGTTGGTGATGGAGAGATCTGGAAATGAAAATCATGATAAAAAGTAAAAATGATGAAATAAAAAGCCAAAATTATGAGAGAAAAAGTTAAAATCATTAGCCTAGCCTAGCAGTTCTATCCCTATTCATTCCATGTATGGGTCTAGTGGTGCTTCATAGTCAGGGGAGGCGGGGCTAAAAGGTTGTCTTTCAAATCCTCTGTATGCAATAGGACGGTACTACAACCAATCAGTGTAATCTTTAGGATGACGTAGTTAGAGCGCCGGAAAGTTGACGGAGGAGTCCGGAGAAAGTTAGGAATGACTAAACAAAATGGTGGATTATGGAGCTGAACGACTGTTGTCGCTTCTGTAAAAAGAATTTAAAGATTGTTGACGTTTTCTCACATTCTTCACTCATCTGTGATAAAAGGAAATCTACACCTGTTGTTGTTCTTCTTCTGTGGTTGTTTACGCTTGTTTCTCTCCCAATCATCGCAGCGTCACTTTGTTAGACCCGCCCTCTGACTCTATACTTCACCGTGATTGGTCGACCAGTTTCAGGGAAATCTAGACAAAAGTTACATTGAGTGAAACTAGACTACTACTGTAGAACATTAGATTTACTGATGCTAGGAGGAGCTAGCGCGGCTAGGCTAATGATTCCCAGTTTTGTTGTGATTTTTTCCTTTATTCCCACCGTATCTTTGTAAAATTTTAACTGTGTAATTGTTGTTTGGAATCAAATCAAGTGCCAGAAAACATCTGATTTTTTTAAGAGCCCAAAATAAAACCTACTGGGTCAAAGTTCAAATAGTTGTTGTACAATGTGTTCCAGTTCACAGTCCATGTTCAACATCCTAAAATAATGGACATTCTGAGTGTCTTCAATTCACACTGTCTGTCTTTTCTGTTATTCCACCAGTTTTGACCCTAAAACACAGTAAATCTAAACACAAACACAGACTCACAGCTGCACATTTACCTGAAATAATGTCACAGCAACATAAAATTCTGCACATTTTTGTTCATATTAGTGCAGTTTTAGTAGATTTTTTTTCTCTATTTTTGAGGCACTTTATTGTATTCATAGGGTATTGTAGTCTATGTTATTTTATTTTAATTGTTTTATACCCATTCTTTTATCTACATTTTCTGTATTTTTAATGCATTTCACTATATTTTTAGAGAATTGTAGTCGATTTTTGTACACTTTAGTCAATTTCTAGTAAATTCTTCTCTATTTTTAGGCATTTTACTATATTCATAGGGTATTGTAGTGCATTTTATTTCATTTTAATCATTTTATTCCCATTCTTTTATCTGCACTCCAAACAGTTAAGGAAGAACAGCTGCAGTTTTCATTTTTCCAGAGTTTATTTTTCAGCTCTTTGATACAGAATCACGTCAGAACATTCTTTTGTCTGGATGTTACTGGATTTTGGATAATTTTACATCATTTTTCTCTATTTTTAATGCATTTCATTTTATTTTTTAGTAAATTTCTGGATATTTTTGTTCACTTTAGTCCATTTTTGGAAAATGTTTCTCTATTTTTCAGACATTTTACTGTATTCATAGGGTATTGTAGTCCATTTTATTTTATTCTTATTCTTTTATTCCCATTCTTTTACGTGGACTTCACTGGATTTTGGATAATTTTACTGGATTTTTCTCTATTTTTAGTGCATTTCACTTCACTTTTTAGTGAATTGTTGTGGATTTTTGTTCCCTTTAGTCACTTTAGTATATTTTTCTCTATTTTTGAGGCAGTTCATGGTATTCATAGGGTATTGTAGGGCATTTTATTTTATTTTTTATTCTTTTATCTGCACTCCAAACAGTTTAGAGAAGAACAGCTGCAGTTTTCCTTTTTCCAGAGTTAATTTTTCAGCTGTTTGATGCAGAATCATCTCAGAACAGTGAAGGGTTAATATAAAGCACTTTAGATTCACTCTGCATTGGTGGACGTGTGTGTCTAACTGCTGTGTTATTGCTAGATCTTCATTGTGTGTATGTTTGACATTTCATAATTGCATCATTACTCGCTCACTCTCCTTTTTCAAGACGAGGGTGCATCGCAATTTGTAACACATGCTATGAGACGACAGACACTTGCCCTTGATTATGGACCCGGGTGGAATGGTTTCCTCATCAGCCTGTCTTGATTCACCCCGGCATGTGGGGAGACACATGCTGCTGTGGGTGAATCTAATTGATTGGATGGCGCCCAATTCTCAGGTCCAAGTCCCGTCAGGCAGCCGCAGAGCCGATCCGTCCAAGTGAAGGATGAGCCTCGGCGTGGGTCCCTCCCGTAATAGATTGGCGTGGGTTTCCTCCCATATGCCTCTGGTTTCATCCTCTGACACAGGGTTGGTTCTGTTCAATGTGGTGCTCTAGGCAAACACTGGGCCAACACTGGGTCAACACTAGGCCAACACCGGGCCAACACTAGGCCAACACTAGGCCAACACTAGGCCAACACTAGGCCAACACTGGGCCAACACTAGGCCGACTCTAGGCCGACACTGGGCCAACACTAGGCCAACACTAGGCCGACACTGGGCCAACACTAGGCCGACTCTAGGCCGACACTGGGCCAACACTAGGCCAACACTAGACTAAACCTCTTTCCTGTATGTGGAATTCTAAATGATCATCTGTAAACATAGTGTCCTACATCTGATGGAGTCCATACTGAGTGGCCATGAATAATCACTGTCAATGTTAAGTTGAATGCTTTTAGTGTATTTTCCACACTATAAGGTGCACTGTCATGGAGGGTGAGGTGAAGGGAAGGACTCAAATGCACAGTGCTGAAGGAAAAAATAAGGAAACCAGACCAAACAAAACCTGGGTGTTGATCAGCCAGAGTCCATGGTGTGAAAATTGTCCAGGTTATTGTGGCAAGTGAAATGTGTCTGGGTTATGGAGGTGACAAAGCTGAATTGTCCCGCACTGGCAACTTCAAGCTTCACTGCTTAAATATTGCAGATTAGCAACTACTTAGAGCAGCACGGTGTGGGACCAGGTGGATCTGGAGAGCACTGGGGGAAAGGTCACTGGAGGAGAGGTCGTGACACGCACTGTCAATGAATGGTTTATTTATTTTTTTCGTATATAAGGTACATTAAGTGAAGCTAAACAGTCACAAAACTCTCAACCTTATTGAGTTGTAACACAGAACAAAACACACTTTTATCCTGCTAAATCAAACCTTAACAGTCCAAATTCTGAGATAAAAATGTCATTTATGTCATTAAAAAGTCAAAATACTGCAGTAAAAAGCCAAAATTATGCGATTAAAAAGTCCAAATTTTGTGGATAAAAAGCCAAAATTATATGATAAAAAGTAAAAATTTTGCAGAGAGAGAAAAAAAAGCTAGCTAGCTGTCATCTGTGTGCTTTCCGTAAGGTGATCTGTGTATTCCATGACCCATATGATACATCTGAGTGACTCATACAGTCTTCTACGGTCCTAGTTAATTTATTGTTGTATGTATGATATTTATTATACCGAGTGTTACAGACCACAGTGAATAAATCGTCAATGAGGACATCTGTATTCCTTTAATCGGAACAACAACCCCACTACTTTCCACTATAAACCATGCTCTCCATTTTAATGTTTATCTCAAATGACAAACGACCTGACCAACCGCAACCCGAATATTATTACAAATATTTTTCAATGAACTGTAACTGCGGGTGACCGTGGGCACCCGCTCACTTCATGTCAGTTCGAACATCACTGCAACACACAATGAATTCAATAACGATGACGAACACAACCATATTAGTGAAATAACCATGGAATGAGTCCTTTAACTAAACTATAAACGATGTTAAAGCAGTCCTTGTACATATTGGCTGTTTGCATGTTTGTTCGGCTAAAATCCTCCATCCAGGTAACTGACCATGAGCCTGGCTCCATATTTGGAGGTGGGTCTCCAGGCACCGCCCATGGGTGCCCACTGCTCCTTAGAAGGATGGGTTAAATGCAGAGGACACATTTAATTTACAATTGTATGATGACAATAAAGTACTATCTTATTTATATTTGTGGTCAGGACACAATTATGAAACAAAAAAGAAAGAAAGGGAACAAATGCAGACGTTAACATCAACTGTATGAGCTGGATGAGCAGCTGTTTGTTTACAGGAGGTTCATCATCCCATAATTTGAAAAGCTCTGATTTTATTTACGTATTTATTTTTTTTCTTTTTCTTTTATTTATTTCTTTTATTTATATTTTTTTATTAAAAAAACTAAGAATATATCTGGTTTATTGTGTTTATTTTGGACGTTACTTGCATTTTGGTGTTTGATTTGTTAATTTTTTTTGGTGTTTTACATGTTACTTCTCATTCAAACAGGTTGATCGCCCCTCTCTCTCTCTCTCTCTCTCTCACTCTCTCGGACGACACGAGTGCCCATTTCGACGCTTATTGGATGAGAGTCGCTTTTGCCCTTGGCTGCCAAAGATGACGTTGCCATGGAAACAGCTTCTACTGTTATCAATCATGGACTGTCTGGCAGGTAAAGCCCCTTTTTATGAGAAATGATTCTTTCAGATGTGGAAGTTTAGTGGTGCCAGATGATGTCGCTGTCAGGAATGATGGGATGGAGTCGTTTTAAAACAACACTCCTTAATATTGACTTCCATTCATAACGTACACACACACACACACACACACACACACATAAACACACATACACACACTGTTGTTTTTCACTGTTTCTACCTTTGTTCCCCCAAGACATCAAGTACAAAAAGCTTAAACAACACATTAGCTATGTTTACATTATGTTTTTTTTCCAAATATGTTTATTGAGCTTTTTTTGTTTGTTTGTTTTCTTAAACATACATATAACATAACAATACTCAGTACAACATTGGTCTATGCAGTCTGTGCACATGTACATTAAAGACAAAAGTACATAAATGTGTATATATATATATATATATATATATGTATGTGTGTGTATATATATATATATATATATATATGTATGTGTGTATATATATATATATATATATATATGTATGTGTGTATATATATATATATATATATATATATATATAAATATAGCAGGACTGATAGAAGTGGCGGTTGGAACCCGTTAGCTCTTAGCTTAGCTGTAAATCCACCACGACAGCCATGGTGCTGCTTCCTCCCACAGAGGCTCCACCTCCGATGCCTCTGGAGGTGGAGCCTCTGTGGGGGGAGACGCCGCTGTAGGACGCTGGATCAGATCGTCGTAGCAGACCCAGGTTGTGTAGAACGGTCCGTGTCTCCAGGTTTGAGGAGTCCAAGTTTTGAACAGTTTTCCTTCAGCTGATGATAGTGTGTGGGTCATATACTCTTCTGCACCGTTGGGCTCAACTGTTGATCCTAACAGCGCTGGTCTAGGTGGAGAAATGAGCGTTAAAGCGTCTGTGTTACCATGGAGACACAGCAGCCGCAGACAAACAGGGCGACACCATCGACCTGTTTACTGTCATTTTATAAAACGTACTGTAATAAAGTTTAAATGAACACACTGAGAAAAACTGAGGAAACAACAGTAACTGATGAATGAGGGTCAAAGGTCAATGAAAAGCATCATGGGTAGCTCCCTCATAGCCAATAGGATGATACTTACAGTAAGTATGTGACGTATTTACGTACGTTACATAGTTATGTATAGTAATATACATACAGTACTGTATTTATGTCTCGGAGGTTTCAGTTTCCTTTTGTAAATAGAATTTTGTTTCGTATTCAAAGACGAAAAAGATTGAGGTAAAGCTTTTTCGTAACTTTAATTTTTCGTTAGTATGTAGACGTATGACTGTATTTGTGTTGTAACAAAGCATCTGCAGACGTTTGAAAAGGTTTTTCCTGGGGTTTTTTAACAGAGTGTCTGGACAGCAGCTCGTACCACGGCCCCAGGTGGAGGATGGAACCAGGCGACCTGTTCATCCCTGTGGACGCCATCGAAGAAGAAGCCACTCTGAGCTGTGACGCTAAAGGAAACCCCGCCCCTCAGTACAGGTAAGATGAGCACCACTTTTTTAGTCCAATGAGCTACTGCCATTGTTGTCCACAATTCACTAAAATCACTTCTCCTTCATTTCTGAACAGATTTAAATTCTGATTGATTCTTTAGGTAGATCTAAACACTGGGAACAAACCGATCACTTTGTTTGTCAACATTTGCCTTTGGAAACAATTTGTTTATTTATACTTTATACTATATTTATACTTTGTTTATTTTTCCAGTCTGTCACTAAAACCTCTACTCTTTCCTCAGTTCTCAATAGATTTAATTTCCCATTGATTCACTGAGTTCAGTATAAATCCAGATCAATGAAAGTAATTGATCCAATATTAGTTTCTATCCATAACCTCCTGTGCATCATTAACATCTTTAACCACAGTCATATGTCATTACCCAGTTACCTACTGTTGTTCAGTCAAATGTTACCCCAGAAGAGCTTTGGGGCTTGTTGGGGTTTTGAACCCCCAACCAGACCTCCAAGGCAACTGTGCCTGGAAGGCACTCCCTGCCCCCAGTGGCTCTAGCCAATCATAGCACTGGAAGTAGATTTTTGTATTTGCGCTGCACTGACTTATAGTCAATGAAAAACATGAATTTCCAAGGTTGTCAAACGAATGTTATTCAATTACTTAATAATATATTAATCAATATTAATCATACAAGTGGGCAATACACGTTACCTTGAAATCGTTGAATGTGGAGATGTGGGAAGTTTAATGATAACACAATAGGATAATAATGAAGCTGTGCTTGAAATGTCTTCAAATCTTCATTAATCTATCGTTGTTGTCAATGAATATTCGTGTCAGTCACTGTTCACTTACTGTAGCAATCAAATAGAACCAGAATGTGACGAAGATAGAAAATAGATCCATTATAGCCAGGGCTGAACATGGACATTTGAAACATTCAGGGCTGAGCAAGCAGCCTCAGCAGCAGTCAGGGAGTAGGGAAATAGTTTTAAATGTTTACCTGGGGATAACAAGTCATTATTTAGTATAAGTTTAATTTTCAGGACATGTACAACCAGATTTGGGACAACGGCTTAAAATTTGGGAATGTCCCGAATTTTTCGGGACATCATCAATCACAGCTGTGAAGCCCTGATGAACACAGGGACATTGAAAGTATTGGGTTTTTTTTGTCTGGCTTCCTGGCTGCGTGGGGCCGTTGGCCCCCTTGTGGGGGGGTGATGCTGGTGGTGGTGGGGGGAAGAGGTGGGGGTTGGTGGGGGCTGGGGTGGGCGGGTTGGGGTTATGGTGGTGGGTTAGTCCTCATACCCTGGGCCGCCTGGGTCAGTCTTAGTGTGCTGGGGGGGTCTGTAGCTGCTCCCTCTTGTTTCCCGGGTTTGCGTCGTTCACGGTGGCCCCGGTGGCTCTCTGGGGGGCGGGGCCCTGTGGCTCCTACGGCCCGGGGTGAGGGGCCCTGTTGGCTTGGCCCTGCCTTGCCGTGATTGCTGTTCTGGGCTTCGGGGTCCTTCAAACTTGTATGTTTGATCGGGTCTCGCCAGCTACTGCCGAGTCCCATTTTAGTGAATGATGGGACCTGCCAGAATGTGCTGAGAATCTCTCCAGAATCTCTACCCTAAACTCATTCTCTTTTGCACTAGTGTCCTCTTCTGGCCTATTCTATTCCATTTTATTCTATTGCATCCTATTTTATACTATCAAGTCATCCACAGTTATGGTGCTCACTACCGTTTTGTTTAATTATTTATTTATTTATTTATTTATTATTTATTGAATCTCTTTTTCTTTTGTGCTGTTTTGGTTTTCTTCGCTTTTTTTCGATTTATTTATTTATTTTTATTGATGGACAGTTAATAGTTGGGAATAACACACCACCTTACAATCTTTAACTGCAATAGCACCGCCTGTTAATTTCTATCCCTGTTCGTCCTGTCCAGTCTTTGTTTCCCCCACACATCACTGAGGTGTAGCACTGCCCTCCCTGGCTTATAATAGAGAGTTCTAATAAAGGATGTCTGTTCAGCTTTCAGGGAGGACCGCTGATGGTCACACACATGCACTAAATATTAAAATATTTGGCTGCAAGACTAAAATATGCATTGATCTCAAATAATGCTGACCCCCCCCCCCCTTTGTGGAGTTAAACAATGAGAACAAATGCAGACAAATAAATTAAAGAAGGGAAAGAAAAAAAAAGAAAGTATTGTTTTGGGTTTTTTTTTAACTCAGTTTAATTAAAGTTAACATTATTTTATTCTGCTAATTTATTATTATTATTATTATTATTATTATTATTATTATTATTATTATTATTATTATTATTATTATTATTATTATTATTCCATTCCACAGTCCTGCGGTGTTGTGGAACCCTATTGTAATCACTCTGATTTTATTTATTTATTTTTTGCCTTGTTTTTCTTCTCCATTAAAACTGTTGCTGCAGCCTAAACTGTACAATGTTTGAAAAAGATCTTTGGGGTCTGGTCCAGACTGTGGAATGCAAATGCTTGAGGACTGGCCCAGGTTCTGATGACGAGGTTGGGTTTAGCACCCGTTCATAACTGGCTGCACTTCTAGTTATTATTATTGTTATTGGAGCATCAGAGTTTTGGCAGCAGCTCAGATGTCCAGCACAAAGGGTGAAAAGGGTGAAATTTGATCCCAGGTGAATAAATAAATGTCTTGGTCAGAAAAGAAGCTGACGTGAAAAACCTTTTGTTTGGGTAAATCCACTGGAGGACTATTTTTCTTTCTCCAGCGCTGTGAGGAAAACCGATAATGGCCGAGTTTATCAATACTTTGGTCTTTAATTATTTGGCTCCGGGGCTCATTTAGTCCTGAGCTTCACTTCCATTCATCATCATGTTTTCAACTCCAGTCAATTCTTGGTATTACAATAATATGTTTTCCCACTCATGGACTCATTTCACCTCCACCTCCACCTGACTCATTTTTGGCATTGACATATTGCATCATCACAGCAGGTTGTCATAGCAACGCATGGCAATGCATTGATTCATTTCCTCTACTAATTTGTTTTATTTGATCTGAAATGCCTTTATTTATCCCCTGGGGACTGTAGCTGATCCTGTATTCCACTGTTGGCACTGACTCTAATCTGATTAATTTTAAATTAATGTATTATATTCTAAGATAATTCATCTTAAACTAATTTAATGTAATAATCCAATTAAAACATGATCTTCAGTTTGATCTGAAATGGAGCAGAATTTAATGATCAGGACTTTTTTATTTAACAGCGTGTGTAAAAGTTTCTTCTTCATCCAGATCAAATACTGTAATTATCATCACAGTTTTATACAAACCCCTGTCTTTCTTATAAGTAGCTGAAATTACATCTAAGGCACTGGTTCACCATGGCAACGGCTGACAATCAGCTGATAGAAAATGTAATGTGTCAGTGTTAATGTCAGTGTCAGTGTTGGACTTGTGCTTTTGAATGAATTCAGATCCAAACCCAACATTTCTAGTTCATGTGGGAAATGTTTCAAAATGAATAAAACTATTAAAAAAATACAAATAAAGCAGGATTTGAGTCATTTAAGGAGAATTTAACAACAATTTTAACTGTTACTGTTTAAAAAAAACTGTTAAAAACTGTTTAAATAAAAAAACTATTAACTGTTAAAAAAAACTGTTTAAAAAACTGTTAAAAAAACTGTTAACTGTTAAACACAGTGACAGAACTAGTGTTTTCTTTTAGAAACTGGATAACAACCATTAAAATAAGCGTTGCCAGGTAACCCCCCACCACCACCAACACCACCCGTCACAAATGGCTCAATCGCTTATCATTGTTAACATGTTGTTGATTACCTTGACCTCTGACCCCAATTTAATGGGCACTATACTGGACCACTTGAATCTGAATACCCTTTGTCATTACAAGTGTGTGTGTGTTTGTGTGTGTGTGTGTGTGTGTGTGTGTGTGTGTGTGTGTTCTTATCTTTATAGGGACATTGATATGTTTGCACATTCACACTATGGGGACCAAACTTCAGGTCCCCAGGAGGGTTAAATATAAATAAAGGCCCCCACTAGTAAAATAGAAATGATGTGACTATAAATGCATTATTTTTTCCCCCCAGAATTCCCCATAAAGCATGAGGAGAAACCAGTGTAAAGTGAAACCTGTATTTTTCAAAGGTGTGTTCGTATGTGAATATATTTATGGTTTGATGTGTTGAGGTAACCAGAGTTAAAAAAAATAAAATGAATAAAAATTCTGTAAAAACAACAGTAGACTGTATTTTCCACACTATAACGCACACTGTGAATAAATGGTTTATTTGTTTTAGGTTATTCATATATAAGGTCCATTAAGTGAAGTAAAATTCTGAGATAAAAAGTCAAAATCACAAGATAAAAAAGTCTAAATCATTACATAAAAAGCCAAAATTATGTAATAAAAAGTAAAAAAAAAAAAACAACCCACAAAGTTCCAACGTCCCTGTGTTCATCAGGTTCTCACAGCTGTAATGTCTTGTTATCAACAAAAGGAGTCATTCAATAGATGATAAAATCAACCTGTGTGTGTGTGTGTGTGTGTGTGTGTGTGTGTGTGTGTGTGTTTAAAACAGTGTGAATGGTATAGGAAGCCCCCAAAGCTCTTCTGTGGTAACATGTGAGTGAACACCAGTAGATAAGTGGGTAATGACATGTTACTGTGGTTAAAGATGTAAATGATACGCAGGAGGTTGTTGGTTCAAACTAATATTGGGACAATTACTTTCTGATGAATCAATCAGAATTGAAATCCATTCAGAATTGAGGGAGAAGTGATTTTATTGAATTGTGGACGATGGACAAAATGCGATGGCAACGGCTCATCGTGACTTCGTCCGAATGAGCTAATCATTAGATAAAAAAGTCAATAATCCACTAAGCACAACCAGAATTAATCCATATAAAAGTTGCACTGTGGTTTTTGGAGAAAACTCAAGTATTTTAAATGCACCTTATGTTCTGGAAAATACTGTATATATATTTTTTACAGTGCAGTCTTGTCACTCACAGCTCATATTTCCATTAAATGCTAAATATTCTGCTCTTCTATAGTTATTTTCCACCTTAATGATTCAAAGTGCTTTACATTAGCCTCACATTCACCCATTCACACACACTCCTACACCAGTAGGTTTCTAAGGTTCTGTCAGTCCTACTGGGTTCAGTGTTTTTGCTCAAGGACACTTTGACATATGGACAGTCGGACCACTGACCTTTCAGTCATTGCACGACCTGCTCTACCAACTGAAGGAGGAGGGGAGTGTCCTGTTAAAACACTTAAAACAGAAGGTGAATGGCCTCCTACTGCAGCTGTGAACTGCAGGACGTGGTCACATGGTTAGACAACACGTGGTCACATGGTCAGACAACACGTGGTCACATGGTCAGACAACACGTGGTCACATGGTCAGACAACACGTGGTCACATGGTCAGACAACACGTGGTCACATGGTCAGACAAAACATGGTCACATGGTCAGACAACACGTGGTCACATGGTCAGACAAAACATGGTCACATGGTTAGACAACACGTGGTCACATGGTCAGACAACACGTGTTGCTAAAACGAGCGTTGTTCTCCATCGCTGTGATTCAGTTTGTCGTGGATATTGAATCTACTGCCGGTCATTGAAGGCATCACTCAAGTGTCCAGAGCAGGTCAACAGGAGGTGAAAAACACAAAGAGCTGAATGTGTGACGGTCCAAACACCTGGGGTCACAGGTGTCCAGAGGTCACATGATCTGAACAGGTCACATGATCAATGCATTAAAAAGATGCTGTTAACCTGTTCCCAAGTTTAGGACAAAGATGATATTATTTTAGTAACACTATATATACATTTTAGTACATTTTTAGAACATTTCACTTTTTTATTGAATTGTACTGTAGTGTATTTTTGATCATTTTGTTCCATTTTCTCTATTTTTAAGGCGTTTTATTCTATTTATAAGCTATTTTACATGGGGCGGCTGTGGGTCGTCCAATGATCGAAGAGTTGATGGTTTGCATCCTTCCTCTGGCTGTCCACATGTCGAAGTGTCTTTGGGCAAGACACTGAACCCTACGTTGTTACCAGTAGGGTCAGGCAGTGTGTGTGTGTGTGTGTGTGTGTGTGTGTGTGTGTGTGTGTGTGTGTGTGTGTGTGCGTGCTTTGGGCACCAAATGGTGAATAAAATGTGCTATATAAGTACAGTCCATTTACCATTTTATATTTTTAGTGCATTTCTTTTTATTTTTGTTGAGTTGTAGTGGATTTTTGTCCATCTTGGTTATTTTTTCTCTATTTTTAATGCATTTAACTCAATTTGTAAGGTACTTTAGTGTATTTTTAGCAAAAAAATGAAGGCATGGTTGAGGGAAAAATCAATATGTATTAGTGTTTTTCAGTCTTCATCTTTCTCTGTGTTACATAAACAGTAAAAGTCAGTATTTTAATCCAAACTCCAGGGTGTTTCCTTTACAAACATTCTTTAATCTGCATCCAAACGCTTACAGAAGAACAGCTGCAGTTCTTATTCACAAAAGCATTTTTCAAGTGTTTTTAACTAAATCATCCCAGAATAATAAAGGGTTAAAGGTTGAATAATGTACGACCTCCAGGTGCTTATTTGAAGTGTGTGTCTTCAAAGCGTACTCTGTGAAACGAGCTTCACATTCGCAGGGCAGCAGGAATGATTCATGTTGAATCTTTAAAATGGTGGATTAATTGGAGTGTTTTTCAGAATGACTAAACATCAGGCAGGTTTAGATAGTTGTTTAGTTCCAGAAGGTTCCAGAGCACAATCACTGCGTTCGTTGACTGGAACTGACTGCAGGTCATATATGTTAGAGAAGTCTGATAAATAATTATGGTTTGAAATGTAGCAGCTGTTTTTACCTGTTGAATAATGTGTTGGACTGGACTCACCTGTTGACTTTCACTGCAGCCTCGTTAATAGATTAGACTAACGACGTGTCAAATATTGCAGAGTAGTGTGTTAGGACTAAAATAAACCACACACACAAACGTATTTTAACATTTTCCACTGCACAAATCAACATTTACCAGGTGTATTTATCTAATTTTTAGTCCAAATCCCTGATTAAATTAAATTCAGACAGAATCACCTCCAGAGGAACGTGTCATTAAGATCTAAGACCTGATTTATAGACAATAGATCTGGAAGTAATCTGATTAAACTAATTTGATCCTGATTATTTTCACTTGTTCCACTGGTAATTATTTATTGATTTATTTAGTCATTAACCGTATTTTCTGGACTATAAGCTGCACCTGTATATAAGCCGCATCCACTGTATTTAAAAAAATATATAATAATAAAATAATATACAAGCCGCACTGGTTTATAAACTGCAGATATCTATGTTGAAAAATCATATATTTGCTGCATATACAGAAGGATTTTAAACTGTAAGGGCCTATTCACATAGCACTCAGAAAATACGGACTTTCGGACTTTCCAGGAAAGTTCGAACCTTATTGACAAGTGTGAAACCTCCCCCGAACCTTGGTCCGGACTAAAGACCGAGTCTTTGGTCCGAGCTGAGGAGGTAGTCTCGGTCCGGACCACGGTTCGCTGGTGCACAGTGTGAAACGTCTGTTTAGGAAAGTCCGGACTATCGGACCAATTACGTCACAGTCACGTGCGCGGAATCTAGTCAACGTCCAAGCATGAGTCGCGGGAATACATGTGGAGACGAGGAAACCAGGTATTTCATTGAAATTTGGTCGGATGATACTATAAAGACTGAATTAGAAAATACTCATAAAACTAGTAACTGGGTCCATTTCCTGCAACAGTGTAGCGCGCTCATCTACTAACCAATCAGGGTCGAGTATCGAGAGACGCACGCTGTACACGCATTGACGACATGACGTTCTAAAGTCCGTTGGTCCATTTGATTCAATACAGTGTGAATGAAGACTGTAAATAAAGTCTGGATTATAAGTACAGTGTGAAAAGGCAAAAAAAAGGTTCTGGTCCGAACCTTGTTCCGGACTTTACTATGTGAATACGCCCTTAATGTAGTGAGATGTTTTTACCTGAACAGATTTGTTCCTAACAGTGTCTTTTAACACAGCAGCAACTTTACTGATTAAAACAGAACAAAATAACCAGTATTTATTGTATTTGTCTTCATTTCTCCTGTGTTTTAAATCACAAATCACTTTAATTATCTTCACTCAAACCCACAAAGTCGTCTTCTTCTGTGTCAGTGTTGACCTCAGATGCTTCATCACATCTGTCTCTGTGATGAAGGCTGAGGATTTGAAAAATAATTAATAGTTGGTCATTTGTCGTCCGTGTTCTATCTGCTAAAGAAATAGGAGGTATTCTTCAATGCATTGATTTTTCTTAGTTTTGATTCTAATTCTGGTTAGAACGCCCATAGTAGTGGAAGAAAAATCCACAGAATAGCTGCAGCTTTGTATAAACGTCATGGTTCAAAACATATGAAAAAAGTAGTGGCTTATAGTCCAGAAAATACGGTACTTGATTCAGTCTAGTTAAGTTAGTCTAGTTACGCTCAATGTAGCTTTTGTGTTTTTAGTGCATTTTAGTTTGTTTTTAGTGTGTTTTAGCATAATTTTTAGTGTATTTTATACAATGGAATAAACATTATTAATCCCTTACAGGAAATTAACGTGTTACAACAGCAGAGAAATGGTGCAGTAACAGGCTGCCCTCTACAGGCGACAGGTAAAAATGTCCATGAACAGGAACAGCTGGCAGTGCACATTGAAGCCCAAATGAACACAAATACAGACAACATTAGTCAAAGTTGTTAAGCACGGATTTTTTTAAATAACACAATATGAGCACACGTGGTATAAAGAAAGATAAAGTTACTAAAACAGAGCTCAGATAATCACATATTTCAAAGACACATGAGGCATAAACAACAGGAACCCAAACAATGCAGTCTTCATCTTTCTCTGTGTTACATAAACAGTAAAAGTCAGTATTTTAATCCAAACTCCAGGGTGTTTCCTTTACAAACATTCTTTAATCTGCATCCAAACGCTTACAGAAGAACAGCTGCAGTTCTTATTCACAAAAGCATTTTTCAAGTGTTTTTAACTAAATCATCCCAGAATAATAAAGGGTTAAAGGTTGAATAATGTACGACCTCCAGGTGCTTATTTGAAGTGTGTGTCTTCAAAGCGTACTCTGTGAAACGAGCTTCACATTCGCAGGGCAGCATTACTGCATTTCTTTAGCCCAGTCCTGCTAGCCCCTCCTAGCATCAGTAAATCTAATGTTCTACAGTAGTAGTCTAGTTTCACTGAATGTAACTTTTGGCTAGTTTTTCCTAAAACTGGTCAACCAATCACAGTGAAGTATAGTCAGAGGGCGGGCGTGACAATGTGACGCTGCAACGATTCGGAGAGAAAAAAGTGCAATTTTATTTAATTTGTTTCTGTATTTGAGAACAGTTTTTGGATTTTTCAGTATTTTGTTGTATTTTGTCTATTATTTGAGGGTGAGTTTTAGTGACTTTCAGCATCTTTTGTGTATTTTTCCTTTAAAGAATTTTTCTCAAGTGCATTTTGAGGGAAGTTTGAGTAAAACCCCCACATTTTTTGGTGTTTTTTTTCTGTATTTGAGAAGACAATTTGAATATGTTTTGAATTTATCATTACTTTTTTGTATTTTGTCTCATTTTTGGGGGGTGAATTTTAGAGTATTTTATCATTTTTTTATAGCCTAGCCCTGCTAGCTCCTCCTAGCATCAGTAAATCTAATGTTCTACAGTAGTAGTCTAGTTTCACTCAATGTAACTTTTGGCTAGATTTTCTTCAAACTGGTCGACCAATCACAATTAAGTATAGAGTCAGAGGGCGGGTCTAACAAAGTGACGCTGCGATGATTGGTAGAGAAACAAGTGTAAACAACCACAGAAGAAGAACAAAAACAGGTGTAGATTTCCTTTTATCACAGATGAGTGAAGAATGTGAGAAAACATCAACAATCTTTAAATTATTTTTACAGAAGCGACAACAGTCGTTCAGCTCCATAATCCACCATTTTGTTTAGTCATTCCTAACTTTCTCCGGACTCCTCTGTCAACTTTCCGGCGCTCTAACTACGTCATCCTAAAGATTACACTGATTGGTTGTATACAGAGGATTTGAAAGACAACATTTTAGCCCCGCCTCCCCTGACTATGAAGCACCACTAGACCCATACATGGAATGAATACAGATAGCGCTGCTAAGCTAGGCTAATGACTTTGACTTTTTAAAGTTATGGTTTTAACTTATCTCATAATTTTGACTTTTTAATCTCATAATTTTGGCATTTTATTTCATAATTTTGAGTTTTTATGTCATAATTCTGGCTTTTTATTCCATGATTTTGACATTTGATCTCATAATTTTGGCTTTTTATTCCATGATCCCAGGATAGCACTGCTCGGCTAAGCTAGGTTTTAGGAGCAAAGCAACAAAAGCAACTAAAGAAAAAAATTGTAATCATTATCCCTGCTTTGAAAAAAAAAGGAGATTGTGGAAAAGCGAACTGTCCTTGAACTCACCAATGCTCTATTTTTGAGTCACATTTAAGAGGGGTGGATGTTTGTGCGACACACCACACACCAGGAACGTCTTTGGTGAATAATAATAAATGAATGTCATCTTTTTAAAGCTTCTTTCTGAGCTTTTCCTTTGTGATAAGACCTTCTGAATTCCTCTGCAGCGCCCTGCGTGTGTTTTCTTTTCTTAATGAAATTCCCACGCCTGCTAAAGCCTCAGAAGGATGTGATAATAGAAGGTGAAGCTCGGTGTAAAAACCATCCTTTTGTTACATCAGCTGACTTTTACCTCCTGCCAAGTGCTAATGTTTAGTCCTAATGAGGAGTCAAAGGTGGAAGAACGTCACATTATGTAAAGATAATGTGACAGAGAAAAGGTGATTATGTTTAAGAGTGATGATGATCCTAAAAGCTTTATCTGCTGCAAACAGTGTGTGTGTGTGTGTGTGTGTGTGTGTGTGTGTGTGTGTGTGTGTGTGTGTGTGTGTGTGTGTGTGATACTCTGAAGATTAAACTTTAATCATCCCTGCGGGGGGGAAATGGAAGAGATGCTGCAGTTAATAGTCATAAAGCTGTAAATAAAATTAAATTAAAAATACAATAGTATTAGTAACACATTTCTATTGTAGGAATTATATTATTATATTAACACATATAAAAGTAAAGTCATAGTTAGAGCTGCACAGTCTGCTGTTGGAGTTACGACATGGGTTTGCAGTTGTCACATCGCAATTTTATTTATTATTTTTTATTTGTCTTAATTGTTTATTTATTTTGTATTTTATTTAATTTTTTTTCTGAAAAAATATTTATTTTCTTTTGTTTAAGTTTGATGTTATTATTCATTTGTTTTATTTCTTATTTATTTAATTATTTTTATTTGTCTTTTTTTATTATTTCATTTAATTTTAATCTATATGTTTTTTATTCAACAAATTATTTATTTTTATTATTAAATTTTGTATCTTTCTTGTTTATTTATTGATATTCATTATTTTATCTTTTTTATTTTGCATTTAGTGATTAATTTAAAAAAAAAATTATTTAACAAATATTAATTTTATTATTTTTTTATTTGTCATTTTAATGAAATGAAATGAAATTTTAATTAAATTTTAATTTATATAAATTTATTTTTTAACATATTTTTTATTTATAAATTCTTCATTTAGTTTATTAATGTATTTATAATATTTTTTAACTTTTTTATTCATTTATTTTAGTGATTTTTATTCATTCATTCTTTATTTATCCACAGTGTTTGTTCTAATATAACCCTATATGTGACCCACCACCACGAAACCAGGCATAAGTGTCTGGAAATCAAAACTGAGTTATCTGTGTATCTTGGTAGAGTGGAAACTAAGGTTTAAGATGGTGAAAAAATGATGTTTCTATCATAAGTAGAACCAAAGTTATGGTCATTTTAATATCCACATTTGGACATATTTTACAATTTGCATATTTTTAGATATTGTCCGTTAAAGTTTTGGACTGTTTTGGGGTAGGAAGTCCTTAGCAACGCATAATAATTTGTATCCGATTGACACAAATTGTTGACAGATGTTAAAGGACACTCTGATGGACATGTCACAGAAGTTTTATATATTATAATAATAGGACAGAAGTGTGACGTATTATAATCATTTGGCTTACACCATTGGACAGAACATTCAATATAAGCTTTTACCTCGTACCAAACACTTGGGTGTTTACCCACGGAACGGAGATCGTTTTGTTCGGCGAAAAGAGGTGGAAGTCGGCTTTGTCTTTGCTCCGCAATACCTGAACTTTTGTCACCGCTTAAATAATTGACCCAATAAACACCTTTATTGATTGGATTTCAATGTAATGACCACAGGAACTGAACATAGAGGTGTTAAGGTACCGTTTTTTGATAAGGTGTAAACACAAATAACAAATAACCTTCCAGCCTAAATTTGGCTGTAGCTCTGAACGGCTCAGCGCGACTTATGCCTGGTTTCGTGGTGGCGGGTCACATATATACATTAACAAATGTGTACAAACTCTATAAAAATCCCAAAAAGATCAAACATAGACTTGTTTCTTTTTCCCTGCAGACATTTTATCTCCTTTATCAAATATGTATAATATTAGCTGCTTTTTTTTTTTTAAATCCTGAAAAGCTACGTCGTTGTGTCAAAACAACTCAACAGTTTCCTGTTTGAACATATTGTATGTGAATTATGCAGAGGTTTTTGGGACATTTTCAACAATAGGTTAAAATACGTTCAGTCATGACTGTGGTTTTCTATATTTTAATGGAAAAAAACAAGTCAGTGTTTGTAAGAGTGAAGCTCACTGATGTGTTTTTCTTTTTTTCTTTGTCCTTTTCTTTCTTTTTTGTCCTTTTCTTTTGGCGCTGGAGCAGAAAAATAAACCACAAACATCAATATTCAGCTCCACAGGAAACGCCTTTAGAGAAAGCCATTCATATTTTATTTGGTCTTTTGTGTGTTTGTTGACAATAACAACAGTATAGAATATTTCCAGTGTTAGAGCTTTGCTTTCATCACTTCAGAGGTGTCAAACATAAGGCCCAGGGGCCAAATCCGGCCCGCTAAAGGGTCCAATCTGGCCCGTAGGATGAATAACACTGAAAATATTAATATAAAAATGATTAGAATTCAGGTTCTACATACAGAATAGTTAGATCTACGCTGGGTCAGATCAGTAAAATATGATCATAATTACCTATAAATAATGAAAAATGTAGATTTTCATGGAAAGAACAAGTCAAATTATATGAAAATCTTTATATTAACAAACCAACCATTTCCAAAAACCTGAACAAATATGAATCAACTGAAATATGTGAAGAGAAGTAAGTGTGATTTTACAAACATTCTGCCTGTCACTAAATGTTTAGTGTATTTGTAGTGGAAATGTAGGTTAAAATTAAAGAAGGATTCACTCTGGAATTATAGATAAGTGAGTCAGAATACAAAAGGAACAAAATTAAACAAAGGTTCAGTGAAATAATGAAAAAAAAAAGAAAACCAACACCAAAAATTAAGTAAAATATTTATAGAATAGAACAAAATTCATAATTTTTTTTTTAAATAATGAAAAAAGGAACAAAATCAACCAAGAATGTAGTAAAATAATGAACAAAATGACCAAAATCAAACAACAAATTAGTAAAATAACAAAAAAGGAACATAATCAAACAAAAATGTTTCATAAAATAATGAAAAAGGAACAAAATTAAAAAAAAACACGTAAAATAATAAAAAAATTAACAAACTAAAATGACGAATAAGTAAAAGAACAAAAAAGGAACAAAATCAAATCCTATTTTTAAATAATGAAAAAATGAACAAAATCTAACAAAAAAATTTGAATAACCTGAACAAATATGAATCAGCTGAAATATGATCAGAGAAGTAAGTGTGATTTTACAAACATTCTACCTGTTACTAAATGTTTAGTGTATTTGTGATGAATATGTCAGTTGTTCTGCACATGTGCAGTAGACACCCTGTTCTGCACATGTGCAGTAGACACCCTGTTCTGCACATGTGCAGTAGACACACTGTTCTGCACATGTGCAGTAGACACACTGTTCTGCACATGTGCAGTAGACACGCTGTTCTGCACATGTGCAGTAGACACGCTGTTCTGCACATGTGCAGTAGACACGCTGTTCTGCACATGTGCAGTAGACACGCTGTGTCAGGTGTTCTTTGCGACCTTAGTGCCGTGTTCTAATATTCCTTCTGTCATCAGTACACTTACATTTTCAGTGGGTAAGTGCTGTTTGAATCCCAACACCAGATCTGGTTCTGCCTGCAGCACTGACCAGAAATCGCATCAGATGCTATTTATGGTGTTCTTCTTGAATATGAATCTGCGGTTCCTCTGGAGAATGTGTTGTCGCCGACGACAGCTGGACAGACAGACGTGTTTTTCCAGGGACTGATGGTGTGTTTGTCCTCACAGATGGTCGTTGAACGGGACTCTCCTAAATCTGGGTCTGGATCGGCGGCGGCGTCTGTCTGGGGGGAACCTGATCATCAGCAGTCTGGACCGGTATCAGGACGCAGGGTTGTACCAGTGCATGGCCTTCAACACTGTGGGGGCCATCCTCAGCAGGAGGGCCAGTCTGCACTTTGCCTGTAAGTCACTACTCTGGGCCCACTACATGGAACTATTGCATAAAGAGGATTTGAAAGACAACCTTTTAGCCCCGCCTCCTCTGACTATGAAGCACCACTAGACCCATACATGGAATGCATACGGTTAGCACTGCTAGGCTAGGCTAATGATTTTGACTTTTTATCATAATTTTTACTTTTTATCTCACACTTCTGGCTTTTTACCTCATGATTGTGACTTTTTATTTCAGTACCGTCCTATTGCATACAGAGGATTTGAAAGACAACCTTTTAGCCCCGCCTCCTCTGACTATGAAGCACCACTAGACCCATACATGGAATGAATAGGGATAGCACTGCTAGGCTAGGCTAATGATTTACAGTCAAATGTGCAAACGTACAGAGGATAATATGATAATAAATGGTGATAAAGGTTCAAAAGAAAGAAGAATTAATTTCATAAGTGACATAGACGTAGCACTGGGTCTGTATGGGCGACGTTGCTTTAGTTCTCAACATATTTTCTTTATACTTGACATACTTTTTGAAACACAGGTTCAAGTAATGTCAAGTGTGAGTTCTTTCAATGCGTACGTTGTACTCCAAACACAAGAGGAAAAAAAGATAATTATGTTCTGCTGTTCACGCACTCACTTCATCTGTTTCTGAACAAGTATTTGTGGCTCCGCAGGGAACTGAGTCTGGAGTACATAGACTGTTCACAACTACAGTGGTACCTCAATTTAACAAATTAATTTAGTTCCAGAAGTGGTTTCGTGAGATGATTTTATTTTTTATTTTTTCATAAATAGAATCGTATTTAACATGTTAAAAATCCTGATTGGTTTGTATGTGTATTAAAAAAAATGTACAGCCTGGACCTATTTCACAGATGGACAACCACCACCAATGGAAAATATAAAGTCATTAATTGGACCCTGGCATCTTTATATGACGCGCTTGATTGATGCTGCTTCAAAGAAAATGTAGAAGAACCTCTAGATTTAAGTTTAGAAATATCACACTATCAAAAGGTACACGGACCCTGCAGTTACGGAACGGTTGATCTGTCTACGAAACGACGACATTAAAGTCGACATTTGATTTCAACTTTATTCTCCTCATTAATGTAAGCAGTAAAGCAGTTGAATTAGTACTTCTACTTTTACCAGAGTATTTCTACTTCAGTACAGAATGTGTGTACTTTTACCACCTCTGGTCAAGTACAGTAATACTTCAATTTACAAAAAGACCCAACTAACGAATAATCCAAGTTAAAAAACGCCTTTAAGAAAGTGATGTCCGGTCTGGATCCAAACGGGCAAAAATCACTGACCACATGATTTGCATGTCTTGTTTGTTTTAGTGTTTTAATAAATAATTTTCTTTTACTTTTAACACATATTTCATATAAAATGTGTATACTTTTATCATTTTTAAAGGGTTTAGGGGGTAGCATTGGGGGCCTTGGAACCAATCAGGCCTTTTATATGTAAAATGCGACTCTACTTACGAAAAAATCACGTTACGAAACCACTTCTGGAACGAATTAATTTTGTAAATTCAGGTACCACTGTAGTTGTCAACAGTTGATGTACTCCAGACTTGACACATCTCTCTAAGAAATTACGACATTAAAATCGACATTTGACATTAAAATCGACATTTGATTTAAACTTTATTCTTGACATTTTGAGATTAAGGTAAAAAATTTTACCTTAATCTCGTCAAATCAAAACTATTTTTCTTCTCATGGGGTCCTAATACTCTGTTGTACTGTTGTGTTTGTTTCTCCTCAGATTTAGATCATTTTAAAGTTCACACCAGAAGTGCAGTATCAGTCAGAGAAGGACAAGGAGTGGTCTTACTGTGTGGGACACCCACTTCCTCAGGAGGTAAAAGCTCAGCAACGTAGCAGAGGGTTTAGTATTTTGTTTTTTGGGAGGGGGTAATTAACATAGTGCTAATGCTCGTATGATTATTTATAATGACCATTTCATTCTACGATTATTATTCTTGTTTGTGGTCCTTCCAGATCTTTCTTATGCATGGGTCTTCAACGAGTACCCGTACTTTGTTCAACAAGACAATCGGCGCTTTGTGTCGCAGCAGACAGGGAACCTTTACATCGCTAAGGTGGAACCCTCCGATGTTGGCAACTACACCTGTGTGGTGATGAACAGCGTCACAAAGGGCAAAGTTCACAGCTCGCCAACATCTCTGATCCTCAGGACAGATGGTAAGACAAGCTAACGGCTAAATATGGCATAGCTAACGGCTAAATATGACACAGCTAACGGCTAAATATGACAGCTAACGGCTAAATATGACAGCTAACGGCTAAATATGACACAGCTAACGGCTACATATGACAGCTAACGGCTAAATATGACATAACTAATGGCTAAATATGACAGCTAACGGCTAAATATGACACAGCTAACGGCTACATATGACAGCTAACAGCTAAATATGACACAGCTAACGGCTAAATATGACATAGCTAATGGCTAAATATGACACAGCTAACGGCTAAATATGACAGCTAACGGCTAAATATGACACAGCTAACGGCTTCATATGGCAGCTAGCGGCTAAATATGACATAACTAATGGCTAAATATGACAGCTAACGGCTAAATATGACATACCTAATGGCTAAATATGACACAGCTAACGGCTAAATAAGACACAGCTAATAACACTTTTATCTTTTTAATTCCCATTTTAATTAATTTTAGTCCTCCATAATTGTCAAATTGAAAGTTGTTTAAGAAAAGACAAAGTTCCTGATTTAAGTGAAACATGTGAAACAAGAGAAGGTTCCAGACTGTTTTATATTTGATTTTAATATTTTTTGTTTGTCAAACACCTGAGTTTTATTGTTCCTTTGGTGAGGGTGTTTTTCCTCCATGGTCGACTCTTTTCCATTTAGTGGTGTTTCTAAAAGGCTGCTGCAAAGGATTGTGGGAACTGAAACATGAAACACGAGTGTCCTTGAAAAATCTGCAAACAGTCGTTCAATGAAATGTGATGACGTAGCTTTATGGAAATTAATGTATGAAGGGTGTGTAGTCTGAGCATGCTCAAACTACACATAGTCAGAATGGCTACGTATGTTTTTTTTATTCAGAATTATTTATCCCAATAAAATAATTAAGAAAGTAAAACTATTTCCTTGATGTTTTCATGGAAATATTAACACCAAAGAAAGGTTTCCATGGAAACACTTTTATTCTGCTTGAGTTTGTTCTGCTTTAAGAGTATAATTTCATTTCATTTAATTTCATTTAATCCAGCGGAATACACCTGTTTCCATGGAAACCTTTATTCAGAATTAACATGTGACACGTAAACACGAAGGAAATGGCTTTAATTTCAAATTATTTTATTCCAAGTAAATAATAATAAAAATATAGCCATTATTTTTTTCACAATTAAAAGAGCAATAGACCATTTAATTAAATTGCAAATAGTCATTTTCAACTGGAATTAGGTGTTGGTGTGGTCATTTTGAAGTGGATTATTTTTTTCTGAATTAAATATGAATAAAAGCTCTCATGGAAACAAGACAGACAGACAGACAGACAGACAGACAGACAGACAAAAAAAATCCCAGTTTGTGTGAACGTAACTGTTACAGAACGACAGCCAATTAGAGCAACGTTCTAGACAAAAGCTAATGACCAACGCTTCCTAATGGTCAACTTTAACTCAACTTTACAGACAAATGTTCATGGATGAATCCTAAATGTCTTAGATAAATGAGTATTAGTAAAAAGATCATCAGCCTCTGTAACCAGCTGCTCAGTGCTAAAATCATTAAAAAAAAAAGTCAAAATTAAAAGATAAAAAGCAACATTTTCAGATACAAGCAAAATTATGAGAGAAAAAGTAAAACATTTTGAGATAAAAGGTCAAAATTATGAGATAAAAACTGAAAATCATGAGATAAAAACAGAAAATTATGAGATAAAAACAGAAAATTTTGAGATAAAAAGCAACATTTTAGATACTCCAGATAAATGTGTATTAGTATGAAGAATGTCAGCCTCTGTAACCAGCTGTTCTCTGCTAATATTGGATACTCCAGATAAATCTAAACTCCAGATAAATAAGTCTCTCAATCCAATTAACGGCGCATTTACTGGTGTGGTTAATGAGTGTTTCCCTTTGTGCTGATTATCACTATGGTTTCATATTTCACTGTTGTGTAGCTCAGTGTTAACAGTGTTCTTAGAATGTTCTCTCGGACTAATGGAACACAAACCCATTTTATCGGCCTTAAAAAAGTATATATTGTATTAGAATTGTAATGAAATATAATTAAAATATCCTGATGTGTTCTACATGTATCCTTATCTGTAGTATAAAGTTACCTTTATTGGTATTTTAGTTAATATTAGCAGTATTTCAGTCATATTTGTATATTTAGTATTTTATCTTTGTATTTTTCTTCTTTATTGCCAGTGTTTTTCAGTATTTTGTGATATTTTTATACATACTTTTTGCAGTTTAAAGGTGTAAGGTAGCAGTTATTTGACTAATTATCAACAAATCGAACATAAACAAATAAAATAATCCAAAAAAAAAGACAAAATCAACAAGTTACGTAAAATAATCAACTGTGGCGGTCCACTAGGGGCATTCTCCGCCAGATTGGTGGTTGTTGTGTGTTGGTGATTGGTGGAGGGTATCAGGAAGTGTTTATTTAACCCGGTGTTTAGCTTCCGGGTAAAAAATCCTTGTTTGTGTGTGAAGTTGATAATAAATGAACCCAGCATCTGAAGTCCTCTCCGCGCCGTCTTTAACAACTTCCACACAACAAAATTAAATACAAATGAACAAAATCATCAATAAAATGGCAATATCCATCAAAGTGTGTGGGCGGGTCTTAACAGCTGATTGGTTCCCCTCTGGGTGGGTCTTAACAGCTGATTAGTTCCTCTGTGGGCGGGTCTTAACAGCTGATTGGTTCCAGATAAAGGATTGATGCAGACCTTGTGAACACATTCCCATACACTGGATGACCTTTAACCTCTACGTTTGTTTGGATACTTGAGGAAAATGAACTTTGACAACTGATGAAAAACTAGACTCTGGTTCCGACACTCCCACTGGACTGGATTGGTCGAGTTTTACCTAAGCCCGGCCCACTGACTTTGATGGACAAGGTTGACAGAGGTTGACATTTTATTGATGATTTTGTTTATTTGTGTTTAATTTTGATTTTGAGTTTGATTTTGTCACTTTTGAATTGAATACTTTGTTATTGTACATTAAAACAACAACATTTAAGGTGCAGCTCCAGTGCAACAATAGGAATAAAACTCTATAAAACCTATACATTATAATATAAAAACCTATGATGCTATTATAATAAAATCAACCAATAAATAATTAAAAGAACAATCTGTAGTGCAAAATGGCGGACTGGCACATATGTGTGCAGCAGCATCAGAGGCTCAGTGTCATCGTGAGTTCAGTGCAGTGATGGTTTGGAAGAAGAAGGACTTTCTGAGTCTGCTTGTTCTGGTCCTAATAGACCGGTAGCGCCTGCCTGAGGGCAGCAGGTCAAAGAGGTGGTGGGCAGGGTGGGTATTGTCCAGGGTGGGTATTGAATCAGAATCAGAATCAGAATCGTTTTTATTCGCCAGATACATTTGCACATACATGGAATTCTATTCCGGCAGGTGGTGTCACTCTCAGAATAGTAGAGATAAAAAATATAAAAGTATAAAAATATAAAATAGTATGTACAAGAATAAAAATAAATAGTATTATACAAAAAGAGTGGTGCAAAGTACACGAGGTAGTGCAAATCAGTGTGAATGTAGGACTTGAATGTATGGCAGTGCAAGACTGTATCAGCTGTTAATTAAAGTTATGGCAGTGGGGTAAAAACTGTTTTTAAGTCTGGTGGTTTTGGTGCACAGGGCTCTGTAGCGCCTGCCAGAGGGGAGGAGGGAGAACAGGTTGTTACCCGGGTGGGCAGAGTCTTTAATGATGTTGGCTGCCCTCTTCCTGGTTCTGGAGGAGTACAGTTCCTGGATGGAGGGCAGGGGGGCTCCTGTGATTTTTTCTGCCGTCCTGACTGTGCGCTGCAGTCTGTTCCTGTCCTGCTGTGTGGCTGCTCCGAACCACACAGTGATGGAGGAGCACAGGACAGACTCGATAACAGCCGTGTAGAACTGGACGAGCAGCTCCTGAGACAGGCCATGTCGTTTCAGCTGTCGGAGGAAGAACATCCTCTGCTGGGCCTTCTTCAGGATGCAGTGGATGTTCTTCTCCCACTTCAGGTCCTGAGAGATGGTAGTTCCCAGGAACTTGAAGGTCTCGACAGGTGACACGGGGCTGTTGCAGATGGTGAGGGGGGGCAGAGGCGGGGGCTGTCTCCTGAAGTCCACCGTCATCTCCACAGTCTTGAGCGTGTTCAGCTCCAAGTTGTTCTGGCTGCACCAGAGCACCAGCCGCTCAAATATGTCCCCTATAATTACCTCAGCTCTCCTGAGGCAGCGGGATGAGAAGATGTCCTTCAGGGAGGTGCAGGTGGGACCCCACCCTGTCATGCAGTAGGTCAAGACGCTGTCAATGGTCGAGCGCTAGAAGGTCACAACAGCCTCTGACAGATGTTACTCCTCCTGAACACTCTCAGGTAGTGCAGACGCTGCTGTGGCTTCTTGATGAGGGCGGTGGTGTTTCCAGACCAGGACAGACCAGCAGAGGTCTTGTGATCAGGCCCACCACTGTTGTGTCGTCTGTGGGCAGCCAATGCTCATTATCGAGGAGGTGGAGGTGTGGGGACCGAGCTTGACTGACTGGGGTCGGTTGGAGAGGAAGCCCCTAATCCAGTTGCAGGTGTGTCCCAGGTCAACCAGTTTCTTGACCAGGATGTTGGGAATTATTCTTATTTAAGGCTGAGGTGAAGTCAGTGAAAAGCATCCTGACATGGCTCAGCACAGTGGGCAGTGTGATGGCGATTGCATCCTCCATTGATCGGTTTGCCCTATAGGTACACTGGTGAGGGTCGAGGGATGGGAAGAGGTGGTCCTTGATGTGTTCGAGGACCAGCCTCTCCAGGCACTTTGTTATGATGGGGGTCAGTGCGACTGGTCGATAGTCTGAGAGGATGGTGGGGTTTGTTTTCTTTGGTACTGGGATGACGGTGGTAGACCTGATGCAGGCTGGGGGGGTGGCCTGTGTCAGGGACAGGTTAAAGATGGTGGTGAAAACCTGCGCGAGCTGATCTGTGCAGGCTCTAAGCACCTTTCCAGGAACCCCATCGGGCCCAGTTGCCTTCCTGGGGTTGACCCTGCTGTACCTGTACTGTCAGGGGTTGGTGGTTGGGATCTGGCTGGGGGAGGGGTGGTGTAGCTGCAGACTGCTGGGGTGGGACCTCAAAGCGTGCAAAGAATTTGTTCAGATCCTCAGCTAGTGCAACGCTCGGACTCCCAGATGTATTTGTCTGGCCCCTGAAGTTGGTGGTCTGCTGGATTCCCTTCCAGACCCACCTGGGGTCACTATTGATGAGGTGGTTCTCGATCTGCTGCCTGTGGTCGTGTTTGGCTTTCCTGGGTTAGGGCTGTACAGGACTTTGTTCGCAGACTTGAAGGCGGTGTTTGGGGCTCTCAGAAGTGACACGACCTGGCCGTTCACCCATGGTTTGTGGTTCCCCCACACCCGGATACCTTTGCCCTCAGTCCCTGTGCAGAACTTTATGTAGTCTAGGGTGGCCTCAGTGTGTTCAGTTAGGTCCTAGTGTTCAAAGACAATCCACTCAGTCTGTGAAAAACTAGTCCTGCAGTTGGAGGACAGCATCCTCTGGCCATGTGGTGATCGTTCTGATCATGGGCGGATTTCGCCTCCGTAGGGTGTAAGCAGGAGTAAGGAGGTGTATGCATGTTTAATGTTTGTGTAAACATGGTCTAATGTGTTGTCCCCTCTGGTTGTGCACTTAACCTGCTGATAAAATCTAGGCAGTACAGATTTTAAATTTGCCTGATTGAAGTCATCAGGTATAATGTGTACGCCATCGCTGTGATGAATTTATAATGTCAGACAATAGAGAGAGAGCTATGGTACTGTTAGCATCTGGTTTTTTGATTATTTCATTTGTTTATGTTTCATTTTTTTGATTACTGTGGCCAATTTTGGATTATTTTAAGAATAATAATACATTTTATTTATCAGCGCCTTTCAAAACTCTCAAGGCGCTTAACAAACAGAATAAAAACAGTATATAAACTGGTCTAAAAACAAAAACTACATGGATAAAAACAGGATTTTATTAATTATTTTGTTCATTTTATTGATTATTTTGGTTTTCGTTGAATTTTGTTTAATATTTTGTCATTTTGTTGATTAATTAAAATTTTACACCGATCGACTGGGCTAGATTCACCTTAGCCCCGCCCACTGACTTTGATGGATAAGTTGACAGAGGTTGAAATTTTTTTTTATTCATTTTGTTGTTTAGTTTGTTTGATTTTTGTCAATTTTTAAATTATTTGATTTGTTTATGTTGAATTTTGTTGATAATTAGTCGTTTTATTAATTATTTTCTTTGCTCCTGTTTCTTGTTGATTATTTTGTAAAATAATCAAATCCACTGCAACACAAGGACCAGGAAATAATTAAGTAGTCAAATAATATGTTTTTTTAACCTCAAATGAATTGGTATTTTAATTAATTAATGACATATTTATGTATTTAATTCGGGTTTTAATTAATTAATGACATTTTTAATTAATTATTTATTTAATTTTGGCACTTTTATTTCTTTACAGTTTGGAACATTTGCTTTTATGGTGATTTTATTCATGGTCGTAGCATGAGCGCCCTTTGTTACTGCCCTTTTTCAGTCTGTGAGTGCTAATGCGTGTAAGTAAACAGTCATTTTTTAATATAGGCCAGTGAACAAAGCAGCCCAAATCTGTTTTTCTGCTGACTTTGCTTTCTTTTAATTCACATTCCTTTTAAAAGTGCCCCCTCCCCATCCCCCCTTTTTGCTTTCACATGAAGTCTCAGGCTGTTTCTGAGTGTTCTGTTGTTCTATTGTCTGTTCTGCTTTCACAGAAAGAGTGAATAAAGATAAACTTCAGAATGAATTAAACATCAGGCGTATGTTACTGGACCATTACAGTGAGTGTGGTGGAGGCTAGAGCAGTTAGTTTCTACTCAGTATCCTGTACTATACTGAACTGTACTATACTGAACTGTACTATACTATACTGAACTGTACTACACTGAACTGTACTATACTGAACTGTACTATACTGAACTGTACTATACTGAACTGTACTACACTGAACTGTACTACACTGAACTGTACTATACTATACTGAACTGTACTACACTGAACTGTACTATACTGAACTGTACTATACTATACTGAACTGTACTACACTGAACTGTACTATACTGAACTGTACTATACTGAACTGTACTATACTATACTGAACTGCACTTCACTGAACTGTACTATACTGAACTGTACTATACTATACTGAACTGTACTACACTGAACTGTACTATACTGAACTATACTATACTATACTGAACTGTACTATACTGAACTGTACTATACTGAACTGTACTATACTATACTGAACTGCACTACACTGAACTGTACTATACTGAACTGTACTATACTATACTGAACTGTACTACACTGAACTGTACTATACTGAACTGTACTATACTATACTGAACTGTACTATACTGAACTGTACTATACTGAACTGTACTATACTGAACTGTACTATACTGAACTGAACTGTACTATACTGAACTGTACTATACTGAATTGTCCATGGAAACCTTTATCCAGAATTAACACGTCCATGTAAACACGAAGCAAATACATTTAATTCTGAATGATTTTGTTGTGAATAAATAATTCTAAATTAAAAATCATGGTGTAGCCGTAGCCGTTGTGGTGAATGTTTTAGTTTGACTTCACCCATGAGACAAAATGTCCTGCTCATGTGTCTTTTATTTTTCCCCTGTTAGTTGTTCACTTCTGTTGTTTGGTCCATAATGTGTTGCTATATCGTTTGTAAGTCATGAATAATGTACGACTAAGTGAGTTGTTGTTCTTCCTCTTCACAGGAGTGATGGGTGAATATGAGCCGAAAATAGAAGTTAATTTTCCAGACAATGTTCCTGCCGCAAAAGGATCAACAGTTACACTGGAGTGTTTCGCCCTTGGGAAGTAAGTAGGATTCCTTTAAGCATGTTTTCAATCTTCTGCTGTTTCTCTTTTCCAGGGAAAAATCATTCAATCCTATGGAGTAAAGCTATTATTATTATTATTATTATTATTATTATTATTATCATCATCGTGATCATCACCATCACCATCACCACCACCACCACCACCACCACCACCATCACCAATTAATTAATTAATTAATTAATACCAGGAGTTGTACTTGAAATATGGATTTATGGTGACAGGTGATTCCCACAGACCAAGCCCACTCTGGATAATCTACGTACCCCCCCAGGTCTGCGGTAATAAAAAGGTTGGGGACCACTGGTTAATTAATTAATTAATTAATTAATTAATTAATTTACCAGTGGTCCGGTACCAATTGATCCATGGACTGGTACTGGTCCACGGCCCAGGGGTTGGGGACCACTGTTCTAAACTACAGACCACATAGATTAATTGAGGAATCATGTTAAATCACATCCACAGTAACATCCCCAGAACAAGGATGGATACCTTGTTCAACTGTTTTTTGTTTCTTTGACATTTTTAAGCCCAAAAAAAAAAAGTAACGCAAAAATACTTTTCCTAGGAACAAATTACTTTGCTAGTGGAGTAACGCAGTTAGTAATGCAAAAAAATACTTTTTGGGGGAAATAACTAGAACTTGTAATAAATTACTTTTTCAAAGTAACTTACCCAGCACTGATGTTTTATTTCAAGAATGGTCAAATAAATTAAATTCAGTCCATATGGTCTCCTCACTCACTCCCACTCTCACCATCACATCACTTCTGTCCTCCAACACCTTCACTGGCTCCGCCCCTCAAACACAGAATCACATTTAAGGTCCTCCCCTTCACCCATAAAGCCCTCCATCTGTTCTGTTTTTACAGCATGTGAAGCGTCTTTGAGTGCCATGAAAAGCGCTATACAAATAAAATGTATTATTATTAAATTTTTTTTAAATTATTTTTATTTGTATTTTTTTTTAATTATTATTATTATTATTATTATTATTATTATTATTATTATTATTATTATTATTATTTGTCTTATTGTTGTTGTTATTATTATTATTACTACTACTACTACTATTATTATTATTATTATTATTATTATTATTATTATTATTATTATTATTATTATTATTATTATTATTATTATTATTATTATTATTATTATTATTATTATTACTATTATTATTACTATTACTATTATTACTATTATTATTATTATTATTATTATTATTATTATTATTATTATTATTATTATTACTATTATTATTATTATTATTACTATTATTATTACTATTACTATTATTATTATTATTATTATTATTATTATTATTATTATTATTATTATTATTATTATTATTATTATTATTATTATTATTATTATTATAATTATTATTATTATTTTTATTATTATTCAGTTTGGATCCTTTCGTGGTTCCAGCTTCAGTCTCAGTGGAACTGGACTTACATGAATATTTTCTTTCAACCAGTGAAAGTGTTGGTTTTTCCAGGTAATTTGATTCCACTTCAATGTCTGCTGAAGGTTACATCATCTGTTTTTTTTTTTTTTTTTTTTTTTTTAGTCCTGTCCCAGAGATCACCTGGAAGAGGGCGAACAGCGTTCCTTTCCCCAGCAAAGTCAAAATGAAATACTCTAACGCTGTGCTGGAAATCCCCAGCTTCCAACAGGATGATAACGGAGGATACGAGTGTGTGGCAGAGAATAAGATGGGCAAGAACACAGCGACCGGACGACTGTTGTTCTACGGTACGGTTCTTTACACCAGTGGTTCCCAAACAATAGCTGCTGTTCCATGACAGTTTTTCACAAAACAATAGCGATATTCCTAAAATGTGTATATTCACACTTTGTACGTGTTTCCATTAACGGTTGTTCTACAGGGTTCATACGTTTAGAAAGAAAAAAAAAAAAAGGAAAAGTTTTAGAATTTGAAAAATGCAAATTCCAGGCCTGGAAAGGTTTTGGAAAAGTAAAAAGACTCATAAAGTTTTGGAAAAGTCATGGATTTTTTTTACACAGCATAATAATTTGTGATAAATAATAAAATAAATTGTTTGACTGAGTGAATAAAAAGTTTATTTCACGTCGTCTTAACCTTAATGTTCTATTCAGTGAACAGGAAATGAACTAGAAGTTTCCTGTTCACTCACTTGTTGGGATGTAGCAGCTGCAGGTGGTGAAGAGCGTATGGACTAAAATCTGCCCAAATTAAATAAATGTGTGGACTACACACCTGGTGCACATGTGACGTCACCACAGACTCCACAGCACAGTTGAGCGAACGGTGGCTCAGTTGGTGGTAGAGCATTAACGACTTCAGTTTTTTTCAAGTCGACTTATCTGTCAATAAAGTCGAGTTGCGTCAACTGGGTCGTGATGTCAGTGGAGAAACAACAGCTAAAATGCTACAAAAACTAACAAAAAAAAAACATGGACACCCGTCTGACCAGTAATGAGCAACTTGTATTAAAGTCCACTGACACAAACAACATTTAACTGCAACAAAACAAAGGCTAACGTTAGCAAAAAGTTTTGTGTTAAATGTAAGTGAACATCAGTAGGTGAACATATGTCTGCATTTGGTCTGGACCCACGGCTCTAAAACTGGACTGTCCACATGTCTGTCACACGTCCTCACTTTTTATATTACGTGTAATAAGTTTAAGGCCAATAAGATGAACACAACACTGTCCATATCATATGTTTGGAGGAAAAAAGAGCGTGTTGTATTAATGCAGCGCTACTTTATCACACAGGTTAGCTAGCTCAGGGGTTCACAAACTTTTTTGGCCCAGGTCCCCCTTGGAGGGGTGAAATTTTTCCATGTCCCCCCTCATCCTCGCGATACTGAAAATGATTAAAAAAAACCACTTCAACAATGATTATTATGAAACAATGATAACCTTTGTTAATAGTGCTTTTGTGCAAACCAGCCAAATTTTCAGGTATTATAATATAAATGAACACTTCAGAAACAACAATTTTAAATAATTTTAAAATAATAAACATAACAAAAGACACACAAAACCGTGTGTGTGACAGACAGACAGACAGACAGACAGACAGACAGACAGACAGAGACTTAATGAGAGGGATGAGCTTGTCAAACTCAATATAACTATCAATGTACTTTCTCTTTTTAGGGTTAGGGCGTTTGTTTTTGTCATTGTCATTTTCATTGTCATTTCTTTTACCACTTCTTGAGGAACTTGGCGGACACAAAAATCGATCCATGTTCGCTGCAGGGTGGCTAAAAATAGCCTGTGACTCGCTCCGTCTCAATTTAGTCAAGCTAGTGTCAAACAGCGCTGTTACTTCCGCCCGCTCGCTACAAAATAAAACTTCCGCATTTCAAAATAAAACGGCAAAAAAAAAAAAAAAACGTGACTAATTTCGCGTATCCCCTGGACATGCGCCACATCCCCCTAGGGGTCCGCGGACCCCAGTTTGAGAACCGTGGAGCTAGCTAATGCTGCTCGTATCACTCAGGTTAACAGATATCTCTGCAGATGGCCACGCCGGGTTTTTTTTTTTTTCATTTAAAATGAAGTATTTCCACACATGTGATGTGTGTTTTGTTTGCCCACCACAACTGTCTTACCTGCAGGTGTGTTGTTTATGTCTGGTCTGTGTTTACACGTGAGCGCCCAAGAGAGGGAGGAGGCAGGACGAGAAAGAATAACATGCGACTTGTCGACTCCTCCAAATTTAAGTCGACTTGTGCTACGAAAGTCGACATTTTAGTTAATGCCCTAGTTGGTGGCCCAATGACTGAGAGGTTGGCGGTTCATCAAAGTGTCCTTGGGCAAAGACACTAAAACCCTTTGTTAGTCTCTGACAGAACCTACTGGTGTATGAGTGTGTGTGTGAATGGGTGAATGTGAGGCTAATGTAAAGAGCTTTGAACCATGAAGGTGGAACAGAACTATAGAAGAGCAGAACATTTACCATTTATTTTCTTTATTTTGGTTCATTTTAATGAATACTTTGGTAATTTTTGTATAAAAAAAAATGTCATGTTTTTGTTCATTTTATGGATTATTTTGTTTATTTTTTTTCATTTATTGAATATTTTTGGTTATTTTTGTTTATTTTATAGATTTTTTTTTGTTTATTTATGAATTATTTAGTTTATTTTTGGTCATTTTACTGAATATTCTTTTAAGGCTGTTCGCAGTGACAACGCACATTGATCACTATTGCGAGAAAGTACAGTAGCTCCAACCAATTACAAGGTTTGAGTTTTTGTTCCGTTATGGTTTTGTTATTCAAATAAATCACTCATGAGATAAAAAGTCAACATTCCCAGTCCATAAGCACAACCAGAATTAATCCATATATAAGGTGCACTGTGGTTTTTAGAGAAATTAGTCTTTTAAGTGCGCCTTATAGTCTAGAAAATATGGTAATTTTATGGAAATAAGGAAATAAGTGATGTTGGGTGTAGTTTAGCTCCAGTTATATTTTCTTTTTGTTTTTGTTTCTTTATTTTTTTTTAGTTTTGTTTGCATCCTGGGTTTCTTTACTCTGTGTTTTCCCCCCATGGATTCACCCACAGACACAAGTGATGCTTGTGAAATTGAAATTGACAGAATGTACAGTAGCTGCAAAGTGAACCGTGCTTATTATGGTTCTTTTCTACCCGTGAAACTTCCCGGAAAAGCTTTAACCCTTTACTGTTCTGGGCTGATTTGGTTACAAACAAAAAACTAAAACTTTGTAAAGTAAAACTGCAGCTGTACTTCAACTGTGTGCAGAACAGATAAAATAATGATGTGTTTGTAAAGGAAACACCCTGGAGTTTGGACTAAAACACTGACTTTTACTGTTTATTTAACACAGAAAAAGATGGAAACTGAAAAAACACTCCTATATTTCGATTTATGTTTTCCTATTGCCTTAATTTTGGCTAAAAGTGCACTTAATTACACTAAGCATTAAATAAAATGTAATAAAAAATCTACTAACATAGCATATAAATTTAGTAAAATGCCTTAAAATACAGAAAAATGAACTAAAATGGACAAAAATCCACTATAATTCACTAAAAATAAAGTGAAATGCACTAAAAATGGATAAAATGTAGTAAAATGATTCAAACTCCAGTAAAGTCCAGAGGAAAAAATGTTTTGTAAAAAAAAAACCCACTGGAGTTTGGACTAAAACACTGACTTTTACTGTTTATTTAACACAGAAAAAGATGGAGACACTGTTTTTACCCCATTGCCTTACTTTTGCCCACAAAATACACTAAAATACAGTAAAAAAAATAACTAAATTAATGAAATAAAATGCACTAAAAATGTACTAAAACACCCTATAAGTAGAGGATAATTCTAAATTGGTCAAAAAGCTACTACAATTCATTAAAAAATGAAGTGAAAAGCACTAAACATAGAGAAAATATCTTTTTTAAAAATAATGTAAAATGCAGTAAAGTCCATATAAAAGAATCTTGTGTTTGTAAAAAAAACAAAAAAAAAAAACAAAAACAAAAAAAACCTATCTGGAGTTTGAACTAAAACACTGACTTTTACTGTTTATTTAACACAGGCCAAAAATACACTAAAAAAAACAGAAAAAGATGGAGACTGAAAAACACTTTTACATTTACAGTTTTTTTTTAAATTTTATAGTGTTTAAAGCAGAGTTGATGTGACAGGGTGGAGGAAGTAGAGAAATAGCTTTAACTTCAACCTATGACTAATAGTTTTTCAGATCTCTGGAGGTCAAAGGTGACATGTGGCCAAATTAACTTGTCACACTGTGTCAAACATAGACATATGACACTATAACTTAATCAATACTGGATATATGATCATAATATTACACACACTGATGCATATATACATATAACCAAAGTATCAATATTGTAAAAGGTCAAAGGTCAAGGTCACATTAAGCAGAAAGGTCAAAATCACATTACTGGCTCTAATTCAAGAACAGGTTGTCATAGAAACTAGAGATTGACACAAAATAGGGGGAAGATTAGCCGTTCTCTGAACACTTGGTACCCCAGTGTTTTGTGTTAATGCCTCTTCAGGCGCCGACACATTATTAAAGTGATGGATGTGAGTGATCCGCTCTTTTCTGTCATCTTTAAATGCTAACACACTCGTCTAACCCTGGATTTCCACTCATTTCAGCTGTCAATCAATGCGCTGCTTTAGCTTTGAACTATTTTCGGCTGCTTTCCCACCCAAAAAAAAAAACCTTAACACTACCTACACATTTATTAACTCGGATCCTTTTTACCTGCACCAAGGAGGGAGTCAATTTGGGTCAGTTTGTCTGTCTGTCTGTCTGTCTGTCTGTCTGTCTGTCTGTCAGCAGGATTACGTAAAAAGTTCTGAATGGATTTTGATGAACCTTTCAGGAATGAAAAATAATGTGACAAGGAAGGTTTTGAGCAAAGGTCAAAGGTAAAAAAAAAAAATGTTGTTCCTTTTTCATTATTTTACCTTTTTTTTCTTTGGTTTTGTTCCTTTTTTATTATGTTACTTATTTGTTGTTTGATTTTGTTAAATTTTTCATTATTTTACCTTTTTTTTTTAAATTTTGTTCCTTGTTCATTATTTTACAAAATGTTTTTCTTTGGTTTTGTTCCTTTTTTGTTATTTAACTTATTTTTTGTTTGATTTTGTTAATTTTTTCATTATTTTATGAAATGTTTTGAATGATTTTGTTTGTTTTTCATTATTTAAATTAAATTCTGTTCTTTTCTATAGATATTTTAGTGAATTTTTGGTGGTTTTCTTGTTTTATTTTTAGTTCGTTTTGTATTCTGACTCAGTCATTTATAATTCCAGAATGAATTCTGCACTAGTACAATCAATGACACAAGTGTAATTTTAACAATATTTTGCTTCAATTACAACTGACGTATCTATTACAAATACACTAAACGTTTAGTAACAGGCAGAATATTTGTAAAATCACACTGACTTCTCTTCACATATTTCAGCTACTTCATATTTGTTCTGGTTATTCACATTTTTTGTGCCTGATTTTGTTCCTTTTTCCTTATTCCCTCTGACAAGGAGGTATTAAATTCAGATCCATTTGTTTGTCTGTTTGTCTGTCAGCAGGATTATGCAAAAAAGTTCTGAATGGATTTTGATTAAACTCTCAGGAATGATAGATAATGGGTCAAAGAAGAACCCATTAGATCTTGAACAATGAAGGTCAAAGGTCAAGGTCACAGTAAAAGTCAACAGCTAAAAACACATCAGTGCTAATATCTCAGGATTCAGACTGAAGGGAAAATTTATGTGTGAGATGTTAAAGGTGTTTAATTGATAATTATCAAAGCGGGGAATGAAGGGAATATATATATATATATATATATATATATATATATATATATTAAAAATAAAATAAAATATATATATATATATATATATATATATATATATATATATATATATATATATATGGTGTCATTGACATGGTGTGACCTTCAGACATCAGATGGGTCAACACTTATTGCTCCATCATGTCACATTATGATGTCATATGACGAGGTCTGTGAGTGTCATGTTTTGTGCTTATATTAAATATTTTTTTTCCAGTATTATTTCTGAACTGAGAAAATAATTATGTTTTTATTCTTACACTTCAGCGGCTCTGTTTACAGTATCACACAAAAAAAAGAAAAGAGAAGTAAAGATCTAATTATTTAAGGTAACATGACAATCACTTCAGATCAAGACCCTTTAACTCACACTTTAAAATCCATATTTAATTTGGTCATTTTTGTTCATTTAACTGACTGTTTTTGTAAAAAAAAAAATAAAATTAATTTTACTGAATATTTTGGTCATTTTTGTTAATTTAACTGAATATTTTGGTCATTTTTGTTAATTTAACTGAATATTTTTCTTAATTTAACTGAATATTTTGGTCGTTTTTGTTAATTTAACTGAATATTTTTCTTAATTTAACTGAATATTTTTGATAATTTAACGGAATATTTTTGTTAATTTAACTGAATATTTTGGTCATTTTTGTTAATTTAACTGAATATTTTTGTTAATTTAACTGAATATTTTGGTCATTTTTGTTAATTTAACTCAATATTTTGGTCATTTTGGTTCACCCTCTAAATTTTCTTGATCATTTGGTGGAGTTGCGCAGGTGTTAGACGTTCCACAGACAAACAGGGCACACTCCAGACAAAGATGTATTGAATTCTAAATAGATAGATGATGTATTTATTTATTTAATTTTGGCACTTTTAGTCCTCCACAGGAAAACAAAGCCAGAAACATTTTTAATAGTCAAGCTTTTTGTGGAACAGCGGCTGTGACTTCTAAACGCAGATGCTTTTAAAAACCTCATGTCTGTTTTAACACATCGTCTGTAGTTTGTTCAGTTGAATCCACGCACCAGTGGCTTTTATTCTACATTAACACCTGCTGCTGCAGACTCAGATGTCAGCTGGAAGAGCATGCAAACACAAAGAACCCTCATGCTTTTTACTAAAAATGATGGAGACTGCATTTTCCCTTGACCTTTTGTTTTCCACAGCAGCGAGTTAGAGTGAAAACCTCTGGAGAAAGATGAGAAAGTAAAGCAGCGAATGTGTTTTCACTCATAAATTAACACATTCTCTTCAATCACAGGCGCCGGAAAAGAAGTTTTTCTATAAATGTCGTCTGGTTTCTTTTCATAAAATGAGTGAAAAGACAGAAACACAGCAGCTGCATATGGAACATTTACTGGTATTTACTGGTTAGCTTCGCCAGTTCAGATGTCAGATGATTATGTGTCGGATCCATAAATGAAACAGGAAATGAGTTTTCATATTATCAAGTAAATATTAGACTCTTTCAGTCTGGACTTAAAGGGCTCATGGTTTGTTTAACTCACTTTTATTATTAGACTCTGCTTCATTTATTTGTGGATTTATTTGAATTTCAACACTTCAATGTGCTGAAAAGTGAGCTTTATTTATTTTGTAATATTTTTTTATTAAAAATGAACTTGATCCAACCATCATTTTAGACTCGAGGTTTCTTTAGCTTTAATCTTTGTTTCATTAGTTTGATTCCAGAAGCTTCTGACTGTAGACCAGTGTTATTGGACAGTGTTAAAGATGACCAGAAATGAACAAAATAATCAAGAAAATGAAGAAAAATGATTAACGTATTCAGCAAAATGAACAAAAAATGACCAAAATATTCAGTAAAATGAGCAAAAAGTGGGCAAAATAATCGAGAAAATTAACAAGAATTCACAAAATATTCAGCAAAAATGAACCAAAAATGACCAAAATAATCAACAAAATTAACAAAACTGACCAAAATATTCAGTAAAATGAAAAAAAAACAAAAAAAACCCAGAACAAATATTGAATAAAATGAACAAAAATGACCAAAATATTGAATAAAGTTTCACATTTTCAGTCCAGACTTATCTTGGAAACTTGATCCAACCGTCATTTCAGAATTTTCTTTTCCTTTATCACTAACCCACATCTGGGAACATTTCATTAGTTTGATTCTAGAAGCTTCTGACTGTATTTAGTTGTTTTTTGAAATGATATTTGATTTTATTTTCCTTTTTATTGACCATTTTTTACTTATTTTATTGTTTTTAATGTAATTTATTCCAAATCTATGGTGTGTCATACATCAGATATAATCCTATATATTTCCTGTGACGGACACGTTGGTGAATCCTCCCTGGAATGTTCCACCTGCAGCGTGTCAGTGTGTCTGGAACACAGGTTTGTGCAGAAAAAGGATTTGTGCAGCGGCTTCTTCTTCCTGCAGTCGTACCTGAACCTGTTTAATCAGATAAAGGTGATGCTTCCTGCTTCTGCTCAGATAATTAAATGCAGTGTGTGGTGTTTCCTCAGCCAAGCCCCAGTGGATCCAGACCATGAAGGATACGGCCCTGGCCATAGAGGAGCCCTTATACTGGGAATGTCGAGCCAACGGAAAACCCAAACCCTCCTACACCTGGCTGAAGAACGGCCAGCAGCTCACCTCTGAGGTAAACCACTGCCTGTTTGTACGAAGGAATAAAAGTACCAGAATTACATTAAAAAATAACCTCATACATAATATTAGACTCTTTTCACTATTATTATTTGACTGGTCTGGTGCTTTTCACATCATATTGGACTGAACTAACATGGCTCTGACAATAATGTATAGAAAATTACACAAAAATACAGTAAAATGCATAAAAAAACAATAAAATGTACAAAAAATGCAATAAAATGCACTAAAAATACAGTAAAATGCACTAAAAATACAATAAGATGCACTAAAAATACACATAAAATGAACTAAAGTATGCAAAAATCCTTCAATAATTCACTAAAAAATACAGTAAAATGCAGTAAAAAAAAAAAAAAAATACAGTGAAATTGTGGAGAGTCTGGCATCAAACATATTTGCTGTTTTTTTCCCAGTGCAGTTTGGAGTGAACTGAGAGGAGAGTGAGTGTGGTGAGAGGTGAGCCAGTGATGAGCCATGGATGGAAGTGTGTGTGTGTGTTCTTAGAGGGTGGATCAGTGACGTCCCCACGAGGTCGCTCCATTTCATCTGAAGAGAGTCGCTGCTTGTTTTTCATTATTCATGGATAATGTTTAAGCTCTGTGAGAGTTAAGGACAATGGGTTTAATCTGCTGTGAAATTCACTGTTTATGGAAACATACCTGAGGAAGAGGAGGACGAAGAGGATTCAGATATTTTCACATCCATCAGTTTAAACTTTTAATAACCTCACACTGACTCCTGCATTTGGAACTAAAATAAGAGTTTGACTGATACTGTCTGATATTATATTATATTATATTATATTATATTATATTATATTATATTATATTATATTATATTATATTATTATGATGGTGTTTATCTCATTTTTCAAATTCTTATAGTTTTACATCCTGCACATTGTACTGTTTTATATAGTGAAATGAAAAACTCCTCAGGAGTAAATAAGTGTAATGGGTTAGTAATGAGGACCCAAGTGCATCATGGGATCAACTGAAGACAGTCTGTATTGACATTAGGGGAAGCGTTAACTGGAGTGTAGGTGCAGGTTTGTAGAACAAAGCAGCAGGTACCAGGGCTGGAGACTCAGGCAGGACCGGTTCGGTTCAGGAGTCAGAGTTGAGCAGCTGAAGTGTGGATAAACAAGACAGTTTACATGTGATGTGATGGAGCCATAGGTGTTGACCCATCTGATGTCTGAAGGTTAGGGGTCAAAGGTTAGAACCATAGGTGTTGACCCATCTGATGTCTGAAGGTTAGGGGTCAAAGGTTAGAACCATAGGTGTTGACCCATCTGATGTCTGAAGGTTAGGGGTCAAAGGTTAGAACCATAGGTGTTGACCCATCTGATGTATGAGGGTTAGGGGTCAAAGGTTAGAACCATAGATGTTGACCCATCTGATGTCTGAAGGTTATGGGTCACAGGTTAGAACCATAGTTGTTGACCCATCTGTTGTATGAGGGTTAGGGGTCAAAGGTTAGAACCATAGGTGTTGACCCATCTGATGTCTGAAGTTTAGGGGTCAAAGGTTAGAACCATAGTTGTTGAACCATCTGATGTCTGAAGGTTAGGGGTCAAAGGTTAGAACCATAGTTGTTGAACCATCTGATGTCTGAAGGTTAGGGGTCAAAGGTTAGAACCATAGGTGTTGACCCATCTGATGTCTGAAGGTCAGGGGTCAAATGTTAGAACAATAGTTGTTGAACCATCTGATGTCTGAAGGTCAGGGGTCAAAGGTTAGAACCATAGGTGTTGACCCATCTGATGTCTGAAGGTCAGGGGTCAAAGGTTAGAACCATAGGTGTTGACCCATCTGATGTCTGAAGGTCAGGGGTCAAAGGTTAGAACCATAGGTGTTGACCCATCTGATGTCTGAAGGTCAGACCATGTGAATGAAAATAAAGACCAGATTCTATTTTGTCTGAATCCTGACATATTACCACTGATGTGTTTTAGCTGTTGACCTTTAGTGTGACCTTGACCTTTGACCTTTATTTCTCAAAATCTACTGGGTTCTTCCTTGACCCATTACCTATTATTCCTGTAGTTTCAAGGTTCAAGGTAACTTTATTGTCATTCAACATGCTAAAAACAAACACGAAGGACTAAATTTGTTCTTCAGACCCAGCATAAAATTCATTACTTTTGAATCCTGCTGACAGACAGACAGACAGACAGACAGACAGACAGGCAGGCAGGCAGGCAGACAGACAGACAGACAGACAGACTCACATGTAATACCTCCTTGGTGGACGAAACCAGGATGTGAAGATGGTGTGACCCAGACTGATGTAAAACCTGAGGTTTAAATAAATAAATACATAATATAAATATACATAAAATTAATAATAAAAATTTTAATAAAAAATAATTGCAGGAACGGCCATGTGATTATTGTGAACATGAAACACTGTGATGTCCATGGTTAAACTATGTACTGTGCAGCTGAAACGTGTGTGTGTGTGTGTATGTGTGTATATATTTATATATATATATATATATATATATATATATATATATATATATATATATATATATATATATACATACACATACAGCGGTACCTCTACTTAAGAAATTAATTCGTCCCAGAAGTGTTTTCGTACCAAATACTAACCCTCAAACCCTTTAAAAATTAAAGAACATGAACTTATTTTCTATGAAATATATGTTAAAAGAAAACATAGATTTATATTTTAGCTCGTCCAGGCTAATGTGGGTGTCTGAGACAGAAGAGTTGATCCAGGTCTGGGTCAGAATGAGGATGCATCAGTCTGGTGGATCATGTTTGGGTTTAAATCTTCAGGTAGTCCACTTTGTTTTCCAGTGAGCGTACGTTGGTGAGCAGGACTGATGGAAGCGGCGGTTGGAACAGGTTAGCTCTTAGCTTAGCTGTAAATCCACAGACATAGCCGCACTTCTGCTTCCTCTCACTTACGATGTCTCTGGAGGTGGAGCCTCTGTGGAGAGAGACTCCGCTGTAGGACGCTGGATCAGATCTTTGTAACAGACCCAGGTTCTGTAGAACGGTTCGTGTCTCCAGGTTTGAGGAGTCCAAGTTTTGAACAGTTTTCCTTCAGCTGATGATAGTGTGTGGGTCATATACTCTTCTGCACCGTTGGACTCAACTGTTGATCCTAACAGCGCTGGTCTAGGTGGAGAAATGAGCGTTAAAGCGTCTGTGTTACCATGGAGACACAGCAGTCGCAGACAAACACGGCGACACCATCGACCTGTTTACTGTCATTTTATAAAACGTACTGTAATAAAGTTTAAATGAATGAGGGTCAAAGGTCAATGAAAAGCATCATGGGTAGCTCCCTCATAGCCAATGGGATGATATGTACAGTAAGTATGTGACGTATTTACATAGATGACATATAGTAATGTACATACAGTACTGTATTTATGTCTGTGAGGTTTCAGTTTCCTTTTCGTAAATAGAATTTTCTTTCGTATTCAGAGACGAAAAATTGAAGCAAAGGTTTTTCGTTACTTGTATCATTCATTAGCTGGGTCTTTCGTAAGTAGAGGTACCACTATATTTATTATTTATATTATGGCACCTAAAGTGGATTATGCTTCCAATTTCACAGTAGAGACATTGTATTCTATTTTATTCTTACTGATGGAATGCACATATAATATTATCAGAAATACATTTAAAATGTCACCCTTTCAGATTTTCATAAATATTCTTATTGTTCCACATTTTCGTGTGAATATGATTTTCTCTTTTGTCTGTTAAAGGCCTGTAATATTAGTTTTTTTGTTCCAGTTACACATAGTGGATACAAAAGGCTGCGATATTAAAGTTTTTTATTCCAGTTATGCAGAGTGGACACAAAGGGCTGATGATAAGAAAGTTAAATATTCTTTTTCTCTCACAGTCAGAACACAGACAGTGCAGAATTGGTTTGACACATGAAAGCTGTAAAATCCAGCACATGAACATTTCTAAAAATACCAGGGTATGTGTTCTATATTCTGATGGTTTGTGTCATATCACTTTATTCTGATGAAAAACACATGCAGGAGTTTGGAATCTACTGAGTGAATAAATATCATGACACAGTAATGTTCTGCTGATGGTCTTCTAGTCTATTTAACTGTTTAAACCCACATTCTGCTGATGGTCTTCTAGTCTATTTAACTGTTTAAACCCACATTCTGCTGATGGTCTTCTAGTCTATTTAACTGTTTAAACCCACATTCTGCTGATGGTCTTCTAGTCTATTTAACTGTTTAAACCCACATTCTGCTGATGGTCTTCTAGTCTATATTAACTGTTTAAACCCACATTCTGCTGATGGTCTTCTAGTCTATATTAACTGTTTAAACCCACATTCTGCTGATGGTCTTCTAGTCTATTTAACTGTTTAAACCCACATTCTGCTGATGGTCTTCTAGTCTATATTAACTGTTTAAACCCACAATCTGCTGATGATCTTCTAGTCTATATTAACTGTTTAAACTCACATTCTGCTGATGATCTTCTAGTCTATATTAACTGTTTAAACCCACATTCTGCTGATGGTCTTCTAGTCTATTTAACTGTTTAAACACACATTCTGCTGATGGTCTTCTAGTCTATATTAACTGTTTAAACCCACATTCTGCTGATGATCTTCTAGTCTATATTAACTGTTTAAACCCACAATCTGCTGATGGTCTTCTAGTCTATATTAACTGTTTAAACCCACATTCTGCTGATGATCTTCTAGTCTATATTAACTGTTTAAACCCACATTCTGCTGATGGTCTTCTAGTCTATATTAACTGTTTAAACCCACAATCTGCTGATGGTCTTCTAGTCTATTTAACTGTTTAAACACACATTCTGCTGATGGTACTCTAGTCCCATGGTTCTCAAAGTGGGGTCCGCGGACCCCTAGGGGGACGTGGCGCATGCCCAGGGGGTACGCGAAAGTATTCACGGTTTTGTTTTGTTTTGGGGTTTTTTTGCTGTTTTATTTTGAAATGCGGAAGTTTTATTTTGTAGCGAGCGGGCGGAAGTAAGAGCGCTGTTTGACGCCAGCTTGACTAAATTGAGACGGAGCGAGTCACAGGCTATTTTTAGCCACCCTGCAGCGAACATGGATCGATTTTTGTGTCGCCAAGTTCCTAAAGAAGTGGTAAAAGAAATGACAATGAAAATGACAATGACAAAAACAAACGCCCTAACCCTAAAAAGAGAAAGTACATTGATAGTTATATTGAGTTTGACAAGCTCATCCCTCTCATTAAGTCTCTGTCTGTCTGTCTGTCTGTCTGTCTGTCTGTCTGTCTGTCTGACTGTCACACACACACACACACACGGTTTTGTGTGTCTTTTGTTCCGTTTATTATTTTAAAATTATTTTAAATTGTTGTTTCTGAAGTGTTCATTTATATTATAATACCTGAAAATGTCGCTGGTTTGCACAAAAGCACTATTAAAAAAGGTTATCATTGTTTCATAATAATCATTGTTGAAGTGTTTTTTTTTTTATCATTTTCAGTATCACGAGGATGAGGGGGGACATGGAAAAATGTCACCCCTCCAAGGGGGACCTGGGCCAAAAAAGTTTGAGAACCCCTGATCTAGTCTATTTAACTGTTTAAAAACACCAGCTATGACACTTTTGGATGAAGTACAGAGTACAGAGTGTGTGTACTTGTACCTCAGTACAGAGTGTGTGTTCTTGTATCTCAGTACAGAGTGTGTGTACTTGTATCTCAGTACAGAGTGTGTGTACTTGTACCTCAGTACAGCGTGTGTGTACTTGTGCCTCAGTACAGAGTGTGTGTACTTGTACCACAGTACAGAGTGTGTGTACTTGTACCTCAGTACAGAGTGTGTATACTTGTACCACAGTACAGAGTGTGTGTACTTGTACCTCAGTACAGAGTGTGTGTACTTGTACCTCAGTACAGTGTGTGTACTTGTACCACAGTACAGAGTGTGTGTACTTGTACCTCAGTACAGAGTGTGTGTACTTGTACCTCAGTACAGAGTGTGTGTACTTGTACCACAGTACAGAGTGTGTGTACTTGTACCACAGTACAGAGTGTGTGTACTTGTACCTCAGTACAGAGTGTGTGTACTTGTACCTCAGTACAGTGTGTGTGTACTTGTACCTCAGTACAGTGTGTGTAGTTGTACCTCAGTACAGTGTGTGTTTACTTGTACCTCAGTACAGAGTGTGTGTACTTGTACCACAGTACAGAGTGTGTGTACTTGTACCTCAGTACAGAGTGTGTGTACTTGTACCTCAGTACAGAGTGTGTGTACTTGTACCTCAGTACAGAGTGTGTGTACTTGTACCTCAGTACAGAGTGTGTGTACTTGTACCTCAGTACAGTGTGTGTACTTGTACCTCAGTACAGAGTGTGTGTACTTGTACCTCAGTACAGCTGTGGTGCTCACATCAGCAGATGCAGTTTTAAATCTGGCCAATAATTGGTTTCTTTCATCCTTTTCTTCACAGGACAGGATCCATGTGGAAGACGGAGTCCTGTCGGTGTCTCTGCTGACGCTATCGGACGCCGGCATGTACCAGTGTGTGGCCCAGAATAAACACGGACTCATATATTTTGCTGCTGAACTAATGGTTTTAGGTAGGATGGCATTTATCTGTGCCTTAAATCCTCAAATCATTGTTGCAGAAGAGTTTTAAAGGTCATCTTCCTGTCAATGTAAAAGGTTGTGTGGATTAGTGGGTAATGGGGTCAGCCAGGACAGCTGTGTGGGGTCAAACACATTTGAAAAATAGGTGTCCTTCATCATGTGGAATGTACAGAGTGAAGCATGTCTGTCTGTCTGTCTGACAGAGACAGACAGACAGACAGACAGACGTATCATGCTATAACTCAATGAATATTTGAGATATTACCATAAAATTACATGGGCATATACATATAGCTAATGTGCATCAGATGGAATGATTCACTTAAGTAAAGGTCAAAGGTCAAGGTCACCATTAAATAAAAGTTGAAAATCACATTATGAGCTACAGGTCAGGTCACATGACAAACCAGATACCATTTTAACATTTTATTTCCCATTGAATACCATTCATTAATTTTCCGAACTCAGGCCCCATGGGCCTCCTGGAAAGGGCGGAGACTTAAGCACCCCATGATCTATTTGAGTAAAGGTCAAAGGTCAAGGTCACAGTTAACTAAAACTTCAAAATCACATTATGGGCTATAACTCAATAACAGAGGGTCACAGAACTTTCAGATTGGTACCAAACGATGCAGAATGAATCACCTACAACCAATAGTTTTTCAGATCTCTGAAGGTCAAAGGTGACAAGTGGCAAAATTAACTTGTGTAACATTGCATTTATCACATTATTTATACTTTTTATCGCATGATTTTGTCTTTTTATCACATTATTTTTGACGGTTTTATCTTGTGATTTTGATGATTTATTGCATCATTGTGACATTTTATCGCATTATTGTGACTTTTTATCACGTAATTTGAATTTTTCTGTAGGTCAAAGGTGACAAGTGTAACACTGTGTCAAACATAGACATATCACGCTATAACTTAATCAATACTGGATATATTATCATAATATTACACACACTGACGCATATATACATATAACCAAATTATCAATACTCCAAAAGGTCAAAGGTCAGGGTCGCATTTAGCAGAAAGGTCAAAATCACATAACAGGTTGCCATAGAAACTGGAGATTGGCACAAAATAGGGGCGAGATTAGACATTCTCTGAATACTAGTTTTGGAATGACATGTTTTTGACCAGTGGAAGTTGGAAAGTTAGTTCCTAACGTCAGGTTTTGTTTCCCACCAGCGTCTCCTCCAGACTTCACAGGGAATGTCCTCAGAGCTTTGCTCAAAGCCAAAGCAGGAAGTCCAGTGACGTTAGAGTGTAAACCTCAGGCTTATCCCATCGCCAGCATCCTGTGGAAGAAAGGAAACCTGCCGATCCACACGAATGAGCGGTAAGAAAGAGGACGATAGACGGTTTGGTTTGGCTCTGTCTGTCTCTCTCTCCCTCTCCCTCTCCCTCTGTCTCTCTCTCTCTCTCCCTCTCTCTCTCCCTCTCTCTCTCCCTCTCTCTCTTCCTCTCTCTCTATCTCCCTCCCTCTCTCTCTCTGACTTTCTATGTCTCTGTCTCTCTCTCTGTCTCTCTCTCCATCTCCATTTCTCACTCTGTCTCACTCTCTCTCTCTCTGTCTCTGTCTCTGTCTCTCCCTCCCTCTCTCTCTCTCTCTCTCTCTCTCTCTCTCTCTCTCTCTCTCCATCTCTCACTCTGTCTCACTCTCTCTCCCTGTCTCTCTCTCTCTCTCTGTCTCTATGTCTCTGTCTCTCACTCTGTCTCTCTCTCTCTCTCTCTCCCTCTCCATCTCTCACTCTGTCTCACTCTCTCTCTCCCTGTGTCTCTGTCTCTGTCTCTCTCTCTCTGTCTCTGTCTCTCCCTCCCTTTCTCTCTCAATCTCTCTCTCCATCTCTCACTCTGTCTCACTCTCTCCCCCTGTCTCTCTCTCTCTCTCTCTCTCTCTCTCTCTGTCTCTATGTCTCTGTCTCTCCCTCTGTCTCTCTCTCCCTCTCTCTCCATCTCCCTCCCTTTGTCTCTCTCTCTCTCCCTCTCCATCTCTCACTCTGTCTCACTCTCTCTCTCCCTGTGTCTCTCTCTCTCCCTGTGTCTCTCTCTCTGTCTCTCCCTCCCTTTCTCTCTCTCTCTCTCTCTCTCTCTCTCTCTCCATCTCTCACTCTGTCTCACTCTCTCCCTGTCTCTCTCTCTCTCTCTGTCTCTATGTCTCTGTCTCTCACTCTGTCTCTCTCTCTCCCTCTCCATCTCTCACTCTGTCTCACTCTCTCTCCCTGTCTCTCTCCCTCTCTCTCTCTCTGTCTCTATGTCTCTGTCTCTCACTCTGTCTCTCTCCCTCTCTCTTTCTCCCTCTCTCTGTCTCTGCCCCCCCCTCTCTGTCTCTCTCCATCTCTCACTCTGTCTCACTCTCTCTCTCTCCCTGTCTCTCTCCCTGTCTCTCTTTTTCTCTCTGTCTCTCTCTCTCTCGTCCTCAGACTAAATCTCTCATTGATCTGAACCTTAAAAACTCATATTAGTCACAGGTATTTGAAAGAGATTATTTAATTTTTTACACCACAGTGTAGCTCCCCGCGTCCCCCATCATCCATCGTCCATCCCCCGGCTTCCCCTGTCCTCCCCCCCAGATGGACAGATAACTAATAGGAAACTCAGCTCCTTGACATTTGGACCAGTTCGTGTCATGGATGACAGATGTAGGAGTGTGAAAAAAAAATCTAACAAGACAAATGACAGGAGTGAAGAAGACGTAACCATGGAGACGAGGTGTCATGTGTTTTAATGAGACATGTGACAGCAGTAGACCTCACACTGACAGGACTGATGGAAGCTTCTAATCATACACACATATATATATATATATATATATATATATATATATATATATATATATATATATATATATATATATGATAGTTTCAGTATCAGCCTGTTGTCTTGGCCGATATGATCTTTTTTATTTTATTAATTTATTTATGGATTTATTTTAAAAGTATTTTATTCTCTTTATTTATTTTATTAATTTACTTATTTTTATTTATTTATTATCATATTTTACTGCTCAGACCCACTGGAGGTCTAATTATTCTGCACGTAGAACCTGAATTCTAATCATTTTTACATTAAAGGGACAGTTCAGTATTTTTCAGATGAATGTGTTTGTCATCAGTGTCTTTACTCTGGTGCACCCACACTGACTTACCCCCCACAGTGTCCTGTGAGCCCAGTTCTGGTCCGGTTTTGGTCAAAGCCAAAGTAGTCCCGGCAGGTTTCCTGGGGTTAACAAAATAAAACGTGTTTCTTCTCAAAACAGTATGTGTTGGAATGAGTGATTTATTTACAAAACAAAACCATCATGGAACAAAAACTCACACCTCGTAATTGCTTGGAGCTACTTTCTCTCAATAGTGATCAATGTGTTAGCGTACGTAGCAGCTGCTAACATTGACCAACAACTGATGAAAGTAGTTTGATAAGCCACACAGAAAAAAAATCTGTAAAATTAACAAAAATGAGCAATGAAGTATATAAAGTATATTTCATTTCATTCATTCATTCAAAAATATTCAGTAAAATTTACTAAAATATTTAGTAAAATGAAAAAAAATGACGAAAATATTCAGTAAAATGAAATAAATTGGGGGAAAAAATTCTGTAAAATTTTTTTTAAATTACCAAAAATATTCAGTAAAATTTATCAAAATATTTAGTAAAATGAACAGAAATGACAAAAATATTCAGTAAAATGAAATAAATTGGAAAAGAAAATTCTGAATGACCAAAATAATCAATGGTTGTTGTCACTGCTAACAGCTGTGCATCTTATCAATATACTTTATATACTACATTGGTCATTTTTGTTCATTTTACTGATTTATTTTCTGTGTGGCTTATAAAACTACTTTCATCAGTTGTTGGTCAGTGTTAGCGGCTGCTACATTCAGGTGCACAGCTGTTAGCAGTGACAACGCTAGCACATTGATCGTTATTCAGAGAAAGTAGCTCCAAACAATTACGAGGTTTGAGTTTTTGTTCTGTGACGGTTTTGTTATGTAAATAAATCACTTATTCCAAGACATACTGTTTTGAGAAGAAACACGTTTCATTTTGTTGACCCCAGGAAACCTGCTGAGACTACTTTGGCTTTGACCAAAACTGGACCAGAACTGGGCTCCCAGGACACTGTGGGGGGTAAGTCAGTGTGGGTGCACCAGAGTAAAGACACTGATGACAAACACATTCATCTGAAAAACACTCAACTGTCCCTTTAATATCTTTATTGTTATTCAATAAAGATACAGACCAGATTGGATCCTTTGTTGGTCTGTATTTGACCCCCGGGCCTTATGTTTGACACCTGTGTTGTAAATTCTCTGTGTTTGTGCTTCCCGACAGGATCCGACTGTCCCCTGATGGAACGTTAAGACTTGCCAACGTGAGCAAGTCTGATGCAGGCAGTTACACCTGCTTCGCTAGGAACAGATTTGGCATGTCGAGTACCACTGGAAGGCTCCTCGTTACCGGTGAGCACCTCCATTTACTAACTGAATGTTTGTGCACTCCATTTATGAAGCAATATGTATTTGCTCAGTTTGGATTAAGACAAAGGCAGCGTCTGAACACAAGGACTGGAGTAAAACAGGTGGTCAAAACAACACACGTTTGGGTTCACTAGAGATAATTACAACAACTGACACCTTTAAATGTTTTTTCTGCATATGGGTTTATTCTTAAAGAAGGGTTTGGTGCAGTTGTCTTAAAGCAGGAGTTTTCAAAGTTATTACAGTTTAAACCAGAGGTGTCAAACATGCGGCCCGGGGGCCAAATCTGGCCCACCTAAGGGTCCAATCCGGCCCTTTGGATGAATTTATGAAATGCAAAAATTACATATAAGATATAATATCATTTTAATTCATGGTTCACATTCAGACCAATTCAGTTTCATAATAACCTATAAATAATTACAAGTAAAACATTTCTTTGGAAATTTCATATTTTTCATTTCGTGACACTAAAACAAAGTAGAATTTCACCCAGAAAATCTGAACAAATGTGAAAAATTGGAAATGTCATAACAGAAGTAAGTACAATTTTAATCATATTATAATGCAATTGTACTTTTTTCGCTCTAAAACAGAGCGACAACTTAAGAGTTGACATTATTTCTATATTATGTTTTGGGTGTTTTTACTGGTTCGGCCCACTTCAGATCAAATTTAGCTGAATGTGGCCCCTGGACTAAAATGAGTTTGACACCCCTGGTTTAAACCATTTACAGTTTAATATGATATATAATATATAATGTATAATATAATGTATAATGCATTATACATTATATTATCAAAAGTAATCGCTCACCTGCCTAGAAATACACTCAAATGACATCCCATTCTTAATCTATGGAGTTTAATATGACATTTCTGTATTCTGCAAGTGTGTGTGTGTGTGTGTGTGTGTGTGTGTGTGTGTGTGTGTGTGTGCGTGTGTGTGTGTGTGTGTGTGAGAGAGAGAGAGAGAGAGAGAGAGAGAGAGAGTTTGGATATTTTCGTGCTGCCCAGTTTGTGTTAACAGTCGTCCATAAAGACATATGTGAGAGAGTTTGATGTGGATGAATGTGACTGTCCTGAACACAGTCCTGACACTGAGAGCCAGGCCTTCAGGCCAACGTCAGTGTGTGATCTCACAAATGCTTCTGGGAGGAATGGTCCCATAAACACACTCCTAAACCTTGTAGAAAACCTTCCCAGAAGAGTTGAAGTTATTGTAGCTGCAAAGGGTGAACACATATGACTGTATGGATTAAGAATGGGATGACAAGTTCATATGCAAGTCAAGGCAGGTGAGACATATATATATATATATATGTATATATATATATATATATATATATATGCATTATTAAATACACATTATTAAATAGTTTTATATATATATATATATATATATATATATATATATGTCAAAATTATCAGATAAAAAGTCAAAATCATGAGGTAAAATGTAGAAAAATTATGAGATAAAGAGTCTAAATCACAAGATGAAATGTAAATTATTATGAGATAACAAGTCAAAATATTGGTTAAAAAGTCAAAATTCTCAGATAAAAAGTCAAAAGTATCAGATAAAAAATCTAAATTATTTGATTAAAAAGTCAAAATTCAGTCACTAAACACAAACATAATTAATCCATATATAAGGCACTCTGTGGTTTTTGGATAAAATAATAGTCTTTAAAGTGCGCCTTATATTCCTGACCATGGGACTATTATTACTATATAAACTACTACACTGGTACATGTACTTTGTAGTTCAAGTAATAGTTGAGTTTTCATTGGTTTTATTAACAGTCCTTTTGTGTGTTTAAGAGCCGAGGCTGGTTATTTTTCTGAATTACTGGACTATTTTCTAACACTAGAATAAACTCAGTAACTGGAGTCAATAACATCAGGCCTATTGTAGCGTCCTTGACCCATAAGTGCTGCAGTCAAACGCACATTTAACAAAAGAATCAAACAAAAGCGCTCTGAAGGAGAATACACAACGCCACAAGGATAAAAAATAAAAAATAACAAAAGATAAAAAAGGTGTTGAACATAAAAAACCTGACTGAGACGCTGACAGACAGACGGTGATGAATTCTATATGAGGGAGGGGACACAGGTGACAGCCAGCAGGGGCGGGGCTAAGCAGGGGTGGGGCTAAGCAGGGGTGGCGTCAGATCTACTTCAAATCCATTCACTTTACACAAGAGTCACAAAATAATGTAGAAAATTGACAAAAAATAAACAAATTATTGAAAAAAATGAATAAAATATGGAGGAAAATTAAACAAAATGAGCAAGAAAATGAATAAATGAACAAAAAACTAAAGAGATTCTGAAAGAAAATGGACAAAACTAAACAAATTGGTGACAACAATCAAGACAATATGGAAGAAAAATAAACAAAATGAGCAATAAAACAATAAAATATTGTTGATTTTGGTTCATTTTATTGATTATTTTGGTCACTTTTGTTCATTTTACTGAATATTTTGTTGATTGTATTGATTATTTTGTTTAAGTATTTTTTTTATTCTACACATTTACTGTTTGTTTTGGTCCATTTTGTGGATTACTTTAAACAGCTGTTGTTTTGGAATAATTAATAAATGTTAATGCATTTGAATGGAAGCATTTTATTGAAACCGTTGAAGGTGTAAATAAACATTCATTACATATATGTTCATAGTTTTGAATATACAATTGTTTGATGTGTTTTTTTTCTCTATGTTACAAAAGTTTTGAATAAGCTTTGGATTTTTGTCCCATTTTTGTGTTGGTTTGTTTTTTTATGTGAGTTTAAGCACGGTTTGTATAATTTTCTTGACATTTTTTTTTGTTTTTTTGTTGCAAAATATTTATGTATTTATGTACAAAATAGTTTTGTATTTATTTTTTATTTTATTTTACAAATTTTCATCATTTATTTTAATGTAATTATTTGTATTCTCATTTTTAGTTTGTTTTTTTTAGATATTTTTATCCATTTATTTAATTTAAATACATTTTTTAATTCACTTATTTTAATTTATTTTCATGTATTTATGTATTATTATTATTAGTCTTTTATGTATTAATTAGTTAATGAATTTTGTTTTAATTTTCATTTATTTATTTTAATCATTAATATTATTAAATTATTTCAGTTGACATTTTTTTTTCTCTGTGTATTTTGTGGGAAATTTCAGTAACCCCCCCCCCCAGAAAAAAAACACACACACACACACACAACAGTTGATTGTTGAAGATGCTCTCGTTTACTGTCCTCCTATTTTTATTTTTAATTTCATGTGTGAGGAACCGTCTTACCTCCTGCTCAGAAATGACCCCCCCCTCACATTTTGTTGTTTTATTTTGTGTGTGTTTTGTTTTTTTAATGGGACAGATCCGACCAGAATCACTCAGGGACCAGTGGACATGGAGATCATTGTTGGGGAGAGTATGGTGTTACCCTGTCAGGTCACCACTGACCCTGTCCTGGACGTTTCCTTCTCCTGGGCCTTTAACGGACAGCTCATCGCCAAGGACGACGGCCATTTTGAGCTTGTGGGCGGGGTGAGTAAACGTCCAGTTATCGCATGGGTGGGCAATTAATTTTCCTATGGGGACACATGACATATGTTGATAGTTATTAAGGGCCAGATCAATTCACCTATATCTCTTAAAAAAAAAAACAGAAATGAAACAATACAATGAAAATATAGAGCCCAGAATATATAATGAATATTGACACAAACATTTGTGAAAATGGTTTTATATAACTCGATATGAACTTTACATAAAAAACCCTAACTGCAGATTTGTTTGTGTATCTCAGTTCCTTTTCTGATAAAATCTCTGCATTGTTAATACATTTTTCTTTCATTTTTTGGTGTTACTGTAGCTGACATGAATGGATTGAAATTTGGTACATAAACCTTATGCTGAGTGTGGAAAAAAAACCATTCATTTAGCAGAGCTTTCAAAAATAAAAGCTGCATGTTATATATTTGCACTGACTTTTAATTTGCCACTGACCTCATGTGGGCTATCGGGCCGCATGTGGCCCCCGAGCCTTATTTTGCCCAGGTGTGAGTTATCGGCTGCTTGACCACCTGGTCTCTGCCGTTAGTTTGAAGACACTTCCTGTGTTTTTAATGTGATCTGAGTCTGAGCAGTGGATTCTAATGTTTGACACATTTACAACTATATATGTTTGAGCAATTATGGTTCTTATATTGTGCAGCAGCATGGTGGTGCAGTGGTTAGCACTGGTGCTGGTTCTATTCCCACACCAGACCTTTCTATGTGGAGTTTACATATTCTCTATGGGGTGAAATTTCTACCAAAACGTCACAAACACAAAAAAGGTGTTTTATTTACAGCCAACGATTCACAAACAAGCTCCTTGTGGAGGCTGGAGGTATGTTTTTATGTTTTTTTTCAGACCATGTGAAGGACTGCTGTCACGTTCGTAGATTGGCTATCACCATGATAGCATCAGAATGAATGAATGGGCTAATTCACTCACCAGTAAAAGTCCCTGGTGAACTCTTTAACCCTTGTGCGGTCCTTCGGGTCAAAGAGACCCGGTGGTTCACAAATGTACCTTTTTATACGTACTGTAGGATGCCATTGCTTACTACTGAAAACAGTAATATATCCTTGGGGGGTGGGATGATGAGTCTATGGAACTGAACTTTGGAATCTGGGTTTTTAAGACCCGATTGTAGGACACAGCCAGTGTGCCTTTTACGAAGGACCGCACAAGGGTTAAAGGCAATAACATGTCAAACAAACAACATGGCTGACATTATAAGGGTCTGTACATGTGGTCCCTACATTGTCAGGTCAAAATATTAAGTGGAAATATGCTTTAGATGTGTTTAAATGACAACCGCGAATTAGCATGTAATAGCATTAGCATGAATGGGCTAATTCTCTGGTCAGTAAAAGTCCTTGGCGAACAATAACATGTCAAACAAACCAGCTGGTTGACATTATAAGGGTCTGTACATGTGGTCCCCAACACTACCATGGACAGAACATAAGATAAACACAACATAACAATAAGAACATGTCCTGTCCGTTGGTGCATGGGGCTGTGTTATATCGACTCAGCAGCACCACCTACTGTTGTGGCATGAAAACTACACAACTGTTCTGGCATCGTGCACTGGCGTTTGGGAATAAGGAAGGTGCAAAGTTACTGCCAAAAGTCACGTGACGGTGGGGAGCCAATGGTTTCTCCAACCTGCAGAACTTGTGAATGACTTTTTTCTTTTACAAAATACAATGAGTTTGTTTGTGAATCATTGGTTGTGAATAAAACACCTTTTTTTGTGTTTGTGACGTTTTGGCAGAAAGTTCACCCCTTAGTTCTCCTCGTGTCTGTGTAGGTTTTCTCCAGGTATTCCAAGGCAAGGCAAATGTATTAGTATATCACATTTAATGTACAGGACAATTCAAGGAGTTGGTGGTTGGGAATAACACATCACATTACAGTCTTTAATTACAATAGCACCGCCAGTTGGTTTCTGTCCCCGTCCGTCCTGTCCAGTCTTTGTTTCCTCCACACATCACTGAGGTGTAGCACTGCCCTCACTGGCTTGTAAGGGAGAGTTCTAATGGGGGAAGTCTGCTCAGCTTTCGGGGAGGACCGATGATGGTCACACACATGCACTAAATATTATAGTATATGTCTGCAAGACTGGAATATGCACTGATCTGAAACAATGTTGACTCCCTCTCTGTGGGGTTAAAAGATATATAAAAATAATAATAATAAATGAATAAAATAGTGAATGAATAGAAAAATAAAATAAAATAAAAAAATAAGAACAAAATGCAGACAAATTAGAAAAAGGAAAGAAAAAAGAAAGGGAAAAGAAGAAGGAAGAAAAGAAAACAAACAAACAAAAAACCTTTATTTGTTACCTACTTTCCTCTCTGCTCATTTGGTTTTTTTTTTGTTCTTTTGTTTTTTGTATATATGTATATGTTTAGTACTTCAGTTATTTATTATTGGTATTGTTATTATTTTTATTATTATCATCATTTTTGTACTATGCACTATATTGCTATAAGATGAATTTAGGTTATTGGGGAAGTGAAGAAGGGGTAGAATTAAATAAGCTTATACTTCATCCTACTCCTTTTCGGACATGTCATTGTTATTATTATTATTGTTGTATGGATTATTGTTGCACTTTGCACATGTTCGAAATAAATCATTCAAATCAAATCAAAGGTGCTTTACACAAAACATATAAGAAAATTAAAATGATAAAGATGCATTAAAAGACAATTAAAATAGAGAATCTCAGTCAAAGCTCCAGTGAACAGTAACGTTTTCATCTGATTTAAATGAACTGACAGTTTTTCTAAGACCTCAGGTAGTTTGTTCCACAGGTGAGGAGCAGAACAACTGAATGATGACCGACTTTGTTTGGTTCTGATTTTGGGAACACACAATAAACCTGTTCCTGTTGACCTTTGACCTCAGGGCTCTGGATGCTTCATATGGAACCAGCAGGTCTAGGATGGATTTGGGTCCAAGGTCGTTTAGTTCTTTATAGACAAGGAGAACAATTTAGAGCTGTGACCTTTGACCCACAGGAAGAAAATGTAAGAATTTGAGGAGCGGTGTGATGTGGTCCAGTTTCCTGGTACTGGTCAGGACTCTGGCAGCAGTGTTTTGGATCAGCTGTAGCTTAGACCAGTGAAGACACCGTTACAATAATCTAACTTATTGAAAATGAATGAATGGATGCACTGATAAGTTAAATAGAATAGAATAGACTTATATTGTCATTGCAGATATAATGACATTTAATTGAACATCCCTCTACATCAGCTCCATATTAAAAACAACAACATGTAGTAGCAGGGATAAAAGCAAATACACACACACCATGGATAAAATATGTCCTGTTTATAAATACTGTATGGTTAAAAAGTGCTATTGTACTTAAAAGGTGCTAAAGTGCATTAAAATACATTAAAAGGAGGTGTTGTGCTTTTAACCTCCTGTGGGTAAAAGCTATGGAGCAGCCTGTTGGTCCATGCCCCCAGAGCTCTAGATCTCCTTCCAGAGGGGAGGGGGATAAACAGTTTATGTCCAGGGTCTCTGGAGACCCCCCACTGTCTTTCTTGTGAAGCCTACCAGTGTAGATGTCAGACACAGAGGGTAACCTGGTTCCTATCACCCTCTCTGCTGTTCTCACCACCCTCTGCAGAACCCTCCTGGTTAATCTAAACCAGGGGTGTCAAACTGTGGTCCTCGAGGGCCAGTGTCCTGCATGTGTTAGATCAGGGGTGTCAAACTCATTTTAGATCAGGGGCCACATTCAGATAAATGTGATCTGAAGTGGGCCAAACCAGTATAAAAAAAAAACAACTATATAAATAATGTGAACTCCAAACTTTTCTCTCTGTTTTAGAGTGAAAAAAAAAATAAAATTACATCATGAAAACAATGAATATTAGGCTTTAGTTTATCATTTACACATATGCATTCTAATGTACAGATCACAGTGGATCTACAGATATACAAAATATTTAGTAAGAGGTGGAATATTGTGAAAATTGTACTTACCGGTACTTCTCTTAAGACGTTTTGTAATTTTTCATATTGAGATTTTTTTGTGTGAAGTTATACTTTGTTTTAGTATCACTAAATGAAAAAAGAACATTTACAATTTTTTTCACCTGTGAATATTTATAGGTTATTATATTATGAGACTGAATTGGTCTGGATGTGTGGACCATTAACTAAAATGATTTAGATCTTTGTGTAATTTTGCATTTTATAAATTCATCCAAAGGGCCGGATTGGACCCTTAGGTGGGCCGGATGTTTGACACCTCTGATCTAAACTGTCCATAGGTGTGAATGTGACAGTGATTGTTAATTAATATATGTTTAGCCCTGTGATGAACTGGAGACTCATACAGGGTGACCTCTGACCCCGCCTTCACCCATTGGAGCTGGATTAGGCCCCCAGTGACCCCCGTGACCCTAATGAGGATAAAGTGGGTTCAGATGACGAGTGACAATGACTAGTATTTGTACTTAATTACTTAATTAGTGAAAATAACCCATTCATTGACGGTGCGTCTTATAATCCAGTGTGTCCTATAGTGCAGAACATACGGTATGTGACACAGTTGTGTAGATGACGTGTCACCATTGAGCCTAAAACAGACGTTTTTTTGGTTGTTTTTTTTCTTGGTGTATATTTCTCAGTGTCATGAGATGCTTTTCTTTTTTACAACACCTCCTTAGAGACATAATAAGTGTTAGAAATGTGAAAATCTCTCCACAGAAGTGTATTAGATTACCCAGCTCCTCCATGTTTCTATTACTTCTACTTTTTTTATGAATGGAAGCACGGTGGCTGTGATGTCAAAATGCTCTTCCTACACTAAACTCATCCTGTAGCTAATGTGTTAGCTGCTCAGCCATTGTGACAGCTTGTCACTTTTATTTATTTATTTAATATTTTCCACTACACTACACTTTTTCCCTTCCTGGAACTCAACCTGCCGGGTGAATTAATGTGTTTTTTAATAGTTTTGGCTGGTCTTGAATTCTTTTCAAATCCTACTTTGACATAGTCTGTTGCCCAGGAGTTCCTAACAGAATGAGGATCCACATCATTAGAGGTGTCTTTTATTAAAGGAATGTGAAAGTATAGCACAGAACACTTTCAGACACCCTTCAAGTGTTCCCATTCTTCCTGTGTGTGCGTGACTGACAGTGTTCTTATCCAAAAACCAGCTCCTTCCACACAAATGCTAGAATGTCCCCAGTCCAAAGAGATTATCAACTTAACTTTGCTGCTTCAAGGAAGGAATTTCCATAATTAAAGCGTGTTGGCTCTGCTGACACGTTTCCCTGCCAATGCCAACAGAACAATTTCACCACTAATTTACCATTTGCTACTTATGCATGTCGTCCTCACAACTGAAGCTACGCTTAGCTGCATTTTTACTTCACAAAAAACAAGACAGTCAAGAGTTAATCCCTGTATCATTTGTTTTTCAAAAATAAAACCAAAAATAAGACAACAACAACAACAACTGTTTTCTTCATTATTTGTTTTCAAAACCAAAACTAATGCAGTAAAATGTAAAAATTATGCAATAAAAAGTCAAAATAATGCAATAAAACGTCAAAATAATGCGATAAAAAGTCAAAATAATGTGGTTAAAAGGCAAAATAATGTGATAAAAAGTCAATAATGCAATAAAAAGTAAAAATAATGTGATAAAAAAGTCAATAATGCGATAAAACATCAAAAAAATGGGATAAAATGTAAAATTAATGCCATAAAAAAATCTAGTTATGTGATAGAACGTCAATAATGAAATAAAAATTCAATATCACACGATAAAATGTCAAAATAATGCGATAAAAAGGCAAAATGTGATAAACACAAAATGTTACAGAAGTTAATTTTGCAACATGTCACCTTTGACCCCCAGAGATCTTGGTCGTAGGTGATAACAGAGTTAAATGACCCCGACCTTTGACCTTTACTCAAATAGACCATTGCATCTGATTATCTATGTGTATATGTCCATGTAATTTCATGGTGATATCTCAAGTATTCATTAAGTTATAGCATGATATGTCTCTGCGGACACACACACACACACACAGAGTGATTACAATAATCTCTCTTAACTAATGTTAGGTGAGATTAATTAAAGTGTGTTGGTTCTGCTGACACATTTCCCTGCCAATGCCAACAGAATAATTTCAGCTCTAATTTACCATTTGCTACTTATGCATGTCGTCCTCACAACTGAATTTACATTCAGCTGCATTTTTAAAAAAAACAAGACAGTCAAGAGTTAATCCCTGTATCATTTGTTTTTCAAAATAAAACCAAAAATAAGAAAATGAAATAATAACTGGTATTATTTGTTTCCAAAACCAAAACTAATATTCAGTGAATGCCTAATTCTGCTCCTATTTTGTTCCAATCTCTAGTTTCTATGACAACTTGTTCTTAAATTAGAGCCATTGATTTTGACCTTTCTTCTAATTGTGACCTTGACCTTTGACCTTTTGCAATATTGAGCATTTGGTTATATGTATATATGCGTCAGTGTGTGTAATATTATGATAATATATCCTGTATTCATTAAGTTATAACATGATATGTCTATGTTTGACACAGTGTTACACATGCCACATGTCACCTTTGACCTCCAGAAAAAGTCAAAATCGTGCACTAAAAAGTCAAAATAATGTGAAAAAAGGTCAAAATAATGCAATAAAAAGTCGAAATAATGTGATAAAATGTTAAAATAATGTGATGGAAAGTCAAAATAATGTGATAAAATGTAAACATAATGCAATAAAATGTCAAATTAATGAGACAAAATGTAAAAATAATGAGCTAAAACGTCAAAATAATGCAATAAAAAGTCTAAATAATGTGACCAAAAGTCAATAATGCGATAAAACATCAAAATAATGTGATAAAATGTAAAAAAAATAATATCATAAAAAATCAAAATAATGTGATAAATATACCTTTGATCTCCAGAAAAATTCAAAATCATGCACTAAAAAGTCAAAATAATACAATAAAAAGTCTAAATAATATGATAAAATGTTAAAATAATGCAAGAAAAAGTCTAAATAATATTTCTGAAAGATGAATGAAGCTTTTTTCTGAATGATGAATGAACCTTTATTCTGAAAGAGGTTTGAAGCTTTATTCTGAAAGAGGAATGGACCTTTATTCTGAAAGAGGATTGAACCTTTATTCTGAAAGATGAAAGAACCTTTATTCTGAAAGAGGATTGAAGCTTTATTCTGAAAGAGGAATGAGCGTTTATTCTGAAAGATGAATGAAGCTTTTTTTCTGAAAGAGGAATGAGCCTTTATTCTGAAAGAGGAATGGACCTTTATTCTGAAAGAGGATTGGACCTTTATTCTGAAAGAGGCTTGAACCTTTATTCTGTATTAAACCGTTTATATTTAAACTCATGTAAACAGGTCCATGTATTTGTTACAGATGTTCAGTTTTTTCTAAACAGCTGTAAAACTCTCTGTCATTTTGTCATATTGACAACATTTATCATTTTACCTTTTTCTAGCTGCATCTAAAACAATTTTAGTGTGAAATATGTGTGTGATTGTGCTTCTATAAAGTCTTTGTGCAGGATGTGGCAGAGTTTTGACACTATTTATTGCACCTTATATATGCTTGACTACATTCTTTAATAAGCTGTCAGCGCCTTTGTTATCTTTCATGCTACATAAAGCTTTCTTTCCTCCTTCGTAGAGAACAGCAGGAGATCTGATGATTAGGAACATTCAGCTTTACCACGCCGGGAAATATATCTGTGTGGTGGACACGGATGTGGAGAGCCTGTCAGCCGTGGCTGTATTGATTGTGAAAGGTAAGAAAAGATTGTCTTTGCTCTGCACTCGCTAATTAAAACAGGGCTGGTATCTGTGTTTGTTTTTAGGATCCTCTTTCATAAATGGAGAAATTAAAATTCTATATGTAACTGTATAGTGGAGATGCTTTTAAGTCCAGTGGAAGGAAATGGATACCTTTAAGTTATGAAGGTTATTAAAGAGAGGGAGAGAGGGAGAGAGAGAGGGAGAAGGAGAGAGAGAGAGAGAGAGAGGAGGAGAGGGAGAGGGAGAGAGAGAGGGGAGGAGAGAGAGGGAGAGGGAGAGAGAGAGGGGAGGAGAGAGAGGGAGAGAGAGAGAGGAGGAGAGGGAGAGGGAGACAGAGAGAGAGAGAGGAGGAGAGAGAGGGAGAGGGAGAGAGAGAGAGAGGATGAGAGGGAGAGAGAGAGGGAGAAGGAGAGAGAGAGAGGAGGAGAGGGAGAGAGAGAGGGAGAAGGAGAGAGAGAGAGAGAGGAGGAGAGGGAGAGGGAGACAGAGAGAGAGAGAGGAGGAGAGAGAGGGAGAGAGAGAGAGAGGATGAGAGGGAGAGAGAGAGAGAGAGGGTAGAGGGAGAGGGAGAGAGGAGGAGAGGGGGGGGGAGAGAGAGGGGGGGGAGAGGGAGAGAGGGAGAGGGAGAGAGAGAGAGGATGAGAGGGAGAGAGAGAGAGAGGGTAGAGGGAGGGAGAGGGAGAGGGAGAGAGGAGGAGAGGGGGGGAGAGGGAGAGAGAGGGGGCGAGAGGGAGAGAGAGGGAGAGAGAGAGAGGGAGGGAGAGAGAGAGGAGGGGGGAGAGGAGGAGAGGGAGAGAGTAAGAGAGAGGGGGGAGAGAGACAGGGGAAGAGGGGGAGAGTGAGAGGGGGGGCAGAGAGAGGGAGAGAGAGGGAGGGAGAGGGAGAAGGGGGGGAGAGAGAGAGAGGAGAGGGAAATCCGCGTATCATTCGTTTTTCAAAATGAAACCAAAAATAAGACAACGAAGAAAACAACTCGTTTCTTCATTATTTGTTTCCAAAACTAAAATGAAAAAACAGATAATGATCCATTTTTTGTTTTGGTGTTTAAATGAATAATGCAAAAAAAAACAGATAACAGCCGTTTCCCGTTTTATCCAATTTTGACCTGAAGCCAGTTGAGTAAAGCAGAAATGACCTTTGACCCGCAGTGACAAAAACAGAAACCTATGTCCTATTTGGGGAAACTAAGAGGGTCACCCTAAACTAAGAGGGTCACCCTAAACTAAGAGGGTCACCCTAAACTAAGAGGGTCACCCTTAGACCTGAAGATATGACCATGGAGAAAGTTAGTGTCATATTCCATACAAATATACAAATATTTATATGATAAGTGTATATGTATATCTGTCATATGTGTACAGCTTGTACCTTATGTATTGATGACAGGATAATAGTTTCCAGTTCTGTATCTGACATATGTGACCCACCACCACAAAACCAGGCATAAGTGTGTGTAAATCCAAACAGAGTTATGTGTGTATCTTGGTAGAGTGGAAACTAAGGTTTAAGATGGTGAAAAAATGATGTTTCTATCACAAGTAGAACCAAAGTTATGGTCATTTTAATATCCACATTTGGACATATTTTACAATTTGCATATTTTTAGATATTGTCCGTTAAAGTTTTGGACTGTTTTGGGGTAGGAAGTCCTTAGCAACGCATAATAATTTGTATCCGATTGACACAAATTGTTGACAGATGTTAAAGGACACTCTGATGGACATGTCACAGAAGTTTTATATATTATAATAATAGGACAGAAGTGTGACGTATTATAATCATTTGGCTTACACCATTGGACAGAACATTCAATATAAGCTTTTACCTCGTACCAAACACTTGGGTGTTTACCCACGGAACGGAGATCGTTTTGTTCGGCGAAAAGAGGTGGAAGTCGTCTTTGTCTTTGCTCAGCAATACCTGAACTTTTGTCGCCGCTTAAATAATTGACTCAATAAACACCTTTATTGATTGGATTTCAATGTAATGACCACAGGAAGTGAACATAGAGGTGTTAAGGTACCGTTTTTTGATAAGGTGTAAACACAAATAAGAAATCACCTTCCAGCCTAAATTTGGCTGTAGCTCTGAACGGCTCAGCGCGACTTGTGGCTGGTTTCGTGCTGAGCAGTCACATATGTCATTTACACCTTGAGCACAGAATCTTCTCACCGACATTTCCGAGGATCTCTGAATAATTAACTGTGTTAGCGTGTTAGAAACCTCAGCATGTGTTTTTTCATCGTCAAACAGCTGTTTAATTATCTTCAAGTCTGGTGGACATGTTTCTTTTGGTTGTTAAGAAACATTTCTGGTTTATTCAATTTGGTTCAGGTCAAAATTGGATAAAACGGGACACGGCCGTTATCTATTTACTCCATTATTCATTTAAACACAAAAAACGAAAAATGAAAAAAACAATCGTTATCCAGAGGAGCCAGAAGTGGCCATCGTTACTGAAGAGAATCTGGATGAGGAGCCGAGTAAAGCCAAAGAACAGAAGAGGGAGGATGCAAAGGAGGCAGAGATAGAGCTACAGCGCCTCTAGAGGCTGGGATGACCCAACCCAAGGAAATGGTGCTGGGGTTAGGGGTGTCTGTTTGACCCTCGTTACCTTCTGCTTAACCCTAAAGAGAGGAAACAGGAGAAAGGAGAAGAAAAACTAACTGATGCAGGTCAAAGATGAGTTCAGGAAGATGATGGACGAGTCAAAGGTCACACCCAGGACAACATTTAGTGAATTTGCAGTGAAGACCCTCGATTCAAGACCATTGAGAATCATTATCTGTTTTTTCATTTTCGTTTTGGAAACAAATAATGAAGAAAAAAGTTGGGGTTTTTTGTTGTGTTATTTTTGGTTTTATTTTGAGAAACGAATGAATGAATGATACACGGATTGAGGGAGGGAGAGAGAGAGAGAGAGAGAGAGAGAGAGAGAGAGCTACACTGTGATGTAAATAATTAAATAATCTCTTTCAAATACATTTGACTAATATGAGTTTTTAAGGTTTAGATCAACAACAGATTTAGTCTGAGGACGAGAGAGAGATAGAGAGATAGAGAGAGAGAGAGAGAGAGAGAGAGAGAGAGAGATGTATGAACAAAGCAATGTTTTCAAAGTGTGACTCTAATGAAACTAAAATATATTTCTCCATATACTATTAATATATTACTGACTGAAACTGAACATAAAAATATATGTATATAATTTACACAAAAATATATTCTGTCAATATATTACAATATACCATATTTTCTGGACTATAAGATGCACTTAAAAGACTTTAATTTTCTCCAAAAATGACAGAATCAAATACATTTATTTTTGGTTGTGCTTAGTGACTTGAAATTTCGACTTTTCATGTCGTGATTTTTACTTCACTTATTGCACCTCATATATGAAAAACCTCCAAAATAAACCCTTCATTGACAGTGCACCTCATAGTGCAGTTTATTTTGGAGGTTATTCATATATAAAGTACACTGGATTATAAGGCACATTAAGTGAAGGTCAAAAGTATGAGACAAAAAGTCCAAATCATTGTAAAAGGTCAAAATTATGACAATTTCAAGTCACGAAACACAACTAGAATTAATCCGTATATAAGGCACACTGTGGTTTTTGGACAAAATTAAAGTATTTTAAGTGTGCCTTATCGTCTGGATAATATGGTAACTTTAACACATTTGTGATTTTGATCAGACTGATTAATCTGAATTACTGCATTATTTCTAACAGCCCTAGTTTTTATCTCATTATTCTACGGCCCTCTAGAACGTCCCGTTCACTTTGAATGACGTCAGCGGGCGGATTTTTATGTTAACGCCCACTGCGCCGTTAACACCCGCTGCCCATGGCAACGGGTTTTGTCACTTCAGATTCACTGTACCATATCACTCCGCAGGTAGTTCGGCCACTTTTAAAGTAAATATTAGCTTCGTTGTAACTGCTAGCTTATCCAATGTTAACCTATGCTGATGTTATCCTTACCGTAGTCAGGAAATCAGGGGAAATTGCCGTCCTCATCTCGTACAAAATCTCTAGGGCCGTAGTCAGTATTTTACCTCTCGGTTAACTCCTCTATGCTGGTTTTTATAAAACAAGGAGCGGTTTCAGTGAGCTTCGTTTTCAGTATTTATTTGCAGGAACGGGACAACACCTGCTCCGGTCACCGACCTGACTGTGTACATCTGTCTCTCTCTTTTCTCTGCCTAAAACTCTCTGCACCCCCTTCTGTCTGCCCCGCTTATTTCACAATGCTAGTCTGTTAGAGTAGTGACAGTAATAAACTGTGATAACCCATAGAATAAGCGGGATAATACATGGAACACGAGTTACTATCGAAAAATATTCCCCTTTGGGGCGGAACAGGGTGTTGTTCGTCCCGTTGGGGAATATTTTTCTGATAGTAACTCGTATTCCATGTATTATCCCTTGCTTAACTATTGACTAATGAACTATTAATTGCTAATATAATAAATGTTAGAGGTTTAATGGTGCTTTGAATAGACTGCAGAGGTCAGGTTAATAAATACATGTAAAGAATGTGAAGCATGTGCAGGATTTTCCTCTACAACAACATTCAGCACTGGTGAATTCTCAGCATGGCTACCCCCCCACACCCCCACACCCCCCACCACCACCCCCCAAACTTTCCAACAGAGAGTATAACAGAGGCACAGAAGCCAGCGTGGACCTTTTGAAGCGTGGTGTTTCACTGTCAGTTTTGGGTTTATTGTAGTTTTGTGGCAGAAAAAAAAGAGTCCACAGGTTCCTTTAGAGCAAACAGTCGTTTTATTTTTGATCTGAACGTGTTTAAATCTATTCAACCTGCTGCTTTTCTTCTACTGCACATGACTCTGCTCTTCTGTTACCTTCACTGCACCTCAGGGAATACTGTCTGTCTGTCTGTCTGTCTGTCTGTCTGTCTGTCTGTCTGTCTGTCTGTCTGTCTGTCTGTCTGTCTGTCTGTCTGTCTATCTATCTATCTATCTATCTATCTATCTATCTATCTATCTATCTATCTATCTATCTTATAGATCTATCTATCTATCTATCTATCTATCTCCTATTGCATACAGAGGTATTTGATAGACAACCTTTAGTCCCGCCTCCCCTGACTATGAAGCACCACTAGACCCGTATGTGTAATAATAAATAGGGTTCGTGCAGGTAGACTAGGCTAGGGGGTTGTGATCAATACACTAAATAACGCAGCAAATTGACGCTACGCAAATGTGTTAAATGTCAGATAAGGCGAGGGATGATATGTGTGTCAGGATTTGAAAAGGTTGGATCCATATCTTTATCGTGTAAAGACCCCCACCAGTGCTTCAGCTCAGCGTATTGAAGATCCTCTGAGTAAATGGTTTTAATAAGCAGGGCTTCCAAACCCAGCTGAGGTCTAAGTGGACCCAGGACCGGTGGACCGGTGGAAGTCCTGTCTGGACAAATGAACTGGGCCAGTATTGACGAGAAACAAACTGTGTATTATTTCCACTTCCTGCTCACGGCAGCTGTCACCGGATGGTGTGACGTCCAATGTGGGGCTGGAAAAACACGGAGCTGGTTTAGTTTGATTACCAGCACACAGGTCTCCACATAGAATTTTGACTTTTTATCTAATAATTTGGGCTTTTTGTCTCATAATTTTAGCTTTTTATCTAATGATTTAGACTTTTTGTTTAATCATTTTGACTTTTTATCTCTTTTTGACATTTTATTGCATTATTTTGACTTTTTATCTCATATTTTTGGCTTTTTATCTAATGATTTTGTCTTTTTATCTCATATTTTTGGCTTTTTATCTAATGATTCTGAATTTTTATCTAATGATTTAGACTTATTATCTAATGATTTTCACTTTTTGTCAAATGATTTTTTCTATCATCACATTATTCAGACATTTTATCACATGATTCTGTCTTTTTATTGCATTATTTTGATGTCTTATCGCATTATTTTGACGTTTTATTGCATTATTTGGACTTTTTATCTCATAATTTTGGCTTGTTATCTCATGATTTTGACATTACTTAATACGCCTTAGAACGCCTTATATATGAATAACCTAAACACACACACACACACACACACATATTAATATAGTATAATATAGTGTGGAAAATACGGTAAAATAACAATGTCCACTGAAAAGGACATATTAAAAATATTTTAAAAAGTCTATATGAAAAAACTGTTTCATCTTGTGTTTCTAGACATTTAAGACAATTATTTAATATAAAATGTTGAATATATTTACTGACTGGGTCTGAGGAGGTTAAGGTTCTGGTGCACTTCCCTTCCTTTAAATCGCTTATTTATTATATATTTAATGTGTTTCACATGCCGTACAATGTTTAGCGCCTCAGAGCTAAAAGGTTGTGAGTTCCAGAAGGACTGTGGTGCTAGCATGTTCTCCTCATGCTGTGTGGATTAGCTTCAGCTTCCCCCGCTATCACTAACATATGCTAGGCTAATTCCTGTCACTGCGCTTCAGCGGCTCTCTGGCACAGATCTGGAGTCAGTCCTCGGGCAGCCTCTGTTAGCGGCTCCTCCTGTGGGGGGTAACGCCCTGGTTGACTTTTCCTATGGCACTGCTTTTCAAATGGACAAAGTATTGAAGTTTCCAAAACATTTTGTACATTTTTCAGTGGGTCCCGTTTGTGTGAAGAGTTTTCAGTTTGTTGGAGACATTGGTTGTTTTACTGCTACGTAATATGCTACATAATAAAAGCTCAAAATGCTAACATAAAAAGACAGTAGAGCATAATAAAGGCTAAAAATGATAACATAAAAACACAATAGAACATTAATAAAAGCTAAAAATGCTAACATAAAAAGACAGTAGAACATAATAAAAGCTAAAAATGCAAACATAAAAACACAATAGAACATTATAAAAGCTAAAAATGCTTACTTAAAAACACAATAGAACATTATAAAAGCTAAAAATACTAACATAAAAACATAATAGAACATTATAAAAGCTAAAAATGCTAACATTAAAACACAATAGATCATAATAAAAGCTAAAAATGCTAACATAAAAAGACAGTAGAACATAATAAAAGCTAAAAATGCTAACATAAAAACATAATAGAACATTATAAAAGCTAAAAATGCAAACATAAAAAGACAGTAGAACATAATAAAAGCTAAAAATACTAACATAAAAACATAATAGAACATTATAAAAGCTAAAAATGCTAACATTAAAACACAATAGAACCTAATAAAAGCTAAAATAGTACCTATAACTTGGTTCGTTTTGAGAGCCCCCAATTGAGGCGAGACAATCAGGAAGGTCCAGATCATCACGGCTTTAGGTTTTTGCAGCTTTATTGACATTATATGTAAAATACACAATTGATCAGCGCTGATCACCAGCCTGAAGTCTAACGTCCATTTGTTTACACTTCATTTGATAATATGTTGTCCCGTCGTCCATTTCCCCACCCACAGGTCCTGTTCGTGTTCAGTTCCAATTGGTTCCCTAACTAAATACGTGTACCCTGTATTGTGTCAGTCCTTGTTTACATATTTTAACCCAAACAATCATGGTCTATCATGGTCTGGCCCCAAGGATTAGTGTGTTCCCAAACAATGGTGTTTCCTAGAAATAGTTTCTGTCCTTGTTGTCCCTCACGCCCATCGCCTGGTTCGTTGCTCAGGTGGACTGACCATCCGATATATCGTACAATTACTACGTACCCCCCAGTACCTTCTGTAATTCAACCTACAGCTTCATGTTTCTAACACAAACTGAAACATCCATTAAAACTGGCTCCAACTCTTTGTGTAAATGAGTTGAGATCTGAAACGTTGATAATGCGTCACTGAATATGTCTGGTATTTCACAGGAACATTCGTACCAACCATCTGTTCATGTCATAGTGTCTCCCAAATGAAAGGTCCCCACAAGGTTCAGTGGCAGTAACACAGAGCAGAGCTGTTAAAGAAATATAGCTTTATTACCGTATTTTCCAGACTATAAGACACACTTAAAAGACTTTAATTTCCTCCCAAAACAACAGTGTTCCTTATAAATGGACTTATTCTGGTTCTGCTTAGTGACTTGGAATTTAGACTTTTTATCTGTTAACTTTGATTTTTTTTATTTCATAATTTTGACTTTTTATCTCATGATTTTCACTTTTTTAAAAAATAATTTTCACTTTTTATCTCTTTAATTTTCACTTTTTATGTCACAATTTAGAGTTTTTAATCTAATAATTCTCACTTTTTATCTCATAATTTTGACGTTTTATCTCAAAATTCAGATTTTATTTATCTCGTGATTTTTTACTTTTTATCTCATAATTTTTTACCTTTTATTATCTCATAATTTTGTCTTTTTATCTCACGATTTTTACTTTTTATCTCATAATTTTCCCTTTTTATCTCACAATTAATCAATTAGTCCTTATACTCCAGTGCTCCTTACATATGAAAAGCCCTCAAAATAAACCATTCATTGACAGTGTGCCTTATAGTGCAGAAAATACGGTATATTACTGAATAGAGCAGATATGATGTTTTAGGTCCCACCACTGCCGCCGCCATAAATGGAAAGATATTGAGTTTATAAATACCATATTTTCCATATCAATGAATATTCATGGGGAGGAAGAACTGATTTACCATTTAACACATTGTTCTTTTCCCAGTAGAAGTACAGTATTCTTTCCACTATGTTCTATTATCCATTCACTTCCTACTTATACAGGGCACGTTTCCAGTTGTGTTTAGCTCGTCTCTGCTCACACCTCTGAAGGTCAATAATAATTGTTTGTGACACAAACACTCTGGAGTGATCATTTGTGCTTTTATTTTTTATTTTACAAAGACAGAAATGGGAAAAAAATGAGTTAGATGCCATTTGGTGATGGTTCACAAACACTCCAGTGGATAGTGGTGGTTCTGGAGAAGGTCACGGTACACAGCTAGCATGAGTGTCATTAGCATGAGCGTCATTAGCTTAAGCGTCATTAGCTTGAGCGTCATTAGCATTCACAAACACTTGGAAAGTAATGAAGTAAAAGTACTATATTTTCCGGACTATAAGGCACACTTAAGACTCAAATTTTCTCCAAAAACCACAGTGTGCCTTATATATGGGTAATTCTGGTTGTACTTAGTGAATTTTTACTTTTTTCATAGTTTTTACTTTTTATCTCACAATTGTAGTCTTTTATGTCATAATTTTAAATTTTTTATCTTATAATTTTGACTTTTTATTTCACAATTTTAACTTTTTATCTCATAATATTTTCCTTTTTGTCTCATAAACTAATTTTGACTTTTTATGTCATGATTTTGATTTTTTTTTCTCACAATTTGGACTTTTTCTCAAACTATTTTGAGTTTTTATCTCATTATTTTTGACTTATCTCATAATTTTTAGTTTTTATCTCATAATTTTCACTTTTTTCTCATAATTTTGGCTTTTTAATCTCTTTTTTTTAACAATGACAGAAGTGGGAAAAAATGTGTTAGATGCCACTTGGTGATGGGTCACAAACACTCCAGTGGGTAGTGTGGTTCTGGAGAAGGTCATGGTACATAGCTAGCATGAGCTCCATTAGCATGAGCATCATTAGCATTCACACACACTTGGTGAGCACTTGTGTATTTTTGACAGTTGCATCATCATCATCATCATCATCTTCAACCTCAGGGGAAAGCACCCTACACCAGGCAGTTATACTCTCTAAGTGTGTTTGATCATGAATGTGTTTTTGTTTTTCCTTCCCCAGACAGAAGTAGAAAGTAATGAAGTAAAAGTACTTCATTACTGTACTTAAGTTGATGTTTTAGGTATCTGTACTTTACTGGAGTATTTATTTTTCTGGCACCTTTTTACTTTTACTTTGTGTAAATATCTGTACTTTATACTTTTTATATTTATATAAATATATTTTACTTTTTTGTCTCAGAATTTAGATTTTTTTATCTCATGATTTTTGACTTTTTATCTCGTAATTTTAATCTTTTATGTCAGGATTTTGACTTCACTTAATGTGCCTTATAGTCCAGTGTGGAAAATCTGTTAATAATAATAAGAATAATGATAATGATAATAACGCAGCTGTAAGTATTGTTAAAACAGATATGTTGGCATGAGCTCAGTTTCCAGTGAAAACAGTTTGTCCATATTAATCAGAGATTATTTGAACGTCCTCCAGACCTTCTTACCTGAGTTACTGAAATCTAATTAACAGGATAAAGAATTGATCCTTGATTGTGCGCTTCATTAATGTGTATTAATGAGGCCAGTGTATTAAGCTTTTTCTTTTTTTCAGCTTTTTTATCAAGAGCTGCTAATGAGTTTTAGTCAGATCAATATCTTTAAAGCCTGGGCTTTAAGGTGGAATGTGTGTGTGTGTGTGTGTGTGTGTGTGTGTGTGTGTGTGTGTGTGTGTGTGTGTGTCAGTCAACACTACTATATATACACTCTAATAAGTATGCTTCATTCACTGCTTCAATGTAATATATATATATATATATATATATATATATATATATATATATATATATATATATATATATATATATATATAAATGTATATACTTTGATCATTTATAAACCTTGAACAAAAAAAAAACCATTGTGTTTACAAAGTAGGGGGGTTGAAAAAACAACCAAAAACCACATCCACTGCTTAATAATTGGAATATTTATCTGTAGATTATAAGGCAGTGTGGAGCGTGTGCAGAGCTACAGGCGTTTTTATTGGTCGACCTGTCTGAGCTCGCTCTCTGGTGGTCTATTATTTCTGATGAGTCGACACATTCATTAGAATGAGGCTAAAGTAAAACATCACAATGTTTAATTGGAGACATAATGAAAAGAAAAGATAAAAAATGCAGCTTTCCTCAGGGTGAACAGGCACCTTTTTTCAACCTTTACCTTTTAATTTGAATCCACTCACATCTGCTGTTTCATCCATCACTTACCAGGAGGAAACACAAGGGTTTATAAGGTGGATGAATACTGGACAGTTAATGCCCATTTAAAGGCCTCCTTCCACTGAACACTAGCATGTGTAGCTTTCTTCCAGTTCTTACACCCACATGGTTGCACTGTTACACCCACCATAGACCCGCAAGGGTTTCTCACAATTTTGACTTTGACGCTAAAGTCCATCTGACTTTATCTGATAATTTTTTGTTTTTATCTCATAATTTTGAATTGATTTGATTTGTATTGAAAGCTAAAGACACATCCTGTGGACACAGACCCTAATCCACAAACCTCCTGTGAAGCTGAAAAACAGCAGAAACGGTACCATTCAGCTGTGGGTTGGTACCATTCAGCTGTGGGTTGGTACCATTCAGCTGTAGGTTGGTACCATTCAGCTGTGGGTTGGTACCATTCAGCTGTGGGTTGGTACCATTCAACTGTAGGTTGGTACCATTCAGCTGTGGGTTGGTACCATTCAGCTGTGGGTTGGTACCATTCAGCTGTAGGTTGGTACCATTCAGCTGTGGGTTGGTACCATTCAGCTGTGGGTTGGTACCATTCAGCTGTGGGTTGGTGTCATTCAGCTGTGGGTTGGTGTCATTCAGCTGTGGGTTGGTGCCATTCAGCTGTGGGTTGGTACCATTCAGCTGTGGGTTGGTACCATTCAGCCGTGGGCTGGTACCATTCAGCCGTGGGTTGGTACCATTCAGCTGTGGGTTGGTGCCATTCAGCTTTGGGTTGGTACCACTCAGCCGTGGGCTGGTGCCATTCAGCTTTGGGTTGGTACCACTCAGCTGTGGGTTGGTACCATTCAGCTGTGGGTTGGTGCCATTCAGCTGTGGGTTGGTACCACTCAGCTGTGGGTTGGTACCATTCAGCTGTGGGTTGGTACCACTCAGCTGTGGGTTGGTACCACTCAGCTGTGGGTTGGTACCATTCAGCTGTGGGTTGGTACCACTCAGCTGTGGGTTGGTACCATTCAGCTGTGGGTTTGCCCTTTCCTGTTTTTTTTCTTGTTTATAAACCAATCAGAGGAGCCTTATTAACGTGTCATGCTTATTCATCAGGGGCGTTACGGTGGTGCAGTGGTTAACACTAGTGCCTCACAGACAGAAGGTTGTTGGTTCTATTCCCACACCAGACCTTTCTGTGTGGAGTTTACCTGTTCTCCTCATGTCTGCGTGGGTTTTCTCCAAACACATGCACTGATAGGTTGATAGGCACCAAAGTTTTTTTAACCATAATTCTCCAGTCTCTTGGCAGGCCGTCATTAGCTACGTTTCCATTACCCTTGGAAAATGTGCAAAATGTAAATATCGCTATAAAAAAAAAAACTGGTAATGGAAACACCTGAATTTTGAAAAATATCGCTACAAAGTTTTCACACTTTCATGAGATGGTTTTTCAGACATTTCGATATTCTAATATATCACACAAGTGCAATGGAAACACTTTTTCCGCAATTACATGTGACAGGATGTGACTACATAGTCACATGATCACTTCTCTTGGAGTGAAAATGACAGCCTGTAACCATAACAACCATTGGCTTTCGAACTGAAAATGTAGGGACCACATCTGCAGACAATTATAATGTGAGACAGGTGGTTTATTTGACATGTTACTGTCTTTAAAGAGTTCGCCAGTAACTTTTACTGATGAGAGAATTAACCCATTCATTCATTCATTCATTCATTCATTCATTCTCCGAAGGTGACAGCAGTGATATGTCGAGGGATAATATTTCACAAGTTACAACAGTCCTGTCTAGAACAACTGTCAATGGAAACACAATCAAAGCGCAAATATACTTTGTAGAAATTTTAGGAATATTGATATTGTTTTGCGAAAAACTGGAATAGAAAATGTATTATTGTAAATAAGAATCAGTTCTTAATGACTTGCCTGGTTAAATAAATGTTAAATAAAAAAAAATAAGAGGTTAACTGGTTAATCTAAATTGTCCATAGGTGTGAATGTGAGACTGTTTGTCTATATATGTTCAGCCCTGAGATGAACTGGAGACTCATACAGGGTGACCTCTGACCCCGCCTTCACCCACTGTAGCTGAATTAGGCTCCCAGTGACCCCCGTGACCCTAGTAAGGATAAAGTGGGTTCAGATGACGAGAATATTCATGAGGAACAGCGTTAAAGCCAGTGGTTCGACCGTAGCCTCTGTTCTAACAAAACAATAACCTGATGTTTGACAGAACTGACTCATAATGTGTTCAAGCACAGCTGTAGGAATGAAATAATGATGGAAGTTGACCTTTAAGGACATAAGTTGTGGTTAAACTCCAGTGTTTTTCAGGTTTTTTTCCTCTCGCTAACGTACAGAAAACCCTTCATCTGCTCCGAACATCAGCCTTTTTTACTAAATGTCTCTTATGCTAATGTCCTGGCCGTCTTCCTGTTTTTACTGTGGTCTAAGCGTTTCCACACTTGTCTCCGCCCACATTCTGTCTGATGCATCTGCGCCTCAGCATGTGCACAGATCTGATGGTGTGTGTGTTGTTGTGTTCGAGCCAGGCCCCCCCGGTCCTCCAGACCTGGTGACGGTGGAGGAGGTGACGGACAGCACGGCCCAGCTGGCCTGGAGCCCAGGGACCGACAACGGAAGCCCCATCAACGCTTACCTGATCCAGACCAGGACGCCGTTCACTGTGGGATGGCAGAAGGTCCACACAGGTACCACCCATGACTGTGGGGAGGACGACGAGTGCTGAAATTAAATACATTATTGCATCATTAAATAATTATTAAATAATTATTAAATGTCATTAATTTAAATATGTATATATATATATATATATATATATATATATATATATATATATATATATATATATATATACTAAAAGTTCTAAAATAAGTAATTAATTACATTTGTCATTAATTAATAAAAAATAAATATTAAAAAGATAAATGTATGTGTCAATCAATCAATCAATAAATACACCATTAAATAATTAATTAAATTTGTCATTGTTTAAAAGGAAAAAAAAAAATTTGAAATGTGTTTAAATTCAACTTAAATCAAGTAATTATTTCCTGGTCCTTTAGTGAGTAGGACTAAAAGTACCAAAATTAAATAAATAAATACATCATTAAATAATTTAATTAAATATGTCATGAATGATGGATGAGGTTGACAGATAAAAATAAATTATTGATCCACTGCAACACAAAGACCAGGAAAAAAATAAAATAAAATAAAATACATATATATATATATATATATATATATATATATATATATATATATATATATATATATATACTGTATATATATATATATACTGTATATATATATATAAAGTTCCAAATATAAGTAATTAATTAATTACATTTGTCATTAATTAATAAAAAACAAATATTAAAAAGATAAATGTATTTAATTTAAACATACATCAAGTAATTATTTATTGGTTATTTAGTGTAGAGGACTAAAAGTACCAATATTAAATAAATAAATACATCATTAAATAATTTAATTAAATATGTCATTAATGATGGATGAGGTTGACAGATAAAAATAAATTATTGGTCCACTGCAACACAAAGACCAGGGAATATATATATATATATATATATATATATATATATATATATATATATATATATATATATATATATATATATATATATTTTTTTTTTTTTTTTTTTTTAACTTAAATTAATTTATATTTTAATGAATTAATGACACATTTATGAATTTAATTCCAATTTTAATTATGTATTTATTTATTTAATTTTGACACTGCAAATGTTCACTTACTTCCCTTCCCTCTAAAGCGGTGGTGGGGTCAAAGCAGTGGGTCAGTGTCCATAGATCAGAGGACTTAAGGGTGTCCTCTGGAGAACCACATCTCAAAGGTCAAAGGTCAGACTCATTTTCACCACTTTATTGACCTTCACACCCTGACCCCCCAAAGCCCCACCCTCTGCTGATGCTTATTTAAGGATGGAAAGTTCTAGTGGAATCCATGTATCATTCCTTCTTTGCTTTTTCGACTGCCAATAAAAAAAAATAAAATAAAAAGGAGATTGATTATTTTTGTTTTCTTAATATAACATGAAAAACGATTATAGGCCTGGTTTTTCATATTTTGATTTGAGGCTCAGATCAAAAATACGAAATGGAAAAACTTGGGGGGGTGCTCAAAAAATACAAAATACAATAAAAATACAGTAAAATGTGTGGACACATTTTGGGTTTTTTGCTTTGAAGGAAAGAGCAGAGCTGGACATTCATTCATTATCTGAACCCGCTTTATCCACACTAGGGTCGCGGGGGTCACTGGGGGCCTAATCCAGCTACAATGGGCGAAGGCGGGGTACACCCTGTATGAGACGCCAGTTCACTGCAGGGCTGAACATATATAGACAAACAATCACTCTCACATTCACACCTGTGGACAATTTTAGATTAACCAATTAACCTATCAGTGCATGTGTTTGGATGGTGGGAGGAGGAAACTGGAGTGCCCGGCGAAAACCCACGCGGACACGGGGAGGACATGCAAACTCCCACAGAAAGTACGGGATTCGAACCAGGGTCCTTCTTGCTGTGAGGCACGAGTGCTAACCACTGCACCACCATGCCGCCCCAGAGCTGGACATGTGGAAAGATATTTGTAACGCACACGTGTCATACTGTGGAAACACCAGAAACATTTCTGCACACTTAGCAGGACACCATCCTGAGGTAAATGCAGGAACAGATAAATAAGATAAATAAAAAGTGGAGAAAATATATATTCATATTGTACATTTGTTTTCCTCTTTTACATGCAGTCCAGGTTTTGAAATGAAAGTTTAAATTCACTTTATTACGAAGTATGTTCATTTAAAGCAGGGGTGTCAAACTGTGGTCCTCAAGGGCCGGTGTCCTGCATGTTTTAGATGTTTCCCTCTTCCATTCCACCTGGAGGCCATTGTATCATTATCAGTCTGATGAGGAGCTGATTATTAACTCTTTAAGTGTCAGTGCTGATGTGTTCTGAATGGATGCTTTAGTTTAAATATTCAGAAAAATTCAACCATTTTCCTTTTAGTTTTGTGCATGGAAAAGGTGCCAAAAAGCAAGAGGTTTTTTTATTTTATTTAAACATTTTTTTAAAGGCAAAATTAAAATTGCTGCGACCAAATTTCAACAGTAGTTTTTTCCTTTAGTCATTTTTTTTTTCAAAATTTTCCACATTATTTGTCATTTTGTAAATATTTATTAGTTTTTGTTGCTCATTTTGTTCATTTTTCTACATTTTAGGTTTTTTTATTGTAGTATTTTTCTTTGATTTTCTGCCATTTGTGTCTTACTTTGCTCTTGTTACCAACTATTTTGTTAGTTCTGAGGAGTTAAGGGGTTAAACTGAATCACATTGGAAGAGGGAAATATCTAAAACATGCAGGACACTGGCCCTCGAGGACTGAAATTGGACACCTGTGATTTAAAGGCTCCTATTTGTGTTGTGTGCAGATAAATGTCACAGTTTACTTCCCATAGTCTGGTTCAAATATATTACTGCTGAATAAATTTGTACTGACTCAGATGTGATGGAAATAAAGCTCCTAATATGATCTATAGACATCATCATTCAGCTTTTTCACCTGGTCTGGTGTTAAAAAAGAACGCGAAAAATTCGGGAAAATCGAAGAATCGCAATTTAAATCGAATCGACACCTAAAAAATCATAAAAGACTTTAATGGGCATAAAAGCATATGGTCCCAGCCTTAGTGTATGTAGACAAGCATTAACATGTGTTTAAATGTGTTTTTGTTTGTAGTTCCAGAAGTCATTGATGGAAACACACTGACGGCCACTGTGGTGGATCTGAACGCCTGGGTGGAGTACGAGTTTAGAGTTCTAGCTAAAAACAGTGTTGGTGTCGGAGAACCCAGTCCAGTATCTGTGAAGACCAGGACAGAGGACGCAGGTACAGGAGGCGACTGTATGAGCCCAGAATATGTATATATATATATATATATATATATATATATATATATATATATATATATATATATATATATATATATATACAATGGTACCTCTACTTACAAAGTAAATTTGTTCCAGAAGCGTTTTCATTCCATGAGTTTTTCGTAAATAGTCGCATTTTACATGTAGAAGTTCTTATTCATTCCAAGGCCCCCAATACTACCTCCTAAACACTTTAAAAATTATCCCAAAAAAATACCAATTTGTATGAAGTATGTGGTAAAATAAAATGTAAATGTATATTTTAGATGTCAGTGGGTAAATGTGTCTTCACTGACTGAACATTAAACCATTCAAATGAACCAGACATGTGGGTCATTTTCATACCAGACATGTGGGTCATTTTCATACCAGACATGTGGGTCATTTTCATACCAGACATGTGGGTCATTTTCATACCAGACATGTGGGTCATTTTCATAGCAGACATGTGGTCATTTTCATAGCAGACATGTGGGTCATTTTCATTGCAGACATGTGGGTCATTTTCATAGCAGACATGTGGGTCATTTTCATATCAGACATGTGGTCATTTTCATAGCAGACATGTGGGTCATTTTCATTGCAGACATGTGGGTCATTTTCATAGCAGACATGTGGGTCATTTTCATAGCAGACATGTGGGTCATTTTCATAGCAGACATGTGGGTCATTTTCATAGCAGACATGTGGGTCATTTTCATATCAGACATGTGGGTCATTTTCATACCAGACATGTGGGTCATTTTCATACCAGACATGTGGGTCATTTTCATACCAGACATGTGGGTCATTTTCATACCAGACATGTGGGTCATTTTCATACCAGACATGTGGGTCATTTTCATACCAGACATGTGGGTCATTTTCATACCAGACATGTGGGTCATTTTCATACCAGACGTGTGGGTCATTTTCATACCAGACATGTGGGTCATTTTCACACCATTGGGTTTGTTTTAATTGTCACTTTCACCTTCAATAATGTTTGTTGACGGACGTTTGGTGAAATATTGATCCAAAGACGACTGACTTTGACCACTTTTCGTGATCTTCCTAAATGCACAAGGCGTACGTCGTCTAAGTAGGCGATAACACGACTGCTTTTTACTCTATTTTTACTGCATTTTAGTGTATTTTTTAATTAACCTTTATTTGTTAGAGAGGGACAATGTACATTAATAAACATTTTAAAGAAAAGGAAAATGGAAAAAGGAAACTGCATTTTAGCATATTTTTACTGCATTTTTTTATACAAAAGAATATACCGTGGTACCTCAATGATCAATAATGAATACGTACTGTAATAACATTTAAATGAACACACTGGGAAAAACTCACCAAACAACAGTAACTCTGTGATGAATGAGGGTCAAACGGTAACGAAAAGCATCATGGGTAGCTCCCTCATAGCCAATGGGATGATATGTACAGTACATGCGTGATGTATTTACGTACATTATGTAGTTACGTATAGTAATGTACATGCAGTACTGTATTTATGTCTCGGGGGTTTCAGTTTCCTTTTGTAAATAGAATTTTCTTTCGTATTCAGTGACGAAAAATTAAGGTAAAGGTTTTTCGTTACTTGGATTATTCATCATTCGCTGGATCTTTCATAAGTAGAGATACCACTGTGTGTGTGTGTGTGTGTGTGTGTGTGTGTGTGTGTGTGTGTGTGCGCATATATATATATATATATATATATATATATATATATATATATATATATATATATATATAATTATTACTGTATTACCAAAAGGAAACATAGAATATTATGTGTTGATATTATATGTGTGTTTTGGTTTTGTTGTTTTTAGTTTTTTCTTAGTTTTTGTTAGTATGGGAGTGCTAATGCTAATGCTAATATTATTTATAAATAGGTTGTCGGTTGTATTGGTGAATATGAGTTTATCACCACCAGAGGGAGCATGTGAGAGTGAACAAAAAATCACTATAGACATCTAATAAATTATTATTTATTTTAATTAATTTTGTGTGTGTGTGTGTGTGTGTGTGTGTGTGTGTGTGTGCAGTTCCTGATGCAGCACCAGGTGACGTAGGTGGAGGAGGTGGAAGCAGATCTGAACTGGTCATCACGTGGGAGGTAGTTTTTTCCAAACTTCTTTCACTTAGTTTGAGTTTAATGAACTACTTTCTTATATTGATTCCAAAAATATCACATTTCCAAGGCGCTCATCCTCTACAAATTTTAAAATGCCTTTATTTTATGGGATGATCATGATAAAAAAAAATACTGGGAACAGCGTTTGGGCTACAAAGCCTTTGTCAGGGAGTAAACAGTGTCTTCACCAAACGTAAGAGTCATTGCACACGTCGGTAGATGGGAACTGTGTCATGAAAAATGTCTTCACATATTTCATATTTATTCAGGTTTTTGTAGAAGGATGGTTTGTTAATATAAAGACTTTCATGTCATTTCACTTTTTTTACATTAAAATCTGAAGTTTGTATTATTTTTTATTTTTTATTTAATTTTTTTATTTTCAAAAATTGTTTTTATGATTTATGTATTTATTAAAATATTAAGTTTTCATAATTTTTATTTATTTGTTTTATTTGATTACTTAAAAATATATTTATATATTAATTTATTTTTACCTTTGTACATTAAAATTTGAAGTTTTCACAATTTTTATTTATTTAATTGATTTGATTACTTTAAAAATATATATTGTTTTTATTTTGTCATTTTACTGTTTCCCATTAAAACCTGCAGTTTTCATTATTTATAGATGATTGTGATCATAATTTAATGGTCTGACCCAGTGTAGATGAAATTATTCATAATTATTCTAATTATTAATTTATTTTATTTAAGGTTTAGGGGTTTTTTTTACATTAAAATCTTTTCCTTTTTTATAATTGTTTTTTACATGAAAATCTGCAATTTTCATTATTTTTATTTATTTATTTCATATTTTTTGTTAAAAAATATTGTTACACTTTTTTTACATTTTATTTTATATTGTCTTTAACTTGTTTCTAATAAAATCTGCAGTTTTCATTATTTATTGCTAATTATGATCATATTTTACTGCTCTGACCCAGTGTAGATCTAATTATTCTTTATGTATCATTAATATCTTCATTGTTATTCATCCAGGGGCCAGATTGGACCGTTTTGGCGGGCCGGATTTGGTCCCCGGGTCTTATGTTTGCCACTTGTGCCTTGGAGGCTGCATGTACAGCAGCATTAGTTGCAGCATTAATATTAGCATTAGCGGCAACAGTAGCAGCATTAGCATTAGCATTAGCAGCAGCATGTAGACAAACCAAACGGTGAATGTAACAGTTATTGTCATCAATAAAGCTCAGATCTGTGGTAAATTACTTTTGCAGAATCCAGTAATAAAACAAATCAGTTTTAGAAGCAGAAAGCTATCTGGGTGTTGAAGAAGTCATTAGCGGCTAAAACTATCACATTATTTGAGTTTTGTTTTTTCATTAACTGCACAAATAACTTTTCATTTTAAACGCTGCTCAGATTCTGCGTAACGAGCTCATGTTTAGTTTTAAATGACATTTTATTCCTCATTCAGTTCCATCCACTGGGTCACAGACGCAGATGTCGACACACGCTGATGTTTTTGTGGCTGATGATGGTGAACACATCTGTCAATCCTTCATTGGTTTTTCAAAATAAAACCAAAATTAAGAAAAAAGGGGAAAAAAACCAAGTTGTTTCTTCATTATTTGTTTCCAAAACTAAAATTAAAACATGGATAATGATGTGATTTTTCAGTTTTCCTTTTTGTCTGTTTTTCCACACACAGAAAAACTCATTCATTCATCTTCAGTAAATTAGATTATTGTGACGGTGTCAATCAGGCAGCTACAGAGTCCTGACCAGTACCAGGAAAGATTTTCTTCCTGTGGGTCAAAGGTCACAGTTGTAAATATTGGTCGATAAAGCTCTAAATTCTCAATTCTAAGAACATTTAAGTTGAGGGACAGTTTAAGGACTGTATGTCCCTCAATACTGAGATTCTACGACACCACCCTTGGGAGCATGGGTTACCCAGAATGCAGTGTTTTCTTTGTTAATGAGATATAAAAGTTCTGAAAATCATTGTATTATCTTATCCTTATGGATTATGTTCCTCATTGTTGCATAACATGTAATTTTTATTTTACGATCTTTTGGTGCAGACAAGCTAGCTATGGTTTAAGTTAGCTAACGTTACAAAAACGGTCATTTTTCGCGGTGCTAATGTAGTTGTTTTATCCAGATAACAGTCTATATAACATGCTTGTGTTGATAATGGTATAAAATGACCAGGCTAATGTCACCTGATGTAGCCGCAGAGTTAGCTAACGATAGTTATAGCTGGTGTTTACCTTTCATTGAGCCGTGGTATGTGGAGACAGATGAATATGGTTGTGTTATTTATACAGATTATTAGTTTGTTAGCTTAAACTGAAGGAATCATTTACAGATAGCCAACAACTATTTCAAAAATGTGAACCAGTGGATGATAGCTGTGTTTGTGTCTGATGATTAAACAGGGTTAACAGTGAAAATATTAAAACAATAATAAAATTGTGTTTTATTTCAGGGACGACAGAGACGAGGGCCCTAATTAATTTTAGGGACAACATTTAAGGGTCGTCCCATTTCTAAGTCACAAATAACCCTTGTTTTGAGGGCGACTGGTGGAGGGTTGAGTTTGAGGGTTTGGAATTGGCCCTAAATTTGCATTATATTTTAATAAATATACTTTTTGTCATGTTTTTGTTTCGTGGTGTGATTTTTGTTATGTCAAATATGAGACGTGGCTCAAAAAGGTTGGGAAACACTTGCCCTAGGCGACCGCCTAGTCTGCCTATATGCCTAACGCCAGCCCTGGTTTTGGAAACAAATAATGAGGAAACGTCTTATTTTTGGTTTTATTTTGAAAAACGAAAACCCCCCCCACCTCCACACTGGACCAGAGCTCTTTGTATATGTTTTAATATCACTATAGTTTTGTGTTTCACTCTCAGCCTGTCCCTGAGGAACTGCAGAATGGTGAAAGCTTCGGTTATATCATCGCTTTTCGCGCCTTCGGTGAAGTCAGCTGGACCCACGTAGCCACCTCCGCCCCCGGAGCGTCCCGCTACGTTTACCGAAACGACAGCATCGCACCATTCTCCCCCTTTCACGTCAAGGTTGGGACGTACAACAGCAAAGGCCAGGGTCCCTTCAGTCCTGTGGTCACCATCTACTCTGCAGAAATAGGTAAAAATAAAGACCTGAAGATTTTTATGTTTACTGACAAAGGTCAAAGGTCAGAGACAATGTTTCAATGAATCTAAAAAAAAATAAAAAATACAAGAAGTTGGATCGGTTTATTTCTACAGCAAATTTAAAATGCAAACACCAAATAAAATAAATAAATTAATAATACATTAACAATAATATTTAAAAAAAAATACAATTCATAAAAATTTATAATAACAATAATACAAATTTAAATAAATAAATAAATACAAATAATGAAAATAAAAAATTTTATTCAAAAACGTATATAAATAAACAAAAAATTTAAATAAATAGCAATAATTAAAAAAATAAAAGTAATTAAAACAAATGAATAAACTTAAATAAAAACTAAAAATTAAATAAAAATAAATAAATAACAACAATGAAAAATAAAATAAATAAATAAAAATAATGAAATGAAATTAATTAAAAAAACATATATAAATAAATAAATGTAAAAAATTTTAATAAATAACAATAACAACATTTAAGAAATAAATCAAACTAATGAAAATAAATATATAAAATTAATAATAATTATAATAAGAACAATGATAATTCTTAAACCAGTCCCAGTTTCACTCTGACTTTTAAAACTTTGACATTAATCACATTTTTTTGTACGAGGCTCTGCTCGTGTTAGTTTTTATTGTTTTTTTTATCACGTTACAAACACTCACCTATAAATCAATATTCATTTCCATTTCGTGCTATTTTTAGAATCTTTTCTTGCTGCCGTTCTGTCCTTCCTCGTGGGGACCTGAAGTCTGTGCTGTTTTTATTCACTGTTTTATTTCAGATTAAAACCATTAACTCAGTTTTTTCATCAGATAAATCCACTGACTCCACTTTCTGAACATCACATACATATACAACCATCTAAATGTATTTTTAATACAATGACAATAAAGTTTCCAATTGAACTAAAGTTTAGACTGTTGTAGAAAAAGGACCTTAATTCAATTGGATTCTATTGAATTTGTTGAAGGTTTTAACACAACAAGCTGCTCTCACAGGCTTTACACACTTAGTCAGATAAATTAGACTGGAATTAGAATTAGAATTGGATTAAAAGCAGCAGCATTGATTGTTTAAAACACTGGAGTCAAACCCTGTGGAGCACTAACAGTGCCAAAATTTAAAAAAAATAAATAAATATGTAATAATAATAATAATATAATTACTTAAATATGACATTCATTAATTAAAATTGGAATTAAATTGATAAATGTCTTATTAAATGTGTCAGTAAATGTGTGTTTGAGGTAAAAAGCAACATATGCTTATTACAGTGGTACCTGTACTTAAAGAAGACCCAGCGAACGAATAATCCAAGTAACGAAAAACATTCACCTCAATGTTTTGTCTCTGAATACGAAAGAAAATTCAACTTGCGAAAGGAAACTGAAAATTTCCACTGAAAATGTGAACATAATGAACTGGACTATTTGTAGAGAAAGAGTGTGTGAGAATTGGAATCAATAGTGACAGTGAATTTCCTTCTGGACTCAGAAAACATCAGCAGAATGAAAATAAATAAAGCTAAAAGTTAAATAAAAAATTATAAATAAATAAAATTAAGGAAAAATAAATAAATAAAATTTAAAAAAACATCTAAAATTAATTATTTAATAAAAAAATTACAAATGTAAAAATAAATTAAATAAATAAATAATAAACATTTAAATAAATAAAAAAAAATAATGAAACTAAATACATTAAAGTAAAAAACACACATACATTAATTAATTAATTAAAATAATAACAAGAATAAAAAACTGATTTAAAAATTTTTTTTTTAAATGTATAAATAAAAACTATATAAAAAATATTTTTTTGTAAATATATATCAACATAATAATAAAAATGTAAAAGAATACAAATAATACAAATAAAAACATTTAAAATAAATAAATAAATAATAACAATAAAACATTAATAAAAGAATAAATATAATGAAAATAAATACATTAAATTAAAAGAACATAAATGAATTAATTAATTAATTAATTAAAAATAAATAAATAATAACAAAAATAAAAATTGTAATAAATAATAAATGAATTAAATAAAAACATATATGAATAAATTAATACAAAATACAAAATAAATACATAACAACAATAAAAAAGATAAAACTAATGAAAATAAATGAATAAAATTAAGAAGAAGAAGTGAAAAACAGCAGAGTAAAGGACTTAACAGCACATTTATCCACAATTTGCAACCAATAAGTGAAGTTAAAACCAGACATGAGCAGGAAGAGAAAATGTTCGAGACATGTTCTTAAAAAAAAAAACTCTAGAAAACTGTCATTCTAAAATAAATACTAAATAAATAAATATAAAAGATAAACACATTTATGTGCAGATAGATTTTTTTCCCCCAAATATCAGCACTCAGTCGAACGACTTTGGCAAAATGAAAAGTGTTTGGCATTTAGATCCATGCTGACGCTGTGCAGGTGAACTGAGGGTCAGCGTTTAGTGGATTTCCCATCAGCCCCTGCAGGTAATGATTCACCTGAAAAGAACTGGACACGTATCTGAACACTGCTGAATGGAATAAAAATAAAATAACTGAAGATATTTGTTCTGCCTGCTGTTTTTTTATTTATTTATTTAAATTTTATTCATTTATTTGTTTATTTCTTATATATAAAGTAATTTAAAAATGAATAATAATTAGTAATAAATAAACAACAATATGAACAAAAATGGCCAAAGTCATCAATAAAATGAACAAAAATGAATAAATACGTACAAAATTAGAAATAACATGGAAACATTTGCAAAAAATCTACTTAAAAAAAAACAAAAAGAGACAGAACTAGTGTTGAAATTTGATCCCAGCTGTTTTAATTTTTCCTTTTTCTAACTTTGACTTTTGACACCTGTTCTGTGAACAAACCTCAGTAGAAACACTGTTAAAAAAAATTAAAAAGGAAATGGTTGAATTTTTCTGAATATTTAAACCAAACTATCCATACTAGTTATCTCTCTTTATTTTTATTTAACATTTATTTATTGTTTTATTTTAATATAATTTGTTTTGTTTTCTTCCATAACATTTTTTTTTTTTTTTTGTAAAATCAGATATGAATCTATTTAAGAGTTGATGTGAGCTCATAACAAAAGAACACATGTCCATCTGTATATAGTTTCCATATATGGTTGAATATACCAGTCTCAGAATAAGCCAAACATGTAAGAAAGTCCAGTAGAATATATTCTAAAATAATCCTCGTCCATCCAGAAAAAGTAGTTTATTTACTTTCTATAAATCTGTTTTAATAAGATATTCTTCCTGGTAAAAAATGTCAGGACATTAAACAGTTTATTCTTTTATTTGTCACCAATTTGTGTTCCATCTTTCTTTTTAAGTCTTTTTTTTTTTTTTTGCAAATATTCCATGTTATTTCTAATTTTGTAATTTTTGTTCATTGATTCGATACACCATAAACTTTACAAGAAATATATAGTTTAACAAATCCCCAAAAATCCCACTGAAGCTAAAATGTGAACATAATGAACTTGACTAATATATAAACACACACACACACACATATATATATATATATATATATATATATATATATATATATATATATATATATATATATGTATATATATATATATATATATATATATGTGTGTGTGTGTGTGTACTGTATATAGTTGTGTTATAAGTAGTGAGTGTGTATATAATTGTGTCTTTCTTCCAGAGCCCAGTGTGATGCCAGCAGCAGTTTACAGCAGAAGTCTTTCAGCCTTTCAGATTGAGGTGAATTGGCAGCTTCTCTCCTTCACCCCTGAAAGGGTTCTGGGCTATGAGGTACATTTGACTCTTTTAAATGGAAATTGAAATCACACATGATGCACTCCACATGTTTGTCACCCCCCCCCCCCCCCCCCCCACCACCACCACCACCACCACCCCATCACTTCCCAACTCCACGTTGTCATGGAAATGGCTGCATTCGGTTGGAAAACAGTTATAACCAAAAATTATACAGTTCATTGTACCGACATGACAGGAAAAAAAGAAAATGTGTCAGAGCATTTGCCAGAGAACAAAGTGTGTGTGTGTGTGTGTGTGTGTGTGTGTGTGTGTGTGTGTGTGTGTGTGTGTGTTGCATTCAGGTACCAGTTATAGAAACGTTCCTGGGTTTCATGTCAGTCTAACACAGTAAGACACAGGTTTTAAAAATGCTGGGATACTGAGCCCCCCCCTAAAACAACTCAACCTTCTGTTTGGAAACACCTGAGTGGACCAGGTTAACTCATTCATTCATTCATTAACAACCGCTTCATCCGGGGCCGGGTCGCGGGGGTAGCAGTCTAAGCAGGGAGGCCCAGACTTCCCTCTCCCCAGACACCTCCTCCAGCTCTTCAGGGGGGACCCTGAGGCGTTCCCAGGCCAGCCGAGAGACATAGTCTCTCCAGCGTGTCCTGGGTCTTCCCCGCGGCCGCCTCCCGATGGGACATGCCCGGAACACCTCCCTAGGGAGGCGTCCAGGAGGCATCCGAAACAGATGCCCGAGCCACCTCAGCTGACCCCTCTCGATGTGGAGGAGGAGCGGCTTTACTCCCAGCTCCTCCCTGGTGACTGAGCTCCTCACCCTATCCCTAAGGGTGCGCCCAGCCACTCTACGGAGGAAACTCATTTCGGCCGCTTGTATCCGGGATCTTGTCCTTTCGGTCATGACCCAAAGCTCATGACCATAGGTGAGGGTAGGAACGTAGATTGACCGGTAAATCGAGAGCTTCACCTCTCGGCTCAGCTCCTTCTTCACCACGACGGACCGATACAATGTCCGCATCACTGCAGACGCCGTACCGATCCGCCTGTCGATCTCCCGTTCCATCCCTCCCTCACTCGTGAACAAGACCCCAAGATACTTAAACTCCTCCACTTGGGGCAAGGACTCCCCACCAACCCGGAGGGGGGGGCAAGCCATCCTTTTAACTCATGGCCTGGTCAAAGTACGTCCCCTAAAAAAGTCCCGGAAGTTCCAATCATGGAAACACGCTTTATGTAACATCTGTGTTTTGAACATTTTAAACCAAATTGTAACATATTTATGGGTTTTTAGCAACATTTTAAAAAACATTTCCACAGTTTGTTTATCACCTGCACAACACCACCACATGATCCAAAACTTTGGAGGGTGTCTTTCTAGTACTATATTGGATTGCAGTGTAAAGTTTACACCATCACCAAAAAACTACAACAAATATATTAAACTCATTTTATTGCTCTGTAGAACTGTCAATCTGATCATTGTCGTGCACAAAGCCTAAGTCCCGCCCCCTGATTTGGCTACAGCTGCGCCGTAGTGTGGCCACAGGAAGTCTAGTTGCTACCGAAGTGTCACATGTGTTAGCATGACACAAACCACTACAGTGGTAGGCTGTCTGCCCCACCTAAAACTGTCTGCCCCACCTGAAACTGTCTGCCCCACCTGAAACTGTCTGCCCCACCTGAAACTGTCTGCTCCACCTGAAACTGTCTGCTCCACCTGAAACTGTCTGCCCCACCTGAAACTGTCTGCTCCACCTGAAACTGTCTGCCCCACCTGAAACTATCTGCCCCACCTAAAACTGTCTGCCCCACCTGAAACTATCTGCCCCACCTGAAACTGTCTGCCCCACGTGAAACTATCTGCCCCACATGAAACTGTCTGCCCCACGTGAAACTGTCTGCCCCACCTGAAACTGTCTGCTCCACCTGAAACTGTCTGCCCCACCTGAAACTGTCTGCCCCACCTGAAACTGTCTGCTCCACCTGAAACTGTCTGCCCCACCTGAAACTATCTGCCCCACCTAAAACTGTCTGCCCCACCTGAAACTATCTGCCCCACCTGAAACTATCTGCCCCACCTGAAACTGTCTGCTCCACCTGAAACTGTCTGCCCCACCTGAAACTATCTGCCCCACCTGAAACTGTCTGCCCCACGTGAAACTATCTGCCCCACGTGAAACTGTCTGCCCCACGGGAAACTGTCTGCCCCACCTGAAACTGTCTGCCCCACCTGAAACACCTGACATCATTAGCATTATCATACTCACAGATTCCAGCACACATTTCCAAATCAGCCCCAACTAATTAATCTAACCCAACCAATGTTGGGTTAGATTAATTAGTTATTAATTAGTTATTAGTTATTGAAATCACTGTGTGTGTGTGTGTGTGTGTGTGTGTGTGTGTGTGTGTCCACAGAGACATATCATGCTATAACTCAATGAATACTTAAGATATCACCATGAAATTACATGGGCATATATATATCAGATATCAGATGCAATGTTTCCTTTGAGTAAAGGTCAAAGGTCAAGATCACATTATGGGTGATAACTTGAGAAAAGAGGGTCACAGAACTTTCAGATTGGTACCAAACAATGCAGAATGAAGATTTATACAATTCTCATAATTAGTGTTATCACCTACGACCAATAGTTTTTTTTTTTAATTTCAGCAGGTCAAAGGTGACATGTGGCAAAATTAACTTGTGTAACACTGTTTGTGTCAAACATAGACATATCACGCTATAACTTAATTATTACTGGATATATTATCATAATATTACACGCACTGACTCATATATACATAAAAAGAAATTAGCAGTATTGCAAAAAGTCAAAGGTCAAGGTTGCATTTAGTAAAAAAGTCAAAATCACATTATTGGCTCTAATTCAAGAACAAGTGAGATTAGACATTGTCTGAAGACTTGTTCAGAAGCTGACGTGGCTGAAATACTTGACAGAGCGGTACTTTCGCAGCCTGAAATATTCCAGCAACTTTAATTTTTTAAAAGCAAAAAGCACAACAACACTATTTTACATTAAGTGCTTTTGACATCTTGGATTATTTAGTCAGAAAAACACAAACAAAACAAGCTCGCTGCCCTGGTTTCCAACAGTAAAGACGAGTGTTTTCAGTCTAAATGTAGCAGGTGAACATTCCTGTTTTATCTGGAGAAGGATGACAAGGCTTCAGATGGTTTCCCATGGTGCCGCTCTCTCACTCTCAACACGCATTTAAATGTTCAATTAATAGTTTTCAATATTTTTTTCTTCTTGATCAGACATGGTTGTGCCAAAGGTGTTATGTCATGTGGCCCGGGGACCAAATCTAGCCCATCCAAGGGTCCAGTCCGACCCTGTGGATGTATTTGTGAAATACAAAAATAGTTATGAAGTTATTAACAATCACAGTTTAATGGTGATAACTCAAGTATTCATTGAGTTACAGTCAGTAACACACACACACACACACACACACACACACACACACACACACACACACAGTGATTACAATAATCTCCCCTAACCAATGTTGAGGGTGATTAAAGAGGTCTAGGAAGACCCTGGTGGACCACCAGGGTCTATAATTCACAGGGGGAAACACTGTACATTTGTGGTTTATGCTTCTTCAGAGGATAGTAAATTAGAGGGATGAACAAGGGTTAATTATTCAGGTCTTCTTCACTGGGAAGATAATAAATACAGTATCTGGTAGCATGCAACATTTTCTGCAGGAAGTGCAGTAAACAGAGGCTGTAGATGTCCACGAAGACCACCACTGCATGTTCTCACCTCTGCACAAACAAACTACAAATAATAACCAGTATTCAGAGAAAGCGTAATCTTGCTTCTTACAATAATCTAACCCAAACAATGTTGAGCGACATTAATAGAATGTAAATACCAAATGCATATAACATTAGCAAACATTGTAAACTAAACATAAAATAGACATCTGGCGCCTACACAGTGTTTTCCTCCTTTTGTCAGTGTGAGGAACTCAGCAGTGATCAGTATTAGAAGGCAGACTTAAATAATGTATGTATTTTATGCGCTGCAGCTCTTACCTGCCACCAAATGCAGCAGCGTTTAGTGTTTTCTCTTCTCATCAGCACTGATGCTAACGCCTCCAAAGTGTCCAACGGCTCCAGGGAAAAGACGGGAGAAATTGTCAACCCCTTTTGATTTTTTTTTTTTTCCCCCCGTGTTTTCGCCATTTCATCAATATCAAAAATGCAAGTGAAGCAAGTAGCGCGCTATCACTATCCTCATTTATATTTTAAGACACGGCAAAAAAAACAAAACAAAAGAGTCTGAAAATCTGCCACTTAGATGAAAAATACGAAGAGCTGAGGGAGAAATACACAGTGGACAGGTTTACAGGACTGTTTTTAATTCACAATTATTTATTCACAATAAAATAATTCAGAATTAAATCCAGTTCCTTCTTGTTTATATGGACGTGTTAATCCTGAATAAATGTTTCCATGGAAACGGGTGTGTTCGACTCCAGTTAATTGGTCTTTTAGAGCTGGAGGAACAAAGGGACTGTGTTGCACATGTGCAGTGAGTATCATTTAATTACAAACTAGCATTTAACAAAAAAATTAAACACTGTATTTTCCGGAGTATGCATCACACCAGCCAAAAAATGCACAATAAAGAAGAAAAAAAAAAAAAGTCTCATTTTTAGGGGGAAATTTATTTGATAAAATCCAACACCAGGAACAGACATTTCATGTTAAAGGACAATTTAAAAAAAAAAAAAAAAAAAGAACAGAGAACAACAGGCCGAATAGATGTAAGGTATGCTAACGTATGCTAACATAGGCTAACTCAACACATTCAGCTAATGCTACATGATGCATAAAGAACAAACTGAGAATGTGCCTGATATGTTGACGTAACATAATAACAGTTATTCAGATAATTATAGCATAATTGTCAATTATCATTTTCAACTGGAATTAGGTGTTTACATGGTTCAGCTAGCCTAGCCTAGCCTAGCCTAACACCACTATCCCTATTCATTCCATGTATGGGTCTAGTGGTGCTACATAGTCAGGGGAGGCGGGGCTAAAAGGTTGTCTTTCAAATCCTCTGTATGTAATAGGACGGTACTACAGCCAATCAGTGTAATCTTTAGGATGACGTAGTTAGTTAGTTAGTTAGAGCGCCGGAAAGTTAACGGAGGAGTCTGGAGAAAGTTAGGAATGACTAAACAAAATGGTGGATTATGGAGCTGAACGACTGTTGTCGCTTCTGTAAAAAGAATTTAAAGATTGTTGATGTTTTCTCACATTCTTCACTCATCTGTGATAAAAGTAAATCTACACCTGTTGTTGTTCTATGGTTGTCAACCAACCAAATGGACTACACTTATGATAAATGTTCTTCACTTCTATAGTTATTTTCCACCTTCATGGTTCAAAGCTTTTTACATTAGCCTCACATTCACCCATTCACACACACTCATACACCAGTAGGTTTCTAAGGTTCTGTCAGTTCTACTGGGAGACTAACAAAGGGTTCAGTGTCTTTGCCCAAGGACACTTGGACATGTGGACACCCAGAGCTGGGACAACTGAACCACAGGCGCACCCCTGCCAACCACAGCTAACTAACCCACTAACCAACCAAAGAAACAAACCAACCAACCCAAATAACCGGCAGATTGTGACTAATGTTGACCTGTTCTGAAATATCACCCCCTACCCCAGCTGTAATAGAACCCAGGAGCTGGACATTAACAGTATGCATTAGTTTACACTTTAACTTTCATGCCGCACAGTGAACTGCCAGGTGTTCGTTTTAGAACACCATGGTCATGTCTTTACTCACTTTGTTCCCCCTACCATCACTACCTCCTGTTTTGATTTTATTTTTCAGCTTGTAGTACTTGATTTTATTTTTATTTTTATTACTTAACTAATTTCTGCTAATTGTATTTTATTCGACTTGCATGCCCTTATGTTTCAACTCTTTGAGCTGATGGTGCTGTAAATTTCTCCTTGGAGATCAATAAAGTATCTATCTATCTATCTATCTATCTATCTATCTATCTATCTATCTATCTATCTATCTATCTATCTATCTATCTATCTATCTATCTATCTATCTATCTATCTATCTATCTATCTATCTATCTATCTATCTATCTATCTATCTATCTATCTATCTATCTATCTATCTATCTATCTATCTATCTATCTATCTATCTATCTATCTATCTATCTATCTATCTATCTATCTATCTATCTATCTATCTATCTATCTATCTATCTATCTATCTATCTATCTATCTATCTATCTATCTATCTATCTATCTATCTATCTATCTATCTATCTATCTATCTATCTATCTATCTATCTATCTATCTATCTATCTATCTATCTATCTATCTATCTATCTATCTATCTATCTATCTATCTATCTATCTATCTATCTATCTATCTATCTATCTATCTATCTATCTATCTATCTATCTATCTATCTATCTATCTATCTATCTATCTATCTATCTATCTATCTATCTATCTATCTATCTATCTATCTATCTATCTATCTATCTATCTATCTATCTATCTATCTATCTATCTATCTATCTATCTATCTATCTATCTATCTATCTATCTATCTATCTATCTATCTATCTATCTATCTATCTATCTATCTATCTATCTATCTATCTATCTATCTATCTATCTATCTATCTATCTATCTATCTATCTATCTATCTATCTATCTATCTATCTATCTATCTATCTATCTATCTATCTATCTATCTATCTATCTATCTATCTATCTATCTATCTATCTATCTATCTATCTATCTATCTATCTATCTATCTATCTATCTATCTATCTATCTATCTATCTATCTATCTATCTATCTATCTATCTATCTATCTATCTATCTATCTATCTATCTATCTATCTATCTATCTATCTATCTATCTATCTATCTATCTATCTATCTATCTATCTATCTATCTATCTATCTATCTATCTATCTATCTATCTATCTATCTATCTATCTATCTATCTATCTATCTATCTATCTATCTATCTATCTATCTATCTATCTATCTATCTATCTATCTATCTATCTATCTATCTATCTATCTATCTATCTATCTATCTATCTATCTATCTATCTATCTATCTATCTATCTATCTATCTATCTATCTATCTATCTATCTATCTATCTATCTATCTATCTATCTATCTATCTATCTATCTATCTATCTATCTATCTATCTATCTATCTATCTATCTATCTATCTATCTATCTATCTATCTATCTATCTATCTATCTATCTATCTATCTATCTATCTATCTATCTATCTATCTATCTATCTATCTATCTATCTATCTATCTATCTATCTATCTATCTATCTATTCAATTCAATTCAATTTTATTTATAAAGCCCTAAATCACAACAAAGTCGTCTCAGAGGGCTTTACAAAAACATAATCAACTACAGAAATACATGAAAAGTCCCAGGCATCCCCTGTCCTTAGACCCTCCTTCTCGGCAAGAAAAAACTTCAAAACCCAGTGGGAAAAAGAAGAAATCTCGAGGAGAACCACATTGAAGGAGAGATCCACTCCCATGGACGGACAGGCTATAGATGAACGTCCATGTATAAATGCAGGAGGGGGGGCTGGTCCAGACAGGCAGGGGCGGTGGTCCGGGGTCACAGGTCAGCACAGGCGAGATACTCCAGATCCTGTCGTTCATGGCTCCCGTGCAGGCACTGTCAGGAGAGCCACCACTCCCCCCAGGGGGGGAGGGGGGAAAGGGGACACCAGGTGACTAGTCATGAACAGACTTGGTAAGAAAGATATGTTATAAAAATTACAGAAACAGATGTGAGGAAGAGAAAGAGAAGAAAGAACTCAGTGTCTGTACTTCCCCCAGCATTCTAACTCCTAGGGCAGCCTAGACTGAACTGTGACTCATACATCATGTATACATGATATATGAGTCACATAATCTATCTATCTATCTATCTATCTATCTATCTATCTAGCTATCTATCTAGCTATCTAGCTATCTAGCTGTGTTAGTTCTAACTCATTGACTTCCAGTTATATTCAGAATACACAGCTCGATAATGTCTGAGTTTTTGGTCATTTTCACTGAACTTTCAAAGTGTCTCCACACCTTGTATTTCCTCGTTCACAGGTGTTCACAACTTTTAGCATGTACCAACCCAGCACACATGCACACACACAAATATTCTATAATTATAACATGTTTACCTGCACTCCCAGAGTGACGTCTTCCACTGGATGAATGTGACACCTCACCCTGATCAATCACGGTCGCGACACTCTTACTGTCAGATTCACTGACAGACAAACTGTGCCAGTGTAAGCTGTGTTACAGAAATATTTCAGTTCAATTAAGAACGAAGCTGGAATCACAATGATCTTTAGAATGATCATTATAACAAGTTCTGTTTAACACAGAGCACACACACACAGGAGCATGTATGTGGAGCGACATAGGTACTTATACAAATACAACTGACAAACACAGGACGAAACAGGAAGTCTGGTAAGGATGATAAGCAGATCACTGTTATGAGCCTCGGCCCTTGTGTCTTATTTTGTCTTATTTTTGTCAGTTTTTTCTCTTTTTTTCTGTCATTGTTGGTGTTATTGGGCTTTTATTTTGTCATGTGGGTTCATGTTCACAGTTTGTAGCTTTACTTCCTGTCACTGGTGTTGCCCCACCTTGTTAATTTGCTCCTTGATGTGGGCCAAGGCTCATAACGATCACCTGTTACAAATACAACTGGCAATAAAAGGAAGACACGGGAATTATGGTAGGGATGATGAAGCAGATAACCTTCAGCTAATACAACTGTTGGTGACTAGTTTAAACCAGTCCTCAGAGGTGAATTACAAAGACAAAGTAATAACACAAAGAATAAAGAAATAATACAAATGATATGACACAATCATAGGCACTGATCTACCATCTTTGGACACCATATACACACAGCGCTGTCAGAAGAAAGCTGAGAAAATTAATACAGACATACACCATCCAGCTCACCCCCTGTTCAAACACAAACACAGCACATACAAGCTCAGACACAGGCGGGCAGACAGCATTATCACACACACACAACACGGTTTTTTAACAGCTTCTTCCCGACCACAGTTCGACTGTTGGTCAGTATTACTTAAAAAGGGCAAGTACAATATGATGTGTGTGTATGTGTGTATATGTAGATGTGTGTGAAATTAATTACTACCTCTTCCCTATTGCAGTGATTTGCATTTTAGTTTATTTTTTAGCCACTGTATATTTACTGTTTTTATTGGTTTTACTTAGGGCTGGGCGATTTTCTCTTTTGAAAAAATCTCCAATTTTTTCCCAAAAAACTTGATTCACGATACGATTTTTTCCCACGTGGGCTAAATGAAAATGAAAACACTAGAAACATGGTTTCTTTCGTCTTCTTCTTTTTTTTTTTTTATTAAATAACATGTAAAACAAAAATACTTCTACAAATAACTGTAAATAATAAATCAGTTGTGCAAAAGGTGCAACTGCAACCTGTGACTTTGTCTACATGAACTGTAGTAAGTCCAGACATAACCACCACTGTTACAGGAAAAACACTGCAAAAAAAAAATAGTGTAAAAGATACATTTTGTTTGAAAAAATAAAGCTTAAAATATTTTAACAACTAAAACAATATACATTAATACTCATATGAAAAACATAACAAAAAACATAGTGCAAAAGTAAGATAAAAAGAAAACTAGTAAAATTTTTACTTTGTAAGGACAAAATAAAACAAAACCTAATTGTCAATCAAGCTACTTCAATAACCCCCCCCCCCATTGGATGCTTTCGCTTCAGATGTGTGAACAGATTGGTCGTACCGCTACCGTCAACAACAACAGTCTGAAGACACAGCTGACAACCAGGCAGTAGCTGGGCCTCGTCAGACCCTAAAAACCCAAACCAACTGAACCTTTAGAACCTTTTTAGGAGTCAGAGTGTGTCCCTCACTGGACGATGCCATATTGCTCCCGTTGCTGCAGAAGAAGGGGATCGTAGGCGGGGCCTGGGGTGAAACACTACGGAAAGCAGCCTGGTTCATGGTTTTCTTTTTGCCAGGATAAAAAGTGCGTGTGGAGGGGAATTGGATTGCACGATTTTCCTAAAAATATGAATCGATTTTGCCATAAAACTTGATTTGAAAGCTAAATCGATTTTTTTGCCCAGCTCTCGTTTTACTGTATTCCTCTTGCATACTTTTAGCTTATTATAGAAATTTACGTTTGTTCCGTGTTTCAGTTTTTGTTTTTTTTGTTTTTTTCCTGACCCTGGGAGTGACCACACATAAGTTCCTATGTGTTATGCACAAATGGCAATACATTTCTTGATTTCTTGATGATTTCCATTACATTTGCTTGTATCTTTTTGTTTTTTATCCGCTCCATTTCATCTTCTGCTTTGGTATTTTCTCTGTCACTCTCTCAACTCGCCAACCTCGCTCTTCTTCGAGGCACAAATATACAGTTACCTTTTATTGGAAAATAAAGCTTCTGTGCCCAAATGGAACAGAAATACATTGGCCACAAATCTGGAATTCACACATATGATGAACAAGACTGTTTTTGTCAGTGAGTTAAATGACACCTGTGTGTGTATATGTGCTGTGTGTGATGTTTTCACAGGAGTTTATCTGTTGCTTTGTTTGTTTGTTTGTTTGTTTGTTGGCAACATAACTCCAGAACAGACGGACAGACGGACAGACCCCCCACCCCCAGACATTTTTCCTTCAGTTCAAAGCCTGACTCATCACTCTTCCATCCCATGTTTAAACAGGTGGTCTACTGGGAAGACGACACTAAACCTGAGACCATGGGGAAGGTCCGGGTCCCCTGGAACCAGACCTCGGTCACCGTCAGTGGTTTAACGGGGAACACACAGTATTTTCTAACAGTCAGCGCCTTCAACACAGCAGGGACCGGCCCCTTTCTACCTGCAATTAATGTCACCACAAAAAAACCACGTAAGTTGAACAAACCCAGACTTCCTGATTGGACGAGTAACAACGACAGAATTACATAAATAAATAAATACATCATTAAATACAGTATTTTCTGCGCTGTCAATAAATGGTTTATTTTTCAAGGTTTTTATATATAAGGCCAATTAAGTGAAGTCAAAATCGTGTGATTAAAAAGTCAAAATTAGTAGAAAAAAGTGAGAATTATGAGATAAAAAGCCAATATTGTAAGATTAAAAAGTCTAAATTATGAGATAAAAAGTCCAAATTATGAGGTAAAAAGTAAAATGTATTTGATAAAAAGTCCAAATTCTGAGATAAAAAGTCAAACTTATTTGATAAAAAGTCAAAATTTTGAGATAAAAAGCGAAAATTATGAGATAAAAAGCCAACATTGTAAGATTAAAAAGTCTAAATTATGAGATAAAAAGTCCAAATTATGAGATAAAAAGTCCAAATTATAAGGTAAAAAGTAAAATGTATTAGATAAAAAGTCCAAATTATGAAATAAAAAGTCAAACTTATTTGATAAAAAGTCAAAATTAGGAGATAAAAAGCCAACATTCTCACATAAAATGTCCAAATTTCTGAGATAAAAAGTGAAATTGATAAGATAAAAAGTCCAAATTAAAAGTCACTAAGCACAACCATATATAAGGCACAGTGTGGTTTTTAAGTGCACCTTATAGTTCAGAAAATATGGTAATTAAATATATCAGTAATTAATTAAAATTTGAATTAAATAGATAAATTTGTCATTATTCATTAAAATACCATTTAATTTGACATGTAGGCACGTTCAGTCCTCCGTAGACCTGCAGCCCGTGGGCTCTTTGATTCGGTCTTCATGGTGATTTTATTTCAGACATGGAAACTATGTACGGTACGAGTTGAACCAGGCATTTAGTCACAGCTGTCTGAAGAAACTCTGTGTGGGCGCGAAAACCAAATTTGCATCCTCAAATCCCCCAAAAATGAAAAGTTAAAGAAGACAGTTCAGCTCTCATCTCATTAAAGGGACAGTTCAGTATTTTTCAGATGAATGTGTTTGTCATCAGTGTCTTTACTCTGGTGCACCCACACTGACTTACCCCCCACAGTGTCCTGTGAGCCCAGTTCTGGTCCGGTTTTGGTCAAAGCCAAAGTAGTCCCGGCAGGTTTCCTGGGGTCAACAAAATAAAACGTGTTTCTTCTCAAAACAGTATGTGTTGGAATGAGTGATTTATTTACATAACAAAACCGTCACGGAACAAAAACTCACACCTCGTAATTGTTTGGAGCTACTTTCAATAGCGATCAATGTGTTAGCGTTGTCACTGCTAACAGCTGTGTGCCTTAGTAAACTACTTTCATCAGTTGTCCGGCAGTGTTTGTGAATATTTTGGTAATTTTAGTTCATTTTACTGAATATTTTGGGTCATTTTTGTTAATTTTACTGAATATTTTGTTCATTTTACTGAATATTTTTGGTCATTTTAGTTAATTTTACTGAATATATTTGGTCGTTTTATGGTTATCAATGGTCATTGTCTCTGTTAACAGCTGTGAGTCTTATCAAAGTACTTACATCAGTTGTTTTCAGTGTTAGCGGCTGCTACGTGCAGGTGCACAACTGTTAGCAGTGACAACGCTAACACATTGATCGCTATTGAAAGTCGCTCCAAACAATTATGAGGTGTGAGTTTTTGTTCCGTCATGGTTTTGTTATGTAAATAAATCACTCATTCCAACACATACTGTTTTGAGAAGAAACAGGTTTTATTTTGTTGACCCCAGGAAACCTGCCGGGACTACTTTGGCTTTGACCAAAACCAGACCAGAACTGGGCTCACAGGACACTGTGGGGGGTAAGTCAGTGTGGGTGCACCAGAGTAAAGACACTGATGACAAACACATTCATCTGAAAAATACTGAACTGTCCCTTTAATACCATCATCCAATGAGAGAAATCTACTGATTTAAGATAAGAAATGAAGGTGAGTTTATGCACTGACATAAATAAATGAATTCTTTTCCTCTCGTGCAGCACCAGCCCAACCGCCACTGAATGTTGAATGGACACTAATTGGTTCTCAACTGTCGCTTTACTGGGAACCTGTGGTGGCGGTGGAGTCTGAGTCAGAAGTTACAGGATACCAAGTGAGTTTTTCACACTCCAATAAGCTAACGCTAACATTTCCATTAGCTGTCCTGTCCTGTTTACAGCAGAGTTTTTATTCCTGTTTAATGCAGAATAATGGTTCGTTCGTCTTTCAGATGAACCATGTAAACACCTAATTCCAGTTGAAAACCACTTATTACAAATAACAGATCGCTAATACGGTAGTAATTCTATAGTATTTTTTATTTCATGATAATAATGCCTTTATAACCATTTATTATAAGTAACAGATCACTAATAAGGTGGTAATTCTATATTATTTTTCATATCATGGTAATAATGCCTTTATAATCACTTATTAAAATAACGGATCGCTAATAAGGTTGGAAATCTATAGTAGTTTTTTTTTATTCTGTGGTAATAATACCTTTATAAACACTTATTACAAGTAACAGATCATTAATAATGTGGTAATTCTATAGCATTTGTTTTTATTTCATGGTAATAATGCCTTTATAACCACTTATTACACCTAACAGATCGCTAATACGGTAGTAATTCTATAGTATTTTTTATTTCGTGATAATAATACCTTTATAACCATTTATTATAAGTAACAGATCACTAATAAGGTGGTAAGTGTTATTTAACTGGTCCCGCCCTCTGCAGATCATATTCGGGTTAATGTGGCCCCTTAACTGAAATGTGTTTGACGGTCCTGTCGTCAGCGTCAGCCTGTTCGAACACATATTTACCGAGTGTCACCCAGAATGTTTTCCCTGTCCCTTCCAGCTGTCCTACAGGAGACAGAGACACAAAGAGGTCAACACACTCCAAACAACCAATTCCACGGCAGAGTTGACCCTCACCGAAGAAGACGACGACTACATCATCCTCATTCAGACGCTCAGCGAAGGTGGGCTGGGCCCCACCTCAGACCCCATAAGAATCCACCAGCTAAGTACGTACACGTAAAGGAGTCATTCCATGGTTATTTCATTAATATTGTTGTGTTCTTGATTGTTATTGAATATGTTGTGTGTTGGTTCTATTTTAAAAAAACCTCCAGATTGTTTTGTTTCCAGTTGTTTTTTCACGGTAGAAAAATGACTGGAGGTCAAAAAACACAGTTTAGCGGTACTTCCTCATACATGTCCATGACGCGGGGATGAGGCGTCTCTGATTGGCTCAGAATGTGTGGAGGAACACTCCCCCCTCCCCTCTGGTTCTGTGTGTGTGTTTACCATCCCAGAGTAACATCCAGCTAGGTTTGGTGCTATAGCTTGTTTTGAAAACTGTAGTTGAAGACTTTGACTTATCTCATAAATGTGACTTTTTATGTCATAATTTTGACTTTTTATTTTAGAATTTTGACTTATCACTTATTTTTGACTTTTTATGTCATAATTTTGACTTTTTATTTTAGAATTTTGACTTTTTATCACTTATTTTTGACTTTTTATCTCATAATTTTCACTTTTTATTTCATAATTTTGACTTTTTATCACTTATTTTTGCCTTTTTATCACTTATTTTTGACTTTTTATCTCATAATTTTGACAAAAAGTGAGGACACGTGACAGACATGTGGACAGTCCAGGTTTAGAGCCGTGGGTTCAAACCAAATGTGGACATATGTTCACCTACTGATGTTGTTCAGTTAAATTTTACATAAAACTCTTTGCTAACATTAGCCTTTGTTTTGTTGGGGTTAAAATGTTTATGTTTGTGTCTTGTCAGTGGACGTTGTTACGTTACAGTGAACTTTAATATTTAATATACTTTAATATTTAATATTTAATATCATTGCTGGACACACGTGTTGTTCCGTCATCACCACCCGTCGACTCGACTTCGACTTTATCGACGCATTAGTCAACTTGAAAAAAAAAAAAAGTCATTAATGCCCTAGTTCCTACATCGTGAAAGAAAATCTAAAAGAGCAAAAACTGTCAGTATAAAAACCTTGATTTGAAAAACAACAAAGTGAACAATGGCTCATAATCTGAAATGAGACACGATTTTCTGCTGTTGTATTTTTTTGTCACATCGCACGGCTTTACTCGTAGCCTTTATTTCTGCCTTTCAAAGTAAAGTCTGAGGTATAATTGCATTATTACCTCTGCCAAGAAGGTAATACATTTGAGTCTGTCTGTCTGTCTGTCTGTCTGTCTGTTTGTCTGTCTGTCTGTCTGTCAGCAGGATTATGCAAAAAGTTCTGAACGGATTTTGATGAACATCTTTTCCTGTTTGTGCAACAACAATAATAACAACAACAACAACAACAACCGTACTGGTGTTGTTACTAAACAGCTTTTGTATATTTAGTGGCAGATGGTTATTTTTTTTTTACTTTGTACATAATTAGTGCAGTTTGGAATTTTACAATGTCTGTAAATGTCAGTAATTTTGAGTGTAAGATAAGACACATTATTGATAAACCTTTTTTGCAGAATAGTTAGTGAAGCGATTGAACTACTGTAATTATCACCTTAAATCTCCACACAGTAACTGAAATATGGTAAAATAATATGTGTATAATACATAATATAATAAAACTAAATAAATAGGAGGTATTGAATTCGAGTCTGTTTGTCTGTCAGCAGGATTACGCAAAAAGTTCTGAACGGATTTTGATGAAACTTTCACGAATGATAGATAATGGGTCAAGGAAGAACCCATTACATTTTGAGCAATGAAGGTCAAAGGTCAAGGTCACACTAGGGTGACTAGAGTCAACAGTTAAAACACATCAGTGGTAATATCTCAGGATTCAGACAAGATAGAATCTGGTGTTGTTGTTGTTTTTTTTCATTTACATCATCTGACCTTCACACATCAGATGGGTCAACACCTATGGCTCTGACCTTTGACCCCTAACCATCAGACATCAGATGGGTCAACACCTATGGCTCTGACCTTTGACCCCTAACCATCAGACATCAGATGGGTCAACACCTATGGCTCCATCATGTCATGTTTTGACGTCATATGACACCATATCAAGCCTTGGTGGAGGTCTGCTGTCTCTGACTGACTTGTTTTCAGCTGAATTTCATGTGAAACTGGAGAAAAGGTTTCATTTCCAGGTCTGCTGTTTTTAGCTGCAGCAGTAAAATGTGCTGATGCCACAGGCTTTTAGACCAACTCTGCTAAATTTGGCAACAACATCCACCGGGACGTCTATGTGTGAGGGCTGGAATCACAGCTGATACCAAAATATGTCCTGGGTGACGGCCTCAGCGGTGACAGCGCTGGGATACGGTTACTATGATGACATTTACAGGAGGTTTGGGCTGTGTTCGCTTTGCCTGGTTGTCACAACTTTCCAACACAATGCGAGATAATTGTACAGACCGATTTTTGGGACAAAATGAAGCGTATTCAGAGGAAAGTAATGCATGCATATTTATATCCCTGAAATGTGGGACGTTGGGGGTGTAATGTTTTTGCGTGTGTTTCCATCCACGTCCGCCAGTGCCGCTGCTGTAGGTCTTTCGTGTTAACGCAAAAACTTTAAAGCGGCTGGACAGATTTGTCAGGAATTTGATGTGCTAATGCTCTACGATAGGTACAAGAACTGATTCGATTTTGAAGGTCAAAACTTTCAAGATGGCCAAATTTTTTCTGGCTCTTAACTTTTGACCAGTTGTTCATGCTCTAGGTCGATGGGATCATTAACCTGTGGCATTGAAAAAAAACTTGGCATCGTAACAGGTGTTGGCATTGTAAAATGTTGGATGGAATGATTAAATCCACACATTGAAAAAACACTATTTTGGGAGGGTATTAGGGCGGCTGTGGCTCAGTTGGTAGAGTGGGTCACCCAATGACCAAGAGGTTGGCGGTTCTCTTCCCGACTCTGGCTGTCCACATATCAAAGTGTCCTGGGTGAATGTGAGGCTAATGTAAAGAGCTTTGAACCATGAAGGTGGTATAACCCCCCCCCCCCTCCCAGTGTTTATTCCACTCACAGATCTACTGGTAAAAATGCAGGTAGAAACAGGACGTCACTCCTGCTACTTCTGATTATTTACACACTGTTGTAAATGAAGTCACTTAACACTTTTTAAAGCTGACAGGGACACGTTGTCCTCTGTTGACTCTACATTATCAACACCCCCCCCACACACACCCCCCACCCCCCACTGGGACGGTTCTGGCTGAAATTTGCTGAAATGTGCTGCACCATCCGTCTTTGTCACAGAAGTGGACTTCCTGTTGGTAGGTTCCATTACTGTCCTGTGGGACTTGTTGGAGAGGGGGTACGGGGGTTGGGGGAGTGGGGTCTCTTCTTCTGCTCTAAATGCTCATTTGCATTGTTTTATATTCTGTGGTGGATTCTTGAAAACAACAGCTTGTTTTGCCTTTTTTTGTAGTTTTTTTTTTTATTTATTTTTTTTAGCCGGGGGGTCAAACTCATGTGAGTTCAGTCCCATGTTCAGCTAAAGTTGATCTAAAATGAAGCAGAAACAGTGAAATAATTATTGTATTTTCCGGACCATAAGGCACACTTAAAACACACAGTGTGCCTTACATATAGATTAATTCTGGTTGTGCTTAGTGACTGGGAATTTTAACTTTTTATCTAATAAATGTAACTTTTTTTATCTCATGTCCTTTGACAGAAACACTGTGGGTTCTTCAGACCATGTGCAGAACTGAACCTCCATCAGGGGTGCTCAGACCTGGTCCTCCAGAGCTACTATCCTGTATGTTTTAGATGTTGGTACATCTAAAAATGCAGGATAGTATCTCTCAAGGACCAGGATTTTTTTTTTTTTTTTTTTACTGTATGTATTTGTTCTGCAGTAGTGGTCTTATTTTTTATACTCAAAGGTCTTAACATGGTCTTAAAAAGCATCGTATTTTCTTGTCAGAAATGTACCATATTGAAACTTTTCACACTCCAGCGTTGCCCTTGTGGCACCCCTGGGGGCTGGTTAAACCACAAAAGTATGCGTGGATGAAAACTACAACTTCACTAGTGTGTGAGGGGATTTGTGTTGTATTAATAATATATATTTTGTCCAGGAAAAAGGTTTAATATGGATATGATCTCATTCCAGGCTTGTCTGTGATCCAAAACAGTTAATTGACTGACTTAAATCATACATGAGAAAGTGATGATGTGAGGAAACGGCATCAGACTCACACTCCCTTTACACCCACAGACTTTAATGCATCTTTTACGTGGAACTGCAGTTGTAAGCCCGGGCATAAATGATATTTTAGTACATTTTTACTGTCTATAACCTCCATATACATATGAGGAACGTGCAGATTCATCACTGCAGCATCCACACTTTAAAGGGAGTGAATTGGTTCATTTTCAAACATTTTCCTGTGGTCTATATAAACGGTAAATGCTCTGCTGGGCTCTGAATTCTTCATTATTTCAACTCCACATGTTCATCTTCAACACGATTTTTGCCTGATAACACAAACAGGGGGTTTGGAGCACTGCTCCTTCCAATGCAAATGAGCCACTTTATATTTTATATATATATATATATATATATATATATATATGTGTGTGTGTGTGTGTGTATATGTGTGTGTGTGTGTGTATAAAGCACCTACCAATGCAATACAGAATTCAGAACTATTATATTTCATCACTGTATTTTCCGGACTATAAGGCACACTTCAAATGCTTTAATTTTCTCCAAAAACCACAGTGTGCCTTACATATGGATTAATTCTGGTTGTGCTTAGTGACTTTGAATTTTGACTTTTTAAGTCATAATTTAGACTTTTTATCTCATAATCTTGGCTTTTTAAACTCAGAATTTTGGCTTGATCTTGTCATTTTTGCTTTTCATCTAATGATTATGGCTTTTTATCTCATATTTTAACTGTTTATCTCATGATTTTGATGTAATTTAATGTGTCTTATATATGAATAACATAAAAACAATCATTTAGTGACAGTGCCCCTTAGTGTGTGGAAAATACGGTACATTTATCATTATTCAGTGTAACAAGATATGGTTCAAAAGATAACAATTGGATCTTTTCCTTCTTGAACAAACCGCAGATCATCAAATACACCAAAAAGTACAATTTCATGTCACATTTCTGTCTCTCCTTTCAAGCATCATCTTCATTTGGCTTCTTTTATACTTGTAAAACACACTTGGCCTTTTCACACATTCCTTGTAGTGCAGGAAAAAAGCCTCTGACAATAGATGAAATAAAAGCACTAAGTTGTTCTTTCCTGATGTGTGTTCAGTTATGCTGGTGCAATACACCACAGCCTTTATCACACTGTAAATCTGTGTTTAGACTCACACATAAGGTGAGAATTCGCCGATGACAGAGTAGGTGAAGCATTTGAAACAAAGAGAATCCTTCTGCTGCTGTAGTTCCTGATGGATAATAATCTTCATCTTCCACCGTATCAGTTGTTTTTTCACTGCGTCTTTCACTTCATCACATTTACTGTACTTCTGTCTGACATTTAGTGCTAGCAAAGTAGCTTCTAATTTCAGCTAAAGTCAAATAACAACTAGTATTCAGAGGATGTCTAATCTCATCCTATTTTGTGCCAATCTCCAGTTTCTATGACAACCTGTTCTTGAATTAGAGCCAATAATGTGATTTTAACCTTTCTGCTAAATGCAACTTTGACCTTTGACCTTTTGCAATATTGATAATTCCATTTAATGTATATATGTGTCAGCATGTGTAATATTATGATAATATAACCAGTATAGCGTGATATGTCTATTTTTGACACAAACAGTATTACACATTTTAATTTGGCCAGATCCGGCTGTGACCTTTATAACCCCCCCTGTGCCCAGTTCCTCTTTCAGGCATTTTATGTTCATAGGCCACAGGACCGTAACAGTGATGTCCAAAACCAGGAGAGGGGTTTTGGACCCCCCCCCAGCAAATATACATATATATATATATATATATATATATATATATATATATATATATATATATATATATATATATATATATGGAGAGGCATAACCAGGTAGCGGGCATACTGTACAGGAACATCTGTAAAGAGTATGGACTGGAGGTCCCAGGGTCAAGATGGGAGAACCCCCCAAAGGTGACAGAGAACAAACAGGCCAAGATCCTGTGGGACTTCCAGATCCAGACTGACAAGATGGTGATGGCCAATCAGCCTGACATAGTGGTGGTGGATAAACATGAGAAGACAGTGGTGGTGATAGATGTATCAGTCCCCAGTGATAGCAACATCAGAAAGAAAGAACATGAGAAGAGAAGAGAAATACCAAGGGCTGAAAGAGGAGTTAGAGAAAATGTGGAGTGTGAAGGGAACAGTGGTACCAGTAGTGATGGGGGTACTAGGGGCAGTGACCCCCAAACTGGGAGAATGGCTCCAGCAGATACCAGGAACAACATCAGAGATCTGTGTACAAAAGAGCGCATTGCTAGGAACAGCTAAGATCCTGTGCAGAACCCTCAGGCTCCCAGGCCTCTGGTAGAGGACCCGAGTCTGAAGGAGACACCGTCCACGTGGGGCGAGAGGAACATTTTTATATATATATATATATATATATATATATATATATATATATATATATATATATATATATATATGTAATATGTTTACAGATTGTAAACATATTACTAATCAGAGGAAAGTAAACTATATAACCACGATTCTCTGTTCACGGTGAATGAACAGGTTAGAGCAGAGCACCAGATCTCCGTCCCACAGGCGGGCGTGGGGAAATGTGGCGTACAGAAAACCACTTACCCGGTTGTCATTGTGTTGGGTCAAGTCTTCTCACAGTTGGGTTGTTAGTGAATGCAGCCTAAAGCGGGTGGTAAACTCCATCTGAGGATAAATACTGACATCAGACCCATTTGAAAAGTTGTTGAAAAGAAGTTTGAACAGAGTTGAAGAGGACATAAAACAGTTAAACGGTAAACAGGTGGGGTCTGCACAATCCACTTGAGGGATTCAACCTCAGTAGATCTGGGTCGGCTGCTGGGAGGCTCCGCCCGTGGGACCTCCCCCTAGGTCTGGCCTGTGCTCCCACCGGGCATATTTCCTCTGCAGCAGTGTGTCGCCACTGATTCCGAGGGTGAAGGTGGCTCACGGCTCTGGCGCCACACGCTGCACCTTCTCTCCCCCGGACGCAAAGACTTAGGAGGGATGGGACCCATTTCCCCCCTGGCCTGCGTCGCTACAATAGGCGCCAAGAGTCAGCTGCGATGTCAGCAACCCACCTGACCCATCTTTAAACACAGGAGTCTAATGCACATGCGGATCAGAGGGTCTCTCAGAAACCCCACGGCACAATGAAAGTGGTGGCCGGTGTGTGCCAGACTGAGGTGGGATCCCGGCCCCACAGGGCCTGAGTGCACAAGGGCAACAAATATCACAGTGGACCCCCCCCCCGGCAAATTACACCCAGTATACATATATATATATATATATATATATATATATATATATATATATATATATATATACATACATACTTTTAATGTATGTGGTCCGTCAGCCTTACTCTTCCCAGGCCGACTATAAACTAATACAGAATAATACAGAATACAAAAGCTGCTGTTTTCATTTTGAACCATCGCTGCAGATCTTTTCAAACATGTTGAACTTTTCTACTTCTGCCACTTTTCTCTAATACGTGTTGTAGAAAACTAAACATCTGACGCACACTTAGAATTCTTGACATTCTCTGCAGCTGTCAACACCATTAACGGGAGCAAAAGGAATCTAACAACCGCTGTGAAAAAGATATCAGTGAGTTTGGAGATTAGAAATGACTTTCTCAGATGGATGTCCTGAAATTATAGGTTTAAAAAAAAAAAAAAAAAAAAGGACTCTGCTGCAGCGTCTGATTCTACAAACAGGTTTTACATCAGTCTATCATCTTCTTTCTATTCAACTGTATATATACTTTTATTCTCTTCATGTGTGTGTGTGTGTGTGTGTGTGTGTGTGTGAACAGCATTTTATTTATTTTTTAATATAAACTGTACATCAGTGAGACATGAGATGTCAATTACTAAGAAATTGTCCTTAAAAATAAAAAATAAAGAGAGAAAATAAGGGACAGGGGAAGAAACAAAAAAGCCCCCCCCCCCCCCTGTCACTGTTAAAATAAAACAGATGGAAATAACTATATACTACTACTCTATACTACTAAAATGTCTGATGTTGCACGAGGTTTTCCGGAAAATTGCGATGAAAGTTGCGTTGCTTTATAGGCTTTTGTTGTGGTAGGAAGTGAAAGTTGCCATAAATAGTAATTAATAATAATAATTGGTAATAGTAATAATTTTCCCTTTTTGTAATCAAAATTAAGTAATATTTCAAATATTTAGTTACTGTAAAATTCATTAAAAGTCATTGTGATATGGTCCTCATAACTACCTTTTACTGAAATGGAAAATAAATGATTACGAGGATTACAAAAATGCCACAAAATATATATATTTTTCCAAATACACGTGTTGGTTCAAAGGTTAAAGTTCATATGACCTCACAACACTACATGAAGTTATAAAACATCTCAGCCAGTCAAAAAAGTAGTAGTACAGTTTCTAACAAAAATTGAACAAAGACACAGATATTAAGACAACCTTTCAAATACGACAAATAAAATATTACCTGGATGATATAAATGCAGCAAAAAAACTACTCTTCCAAATGCACCTGTTGGTACTAGTGCATCATGCTGCCTGTGCACATGTTGCTTCACACTGTAAAATAAACAGGAAAAGGTGGAAGGAGCAGCTCAAGACGTCACAAATGATTGGTCACATTTTGCGGAAAAGTCGCAATGCTTGGTTAAAATTGCAACATTGCGCTGAATTCATGGGGATTGACTGAATTTGCGTTGAAGTTGCAAATCACAACATCACGAAATCCTGGAGGGTCTGACTATTTGGAAATAAATGTAGACAAATCGCCTAAATTATTGATATTTAATATAATCACAAAATGGGCTCAACTGTTTCAAAACAAAACAAAAAGCCTGAAAGCTTGACATGCTGTTCAGCAGCGTCTGCAAACCCTTAACGATTGATTATTACAAACATCTGTTGATGCTTATTCTTGGACACATCGTCCATGATAGTACCTGGGGTCATAGGGGGTTTACCCAGGCGACCCGGCCAGGAGTGATCAGTTCCCAGCCTGTGTCCAAGAAGCCCTCGTCCCCTCCTTGTCCCTTTGGATCCACAGCCGTCCTGAGGCTCTGTCCGCAGCCTCAGAGGATGTACTGATGCTTTTCTTTTGCGTACTCCTAAAGGCCCTGCAAAGTGATTTCCCTCAAAACCCATTGCCTCAACATCAACGGGCAGACATCTTGAACGCCACCTCCGTCCACGGCACTCCTCCGCATATTTTTCCCTCTTTCTCTCTCTAGCCTCCTCTATTCGCTCTTCCCAGGGCACCGTCAACTCCAGCATAACGACTTGTTTGGATGAGTCCCAGGCCAGGACTATGTCTGGTCTGATGGTGGTTTGCACAATGTTTTTTGGAAATCTCAGTTGTTTTCCCAGGTCCACGCAGGTCCAGATGCCAGTCCCTGGCTGTTCCAAGAAATCCCGTTTGGGGTTTTGTACTCGGAGGTGGTTGTTCCCCAGCTTTGACAAAGCATATGGCTCGCATTAGTTGTTGTAGGCGCATGTTCTGATCTATGGCCACATTGATGGACTCAGCAACTGCCTTCAGCACCTGGTCATGATGCAAGCGGTAACGACCGTCGCCAAGTGCTTTAGGACAGCAGCTGAGGATGTCCTCCATCCTCTTCCCTGGAACAAGGGACTTACTGGAGTTTGTACCTTGCCCCAGCAAATGAGGTTGGATGGGTTGGGCAGGACATCATAGACCGACTGAATGAGGAATTTGATGCGTAGGTACTCTGCTCTCCACAAGTTCGACCATGTAATTTTCCTGTCCAATGCTTCTTCCCATCTGGTCCAAGCACCCTGCTGCCTCAGCCTCACTTCGAGCTGGACAAGGTCCCTCCTTTACTTGCATTTGGCCTTGCTGTAGTGGATTGTTGTGATGATGCCCAGTCCTGCTCGGCCAGTTGCCACGGAACCAACAAAATATTTTTGTAGCCTCAGATTAGAGCCAGTCTGATCCTGCTGGTGAACTCAGTAGACATGGAGAGGCCAGGACTACATAGCAACAGCCAGAGAGGATACAAATTACCTAAAAAAATGCATATTGAAAATGCATTAAGATCAGCCCAAATGAAATAGTTAATCGCTGTTTAATAGATCAATAATTATCTCTGTTTAAACATTATTAAAGTGAAGTAAATGTTATCCTCTGTTAAATGCTGTATCCTAAACTATGGTTACTTCAGGTCAATAGCATATGCATAGCATAGGGTACTTAAAATAAAATAATAATAATGAATAAAACTGCAACCGCAGACCTCAAACCGCAATACATACTGCACCGCAACTTTTGTGAACTGTGCCACCCCTAGTACATACATGATGTATTTACGTACATTATGTCGTTATGTAAAGTACGTACAGTAATGTACATAGTATTTACGTCTCGGGGGTTTCGGTTTCGTTTCCTAAATTGAATTTTCTTTCGTATTCAGAGACGAAAAATTGAGGTAAAGGTTTTTCGTTATTCGTTACCTGAGTCTTACGTAAGTCGATGTATGACTGTATATGTTTTTGTTTTTTTAGAGTGCTTCATCTGTATATATTTTACTCTTGTATATATATCCATATCTGTATGTTTTTGTATTTTCAGGTATGAGTGCCCGGGGGTCAAAGGGCAGGAGTGTGGACGTCTCCCCCCTCTTTCTGCTCGTCATGGTGACACTATCAACCTTCAGGTCGACATCGTGACCCAGTGACAGACTGACTTTCTAAGCCTTCAGTGTTTCCTTAACCCTAACCCTGAACCTTTCTAAGCATGGGGGGGTTTCTGAACATTAGGGGGGGTTTCTGTCTTTGTTTTCTTCCCGTTTTTTTGGAGGTGACCACATGTGAATGATGTGAGGGGGTCCATACAGCAGCACAAAGGCAGAAGCTGCTGCTGTCAGACACTTCATTACAACTCTATTCTACAGCTCTGGCTTTATTTATTTATTTTTTTCTCCTTAAGGTCGGTCTGTTTTTGACGTTTTCGGGAACGATGCTCCATTTCAACTCCTATGGACTCTAGAATGTTCCAGATAATCCTACGGACTCTAGAATGTTCCAGATAATCCTACGGACTCTAGAATGTTCCAGATACTCATAAGAACTCTAGAATGATCCAGATACTCTCATGGACTCTAGAATGATCCAGATACTCCTATTGACTCTAGAATGATCCAGATACTCCTACGGACTCTAGAATGTTCCAGATGCCTTACTTCCATTCATGTGCCAAAGTAGTTTCAGCCTTTAGTTCAGGACATTATGTATTTCGGTGGGATTTTGGGGGGGGGACTATATATTTTTGGAAAGGTTATTTATGGTGTATAATATCAGAAAATCTAAGTTTGCATTTGCCCAGATTTCTATATGGCGGCCATATTGCTTAATAAAAAAATGGCCACCATAAAACTCTTATTTGGAATATCTCAGCCTCTGTTACAACCACAGAATACAGTTGGACCCAAATACAGTTATACGTTTGAAAAGAAGTTCATTATGACAAAAAAAAGTAATGAAATGAACTCCTGTCTGGAGGACTGCCAGGTGCAGGAAACCAGAGAAGAAGTAAAAAAATCGACATCAGCAGAGCATGACAGGGGTAACCCAAAAATTGCTACCATGTACCAGTGGGGGTCAGAATCGTGGTCCAGAGTAGCAGAATGATCCGAAGCGGGTTGGGCGAATTGACTGTCGGGGTCAGAAATAGGGTCTATAAACAAGGACCTACAACAATACCACGATAGACAAGGAGCAGACAAACCAGAATCAAATAGCCAGAAACAGATCATACACAGTAGCCTGGCTCTCGCTGACCCTTATGTGTTTCTGCTCAGCTTCGGGAGCTCACACAAGGGTCTGGTAAACCACCGTAGACATTCTGTTGGTTACAGTCAAATCATGGACGGACCAATCAGGATCACTGGGCGTGACTTTAACACTTATGATGTAATGATAGTGTGGCCAGGGAGAATACAGGAGGACTCTCCACACAGTAGCTTTTAAAACCATGGCAGCTAGCATGGAGGAGACTGGACGCGGTTTCGATTCTTCAATTTCAACAATGTTGTGAAAACTGCTGGATATTGATTCTTTAAAAGATGAACAGAGAACTTTTTTGAAAGAATTTATTGGTGGCAAGGATGTTATGGCTCTTCTCCCAACAGGGTATGATAAGAACTTCTACTTCTATCATCTACGTTACATGTTGCTTTCAATGCGATTCTTTGAAGTAGTACGTCATTCAAAATGTCAAGCACCTGGTTTCTCTTATCAGGGTGAATGATTTTGATTGACAACCCTGCCTTAACAAAGAGAAGCTAAGGGTGCTTTCCTGGATGTAAGATGCGAGCAGCCATGTGAAGCATCCATACTTTTGGCCTGAGTCAGGTTAGAAAACATGGAGTTTAACAGTTAAAACCACCATTTTAACTTATTCAGAGACTGAGATACTCCAAATAAGAGTTTTATGGCGGCCATGTTTTAATTAAGCAATATGGCCGCCATATACTGTAGACATCTGGGCAAATGCAAACATTGATTTTCTGATTCCATACACCATAAACTTTCCAAAAATATATAGTTGAACAAATCCCCAAAAATTCCCACTGAAGCTAAAATGTGAACATAATGAACTGGACGACTTTCTTATTCTTATTCTTATTATTATTCTGATAACGACACGCTTTCTTCAACATTTTATTCCTCACTTTTTCTTCTGAGCGGGAGTCTCAGCACGCCATGATGATGATGATGATGATGATGAGGAGGAGGAGGAGGAGGAGGAGGTTCTTTGTATTTCTGAATAGTCTGTCTTTTTATTTTTTGGCAGGTATGAACGTGTTCATTCACCCGCGCCCCGTGCCTTTGGACTTTCTTCTAACGGCGTGACTTATTATAGGCAGGGATAATTCCTAGTGTTCTGGAACATCCTGCAGCCGTCCTCATCTTTATGTGATCCATTAAAAGTTGGTTTTGTCTCAGATGAAACTCATAAAAAAGCTGACGGTGCTGGAAGCCTTTGGCGTTAGCGTTAGCGTTAGCATTTCAGTGTGGAGAAATGAATGGATCAGGAAGACAAAAGGGTTAAAGGATTCCAGATTTAGTGTTAGGGTACACACACACACACACACATACAATCCAGATAAAGAATTGATGCAGACCTTATAAACACATTCTCATACACTTGGTGACCTTTAACCTCTGTGTTTGTTTGGATACTTTAGGAAAATGAACTTTATTGACAAGTGATAAAAATCTAGACTCTGGCTCCAACACTCCCACTGGACTGGATTGGACTAGATTCACCTTAGCCCCGCCCACTGACTTTGATGGACAAGGTTGACAGAGTTCATTTGTGTTTAATTTTGTTGATTATTTTGTTCATTTTGTTGATCAATTTGTTTGGTTTTGTTTGATATCGTAATTTTTGTATTATATTATTTGTTTATCTTAAATTTTTTGATTATTTTATTTAATGTTGTTTAATATTTTGGTAATTTTGTTGATTAATTACTTAAAATTTTACACAAACACACCAACTGGACTGGATTGGACTAAATTCACCTTAGCCCCACCCATTGACTTTGATGGACAAGGTTGACAGATTTAATTTATGTTGAATTTTGTTGATTATTTTGGTCATTTTATTCATTAATTGGTTTGATTTCGTTGATTATTTTGGTCATTTTATCAATTATTTTGTTCAATGTTTTTTGTTGATTATTTTGTTCATTTTATTATTTTGGTCAGTTTTGTTTAATTATGTTTAATACATAGTCATTTTTTTTAAATTAATTTTTTTAATTGTTTTGATAATTTGGTTCATTATTGTGTTTGTTTTTCATTTAACACATCTCATACACTGGGTGACCTTTAACCTCTACGTTTGTTTGGATACTTTAGAAAAATATACTTTATTGACAACTGTTAAAAATCTAGACTCTGGTTCCGACAGTCCCACTGGACTGGATTGGACTAGATTCACTTTAGCCCCGCCCACTGACTTTGATGGACAAGTTTGAGAGTTTTGTCATTTTATTAATGATTTTGTTCATTTGTGTTTAATTTTGTTGATTATTTTCTTCATTGTGTTGATTAGTTTGCTTGATTTTGTCATTATTGGATTATTTTATATGTTTATGTTTAATTTTTTTTATTACTTTGGTAATTTTTGGATTATTTTGTTCATTTTATTAATTATTTTGTTTGATCTTGTTTGATTTTGGTCATTTTATTGATGTTGTTAATTTTTTTTTAATATGTTGTTGATTAATTACTTTCATTTTGTTCATTATTTTGTCATTTTTGTCATACAGTGTTTTTAGGGGTTTTGAAGGGTGTTTAATTCAAATCTTCTTTATGTTGGGCTCAAAAATGTCCCATAATGCCTCAAAATGGAGAAATCCAATATGGCCGCCACAGCCAGGTCAAAACCTAATGAAGGAGTTAACTTTATGACTGTAGAAGGAAAAACATGAATGTAATGTGCTTTTATAGGTTTTTACATGTGGGGAATTCAATGACACACTCAGATTCAAGATCAAAACAAAAGAAAATGCTGGAAATTCATGTACATGGTTAAAATTGGTGTCTGGGATAATGAATAATTCATGAACAAAAGAATGAAACAGGTTGATGTCTTTCTGAAGAATTTATTAGAACTGTAAACAGGGACAAAGTTGACAACAATATTTTAGTGTTATTTATTCATTTATCTGTATGCTTTTTGAAATATTCATTTTTTAATTGAAGAAAATGCTTGAATTTCATATGTTAAAAATATTACCAGCATTTTCTTTAGTCTAGATCAGGGGTGTCAAACTGATTTCAGTGCAGGGGCCACATTAAGCCAAGTTTGATCTGCAGGGGGGCAGACCAGTGAAATAATAACATGATAATATAGAAATTATATCGACTCCAAACTTTCCTCCATGTTTTAGAGTTATGTGATGAAAATGTTTACAGTCTTTTAAAACAATAACATGAACAGAGTGAAAATTCTTAAGAAAACTGTTCATCATTTACACATATCAATTACAATTTACAGATCACAGAAGATCAACTAATAAATAAAACATTTAATAAACGGGCAAAATATTGGTAAATTTGCACTTCAGACATTTAAAAAATGTCCATTTTAGTGTCAGTACAATAAAATGACATGAACATTTTTACATTTACAAAGCAAAACATTTGGAATTGTGAGTATTTATACTTTATTATCGGAATATTTTACTGATCTGACCCACTGGAGATTAAATTTCCCTGCACAGTATGTGGAACCTGAACTAAAATGATTTTTATCTTCAGTGTCATTTTTGCATGGGCCAGACTGGACCCTTGGAGGCCCGGATTTGGCCCCCGGGCCACATGTTTGACACCTCTAGTCTTGATCTTAAATCTGAGTGTGTCATTGAATTCCTCATATGTGAAAACCTATAAAAGCACATGACATTTATGGTTTTCCTTCTACAGTCATAAAGTTAACTCATTCATTAGATATTGACCTGGCTGTGGCGGCCATATTGGATTTCTCCATTTTGAGGCATTATGGGACATTTTTGAGCCTGGTATACAAACGATTTGAATTAAACACCCTTTAAAACCCCTAAAAACACTGCATGACAAACATTAACTTGAAATGCCTTCAGGACTTTGAATAGGCACATTTCCAAAATCCTGCCGTTCATTGAAAGTCACAAAAATACCATCAGTAATAGTTTAACTCTAGAGTGAAACGGTGTAAAATCTGTCTCAAACTGTTTCAATAATAGTCGTAAAAATTTTGATTAAATTCTGCTGAAATCCTGTTTTATGTAAATTCACCAATTAACACGTTCCTCTTCTCACACCATATGGGACTGATACTTTTAAACACATGCTCGTTGTTGGGTTGGTTTTTTTTTTGTTCCCACGGTAACGACACCTCTTCATAACTTTAACACCTTTTGGATCTGTGATAAATGAGTGCATTTTTAAATCCAATCTGTAAACATGACTGTGGAAAACTGTGAGTTGCGACTTTTCGCTAGTTTCAGACGTTTTACAGCTGAATGTGGTGTTTAGGAAAACACAGGATGTTTAAGTGATTAGACCTGAACAACACAAAGACACCAGGATTTAGACCAGACCGAGGGACCAGGATTTAGGATCAGTTTGTTAATGGTGAAAACAGTCATTGCAGTTCAGTCTACATCCATCTGACACACACGCACGCACGCACGCACGCACGCACGCACGCACGCACGCACGCACGCACACACACACACACACACACACACACACACACACACAGTAACCATATCATCACAGTGGAGACTAAAGGTTTAAATTGCTGCCAAATGTTCCAGTCTGTTTAGCACTCACACATGTCACTCATCTGTTGTTAAATATTTAGTCAAAAGCCCCTTTTCCACTCTGCTGTTTGGAACAGTTCAGAACGGTCCGTTTATTTTAGCGTTTCCATTACGACTAAAGCGAACTAGTACCCGTTACAATTGTGGCCATCCTTCTGCTTAGGGTCCCAGGTGTACCATACCACTCCTATTTGGGAGGAGCCAAGCACTGCCAGATGGTGATTGGTTGAGGACAAGCGCCATCGTGCGGCGCATAAGAACAACAAATTGCGTTATTTTTTAAAGTGCAGAATCAATAATCAAGAAGCTTTATTTGTCATTTTTCACATCCAAGGATCACAAAACAAGGTTTCAGTTTGACCAAGCCCTCCCAGTTTGATTGGTTCATGCAATCACTAATCAATCACATTGATTACTAATCAACAAAAGGTCAGAGGACAAATAAGAGCAGATGTCTGGTACTGGAGTTTGGAGTAGTGATGAGGTACTAGTTGTGCATTATTGTTGAGGAGGCGGGGCAGTGGGAGGTGGGCGGGGCTGTTCACAATAAAAAAGTGTTCCAGCTGGTTTGGACTAAAATGTCAGAGAGGGGCTTCATTCGATCAGCGGCCCAGATGAAAAACTGGGCAGTGATTATGGGTCAGTGAGGGTCCATATCAGTGGGACTGGCTCAGACAATGTTATTCCTCTGGTTGTTTATATTTCCAGCTCGTGTCACGCCTCATAAATCATGATGACACTTCCACCAAACAGCACGACTCCTTCTGGAAACACAAGCTGTCCAAAACCAGACCCGTACTGTACCCGACCAGACCTGACCCGTTCTGTACCCGACCAGACCTGACCCGTTCTGTACTGCAGAGTGGAAACATGGCTTAAGTGTCCTACGTTGTCTTTATAGTTTGGGTTTTTGGGTTTGCACGTTTTGTTTTTGTCCTGCTTTCTTCATGTGTTTCATCTCAAAGCCACTGCTCAGGTCTTTCCACCTGGAGCAGATAGATGACACATCTGTCTGCACGTGACGCTCGGGTCTATTTAACCCGAAAACTTGACAAATGACTAGTGTGATTTAGCAGACGTTAAGACATCGTCATAAATTAGACCGGCCCCAGGGGCTTCTGGAGGAAAGGGCAACGGACTAATGGTTCTAATGACACACACACACACACACACACACACACACACACAGGAATTAGGTAGAATAAAGTCAACGTGACACCTGACACCAACGTGTGTGTGTTGGTGTCAGTGGTTCAAGGGTTTTTAACAAACAATCGTTGCAGTCGTTGAAAACAGTAACACAAGGTCAGGGAGAAAAACCTGTATTTAACCCAAACAGGAATGTTAGTGGGAATGTGAGTGGAACGGGGATAGATTATTCCAAAAGAGGTTAAAGCTCTAAAGTCTACAGCTATGGAAAAAATAATAAATACACAGAAAATAAACTTAAAATACACCACAAATAAACTAAAATGCACTAAAATATACAAAAACTATGGAAAAATACAAAGAAAATATGCTAAAATGCACTAAAATATTTTAAAAAGTTATGGAAAAATACACCACAAATATAGTAAAATGCATTAATATATACAAAAACCATGGACAAATACAGAGAAAATTAACTAAAATGCAATAAAATCTACACATATTATGAAAACATACACCACAAATATAGTAAAATGCATTAAAATATACAAAAATTATGGAAAAATACACCACAAATAAACTAAAATGCATTAAAATATGCAAAAACTATGGACAAATACAGAGAAAATTAACTAAAATGCAATAAAATCTACACATATTATGAAAACATACACCACAAATATAGTAAAATGCATTAAAATATACAAAAATTATGGAAAAATACACCACAAATAAACTAAAATGCATTAAAATATGCAAAAACTATGGACAAATACAGAGAAAATTAACTAAAATGCAATAAAATTTACAAAAAATATGGAAACATACACCACAAATATAGTAAAATGCATTAAAATATACAAAACTATGGAAAAATACAGAGAAAATAAAGTTAAAATGCATTAAAGTCTAGATATTGTTGTTGGAATTGAACAGATCCAGGAAAGGAATTGAGAAAAAACTCTCGTGGTGTCTACATTTTTCCCAGAGCTGTTCAGCAAATAGAATAATTTTAATATTTTTCCACTGGGATTCATTAACACATTGTGACTTTTCTGGCTTTGGATTACAGTTGGTTTTATTTTCATTTAGGAAATTCACAGTCGATGTAATTTTTTTAAATTATTTATTCTGTGTTGTGTATTTGTCAGAGGTGAAACAAAAAAAAAAAGAGTTGGTTTTCTTTAGTTTGAAAAAAGAAGTATTGTGCCGTTAAAAACTCACAACGTGGCCGTAAACCTGGCACCGTTAAAACAGCTAAAACAGAAAAAGACAGATTTCATCCCAGAAAACAAGGATTATAGATAAAATAAATGGACAAAGACCACACATTAAAGACAGTTTATTACTGTCAGCTTCATAAACACACAAACAAAAGCTTTATTTTTTCTGTTTCCTCCTGGTTTTTATTTCAGTTAAAAGTGTTTTACTCTTAGTTTGTCATTTTTTTCCTGACTTTTATTACTGGTAATAACCTTTGTCTGGAAACAAGTTTGTTTTAAAGGGACAGTTCAGTATTTTTCAGATGAATGTGTTTGTCATCAGTGTCTTTACTCTGGTGCACCCACACTGACTTACCCCCCACAGTGTCCTATGAGCCCAGTTCTGGTCCAGTTTTGGTCAAAGCCAAAGTAGTCCCGGCAGGTTTCCTGGGGTCAACAAAATAAAACGTGTTTCTTCTCAAAACAGTATGTGTTGGAATAAGTGATTTATTTTCATAACAAAACTGTCACGGAACAAAAACTCACACCTCGTAATTGTTTGGAGCTACTTTCTCTCAATAGCGATCAATGCGCTAGCGTTGTCACTGCTAACAGCTGTGCACCTTAGCAAACTAGTTTCATCAGTTGTTCAGCAGTGTTTGTGGCTGCTACGTGAATATTTTGGTCATTTTATTTCATTTTACTGAATATTTTAGGTCATTTTAGTTAAATTTACTGGTAATTTTATGGATTATTTTGTTCATTTTACTTCATTTCACTTAATATTTTTTTCTTTGTGCCTTATCAAACTACTTTCATCAGTTGTTGGTCAGTGTTAGCGGCTGCTACGTGCAGGTGCACAGCTGTTAGCAGTGACAACGCTAGCGCATTGATCACTATTGAGAGAAAGTAGCTCCAAACAATTACGAGGTGTGAGTTTTTGTTCCGTGACAGTTTTGTTTTGTAAATAAATTACTCATTCCAACACATACTGTTTTGAGAAGAAACACATTTTATTTTGTTGACCCCAGGAAACCTGCCGGGACTACTTTGGCTTTGACCAAAACCGGACCAGAACTGGGCTCACAGGACACTGTGGGGGGTAAGTCGGTGTGGGTGCACCAGAGTAAAGACACTGATGACAAACACATTCATCTGAAAAATACTCAACTGTCCCTTTAAATGTTAAGAAAAAATTCCTTCTTCTTCTTCTTCTCTGATTCGTGTCCAGAATGTTGTTTTTGTGGCTTTTATCTGTGACTCTGTACACATTCTTTTGTCACTTAGGGCTCTAGTTTCGCAGACCTGGCACAAGCGTCGTGCCAACAGGGGGTGTCCAGAAAACTTTCGCAAGTTTCACCCGTAGCGTACACTGGTGCAAGTGGGAATGAGGGAGGAGAAAGGGCGTGCGATGGATTTAACACAGCTGATTCAGATCTCCACCAATCACATTAATGCCTCTCCTCGCCCTTAAATGCAGTGGCTCATGCTGAGGCTGTTTGTGGTTGTTTGACTCATAGGTAATTAATTCAGGTTGAGTTTCCATTACGCTGCCAAACACATTTGATCCGTCATCAGATGTGACAGAACAGTTAATATAGATATAGATTTATCACATTGTTACATTGAATATTGATTGATAGTGTTATTTATTGCATTGAAATGTGTCTGACACTCTGGAAACCAGCCTGTGAAGTTGTGCCGACGTGTTCGCTCTGCGCACCGGTCAGCCAAAGTACCACTGCACCGGCTGCGTTCACCTTGCACCAGGACTAGTCCTCGTTTCAGCTGATGAGCTTTTGGTGCACTGTCCGAGTGGTCTAATGCTACGGCCACAACAAACACAAATTTACGCATGTAAGCCTGTGAGGTGCCGCCTAAACACCCAAGTGTGGACGCTGGATAAACATAGAAACATAGATGAACCAAATGTGTCCCTCCAGTTCAGTCTGTCCTCAGATCAGTTGGATTACTGTTCTGTATCTGCTCTGGAGGTCCTAGATACGTGGGAGGGCCATACCCCATCGCCTTTGGGTTCACCCAATCCTACAGAAGCACCTGCAGCACTGGGAATTCCACCAACTCTGCCTGAAGGAGGCGGTGGAGGTGGTGAAATACCGCTTTCGACGGTATTTCAGGCTCAGTTTTTCTTTCTGTCGCCTTCCGGGTCGGTCGCAGCGTCATACGTCATTCTGTCACGATCTTGGCAGCTTCTCAACGCTGAACGGCTTTCGTAGCCCAGTGTCAATGCAAATTCGCCTGAAAAGTTCAATATTTTGAACTCGAATGTTTACGCGTATTTGCGGCAAGATGTGCCACTCTAACACCCAGACACTCGAACGCATTGGGTTTTCAGGGTGGCTGTAGCATAAGTCAGTGAATCTGTCATCGCGCCGAGCTGAATCAGTGGACACCTCCCACGAGTGCGCGGCCACACCCATCTTGGCGCACCAAACTACCAATCTACCAAACTGCGCTGCGTTGGCGGGAAACTAGAGCCCAAAAGGTCACTTGTTATGGAAACTAATTTTTACGCAGAAAATCCATGTTTCTGACAGATTTATCCTTTATATCAGGGGTTTTCAAAAAATGAGACAGGGCCTCCCTTGGGGGGTGCCAGAGGACTACAGGAGACGACATGAGAAAAAATAAAGAAAACATGTAAACAAATGGTTAGCTAACTACAGTACATGTGGTTAGCTAACTACAGTTACATGTGGTTAGCTAACTACAGTACATACAGTTAGCTAACTACCGTACATGCGGTTAGCTAACTACAGTACATGCAGTTAGCTAACTACCGTACATGCGGTTAGCTAACTACAGTACATGCAGTTAGCTAACTACCGTACATGCGGTTAGCTAACTACAGTACATGCAGTTAGCTAACTACCGCACATGTGGTTAGCTAACTACCGTACATGTGGTTAGCTAACTAGGGGAGGCTCACTACTGTCCTGTATTTTCAAAAGTCCTGCATCATTTAAATTGAAAACAAAAACAAAAATCCTCTTGTTTTTGACTTACTATTGCGGGTCCATAGACACATTTAGCCACTTCCTGTTTCTGTAATGTACCAGTACTGTGGAGCTGTTTGGGTTTTTCTCTTTTTTAATGTTTGATATGGTTCCTATTTGTCTTTTCTTTTCCAAAAACGTCTGCACAAAGGTCAAGTGTTGCTTTAAATGACAGAATGAAGAGTTGCTATTGGCAGACCGAAAAGCCAACCGCACGACTTTCTACCGTCTTAAGGTGTGTTTCCACTTTTGGAACTTCCGGGACTTTTTGGGGGGAACTACTTTTGATCAGACCATGAGTTAGCCTGGTCCTCTCAGGCGTTGTCTTCATACAGAGATGGCCCTTTAAGAACCTTTCGATGATGTCATCATATCTCATCAGTTGCTATGGTAACATTATGAACAAAAAGAACCAAAACAAAGCAGCAGCAGCAGAGTAGACATGGACACTCTTCTAGTCCATTCTTTCTTCTTCCTTTCGCTGTTCTTTTGCTTCGTCGTGTGGTAAACTTCCTGGTTTGTCACGATCTGATGATGTCATTTTAGACCACTTCTGCCCAGCGACTCTACCAGGCCACTCTTGAGTACCTACCCTTGAGCAGGAACTCAGTTGGTTCCTGTAAAAGTTCAGATAGACGGCCCTATGGGAACGGCCCGATCAGTGGAAACACGTGCATACCATTAAGTTCCTGTGAAATGGTCTGGAAGTTCCAAGAGTGTAAACACGCCTATACTGGATGTACACCAGTGCAGTTTGAAATGACACCCTCCACCGACCACGAGGTGGAACCAGTGTGTCCGACTTCCGTTTGTAATTCAGTCAAACCTGGAAACTGAAAAATACCTGAGCAGAGTGAGACCTCTTCACACACACAACCTTTGGCTGCGCTCACACAAACTCTACCTGTTACAAGGTAGTCGGCCAATGCACAGTGCCGCCATCTTCTCCTACTTTTTGTCTTTTCATACCAATACGCTGATTTTTCCGATTTTCTTGCGAATCTTCAAGATCCAAAAAAAATTTTAAAAATCAATAAATTAAAGGAGAGGGAGAGCGTTGATCTGAAAATAACCAAATGAGTGGCTATGTTTACATGACGGTTTTTTAAATTCTGAATTAAATCTATTTCCTTCATGTTCACATGGACGTATTAATTTCGAATAAAGGTTGCCATGGAAACGGGTGTATTCCGCTCTAGTCTTTAAGAGCTGGAGGTACAGAGGGTTCTGATTGGACAGAATGGCCTCTAAACATCTGGATGTCTATTGGAAGAAAACTATGGCATCCACTTCCTGTTTTGATTTCATTTCAATTAGCCGAGCCTAGCCATGCTATCCCTATTCATTCCATGTATGGGTCTAGTGGTGCTTCATAGTCATGGGGAGGCGGGGCTAAAAGGTTGTCTTTCAAATCCTCTGTATGCAATAGGACGGTACTACAACCAATCAGCGTAATCTTTAGGATGACGTAGTTAGAGCGCTGGAAAGTTGACGGAGGAATCCGGTGAAAGTTAGGAATGACTAAACAAAATGGTGGATTATGGAGCTGAACGACTGTTGTCGCTTCTGTAAAAAGAATTTAAAGATTGTTGACGTTTTCTCACATTCTTCACTCATCTGTGATAAAAGGAAATCTACACCTGTTGTTGTTCTTCTTCTATGGTTGTTATCGCTTGTTTCTCTCCCAATCGTTGCAGCCTCACTTTGTTAGGCCCGCCCTCTGACTCTATACTTCACCGTGATTGGTCGACCAGTTTCAGGGAAATCTAGAAAAAAGTTAAATTGAGCGAAACTAGACTACTACTGTAGAACATTAGATTTACTGATGCTAGGAGGAGCTAGCGTGGCTAGGCTAGCATGAATCTTTATTCTGGATTAAACAGGAATAAAAACTGTCATGTAAACGGCGCCAGTTACAAGAATTCTTTAACCTGTTCTTAAAGACTTGATGAAAATCGCACTCGGCGCTCGGGGGTGACAACGCTTGGCCTTTCTGCCGTTAACTCCTCAGTATTTTTCACGTCCAGGTGATCTCTGTGAGATCGTGGCAGTAAAGTTTTCACATTGAAAAGTCATCAGCTGATCTTGAAATGCTGAAGTTGTGCATGTATGATATTGTTTGGTGCATTTGTGTTTTCTAAATGAGGGAGTTAATAAATAAAAAATGATTCACATGAGTTCTTTTGTCTGTGATTGTTTGACGTACGTGCGTCACGGCCTCGTTTTCAGTATCAACAGTTTTAGTGTCTTTTACTGCAGAAGAATTTGACTGGAGCCTTGGGGGCGCCATCATCAAAGCTATAAAATACTTCCTATTATGAAGTAAAAAGCAGATAAATGAGACTCACTGGCCTTTTCAGTGAATAACGAACACATTCACACACTTTAGTTGGATTTTAATTGTTTCATGAGTGAATAAAATTTATCTGAATCAGTGGCATCACATGCACGCTCTGAAAACACCCCCAATGTAGGAGGGTCAAAGGTCATTTTAATTCAGTTCCACACTCAACCCAATATGATGTGAAAAGAACAAATAATAACAGTGAAAAGAGTCACAGGATATTCTGATAGTTAGTTCATTTTGTTGTATTTTTAGTGTATTTTTACAGCATTTTATTGTATTTTTGTGTAATTTTTTGTGTATTTTATTGTATTTTCACTGCATTTTAATGTATTTTGAGTGCATTTAGTGATATTTTTACAGCATTTTATTGTATTTTTACTGCATTTTAGTGAGCTTTAATGTATTTTAGTGTCCTTTTTAATGTATTTTGTGCATTGTAGTGTATTTTTTAATGTGCTTTCATGTATTTTTTGTATAATTGTGTGTACATTGGGCCGTCAAACTCATTTTAATTCAGTTCCACATTCAGTCCAATAGGAAGGTTTGACACCTGTGTCCGAATACATGAGCTAAAAACATGCTATTGGAAAAAGAGGGCGTTGCTGCTGCTGCTTCTGTGATGAAACCAGATTCATTTCTTTAGATTATTAGAGCATGCATGTGGTGAAGTAGAAATGGTTTCTAGTCAAACAGCAGAATGACATGAACGCTGCTGCTGCTGCTGCTGCTGCTGCTGCTGCTGCTGCTGCTGCTGCTGCTGCTGCTGCTGCTGCTGCTGCTGCTGCTGCTGCTGCTGCTGCTGCTGCTGCTGCTGCTGCTGCTGTAAAATATTGATTGAGCCAGTGTTGCGCAGATGCTTTTAAGATAATAAGAAAGAAAAGAAAGAGAGAGAGAGGACCCTGTGAACAGATCAATAGGTAAAGGAAGTGAAGAAAAAAGAGGTTTCTGTGCACACCACAGATCATCTATAATGAGCTGCTGAATCACCTGACCATGGGTACCAGGGCCAGCTCTGGTCAATATGGTGTCCTAGGCGAACACCCGTCTTTCCTTTATGTGGAATTAGAAATAATCACCTGTAAACATAGTGTCCTACATCTGATGGAGTACGTCCTGAGTGTCCATGAATAATCACAATCAATGTTAAGTGTAATACTTTATTTACCACATTTTCCACACTATAAAGCTTCATTATAAGGTGCATTAAGTGAAGGTAAAGGACTCACAATAACTGTCAACCTTGTTGAGTTGTAACACGGAACTAAACACATTCTTATTCTGATGAATCCAACTTTAAAAGAGTCCAAATTCTGAGATGAAAAGTCAAAATTAAGTGATTAAAAAGTAAAAAATTATGTGACAAAAACCAAAAATTATGAGATAAAAAGTAAAAAATTCCCAGTCACTGAGCACGACCAGAATTCTTCCATATATGACAAAATGAGTCTTTTTAAGAAAATATCTTAATAGTTTAGCGTAGCTTAATATTCTAATTCTGTGGGACTTGGCGCCCCCAAGACATCTGGTGCCCTAGGCGAGCGCCTAGTCTGCCTATGCCTAACGCCGGCCCTGCTCTGACTGGTGACACAACAGTACTGCAGCTCGGCACAGACCTTCTTTCCCATCCTCACCACCTGCGGCCTGTCTGTCAGTGTGGGTGAGTGTGGGTCAGTGTGGGTCAGTGTGGGTCAGTGTGGGTGGTCCCAGGTCTGCCAGCTTCAGGGGTCTGATCATGTGGAAGGCTGAGCTATAATCCAGAAGAAAAAAAATCTGACTTTTTATCTCACAATTTTGACTTTTTTATCTCATATTTATACATTTCATCAACTTTCCCAATTGCTGGAAAAAAAAACATCCCGAAAAAATGTTCAGGAGTCATTCTATCGTTCATAGGTTTCATTTCCAAGTGTTACATTTTTCTCTAGTGGACGATATATTTACTAAAAATGAAATTGGAAAAAAAATATTTTACCCCAAAAAAAGCATATTTTGAGATAAAACCATGTTGTCACATGGTTGAATTGTTTGTCACCCCTTCTGAAATGATGTGGTATGTCCTAAAATTAATCTGTACCAAATTTGGTGCTTTGGTAATTTAATAATTTCTGTCACGATTCTTCCAAATATTTGGGTTAAACTGTCCCACTATTATAAAGTGTTGCTATGACTTCTGTATCATTCCAGTGCAGATGCTGTTAGACATGCAGTTCATTCTAATAAATACCAACACTGCCCCCTTATGGAGGGTGGCGGCTGGTGCAGCGTTGGTCTGGGGAGGTGAGAGAGTGAATAAAGTGCAGATAAAGCTGTGTCTGCAGTGTGACACCGCATTGAATGGACGCATCCACGCCTGAGTTTGGTCATCCAATCGAAAAACACAGACAGATGGAGAAGGATGCTGCTGATTCCAAGAAAGAGTCAACAAATCACGAAACCAGGGGTGTCAGACTGTGGTCCTGGAGGGTCCTGGAGGGTCCTGGAGGGTCCTGGAGGGTCCTGGAGGGTCCTGGAGGGTCCTGGAGGGTCCTGGAGGGTCCTGGAGGGTCCTGGAGGGTCCTGGAGAGCCGGTGTCCTGCATGTTTCCCTCTTCCATCACCATGGAAACCATTCCATCATTCCACTATCTTCTGCACAAATGATGATGAGGAGCTGATTATTAACTTCTGAATGGATGGTTTAGTGGAAATATTCAGAAAAATTCAACCCTTTTTACAGAGTTTTGTTCATGGAACATGTATCAAAAGGAAACTGAGTTAGAAAAAGGAAAAATTAAAAATGCTGGAACCAAATTTCAATACTAGTTCTTTTTTTTAGTATTTTTTTGTGCTAATTTTTCCATGTGACTTATAATTTTGCAGATATTTATTAGTTTATGTTCATTTTTCTACATTTAGCTTTTTATTTTATTACTTTTTCTTTCATTTTGCTCCATTTGTGTCTTACATTTTTTATGTTACTAATTATTTTGTCAGTTTATTATTCATTTTATTCCTTATTTGAATTCTTTTTACTGTGGAACTGCTAAAGTCTCAGGAATTAAACCAAACTGAATCATGTGGAAGAAGGAAATATATAAAACACGTAGGACACCGACATTAATAGATTGACACTGAAACATTGCAGTTAACTGAGTTAACTAGCTGCTGTTATAAATCTGTCAACTTTCAGAGCAGACTGTAATAATCAAATATTTATTTTAAGTAAATGGTTGGTTCTCAACTTTTGTTTGCAGAGTGAAATTTATCTTTGTGTGACCCAGACAAATAGTATTACTGCATCCCAGGGGACAACTAATAGCCTCGGCCACCAGGCTGCTGAACACCAAGGGACTTAATCAGACTCCCCAGCACTAAGTACAGCAGACTCCCCAGCACTAAGTACAGCAGACTCCCCAGCACTAAGTACAGCAGCCAACACTGGACACATGACCAACATAAAACCTTTGTCTCCTTTGCACTGACTTGCACATTACATATTCTTACTATATTTATTTTTATCTTATTCTATCTTGGTGCATGCTTATTATACTTTTTTATTTTTTTTAATACTACATATATATATATATATATATATATATATATAAAAAAAATTCTTTTTCTCTTCTTCTTTTTTATTGATATACTATATGTTGAATGTTGCAGCGTTACACTGAGACAAATTCCTAGTTGTATACTACATGTGTACTATACAAACAATGACAATAAAACTCTTTCTGATTCTAATTCTGATTCACTATAAGTTCAGATTCAACATTATTATCTGTACTGTCACTGGAGTGGGGCTGTTGAGGCGTCCCCCTTCCTGCCCCCGTGTACCCCACTTGGTGCCCAGGTCAGAATTTGGCCCTTTATGAAATCTAATTGGGGAACCCTGTGATATTCTTTATTATCAGAGTTATGATTCTTCAGCTACTGACTGTTTCAAATATCAATAGTACACACTAAAATATAAATAGAGAAATAAATCAATTAAATAAATAAATACTAAGACCTAAAGATGTTCCTGACTCTGCTGGACTAGAACTGAACAGGTTTGTGTTTGATGAATAAAACACACGACACAGTTTCCTGTTGTTGTTTTTTTTGTTTTTGTTTTTTATTAATTTTAATAAAGAAGTCTGAGCTTCCTAACATTTACAGAGTAAACGCACAGAAGCAAAAAAATACACTTTGAAATCCAGTAATTATTTAAAAAAAAAAAATTCATTGTCAAGAAACAGGAGCGACATTTTGTTCCAACACAGAAGAAGGAAAAAAACCACGCTGGAACTGATTTATCTTTTGGGCCAATTGTGTCGGAATCCTCTGTAGAAGAAAAAAAAAGAAAAGTTATTTAAAGGCATCATGTTGTAGAAGTAAAAAACAAACAAACAAACTTGTGATTATTTGTAGATTTACCGTTCAGACTTTCCACTAACGTACGACAAACTTCTGTTTCCAGCCCCGACGTTCGTTTTCTGTCCTCTGGGATTCTGTCACAGAAAAAAAAAATATTAAAGTTCACTGACAAATATAAACAGACATGAGCAACTTTTTATTTTTTATTTATTTTTACCTTTTTCTTAAAATCCCGTTCTTGTCTGTTTGGATCAAACTGTGTGTTGTCCTTCGCTTTGACTCCTGTCAAGAAAAGTGTCGTATTTTAATTTGTTTTCACTCATGACACCAGAACAAAACAGCTGATATCAGGTGCAGATACTTTTATGCACATTCCATTTAAATTGCGATTCTTCGATATTCCAGATTTTTCTCTTTCATTTTTAAAAAGCTGAATGATGACCCTACAGATCATATTAGGAGCCATATTTCCCCCCAAAAAATGCCCATCATATGTGAGTCAGTTCAGATTTATTCAGCAGTAATATATTTGAACCAGACTTTAGGAAGTAAACTGCTGCATTTATCTGCACACAACACAAACAGGAGCCTTTAAATGAACAGACTTTATAATAAAGTCAACTTTAAAGTGTACATGTCCAGCTCTGCTCTTCCCTTCTGTTACAAACATCACACACTTTAATTATTGTTGATTGTTTAAATATATTTATTCAGGAACAATTCATTTTCTCTAAGTTTTCAGATATCCCACGCTGTTGAACGCACCAGAGATGTTACGACATTCATGAACGCACCACCTCCATATTTAGAATTAGCTGCTGTGTTGTTGCTAATCACCCTCTTTTTTTTCCACCTCTAGTTCATATCCTCCTGGTTTATTACTGTGTGTAAATGACACAAGGTCAGATTAATAATAATAATACAGTTGAATAGATATTATCATAGTGTATTGTTTATCTGTGCATAAGTTAATGCTGTTTAACACTGGTGTGTTGTTGAAGCTAATAGCATAATAAGCTAGCTGTCATCTGTATGCCTTCACTGAGGTGTTTTCTGTGTATTCTATGTCACATATTATACATCTGAGTGACTCATACAGTCATCTACGCTCTTTACAAGCGCTCATTATTTTCCCCATCTGGCTTAAAATTAATTTAAATATGGGGGGAAAAAAAAAATCAACTTTTGAACCAAAAAAAAAAATCGATTTAAAACTCGTAAAACACAAAATCCCAATACATATGTGAATTCGATTTTTTCTCCGATCCCTGATACATACACACACACACACACACACACACACACACACACACACAGACAGACAGACAGACAGACAGACGTATACACACCAGAGAAGACGTTGAGGTGACTCTGGCTGTAGTCGAAGGGTTTAAAGTCGTCTTTTTTTGCCTCTTCCGTCGACTGTATTTTCTTTTTGGCTGGTTTGGGAGTGGACTCTCCAACCTCACTAGGAACTCTCTCTCTTTTCTTTCCTCCTTTTGCGGACGACTCCTGATGGAACATGTCAACAACATTAGGAAGAACATCAATCAGCTGTTTAATTTGTTCTATAGCAGGGGGGTCAAAGGTCATGTTAGTCCAGTATAATATGAAATGGACCAGACTAGGGATGCAATGATTTGTCGATTAAAATCCATAATAGAAATAGTCGACCATGAATTCCATTGTTCCGTCAAAATGTGAAGAACATCAACAACAACTGGACATGTTTGTTTGATTAAATCACAATATTTTTTGTTTGTTGGTTTGTTTGTTTTTTATCTCAAAAAACCTTGGACTTTTGTAAAATGCATAATGATAATAACAAATGCACTTTTTTTCCTTTTCTTTATTTAGATTTTTTCTTTTGCAGTATGATCATTATTATCTTGTTTTTATTTTGTTTTGTCTTTTAAAGAGAGTTCAAATAAAGACTATCAATCAATCAATCAAATGAACTGTTATTTTAATGAGTTAATGACATATTTAATAACACATTTATCTATTTAATTCCATATTTTATGAATTCTTGACACATTTAATTAATTATTTAATGATTGACTTAATGTATTTAATTTTGGCCTCTTTAGTCCTCTGTAATTATCAGGTCATTTTGTGTTAATTAGACCCAGTTGTGAATATTCTAATCTATTTCTATGACCGTGTCCAAAATGCCACCCACTGAATATTGCATTTTACCAAGTGTGTGTGTGTGTGTGTGTGTGTGTGTGTGTGTGTGTGTGTGTGAACAGAGTGAGAATGTGTGATGGTAATAATGATGCACCGATGTTCTTAATGGACGACGGAAAATGGCTGCAGTCCAGGCTTTAGGAAAACAATAAAGTGTTCTTTCAAAATAAAATCAGAGCTGTGTGCCAGTTCAAACCAACAGTCCAGTCACAACTGCCAATATATTCCTGCAGTTGGCAGAATGACCGCTGGTACTGTCCAGCCTCACTGCCAACACTTCACACCACCAGTGGATGCCAGCGGGCATTTATGAACACGTCGTTTGGGGGGGGGGGGGGGGGGGGGGCAAACTAACTTTTCACTTAAGCCATATCACACAACATATAGATGTGGATGTTAACTAAAACTGTATTTTTACTGCATTTTAGTGTCATTTTATTATATTTTTACTGTATTTTAGTGTATTTTTAGTGTCATTTCATTGTATTTTTAGTGTCATTTTTCATGCATTTTAGTGTATTTTTAGTTAATTTTGTTGTATTTCAACTGCATTTTAGTTTAATTTTTAATTTTTAGTTCCTTTTATTGTATTTTTACTGCATTTAAGTGTATTTTCACTGCATTTTACTGTATTTTTAGTTCATTTTATTGTACTTTTACTGTATTTTAGTGTATTTTTAGTGCACTTTATTGTATTTTTAGTGCATTTTAGTGTCATTTTTACTGTATTTTAGTGTATTTTTAGTGCACCTTATTGTATTTTTTGTGTCATTTTACTGTATTTTTAGTTCATTTCATTGTATTTTTAGTGTCATTTTTCATGCATTTTAGTGTATTTTACTGTATTTTTAGTTAATTTTGTTGTATTTCAACTGCATTTTAGTTTAATTTTTACTGCATTTTACTGTATTTTTAGTTCCTTTTATTGTATTTTTACTACATTTAAGTGTATTTTCACTGCATTTTACTGTATTTTTAGTTCATTTTAGTGTCATTTTTACTGTATTTTAGTGTATTTTTAGTGCACCTTATTGTATTTTTAGTGCATATTAGTGTCATTTTTACTGTATTTTAGTGTATTTTTAGTGCACCTTATTGTATTTTTAGTGCATTTAACTGTATTTTTTAGTTCATTTTATTGTATTTTTACTACATTGTAGTGTATTTGTAGTGCATTTTAGTGTATCCTTAGTGTATTTTAGCAGATGTTTTTGAATTTTTGTGCATTTATGCCGTATGTTTGACACCGGTGACTTAAGCCACCATCACATGACAGAACGCTGCGGTACAAATCATTACTGTGCAAACTAGTGATTGATAGCTGGAGGTTCCCACAGTGAATGGAAGTCATGCTAGCAGCAGGGAGAGGCTAACGCTGGTGGTGACCGTTCAATCTGACCTCACGCCACCGCCACAAAAGACAAAGTAACGGCACTGGTGACGAACTGAGCGTTTAAACCGTGGTGGAGACGCCATATGGAGAAGAAAAGCACCTATGACTAACCAAGCAGGAGGGCGCCAAGTGGTTCCCTTGTGAGATGGCGCTAACAGGAAGTGGCCTTTTGGGGGAAAGAAAGTATCTATTGTTGCACCTCAGGAGGGAAGAGAAAGCACTGAGCGTTTGATGAGTGGAGGACATGTCTGTAATAGTCCAGTCCCACGCTGTGCTTTCCACACTTCCCCAGACATCACATGACAGGTATAAATATTAAAAGGCCGCTGCTGCTGCTGCTGCCGTGCTGCTGCTGCTGCTGCTGTCGTCTGCTCCATAGTGACTGACTCCTTCAAACTTTACGTATAGAAAATAACCGGCGACGTCTAAAGAAAATGAGGGCATCGCAAAGGGTTCAAACGGCTAATAAAGCGCTACAGAACTCCTTCCTCCAATGAGTTTTGTTTTAAACTTTCCCCAACAGGGACGTCAAGTACAGTTGTCAGAGTAGGAAAGATTATTTTAGGCTGGAAAAGAAGTGTGAAATGAATGAAAAAGCGTAAAAATGACTCACTGCTGCTTGCTGACGCACAGTGGTGATGTTCTGCAGAGACTCCTGGTAGCTCTTCTTAACCTTGTTTCTTTCCTCTGGACACAAAGAATTCAACTACAATCAGTTTTTATTCATGTTTAATTCAGAATAAAAAGGTCAATTCCTCTTTCAGATGAACCATGTAAACACCTAATTCCATTTGAAAATTATATGCCCGAATTAATGAAAATATTCCAAATAAATTCACAGTAGTGGGGTTACAGAAATGATTAAAGCAACAAAATTGGTAGAGATTAATTTTAGGACAGACTGAATCATTTCAGAAGGGGTGACGAACAAATCCAGTCGTGTGGTTTTATCTCAAAACTTGCATTTTTGGGTAAAATCTGTTTGGTTTTTTTTGTAGAATTTTATTTTTAGAAAATATATGGGCTTGGAAATGGTACCTATGGATCCTATGAACTGTTTTAGGTATGTTAATGAAGTTAATGAATGAATAACTTTAACAAATGACAATAGTAACAGCCATTTTGGGGTGAAAAACTCATTTTTGTTCCTAAAACTTTAATGTATCTCACAAACTGATACAGATATTTAAATAATTTTTGCTTTTAATGAAGTAAAACATTTATTTCAGCAGAAAATCAGCAATTTCAAGTGCAACGATCATTTTAGCCCAAAATTTCCATATTATGAAACTATGTCAATTCACAATAAATAAAAAATTCTTGATTGTTTTAGGGACAAGAATGATGCAAAAATTGTTTAAATACCTTTATCAGTTTGCAAGATAGTTTTTTTTTTTAACAAAAAAGCCATTTTCACCCCAAAATGTCTGTTACCATGGTAACTTATTAGTTAGTCCATTAACATACCTAAAAAAGTTCATAGGATCCATAGGTATCATTTACGAGTGCTAACATTTTTCTCCAGTGGCTGATATATTTTCTAAAAAATGAGATTTTACCTTAAAAAAAAAGCATATTTTGAAATAAAACCATGTGACCAGAGGGTCCCTTTTTTTCTGAAATGATGCCATATGTCCTAAAGTTTTGCTGCTTTAATCATTTCTGTCATGATCAAAATAATAACTCCCCAGTTACAGGTTTATTCTGACATAAAAACACTTAAACCGTCTTTAATATTCAGGTCACAGACTTCAGGTTAGTGGGCATAGACAGGAAATTTAGGAGAATTGAAAAAAATAAAAACCTATAAGTGAGATAAAAATGCTTAATTATGAGATAAAAAGTCAAAAATAGTGAAATAAAAATCAAAATGACATACGCCATCATACATATATTTTTTTTACATTTCTATTTACATGTGTTTGGCTGAGAATAACTTGGTTGACATGTCATTGTAGCTTAAAGTCTCACCTTTCCAATGATATAGAACATGTGAATATTGAACAAGGTTTCACAGTTGGGGGGTGGGGGGTGGGGGGTGCAAGGTTAAGTGAGGGGTCCAAGGGTATTGGTTAGGAAGAGGTTAACTGTGGAATTAAATCAGTTAAATGTTTTTACCTGTTGCTTTGCGAGCTTCTTCCTTAGCTTTCTTTTTAGCTTCCAGCTCCTTCTGTTGTTGTTCCATACTCTGCAGCTTCCATCGTTTACTAATCTGTGAAGGTCAGAGGTCAGGGTTAGTGTGAGTGAACGCCAACAGTGAAGACAAACTGTCCTCTTCTGTTTAAACATCTGCTCACCTCAAATATTTTTGAAGACGGGTCAAACTTTGCGTTTTTGTTCACACGTACTTCACTGGAGGGTAAATACTGGAAGAAAAAAGAAAAAGAAAAATGAGTCCAGTAATAAACAGAAGTAAAACTCAACGATTATAAGAAATAACTGAATTACATTTTATCTGGTAGTCATTGTCATTTTCATTTCATTTATAATTCATGCACATATGTACAGAAAGTCATGTTAATTATATCCACACCTTCTTTAGTACTCTTATAGAACTGTACATTTTTAGGATTTTTTTAATCTATATTTATATAAGCACCAGTGTTGTACCTGAACGAGTTCATAGAACGATCGTTAACGAACGATATCATATTTTTAACGAACGTGAACGACTCCTTCACTTTTGCCAAATGAACGGGAAGTTGTGAACGCAGTTATTCTGGCATTTATTGAACTTTGCTCTTATGTAGTTCATATCACGTTGTAATTATTGAGTCCTATAAGGAATAAAATGGGATCAAAACACAGCATTATCATAGATGTCATTATTTTATTATTCTGAACTAATGTTGGAAACATAATGTTGTGGAATAGCCAATGAGAAGAGTTGTGGGTGGGGCAGAGAGAGAGAGAGAGAGAGAGAGAGAGAGAGAGAGAGAGAGAGAGAGAGAGAGAGAGAGAGGCAGACAGACAGAGAGAAAGAGAGAGAGACAGAGAGAGAGACAGAGGGAGAGAAAGAGAGAGAGAGAGAGAGAGTTTTTGGGAGCAGAGAAAAAGAGTTAAATGTACAGAGTGTGAGCGGTGACCAGAGCAGGTGTTGTCCCGTTCTTGGAAATAAACATTGAAAACGAAGCTCAGTGAAACCACTCCTTGTGTTCTAAGAACCTGCAGAGGGAAGTTAACCCTGGGGTAAGGTACTTACTCCCGCCTTGGAGGGGCAGCATTTCCCCAGATTACCTGACTACAGGATAACGTCAGGAACAGTTAATAATAAGTTTACAATAATAACACAAAAAAAGAAACGAAAAAGTTCATTTTGGGATCCATGAACTTCTAGTTCATAATTTGGAAGAATGAACGATGAACTGAACTAATTCACATTGACTAACTTGAACTGAACTTTGAACTAGTTCCTAATTAAGGTGAACTTTCCAACACTGATAAGCACCCTTTATTATTCTATTTTATTTCTTATTGTTTACCTGCCTGACTGGAACAAGTGCACAAGAATGCCAATGTGTCTGTGCTGTAGTGTTCTTGTGCAAATGGTTATAAAAGTCTATTCTATTTTTCTTCAAAATAAGGTTCATTCGTCAGCAACTTTTGTCACAGAAACTGACATATGATTTAAACAATAAATGCCATGATTTACCGACAGATGACGCAGAAAAAGAGGAAAAAGGAGAAAGGAAAAGAAAAAAAGGTGGAAAAAGAAAACAAAAAGAAAAAACGAGGGGAGGAGAAAAAGATTTGTGGAAAAAAGGAAGAAAAATTGAAAATGAAGTGAAACAGATGAACGTAACAAAAGAGGAAAAAAAGAAAGAAAAAGGAAAGTATATTAAAATAGGGAAAGAGAAAAAAGGAAAAGAAGAAGTGATTCAGGAGACTTAACTTTTAATGCATAAACTTTAAACTCATAATTTTGAAGCTAAAGGTAGAAACACTGAGACTGGTTTAATGATGGGGTCAAAGGTCGTATATTCACTGACCATTCTGAAAGGGTTCTCAAAAGACTCGATGATCCTCCGGGCTTTCATCTGACAAACCGTCTCTGAATCTTTATCTGAGTTTGTTTCCACTTCCTTTAAAGCAAAGCACAGTTTGTACATTTAACACAGTAAACAACAACAACAACAACAACAACAACACTGAACACACACGTCAAACACACACTGACCTGAAACAGAGTGATTGTAGGTGAAGCCATGAGGCTGATTTTTGGAGTTAGATCCACAGCCGCTCTGTCTTCTTCATCACAGAAGAGAATTCCTTGTTTGGTCGGAAAATCTGAAAATAAACCCATGACACAAATAAATAAATAAAAAAAAATAGAATCTTTAATATTTTCCAGTTCAGTTTAATTTTTATTTCCAGCACAAAATGATCTAAACATCAAACTAAATGATCAATAATATACATATATATATATATATATATATATATATATATATATATATATATATTTTTTTTTTTTTTTTTAATTATTTATTTATTTTTTGCACTGAAAAACTTACAAACTCCGCCCCCTTTTTGCAAACTAATAATCAAATTAATTCTGCTTCCTTTGCTTTAACAGATTTTTTTTTCTGTCCATTCACCGTTAAAACAAAGCATCCATACAAAACATTTATATACACATTTTTTGTAAAAGACTTTTTACCTTTTTAGAAAAAGTTTAAAAACTTTTTCTCTCATAAATTTGACTTTTATGTCTTGATTTTGGATTTTTATATCATAATTTTTTTTATTTCAGGATTATTTTTTTTTACTTTTTATCTCATGATTTTCACTCTTTATCTCATAAATTATCTAATAAATTATTTTGACTTTGCTTAATGTGTCTTATAGTCCAGTGCAGAAAATACGCTAAGTCACCTCAGACAACCACATTTGTATAATCAATTATAAAGTATACTTATATTCACTTTATATTTAAAACAAATACAGTTTTTAATAGATATAATAATATCTCCTAAACAAGGTTGTCTATTGTAACTTATTGTAATAATATCTTACTTTATTCATTCTTCTACATTTAAATACATTTTCATTTATGCAGATGATGTTCTATATTTTATTATTAAACTAGAATTATTCACCTGTTTAAATGCACAAATAGAAGAAGACTTTTTTTTTAGATTTTGATCCACATTACCCCCCCCCACCCTCTCTCTCTCTCTCTCTCTCCCAGGACATCAAACTCACCGTCTGAAGACAAATGCTGGAGGTCTCTGTCCGGGACCCGGGATGTATCATGTGGACCAAACATGGTAACTTCAGGCTGTAAAAACACAATTAGAAAAAAAAATAATGCTTTTAAAATAAATAGACTTTTTCAAAATGGGAGATAGTGAGCCTCCCCTGAAAGAATCCAAAAACAGCAGTCAAAATTATCAGAGGAAAAGACAAAATTATAAGAGAAAAAGTCACAATTATGAGAGAAAAAACTAAATTATGAGAAAAAGACAAAATTCCAAGTCACTCAGCAGAACCAGAAGTCAAGTCTCATAGTTTGAAAATACAGTCTGGAAAATATGCTTAGTCTGGTTGGGGGGTGGGGGCTCCAACACAACACCCCTCTCTGGGCTAAAACTTATTTTCAACTAACCTTCTTTATAGGTGTGAGTCCTTTCTTCTTTTGAGCTGCGATCTCAGCCTAAAAAATGTTCAAAGACAAAACCATGCAGAGTTTAACAGATTGAATCCACACGGACCCTAACCCATAAAGGACTGTCTGATCACATTTACCTTCAGAAGAGGCATTTCTCTGGCCTCCTGAATTAACAGGTGGAGCTCATTGATCTGCTGCCTCACCAGGGGGGGGACAGGGTTACAGCAGGCAATAATACCCTGGGGCTCCCTGGAGAGAGAGAGAGAGAGAGAGAGAGAGAGAGACAGAGAGAGAGAGAGAGAGAAAGAGACAGAGAGAGAGACAGAGAGAAAGACAGAGAGAGAGAGAGAGAGAGAGAGAGACAGAGAGAGAGAGACAGAGACAGAGAGAGAGAGAGACAGAGAGAGAGAGACAGAGACAGAGAGAGAGAGAGAGAGAGAGAGAGAGAGAGAGAGAGAGCGAGAGACAGAGACAGAGAGAGAGAGAGCGAGAGAGAGAGAGAGAGAGACACACACACACACACACACACACACACACACACACACACACACACACACAGTGAGTCCACTGTGCTGGAGGGTTAGACTTAAAGAAAATGATGATGCACCTGTGAGTCTGTGAGTGGTCTTACTTTGGCAGCTCCTCAGAGACCTTGATCATCATGTGAGTGGGCATAACGTATCTAAACACAATAAATAAAATATTAAAACATGTCAAGAGGGATTATTGCACTTCCATGTCCTCAGCAGGAGGGGACAGTCATGGCCCAGAACACACATTAACATTATTAACATACAAGTTAACATTATGGTTGGTATTAATAGTTGCAATGTGCATAGATTTAAAATTATTACCGGATGTTCAGCACTATAAGGCGCACTGGGCTATAAGGCGCATTCAGTGAAGTCAAAATTACGAGACAAAAAGTCAAAATCATGACATAAAATGCTGAAATTATGAGATAAAGAGTCAAAATCATAAGATAAAAAGACACAATTGTGAGAGAAAAAGCCTAAATTGTAATATAAAAACTCAAAATCATGAGATAAAAAGTTAAAATCTTGAAAAAAAACTAGTTAAAATTATGTGATCAAAACTCAAAATTATTAGATATGTCATAATTTCAGCTTTTTATCTCGTAATTTTAACTCGTTATCTCAAGATTTTAACTTTTTATCTCATGATTTTGACTTTGCTTAATGCGCCTTATGGTCCAGAAAATACAGTGTGTACACACACACACATTAGGGCATTAACAGACACATCGACACCTGTAGCACAAGTTGTAAATTTGGAGGAGTCGACAAGTCACATGTTATTCTCTCTCTCTCTCAGCACATAAACACAGTCAGACCTAAACCAGACGTGGTTACTGCAGGTCCGACAGTTGTGGTGGGATAACAAAACAAAAGACAGTGACAGACACACATCACATGTGTCACTCTTTTACTTCACCTTAGATGAAAAAAGAGATGACACGTCCATCTGAAGAGGCATTCGTTAGCTAATCTGCGTGATATAAGCAGCATCCTCTAGCTAACCTGAGTGAACAGCAGAGTAGACAATGTGCTCCTTTTGCCAAACATGATGTGGACAGTGTGGTGTGTGTCTTGGCCGCTGTATTAACCTTTTTGTGGACAGTCCAGTTTTAGAGCCAAATGTGGACATATGTTCACCTACTGATGTTCAGTTAAATTTAACATAAAACTCTTTGCTAACGTTAGCTTTTGTTTTGTTGGGGTTAAAATGTTGATGCTTGTGTCTTGTCAGTGGACATTGTTACGTTACAGTGAACTTTAATACTAGTTAATACATTACTGAACAGACGTGTGTCCGTGTTTTGTCTTTTTTTTTTAGCTGCGTGTCTGTGTTGTTCCTCAGCTGATAGTTTGATGATGTCATCATGACCCGTCAACTCGACTCCGAACTTTATTGACAGATAAGTCAACTTGAAAAGAACTGAAGTCGTTAATGCCCTTATATATATATATATATATATATATATATATACATTATTTATGTTTTGCTGCTTGATTTGTATCGATTGTATTTTCAACATAGAGATCAAACAAACAAACAAACAAACAAGTAAACAGTTTTGTGTATGAGGGTCAGGGTCAGTTTTGGAACTTTTTTTCTTTTCCGACTCCCCATGTGACATCAATGAATTTATATCAAATGTACGGAGCACAACTCTAATAAATGTGTTTGATTCTGTCCTAAAATATTCACTGTTTTAAGAACATGCATAAACTAAAAAACTAAAACACCCTCAAAGACACAAAGCTGTGAGATTGTCACAGTAACACTTTGGCTGTAAAAACAAATCTGGCCAAGCACCAACTAAAAATAGTCAAAGCAGTGGAGCAGATTCCCAGAAGCCTTTGCAGACGACAGCCTACCCGGTGCTTTCGTCCTCCTGCCGGGCCAGCTTGTCCCTCCAGGCGAACAGTAATCTGAAGGCTGTGAGCTGCTGGGTGTTAAAACATTTTTTCTGCTTTCTCTGCAGCTCCAAGTACGAGTCTTCTGTGTAAATAGGCTTCAAATATTTCTGTATGGGAAGAAGATGCCACAAAATGTCAGGAAATGGAGGTGACCGCGGCCAAGACATTTTTTATTTAATAATATCCAACTAATAAAAGGAGCCGCAGAAGTGCAAAGTCCTGTTCACACATACGACACTAACGAGGATGTTTGGTGGAAACATGAGGGATAGGTTTTTATTTTTAACCTCAAACACATAAAGATTCATCTAATAATACAGGGGTCCCCAAACCTTTTCCTGTGAGGGTCACATAACTTTTCCTTCTCTGATGAGGGGGCGGGGTCAGTTTGCAGAAGTGGTTAAATGTAAAAATGTATTGTTTTCCAAAAAGCCACAATCAAATAACCCTCTCTGGGTTCTTCACAGAAAAAAAAATGAACATAAACTTCTTGGTCTTAACAGGTTCAACTTCAACTTTATTTATAAAGCGCTTTCAAACAGCCACAGCTGCCACAAAGTGCTGTACATATAAGGTCAATAAAAACCAATCGATAAAATCAAAACACTCAATAAATATAAGAAACAAAAAACAATAAAACAATGCAAACAATAAAAACAATAGAGCAGTAAAAATAAAACAGTGCAGTCTCAAGCTGGGTTAAAAGCCAAGGAGTAAAAATGGGTTTTCAGACGGGTTTTAAAAATGTCTAGTGAGGAGGCCTGTCTGACGTTCAGCTTCGAACCTGTGACTTAAATGACTCATATGAGCGTCTGTCAAAGTTACTGTGTTCAAATAGTCACTAATTAATAGTTAATAATGAAAATAGTTCAAAACTGAGGAACATTTTATTGCAAAAGTCCAACTTTATTATCAAATATATATACACATATATGAAAAAAAAAAAAATTAATCTAAATGCTCTCTGGTATTGTTCAGGGGGCCGGACCAAATGTGGAGGCGGGCCCCATCTGGCCCACGGGCCGCAGTTTGGGGACCACTGTAATAATAGATTATTATACCTATTCACCTAAAATGACTAATGACCCTTTGAGCCACTAATCACATCATTATATTTAAATAATATTTGGCTCTGTGTGCTTATATAAAGCCCCCCCCCCTTTAGAGTGAACCATACGCTCCACCCTGGATGTTGTGTTTTAAATCCTCTAGGGGGCGGTAATGAGTCGTTCACAGAACACACATAGTTCTAGTCTATATTAAATCTGTGCAGTCGCAGTTGTTTTGATGGATAAATGTTATATTCATGGTTTTAAAACACGTCTGTTTTTCTTTTGGTGGAATTAGGAACTCAAACTCTTCTTGTAATCACTCGCTTATAAACTTCTTTCTACTTTTTCCATCTAGTTTCACAGATTTAATAATTAAACCTGGTAATATGGGATGAAAACTGTCATATTTCAAATGGTTTTGGATAGTTGTTGTTGTTGCTGTTTTTTAAAAAAATATTTTTATTGTTTTTTTTTCCTTAACACACATCAATACAAGGGTCTTAGATACTCAAATGTTCACACAATATATGTGGAAATCAGCAATGATCTTGAACTGGCCACTATAGTATCTTATAAATACCCTAATCCCTACCCACCTACTAAGAACTAAAAAAAATAAAGACATACAGACAAAAATAAATACATGAAATGAAATAAGTATATTTAAATAGTTTACAGGAAAAAAGGGGGTGGCATCGAGTCACTTTCCGGGCGAATAACAGATCATCTAGGAAAGGTTCCCAGGTGTTGTTGGAAGTGTTAACGGAACCTGACATGGGTTTGACCCTCTTTGAGCCAGTTGTTATGTGAGGGTGGAAGAGCATGTTTCCATTTGAGCAGGATAAGACATCTGGCCAATAGGGTTGGAAAGGCCAGTACCCGATATTTTGATGTAGGATAGTTTTAAGCAAACATTCAGGGAGAGCTTTAATGGGATTTGCTTTGTACACACACGACTGTGTTGCCACCCACCCCTCAAATGTCATTGTCAAATTTGCCAATGACATTGCAGTGGTGGGTCTCATCTCCAACAACAACGAGACAGAGTACAGGAAGGAGGAAAACCAAGGAGATGGTGTTGGACTGGAGGAGGAAAGTATTTGAACCTGCTCCGCTGCAGATTGACGGGGCCTGGGTGGAGAGGGTCTCCTCCTTTAAGTACTTGGGGGTGCACGTGACTGACGACCTGACACGGCACACTATCACGGCCGCTGTGGTCGGGAAAGCGCAGCAGAGACTGCACTTTCTCAGGCTGCTGAGGAAGTGTCAGGTAGAGCCAAAGCTGCTGCGGACTTTCTATCGCACCACGATAGAGCGTTGTGGCGTACTGTGTTACAGTGTGGTACGCCAGCTGCACAGCTAAGGACAGGAAAGCCCTGCAGGGGGTCATAAAGACAGCCGAGAAGATCATTGGCGGCCCCCTGCCTTCCCTGGAAAACATTGGAACAAGTAGAGGGCTAAACAGGGCAAGGAGGATTGTGAAGGATCTGTCACATCCGGGAAACAGACATTTCAATCTCCTTCCCTCTGGAAGGACATACAGATCCCTACGGAGCCGGACAAACAGACTAAAGAACACCTTTTATCCATGGGCTGTCCGGCTCCTAAACGCATAACCTCCCCTACCTCCTAGGCATGTGCAATAACAATGGCAGTTTTTAATTGTGTAATTGGAATAATAGTTTTTATATATTTATTCTTCTTAGTCTTCTTTTAACTGTATTTATTGTCTTTTATGTTTTTTAATTCATATATGTTTACACAATATTTTTGCACTGTGGGTGGGAAGTACCACTCCAATTTCATTGTTTGCTTTTTCTTGCACAATGACAATAAAGGCTATTATTATTATTATTATTATTATTATTATTATTATTATTAAATTCACTAACTGTTAATGTTTTAAAAAATAAAACAAAAATAGAGCATAGTCCTACAGAGCAGTACAGTAGCTAATCATACCTGATGATACCTCACTTAACCTACGCACAGATCCTAGCGGGAACATTCTTCATGGGTGGAATTCCACATTTTTACACCTCGTCTCTCTACTGCCCCCATCATTTCCTGTGGTATTGCTCCGTTTCGCCCGGAGTTCATCAGATTACTAAACTCTTGACCAACGGACAAATTGACGGTGAAACTACCTCTGGATCCAGATGAAAACATCTGTTTGGGAATACATCAAGCTTTAATTGTCTGCAGGTGTTTCATAGTGCCAGGAGCACTGTTGTCATGGTGATAAGCAGTGGCAGGAACTTCAAAGGGGGAGACGCATAAACAGTTCCACACTGTTACATGTAAAAAAAAATAGGTGTGAATATACTGCCGAACTCATACGGTTTTTGGGGAAACCGTCAATAATTGGTGAAAACAAAGTTGATGATGAGTGACAGGAGGGTCTGAGGAACAAGTACATGTACTTTTTATGTGTGTACTGTGAAAAATAAGTGAGTTACAGCAATTTAAAAAACACTGAAGTCAACATGAGACAGAAATGATTTTTCCAATAGAAGTCTATTGACAGAAATCCCTGACATCATCCCAAACAGGTTCCTGTCATTTCACTTTAAAAAGAGCTAGATCTTCAAACCCTGGTTTGTTTGAATTCTCAGAACCATGGCAACATTTGTGGAAAAGATTGTTTGTCTACTATTTATGATTTAGCCATGAGGACGAGTTATTGAGACATTTTTCAGGTGAATTTTTTCTTCTCTCGTGCTCTAGCGATGACATCACCCACTGATAAAAAGTCAGATTTTGTTTTTTTCAGGGTGAATTTAATGAGTTCTTGATCAAGAACCGTAAATTGCACACTCATGAGAATCACATCATGTGGAGAGGACAAGAGTCCCTGCAGTTTAAAGTTTAAATGAAGTCTTTGTGACAAAGTATGGAGAAGCAGTAGCGTTGACAAAAAAAGCTATTTTTTTTTTCGGTCCCATTAAGAATGAATGGGGTTTTATTTGGGATAATAATGTGAAATCCGTATGACATATCAGAATTACAAGACGTATGGACACCTTTATAGCGTCCATATGCAATTTTACGCCCATGATTACATGAAATATGGAAGTTGTGACGCTTGTTTGTTTGGGGGGGGGGGGGTTTGGGGGGGGGGGGGGGGGGGGTGTCCAGTCATCAGTGGTCATTGCAGAAGCATTCTAATGATACACTTGATTAGACACTTTTAGAGCTGTCCACTTGTGGAGCGGGGACTAAAAATGCACGTTAAGGACAGTCAGAGGTGTTGTCACAGTGTCGTACCTTCAGGGAAACGTCTTTACTCTTGTTCCAGACGCTCTGCAGCAGACCGGCCTGTCCATGGTTCATGTCCAGCAGCTGCAGCCTCATGCGGTCGTAGATGTAGAGGAGGTAGTGGGTGTCTGAGCGAGCGTACTGCACCATCTCATCTGGCAGCGGCCTACACGCACCAGTGACCAAACATTCTTATTTCAGCTGAGAAGTGTCAAAACTAATGCCATGTTCTATTAATAAGAATCACACACAAAAAAAACAAAAAGACATGTCAAGTTCCCAGATTTACCCCCCCCCCCCCATCCCACTCCCCCTCTGCGGCGTCCTCACCGAATTCTCCAGTCGGCGAGCTGGTAGCGTTTGTCAGAGTCGACGTTGCAGAAATGTTTGAGCAGGTGGTCGAGGGAATGTCTGGCCAGGTTCAGAGCACGACTGGCCTGATGTGTGTCAAACAGGTTGACTACGTACAAACCGAAGTCCCTCTGGAGCCACTCCACGTCCGAATCAGCACCGTGAAAAACCTGGTACCACGAAATAAAATTAAAAAAAAAAAACATAATCGAGTCACAGCAGTGAGTTACTGGTGCTGCACGGAACACAAGAGTCAGGGAGAAAAGTCATGATGAGCCTCTGGTACAAAGATAAAATGTTTTTTTTTTTTTTTTATTACAAACAAAAAAATAAATATTCCAATAATTAAAACAAATAAACAATAAATTAAAAATAATTTTAATAAATATAATCCACAAATAAATATTTTAAAATATATACAAATATTTTAGTTTAGTTTTTTTTAAATAAAAAAATTAAAAGAAAATTTTCATTAAATGAAAAAATAAATAAAATAAATATTTTTTTTTAATTAATTACGAGTTTTTATGAACGTAATTAAATAAGAATAATAACTAAATACATAAATAAATATATATTAAAAATTTCATAAAAACGATTAATTAAAAAAATAAATTAATTAATGGGGTGGTGCAGTGGTTAGCCCTCGTACCTCACAGACAGAAGGTTGTTGGTTCTATTCCCACACCAGACCTTTCTGTGTGGAGTTTGCATGTTCTCATGTCTGCGTGGGTACTCTGGCCCCTCCCACCATCCAAACACATGCACTGATAGGTTAATTGGTTAATTGGTTAAATGGTTAATCTAAATTGTCCATAGGTGTGAATGTGACAGTGATTGTTTGTCTATATATGTTCAGCCCTGAGATGAACTGGAGACTCATACAGGGTGACCTCTGACCCTGCCTTCACCCATTGTAGCTGGATTAGGCCCCCAGTGACCCGTGTGACCCTAGTGAGGATAAAGCGGGTTCAGATGATGAGAGAGAAAAATGAAATTGAAAAACATTTTAATTAAATGAAATTTTTTAAAATGATATAAAAATAATTACATACAAAAATAATACATAAATAAAATAAATAAAAATATAAAAAAATGAATTAAAAACAAGAAATAAAAAATACAATATATTTTTTTATTTAATGAAAGAAATAAAAAGAAATATAAAAAAAATAAAATAAATATTTTAAAAATATATATATTTTTTAAAATATAAAAACATGTCAAATGTGCTGCGTTGACACATTATGAGGTTGTTGCTACTGATATTTTATCATGTGGTTCATTTTCACACAGCTCGTCTGTTTCAGCAGATGAAACCCACACACTCCATGTTTTCACAGTAACGGAGCTCCCACACACCACAGGACACCCACTAACTTTTTAGAAAACAGTCGGGTGATCGATACGAGCCAAGAAGTTTAGCCTCAAATCTGCAGCAACTTCAAAAATCTGCAGACGGTGGATTTTACATGTGATCAACTGCCATCGATTCATTTAGATGAGATCCTGAAGTCATTACGAAGCCTCAGCCCTTTTCTATTTCTACTTTTTAAAGTATTTCCCCTTCAGATTATTATCTTAAAGCCACTTTCATGGCTGAGATGCAGACAGATTAACATTTGTATAGATTTTTTTAAAATTATTTTATTAATTTCAGGGATTAAAGCAAAAAAAAAAAAGTAATCTGACTGAACTTTTTTACTGATAAGACATCTGATCAAGTATTCCCCGTATCCCTTCAAAAACCAATGTAGCCATAGTCTGAATTATATTACCATTGTTTAGGCTCCAGCCTCAGCTTTAACCCAAATAATAATAATAATAATAATAATAATAATAATAATAATAATAATAATAATAATAATAATAATAATAATAATAATAATGGGCAGATGTTGAATTTCCAGTAGGTTATGGTTCAGACTTTTGACAGGTGAAGGTGTAATTCTAAGGAGAAAACACAATTTTATTGACAAGTTTTACACAACAAAGCCTGGACGGGGTCTTTTCCATCCAGATATGCAATTCATTTCCGCAGGAAGTACGTTGCGCAGTGTTTGCTAACGTAAACAGACTTTGATTGATAGCTTTTTGTGAGCTATAATGTCCTGGGAACAAAGTTTAAAGCTGTTATTTCATTCATATTGTTGTTATTGAATACATTGTGTGTTGGTTCTATTTTAAAAATGTCCAGATTGTTTTTTCACGGTAGAAAAATGACTGGAGGTGGAACCATCAGATCTTTTGGGGAGACAGTGTTCCGCTCAGTGACTCGTCGCCTCTTTGTCTGTGGGTAAAGCCAGTAGATTTTGTGGATTTTTTTTAATTCAATGTCTTCAGGCCCGTGACTCAAGAGTCACCATCAGGGTTGTGAAAAATGAAAACAGCAGAGGACATGAACACTGCCTCTTCGTGGCAGGTTTGTAGTTAAAACACTCTCTATCTAACCACTCATTCAGGTGTTTTCAGGTGTCAACGACAGCACATGTAGGTCCAGAACCAGTTGTCCATTATTTTTTAATCACTGAGTTTATATCAGAGTTAACTAGTAAAACAAACTGGAGGAGCCAGAATGGAAATGAAAAGCATATGTAGGAGGAGCTCAGGAAGTAAAAAGGTCACATAGCTTGTCTAAAGGCTGATGACGATTGTGAAGATAAATAAAAATACAATGTTTAAATACAATCAATGTGTTTTAAGGGTTATTTAATGTAGTACCCTGTGGTTAATATGCACCAGCCTCAGTTAAAGCCATAAGGGCTTAGTCTGGACCAAGGATTGGTGGAGAGAGCGAGAGGGGGCGGAGCTTAAGGGGATCATGTGTGGTTGACTGGGACCAGTAGAGTGTGTGTTTTTGACCTGTCTGTGTGTCTGTGTGTCTCTGTGTCTCTGTGTCTGTGTCTGTGTCTGTGTGTCTGTGTCTGTGTGTCTGTGTCTGTGTGTCTCTGTGTCTCTGTGTCTCTGTGTCTCTGTGTCTCGCTCCACTGTTGAGACAAATAAACGTCTCAGACAAACCTGGTCGCAGCCATTTTAGTTAAAGGTTACAGTATTAAAGGTAAATCCATAAACCAAACAACCTGATCTGCCATTTGAGTTCAGTTGACGGAAATCCATCGCAGCAACGGAAAAATTTAATCCCTGTAATTTATTAAATGTAAGTATTTTTATATAATTTTTAAAATAAACCCATTTATTTATTTAGTTTTTAAAATTTCATTTCATTGTATTTTTTTTATTCATTTATTTGTTTTGTTTTTTTATATACATTTTTAATGTTTTTAAATGTATTTTTGTTTAATTTTTTAAAGTATTTATAGAATTTTTTGAAATATTTGTTTAGTATTTTGAATTTCATTAATTGTTTTCATTTCATTTTTTTATTCATTTAATTTTTTTAAATGTTTTATTTTATTTATTTATTTTTAATGTATTATTATTTAGCTGTTTTTAATTGTTTTTATTTAATTTAAAAAATGTTTTTAAATTTATTTTGTCATTTTCAATGTATTAATATATTTTTAATTATTTGAATTTCAATATATATATTTTTTTATTTCACCCATCTGCGCCACTGAGTTTTACAGCGAGACCAAATCTGGCAAACGGCATAAGTTGTCACAAATCCAGATTTAAAATATCCTGGAATTAAATATCCAAACCCTGGGGAACATCAGCAGAATTGTCGGCCGCATTAGCAAAAGTCAGAATGACAGAATTCCCAGGGAGCTTCTTTGTACTGACTGTGATCATTTAGTTCAATTGTTACAAAAACCATATGTTCTGCAATGTTTACATCATTTGTGATTCGTCTGGCGCCGCTTCTTTCTGTTATAGTTTAATGACAACTGAGAATTACTGTCACCATATGTTCATCTACAAGTGTTTGGTTTTACAATACACACTTGACAAAACAATATTTAATTAAATAAATTACCATCAGGGAGAATGTGACGGTGCATTCGATTCACAAGGCGGTTGTTAGAACCAGCTCTGATTAAAAGCCACATTTATGTACTTCCATCACATATATGTACACTACAGTATGTATGTAATAAATATTTATGTACTTTAACATTTGATTTAATTGTTAGAATGCTGTTTTCTGTGCAGCCGCTTTTCATGCTCTGTGTTTCTTCTAGATTCTGCCCAAATGTGGGACAGAATGTCTGAGAGAAGAAGTCCAAACCAACAGATGGACACGTCCTTACAGGAAGATCCTGGATGTGCCATTCATCCATTGTTTGATTATTGATTTTCCCCACCACTTTAACTGACGTAAGGACAAGACTCGTGTTTTTCAATAACAGAAGGTGTTTGTTCTGGTCTTCTTCTCCCATACATGTGGAATTAAAACTGTCTCTTTGTCTGTCTTTGTTCCTTGTTCTGTGTTATTTAATGTTAGGTTAAAAGAGGTGAACACACATATATTAGGGCTCAAATGATGACATTTTTAATCAGATTAATCACAGAGTTGCTTTGGATTCGTTTTGATTAATCACGATCGAAACACTTAATGTTAGTCGACTGTTCCGTCTTGTTTTTGTGCTTAAATTTCCCACAAAAACAATACACTAAGAAGCACAACAATGCAGAGAAAAACCAATACAAAACATGCTAAAATCAACTAAAAAATAAAAAAATTAAGACCAAAAAGCTGTGAAAAACTCAAATAATATTCAAAAAGTCTTCTAAAATACAGAATAAAAATGCCCAAAAGTCATAAAATGTCCAAAACATTTGCCAAAATATGAATATTGACTTTTTAAATCCCATAATTTTGACTTTTTCCTCACTTAATTTTGACTTGACTTAATGCGCCTTAGAGTCCGGTGCACCTTATATATGAAAAATCATAAAAGAAAATAAACTACTATATATGAAAGTGTGCCTTATAGTGTGGAAAATACAGTAATTTTCCGTTTTTACGCAAAAAAAAAGTTAAAATCTACAGTTTTCATTATTCATAGATTATTATGATCACATTTTACTGCTCTGATCCAGTGTAGATCTAATTATTCTGTATTTAGAACCTGAATTCAAATCATTTTTACACCACTGACTGTTAATATATTCAGTGTACGGGCCAGATTGGACCCTTTGGAAGGCCACATTTGGGCCCCCGGGCCTTATGTTTGACACCTGTGTCCTAAAAAGTTCAATTCCCTTTATGTTCTGGTGACTTTTCTGGAGCTGGATTCGAAACGTTATCGATGGATTTCAACAAAATTTTCACAGAACGTCCAGAATGACCAAAGTAACAAGTGATTGGATTTTAAAACAAAATTTTTTTAGTATTGGGAGACGGCGCTGGTTTTGACAGAAATGGTTGTAACGAAGGGTCGACCAAACATCGACCAATTCTAACGTGGTTTCACTGAGTCAACTTGTTTTTTTGTTTTTTATTTGTTACTGTTAAATGTTTATGTTTAACTTCAGACATGGAATATTTGTCATTTAAATTTTGTATTTTTTTTTACCCATATCGGCCCCAAATATCGGCTTAAGGAAATCGTCAGTCAAGGGTGATGAAAAAAACACAATGGGCCTCGTCCATTAAAAAAGTGCATCCATAAAACAGTGGGGGTCTGCGCTCTCCCACTGCTCTTCTACTCTTCCATATTGTCCGTGTCTTGTCATTTCTTATTTCCAGGTCGGTCTGCAGAGTGAAACAGAGTTTGACACAGACGGCGCAGGGAGGGATAATATTTTGGAAGAGCGGGAATGTTCTCTGGAACTACGGTCTGAGGGGCTTCTACCCTGAAGCAGCAAAACAAAAACAGTTTCATTACAATCTGACAGATTCTTGCGTCTCTAGATCTGACGCATGATCTGAACTGGTTGTTCTGATTAAGGCGTTGACATGACTTTGAAAACTTTGATCTTAATTGGACTAAGGCAGTGGTTTTCAAATCCGGTCCTCGTGGCCCAGGGTCCTGCATGTTTTTATTTCCCTCGTCCATCACGTCTAGTTAAATTATTGATCAGTTCTTCAGAACCCTGATCATGAGGCGACCAGGTGTGATGAAGAGGGAGATATTATCTTATTTTTTTGTTTTTCATTCATTTATTAAATTTATTCTTTACATTATTTATTTTTTTTACTTTAAAAAAAATTTAAATAGATTTGTTAATTAAAAAGTTTACAATTAAAAAAAAAAGTTTAAACTATTTTATTTAAAGAGGGAGATTTAAAAATTAAATTAAAATTATTTTTTTTATTTTTTTTTCATTAAATTATTTTTTATTTTAAATGTTTTTTTTATTTTAAAATGTTTTAAAATTGTTTAATTTTTTTAATGTATTGTATTTTAAATGTTTGTAATTTTAAAAAATGCATTTAAAAATGTTAATTGGATTTGAATCGATACCCAGCTCTACTAACTAGGATTTAAACGTGCTGATAATCACCTTGACGATGGCTGGGTCTGTGAACGCCTCATTAAGGATGTACATCTCACTGCGGAGCTCCAAAGTGTCGATGATGAAATCTTCTTCTCTGGTGGAAATCTGCATCAGGCAGGTGATGCCCAGGAAGCTTCTGTAGGAATGGTGCTACGACAGGGAACAAGAGCGTGAGGAAAAACCGACCTACCAGGTTTATCTGTTCATAAACAGTATTTGACAGAATCAGACAAAGAAAACAAGAAGAAGAAAAGAAAACAAACAAAAAAAAACTATTTGTTACCTACTTTCCTATCTGCTCATTTGTTTGTTTGTTTTTTGTATATATGTATATGTTTAGTACTTCAGTTATTTATTATTGGTATTGTTATTATTGTTATTATCATTTTTGTACTATGCACTATATTGCTATAAGATGAATTTAGGTTATTGGGGAAGTGAAGAAGGGGTAGAATTAAATAAGCTTATACTTCATCCTACTCCTTTTCGGACATGTCATTGTTATTATTATTATTATTATTGTATTGATTATTGTTGCACTTTGCACATGTTCGAAATAAATAATTCAAATCAAAAATCAAATCAAATCAAACTTCAGCGTAAAAAAAAAAGGTGCGGACACTGTGGTTTTTTGCTCCCGTACCTCCAGATCCACTGCAAACTCAGACAGTTTGCAAAGTTTCCCGTTCAAAGCCACCAGATCCTCCAGGTTATGAATGAAGGAACATGTGGTCTGAGCCAAGGGACGGTACATCTGCAAATACACAAGAACAGATTAAAAACTGTATTTATCTGAGAGCTATTACCTCTGAACTCCACGAGAACTTGAGGGTTTGAAACTGTGTTCTTTAAAAAAAAAAATAAATAAATATATATATATATATATATATATATATATAAACAAAATAAAACATGTTTCTTCTCAAAACAGTATGAGTGATTTATTTATATACTGCTAACAGCTGCACGTAGCAGCCGATAACACTGCCCAACAACTGATGAAAGTAGTTTGATAATGTGCACAGCTGTTAGCAGTGACAACGCTAGCGCATTGATCACTATTGAGAGAAAGTAGCTCCAAACAATTTCGAGGTGTGAGTTTTTGTTCCGTGATGGTTTTGTTATGTAAATAAATCACTTATTCCAACACATACTGTTTTGAGAAGAAACAGGTTTTATTTTGTTGACCCCAGGAAACCTGCCGGGACTACTTTGTCTTACCGGACCAGAACTGGGCTCACAGGACACTGTGGGGGGTAAGTCAGTGTGGGTGCACCAGAGTAAAGACACTGATGACAAACACATTCATCTGAAAAATACTCAACTGTCCCTTTAATAATAATAGGTTGATAATAATAATAATACTAATAATAGCTTAAAGGTGTCATTCCACTGAAATCCACTTTTCCACGCTCCTTTTAGAATCTGACCAACACATGCTCTTTGACAGTGGTTCACACTAAACAACAGGAACCAGGGACCCAGAAAAAGACGGTCCATCTGACATCAGAGGGACTTTAGCGTCACCCACGTGGGGTTAAACCCGTCCCACATTGCAGCGAATCTGAAGTAGCATTAGCATTAGCATCTACAAGAGCAGACGGTGCCACAGTATGCACAAGTACCATAAACTCTGTTGTTTTGTTTTCTACCGTGAAAAAAACAACTTTTTAAATAGAACCAACACACAAATCATTCAATAACAACGGAGAACACAGCAATATTAATGAAATAACCATGGAATGACAACTTACCTGAGGCTCTGGTTTAGACAGAAGGTTTTCTGCTACTGTCAGATGGTCCAGTTCAAACTGGTATGGATGAGCAAACCTACAAATGGAATGAACAGATGATGTTAAAATGGGAAATAAAGTTGTAAAAAGTCATTTGGATATAATATATTATATTATACAGTCCTACCTCAATTTACCTCAACGAATAATCCAAGTTACGAAATGCCTTTATGTAAAATCTTCATCTATGAATACGAAATTCAAGTTATGAAACCAAACTCCCCGAAACGTAAATACAGTACTGTATTTAAATACGTATGTACTGTACACTTGTACGTAGCATCATATTTACTATTTGATAGAGCTGCTCTCCCATTGGCTATCTCCTAACAGCCCGCTGGTCTCCCATTGGCTAGGAGGGAGCTACCCATGATGCTTTTGGTGTGTGTTGGACCCTCATTGGTCCCAGAGTTCTTACTACAGTCAGTGTGGAAGCACCTTTACTGTTGTTTGGCGAGTTTTTCCAGTGTGCTCATTACAACTTTATTATTCCTTATTCATCATGGGCCCAAAGAAAGTGATTCTTGCTCCGTCAACAAACACTGGTGAATGTGAGAGTGGACCCAAAGAGACAAAAAGACCACAATTAAAACAACCACAATGGGATGTACCATGTTTTCTGCACTATAAGAGAGATAGATGAGATAAAAAGTCAAAATAATGAGATAAAAAGTCAAAATAATGAGATAAAAAGTACAAATTTTGAGATAAAAAGTCAAAATAATGAGATAAAAAGTCAAAATAATGAGATAAAAAGTCAAAATTTTGAGATAAAAAGTCAAAATAATGAGATAAAAAGTACAAATTTTGAGATAAAAAGTCAAAATAATGAGATAAAAAGTCAAAATAATGAGATAAAAAGTCAAAATTTTGAGATAAAAAGTCAAAATAATGAGATAAAAAGAAAAAATTATCAGATTAAAAAGTCATAATTTTAAGATAAAAACAGTCACTAAACACAATCAGAATTTATCCATATTTAAGGCGCACTGTGGTTTTTGGAGAAAACTAATATATTTTAAACGCACCTTATAGTCCGGAAAATACAGTAAATGTTTTGCATGTTTTGTTCATTTTAATAGTTTAATAAATCATTTTCTTTGACTTTTAACTCATATTTCATACCAAATGTGTATACTTTTATTATTTTTAAAGGGTTTAGGGGGGGTACTACAGGGGGCCTTGGAACGAATTAGGCCTTTCGTACTGTAAATTGCGACTATTTACGAAACAATTTAAATAAATCACGTTACGAAAACACTTGTGGAATAAATAAATTTCATAAAATGAGGTAGCACTGTATTATATAATATTCTATTATATTAAATGAGGTTAAAATATTACATGTCTTCAACGTGTTCCTGTGTTCTCTGTTGATGAATGAAATCAGCCAGAGCAGCCGGAACATCCAGGTCTTCTGGTCTTTCTTTACGGATCTGCTTGTTGCTGAAATCTACATTTGGAGCAGAAACATGTTGAAGCATTGAGATAAGACACAAATGAAGAAACAAAAATAAAAACAAACAAACAAAAAATCAATAAAAGCAGAAGCAAACGTCTTACAGGAGGGAAGAGACTTCACTGCGTTAGGCTTAATGAAGATCTTGGGAATAAACGGCGTGTTGCTGTTGTCGACTTTCTCTTTAAATTTCAGCTGAGGTCTTGTAATGTTCTTGGCATGGAGCAGCTTAAATGTTTCTGAGCGACTTCCGGAGCTCGAACCCTGAGCAATGAAAAAAAAAAAAAAAAAAAGAAAAAAACATTGTTCACGAAAAACTGTGAAAAGCTGCAGAACATATTTATAAGGATATTATAAATATAATTTATCTTGACTTCAAAGTGACAAAAACAAAAGACAATAATTGACTTTAGGAATAAAATCATTAATAAAGAAGAGGTGGAAATTGTCGACACATACAATATTCGACTTAGACTTTTAGTTTGATAAAAACAGGTTCTAATAATTATTTCCAGATCTCCCCATTACCAGCATACATTGAAAATGTTATCAATATCCACTATGAGTTACCTTGTACAACAAACAAACAAACCAATGAAAGACGGCAAAAAGATAAGCTCCTTGGCGGAGGTAATTATGGAATAAAAAGTTCAAATCGGGGGGAAAAAATCATGAGAGAAAAAGTCAACATTTTGGAATTAAAAAGTCAGAATCATGGGATAAAAAGTTTAAAAAAAAAAAAAAAAAAGGGATAAAAAGTCAACATTTTTGAGAGATTTTTTTTAATTTTTAATTATGGCTGAGCCTTTTGGTACCGAGGTTGTGAACCCACCCGCTGACAAAAAAGGGATTTGGTGCAGACACTCTTCCTAACCGGGGGGGTGGTGCCTTAAATGCAGGCCCACATTAAAACAGCTATTACTCTGTAACTACCAAGACTAATGTCATGAAACTTCACCTGTGTGAAGACAACACCTGAACGTTTATTAAATCAACTGTCAGGCATCATATATTTGTGACCCAGTAACTCTGAAAAATATCCACCGAGATTGAAAATACAATTTTAGAGTAAATTTAAAGGCTCAACATGTGATTTTACAGTAAAACTGTCAATTATGAATCTGTCCATTTCTGAACATTTATCATGTAAAGTTTCAATGATTCTACAATGATGTTAGTAAAGGACGTCACTACAACTGGAGAACATGTTAGCCAAACAAACCCAAATGTGTTGGGGGTTTTTTACCCCCTAACTTGATACATGCAAGAAAATACTACTCATGTGTCTTTGGGTGTTTTCACACCTACACCCTTTGGTTCGCTTTAAGCGGACTAGAGTTCGGAACACCTGCAGGTCCGGTTCGTTTGGGCTGGTGTGAAAGTGGACCAGTTTATTTTGGTCCGCACCAAAGGACCATACCGAGACCTCCTTTTCGAGGTGGTCTCGGTCCGGTTCCAAGCGGACTCTGGAGCGGTTCGCTGCTGGTGAGAACGCTGACCGGCCTGGATTGAGCCCATCTCTTTTATGGAGCAGTCTGTTTGACCTACGGAAGCTTCCGTAATGTGTTCGAAGAAAAAGTTGGTTCAGGTTTCGGAGCGTAGTCTGCTTTCTGCGATAATGTCTCGCAACGCGTCTTCTCTGCGCCAAAAACAAAGGCATAGTGTTGTCGTGGCAGATGTGAGTTTCATGCTGGAACAACAGCAGTAATTGTGTTGTTGCACAAAGCAGTGATAAAAATATATTGAAACAAAAACGAGCAGAAGACCACAGTTCATTGATCAGAAAAAAAAACTAATCCCCCTGATGTTTTCTTCCAGGATTTTCCCTCTGTACGTGCTGCACCAATCAGCTTTCGTCTACGTCACCCAAAGCGCAGTATTTTCCAAACAGCGCCTCCACATGGGTGAGGACAGATATAACACCCACAGTGGTTGGTCCGTTTGTAAAAAACACTGGTGTGAATGTGAACCGAACCAGGTAGAAACTGCAACATTCTAACAACTTTTGGGCCCAAACGAAACAGTCTACCGAACTAACAGGTGTGAAAACAGCCTCAAACTCTGAATAATTATTAAAAACTAGAACCATATGTTCCGTGTTTATTGTGACCAGAAGCTAAAGTCGAACGGACCAGAGCTGCTAATGCATCATGTTATGAACGGATCATTTACAGTTTGTTAAACTCATGACAGCCTATAGAATCACATGACATTAGAGAGTAACTATGTTTTTATGGAAAGGCAACAGTTACGTCCAATCAAATAGAACTTATGGACGTGTCCGGCCATGGAACCCATATACTGGTACTTTTCCACTGTGTTTTTAGGCCTTGGCCACGGACCACGGCGGGTGCAAGACCTATTGAGTCTGCTGTGATCGCAAGGGCAGTCAGCTCTTTGACCTCTAATTTGACCCCCTGAATATACACGAAAACTCACCAAATTTTGCACACACTTCAGAAGTGTGAAAAATTGTGAGTATTTATAAGTTTCGTAAAAGTCTGTAAAGAAATGTGTCTACAGCGCCCCCTAGAATAGGTAAAACAGTTTGTATTAGGCCAGATCACGCCCTAGTGAAGTTAGAGCTATGAAAATCTGTACACATGTTCGCCATATGATGATGAACAAAAAAACCTAATGATGACCACGCCCATAAACCAACAGGAAGTCCGCCATCTTGGATTGAAATTTCAAACATGTTGAGTCATGAACTTTCGCTGTCATTGGAATTTATTTATCAACTCCTTGGCTGTTGGGCCAAATGAGCTCAAAATCGGTGAACACGATCTAGACAAATGGGAGATCAAAAGTTAGGCAAATTTTTTTGAAAATTTGCATAATTTTTATGCTACACTGTCGCAAAATTTTCGGGAAAAATTACCACAACATAAATTGCTTCAGCTAGGACATACGAACACCGATTTGGCTGAAATTTGACTCAGACTTCTGTCTCTTGGTCGTTCTCTTGGTCCGCTGTGGCTCAGTTGGTAGAGTGGGTCGCCCAATGACCGAGACGTTGGCGGTTCGCGGCTGTCCACATGTCGAAGTGTCCTTGGGCAAGACACTGAACCCTGACTTAGGCCCCCAGTAGGACTGACCTTAGACCTTAGAAACCTACTGGTGTATGAGTGTGTGTGTGAATGGGTGAATGAGAGGCTAATGTAAAGCGCTTTGATCACCATGAAGGTGGAAAAGCGCTATATAAGTGCAGTCCATTTACCATTTATTTACCAGTTTATCAATAGAATATGTGATTTTGCTCTATAGCGCCCCCCTACAAAATCACCTAGAAACACCGACCCGGCTGAAATTTGACTCCGATTTCGCTTGAGGAGGCGGTCGCGAGGGGCAGGGAAGACCTTTGAGACTGCTTGCAGTTTTAATTATATTTTTTTTCTTTGACACACTGCTGAGCTGCTCTGAATATTTGACAGATCACAGTGTAATTGTGAAATGTGTGTTTTTATGCTGCGACCAATGTCTGCAAATTGATATGTCCCTAAGGGATAAATAAAGTCATCTGAATCTGATTAAAAAAAAAAAAAAAAAAAATGACTTGGAA
>CM035789.1:44309502-44362002 GCA_020466265.1 Siphamia tubifer | reverse complement strand
TACTTATATTTTCTGACCACTTTTCAATATTCGACCACGTAACTGTGATGTTATGAGATGTGACGTATCAAACATATTGCATATTTTTTTAATCTGATATCTAATATGAAGCACAGTCTATTGTCAGATATGATCAAATGTGTCAATAAACTTGATTTAAAGTCAAGGTCACAAAGTTTGTCATCATACCAGGGTTCATAAACACTTTAACCAATACTTTTCTATGACTTTTTGGCAAATGTCCATGACTACGTACTCCTAAAAATTAAACAATCAGAATAAAAAGTTAAAGTGTTGTGTTAAAATTTACCCTCAGAGTTTTAACAATAAAATTATTGACAATGTGTGGTTCCAGATTAAAATAACATTTATGTACACGTCCTCTTAGCTTTATGTCTCTTATTTTAATTGTCTTTTAATGATGTTTTATCTATTTTAACTTTCTTATATGTTTTATGTAAATCACCTTGAATTGTCCTGTACATGAAATGTGTTATACTAATACATTTGTTTTGTCTTTCTGTGTTTTAGCTAATATATTTGGTCATAATTCAGTGGTATGGCCAATTACTGTCTTACTAAACTACGAAAATCCCTTTAAATGTGTTGTTTTATTTATTTATTAGCTATCATACTGGCTGAGTTCAATGTAGAGCAGAGGTATATTTCAAATATATTACTATAACTGTTAACTGGAAAAGGATGAAATCACCAAATATAACAGAATGGAGACAAAAACTGGAACAAGTGGACATGATGGACAGAATAACAGTGTCCTTACAAATAAAAATGGTTGTTTGTTTTTTTTTAGCAAAGATGGCAGATGGTTGAAGAACACTGGAATAATTTATTATTTTGGGTTGTTGAATTAAGCCTAACAAAGGGATCTTTACAATGCTAACATATATGTTTACATGTATATATTGCATACCGTTGTAAGCACTTATTTTTTTTGCTATAGTATTTTATGTCTGTGATAATAACAGTCTAATTTATTTAAGTTTTGTCTCAGATCTGTGTTTGTTATTGTTCCGTTAGAATTTGAAGAAATTTAAATAAAAAGTTACATAAATAAATAAACTACGAAAGTGACAAAAGTACTAATTTCTGTCATTTATTTATATTGTGATATATTATATTTATTTATATTATACAGGGTTAGGGTCTGGATAATTCACTGGAAGGCAATAGCTGTTGTTGTCAGAGACATTGTATTATATGTCATATAATAAATTACTAGGACTTTGGTACTTTTGTCAATGTTTGTAGTTTAGTAGGACCCACTATTTGTAGTTTTTTCATCCCAAACACTAACCCACCAGTCAGTGTTTTTACTCCAATGCAACATGTTAAGAAACATAAATGTATCTGTTAGAGAAGCTAAGCTGTTATTAAGCTAACTAGCACACAAAAAAGTCAGTTTATTTACAATTCCCCTACAACCAAACTGATATTAATGTAATGTAACTGAGCCTTAAAAACAAAAAAGGTTATTATTATTTTCTAAACTCTACTTTCCACATACATTCCCACGTTGTCCAAACTAACTGCTAGCTTAAACGGTTCAAACACAGGCTCGTTTTCGTGACTTCACTTACTTTAACAAACGCATCTACGTCCTTAAACCCGGGACACAGGTCAGGTTTTTCCTCTTCGGTTTTGTCAGAACTCGTGTCTTTATTAGAAGAATCATCTTTTCTTGAGGAGTCCATGATTAAGTGCATGGACTGTGTACATGTGTGAGCAGCAGGAAGCAGACCACTGTTGTGCTGCAGTAAAACGGAGGAGGCGGAGCCACAGCGGAGGAGGCGGGGCCACAGCGACCCCTGCTGGTGTGGAAGAGCATGACAGGCAGTGGCGGAGACAAATATAAGGCCTGTGGCCCCAAACTACACGCCAACGGCTCCAATTCGGCCCGTATTTTATTTTGTTTTATTTTATTTTATTTATTATATAGGTTAGCTATTTATTTTTCTCTGTATGACTTTTTATTGTGGCTATATTATATTTATTATTTTAACTGAAAGGATAAATGTAGGCTTCTGTATACATACATACATACATATATATATATTTTTTTTATTTTTTTTTTATTTATTTATTTTTTACACTATATGACAAGTAACACCATGTAGCACAATAACACCCATAGTGTTATTCACATTCAACACTAAAGACTTAAGTGTACCTTTTCCAGTGTTAAACCTACTTAACACTACATGTTCTCACATAAATTACTCCAAACAGTGTTGATCTTTAATCTTGCCCAACAATTGTTAGGAAAGATTATTGAAATCAGTGTGTGTGTGTGTGTGTGTGTGTGTGTGTGTGTCCACAGAGACATATCATGGGATAACTCAATGAATACTTGAGATATCACCATGAAATTAAATGAGCATATACATATAGCTAATACGCATCAGATGCAATGATCCATCTCTCTCTCTCTCACTCACTCACTCACTCATCCACTCCCTCACTCTCTCTCTCTCTCTCTTTCTCTCTCTCTCTCTCTGTCGGTGACCTTGGGCAAGATTAATGAGTATTTGAGATATGTGACCCACCACCAGTAAACCAGGCATAAGTGTGTGTAAATCCAAACAGAGTTATGTGTGTATCTTGGTAGAGTGGAAACTAAGGTTTAAGATGGTGAAAAAATGATGTTTCTATCACAAGTAGAACCAAAGTTATGGTCATTTTAATATCCACATTTGGACATATTTTACAATTTGCATATTTTTAGAAATTGTCCGTTAAAGTTTTGGACTGTTTTGGGGTAGGAAGTCCTTAGCAACGCATAATAATTTGTATCCGATTGACACAAATTGTTGACAGATGTTAAAGGACACTCTGATGGACATGTCACAGAAGTTTTATATATTATAATAATAGGACAGAAGTGTGACGTATTATAATCATTTGGCTTACACCATTGGACAGAACATTCAATATAAGCTTTTACCTCGTACCAAACACTTGGGTGTTTACCCACGGAACGGAGATCGTTTTGTTCGGCGAAAAGAGGTGGAAGTCGTCTTTGTCTTTGCTCAGCAATACCTGAACTTTTGTCGTCGCTTAAATAATTGACTCAATAAACACCTTTATTGATTGGATTTCAATGTAATGACCACAGGAACTGAACATAGAGGTGTTAAGGTACCGTTTTTTGATAAGATGTAAACACTAATAAGAAATCACCTTCCAGCCTAAATTTGGCTGTAGCTCTGAACGGCTCAGCGCGACTTATGCCTGGTTTCGTGGTGGCGGGTCACATATCACCATGAAATGACATGAGCATATACATATAGCTAATGCACATCAGATGCAATGATCTCTTTGAGTAAAGGTCAAAGGTCAAGGTCACAATTAACTAAAAGTTCAAAATCACATTATGGGTTATGGCTCAAGAACAGAGGGCTAGAGAACTTTCAGATTGGTACCAAACGATGCAGAATGAAGATTACAATTCTCATAATTGGTATTATCACCTACGACCAATAGTTTTTGAAATCTCTGGAGGTCAAAGGTGACATGTGTCAAAATTAACTTCTATAACTCTGTTTTTATCATGTGATTTAGACATTTTATCGCATTATTTTGACATTTTATCACATTATTTAGACTTTTTTATCTTCTGATTTTGTGTTTTTATTGAATTATTTTGACATTTTATTACATTCAAATCTCTGGAGGTCAAAAGTGACATGTGGCTAAATTAACTTATGTAACAGTTTGTGTCAAACATAGACATATCACGCTATAACTTAATAAATACTGGATATATTATCATAATATTAAATACACTGACACATACATACATATAATCAAATTATCAATATTGCCAAAGGTCAATGATCGCATTTAGCAGAAAGGTCAAAATCATATTATTGTCTCTAATTCAAGAACAGGTTGTCATAGAAACTTGAAATTGGCACAAAATAGTGTCGAGATTAGACATTCTTTAAATACTAATTAACTATTTTAACTAAAACACAACATAACTTTATTCTTGCACAGATTCTACTGGAGTGAAAAAACAAAGGTAATAGTTAATTTCAGAGGTTGGTGGGCGGGGCTTTACAGAGTCATTATTTTTTTTAAACTTAAAGGTATCTTATACTCTTATCAGTGTTGAATGAACTCTGACAGAATCAGTTTAATTTAACACTGAATATACGACACTGACAGTGTTAAACCTCTGTTAACTTTAATTATTTTCACCAACACTGGACGTTCATTATCTGGTTAAATTTAACTCTGTCCGTTGTTAGAATAACTCTGAGTGAATTTAAATACTTTGACATTGCATTTTTTTTTTACACTGGGACATTTACTTTGAGAAACTAATGAATGAACAAAGATAAACAGCAGAACAATGTGAACTTCTCCTTCTGTTATATTGTACAATAAATCTGTGTTCACATAAAATTTAACTATTAGTTCAGACAGAAGACGAGTAAAATGTTACGTTCAATGAAAAATGATGTGGATACTGTTCATTTGGAAAAGTGTGTTAGAGGAAGATGGACCTTCTGAAAACAAATACAACACTGCCCTCTGCTGGTGGAACACAGTACTGCAGCTACAACACTACAAGACTGGAGAAAATGAAGTATTATTTTAATACTGACATTCTGTACTGCAGTACAAGTACATCTACTGGTGTGAAAAATACTCTGGTAAAAGTACAACTACTGATTCAACTGCTTTACTGAAGTAAAAGTAAAAAATAACAACCTATCAGTTGTAATAAAAATAATAAAATCAAAATTGTGAGATAAAAAGACACGATTTTGATGTAAAAAGTTATAATTATCACATAAAAAGTCCAAATTGTGATATAAAAATTATAAATTATGAAATAAAAAGTCATAATTCCAACATAAAATGTTATAATTACAACATTAAAAAAGTCCAAATAAAAATGTAGAATTATGAGATGAGTAAATGAAGTATTATTTTAATACTAACATTCTGTACTGCAGTACAAGTACAGCTACTGGTGTGAAAAAATACTCTGGTAAAAGTACAAGTACTGATTCAACTGCTTTACTGAAGTAAAAGTAAAAAAAGAACAACTTCTCAGTTGTAAGAAAAATAATTTTAAAAATTCAACATTGCGTGATAAAATGTCAAAATTCTGTCATAAAAAGTTATAATTCCAACATAAAGTTTAAATTACAAGACAAAAATTCAAAATTCTGAAATAAAAAGTCCACATTCTGTGATAAAAAGTCATAATTCCAACATAAAAATTTCTAATTACGAGATAAAAACTCAAAATTGTGATTTAAAAATTCTAAATTATGAAATAAAAAGTCATAATTCCAACATAAAAAAGTTATAATTACAAGATAAAAACGTCCAAATTACAAAATAAAAGTCCAAATTCTGTGATAAAAATTAATAATCCAACATACAAACATATAATTATGAGATGAGTAAATGAAATATTATTTTAATACATAGTTGAGGTGTTTAGTTCATTGTTTTTAGTAACTAGTAGGTTAAGCTTCAGTCCAGTCAGACTCCACTGCACACGTCTTGATTGATAAAAGTTTATTTTCAAAAAAACAAAAAAAAAAGAACAAAATAAAAACAGAAATAAATGCAAATAACATGTTCAAAAAGGAGTGAGAAGAAGTGGAAAACTGATCTAACCCTAACCCTTTCTACTAGTACTGTTACTACAAAACACTTTAATAATATTAATAATAATACATATGTACATTTAAATAATAAAAATGAACATATTAATCAGAAAATAACCAGTTGATGCACATAAATAAAACAGAAAAGTGAATATGAAACAAATCTCCTTCCTGTTTCTGTACATTTCATCTCTGTATCCAGTGAAAATATATTTATAGCCTCGAGGGAATTTGTGAATTTTCATCAGAATTATGAACTTTGTGACAAGTACATAATGTAGAAATAATGTCAACTCCAAACTTTTCTCTCTGTTTTAGAGCAAAAAAAGTCAAATTATATCATGAAAACAAACAATATTACGCTTTAGTTTCTGATTTACACGTAAACATTTTAACTTAAAGAACTCACTGGATCTAATATTTAGTAACAGGTGGAATATTATTACAATTTTACTTAATTCTCTTAAGACATTTACAATTTTTCCAATTTTTTCTGTGAATTTATACTTTGTGTTAGTGTCACTAAATGAAAAAACAATTAATTTACAAAGAAATGCTTTACTTGTGATTATTTAGAGGTTATTATGAGACTGAGTTGGTCTGAATGACTGTGTCCTGTTAGGGTGTATATATATATATATTTATATATATATATATATATATATATTTATATATATATATATATATATATAATAAATTCTTCATGTAAAAAAACAGTTGAATAAAGAACTATGTCTTTATTATCCATGAACATATTTGACTGAAAAACTCATTTAATTTCAGAATGATTCTAAAATCATAAAAAATAAATAAAAATATTCATGTTAGTTATAAATTCTGAAAAGTTGACGAACGTATGGTTGAATGGACAACTATAAATGAAATGTGGTTCAAGAGGAAACAATTAATTGAATTATTTACTGATTGAAGTAGGATTTAAAAAACATTTAACTGTTTTAAAGAAGGATTTGTAGATTTCTTCAGATGAAATAACTATATACTATATATATACTGAAATAACTAATTACTTTGCTATTGGAGTAACAGTTAGTAACACAATTACTTTTTGAGGAAGTAACTAGTAATTGTAATTAATTACTTTTTCAAAGTAACTTACCTAGCACTGAAAATGACACTGAAGCAGTGTTAAATTCCTCAGACAAAACGACACAGCTGTTCTAAAAACACTGACAATGTGTGTGTTTGTCTTTACCATGTTACCATGGTGATGGCTTACACAGACTCACCAACAGTGACAGTGGTTCATCACCTCCACTGGCTGCATACTGCATTCACACTAAACAACAGGAACCAGGGACCCAGAAAAAGACGGTCCATCTGACGTCAGATGGACTTTAGCGTCACCCACGTGGGGTTAAACCTGTCCCCCATTGCAGTGGATCTGAAATAGCATTAGCAATAGCATCTAACCAAATCAGATCAGCATCTGGCGAATCAAATTGGTTCATGTGTTCTCTGTGGAAATTTTTTCCCAACATGTTTTAAGAACAAGCAACGGCACAAAACCTAGCTGGATGTTACTCTGGTAAAGGTAAACACACACAGCGAGAGGGGAGGAGTGTTCCTTCACATATTCTGAGCCAATCAGAGATGCCTCGTCACCGCGTCATGGACATATATGAAGAAGTACCGTAAACTCTGTGGTTCCACCTACAGTGAAAAAACAGCTGGAAACAAAACAATCTGTGCATTTTTTTTTAAATAGAACCAACACACAATGAACTCAATAACAATGAAGAACACGGTAATATTAATGAAATAACCATAGAATGACAGCTTTAATGTTTACACATACAATGGAGAGGTTAAGTCACACCCTTCTACTTCCGGTCCAAGCTGCAAAAATATTTAATGGGAGTGAATGGAGTGAGTCAAGTTCAACTGTGACTCCATTTGACAAATGCTCTGAAATTCACATCTGATAGTGTTTAATAATAAATATTTGATGTTTTTAATGGGAAGTAAACATGACCTTAGGTTTTATGTGGGTTTAGTAAGAGACTAGAATGAGTGGAGGAAGTGACGTCACATGTTCTCCAGGTGTGTAGTTTAAATTATTAACATGTTTTACTCACAAATGAATCAGTGGTTGGTTAACAGAAGCAGTTGAAACACATCAATAATTATCATTTATTATCAGGTACAACATGTGTGTGAATCAGGTCACATGACAAACCAAATAACATTTAACAATTTATTTACCATTGAATACCATTCATTCATTTTCTGATCTCAGGCCCCATGAACCTCCTGGAAGGGGCGGAGACTTAAGCTCCCCATTATTAGTTATAACTCAAGAACAGAGGGTCACAGAACTTTCAGATTGGTACCAAATGATGCAGAATGAAGATTTCTACAATTCTCATCGTTGGTGTTATCACCTACGACCAATAGTTGGTGAGATCTCTGGAGGTCAAAGGTGACATGTGGCCAAATTAACTTGTGTAACACTGTGTCAAACAGACATATTATCATATTATTACACACACTGACGCATATATACATATAAAAAATGTATCAAAATTGCAAAAGGTCAAAGGTCAAGGTGGTATTTAGCAGAAAGGTCAAGAACACATTATTGGCTCTAATTCAAGAACAGGTTGTCATAGAAACTGGAGATTGGCACAAAATATGGGCGAGATTAGACATTCTGTGAATACTAGTTTTATTTAAAGTCACACAAAGTCATGGTCCATGAATGGATGACGAAAAGTCAACATGTTAACATACAAAAGTGCAATTGTGATAAGGGTGGGCTATTTGGGGAAGAGGGGGGCAATATTAGAATCTTCAATGGGCCCAGAATTCCTGGCTGTGCCCCTGCACACACACACACACACACACACACACACGCACACACACACACACTTACATGTGTCATGAGGACCAAGTTTGTAATCAAGTAATCATTGTGTAGTGAGTGTTAAAGTTTAATTAAATAAAAATGCTAAAAAAAAAATGTTTTAAATGTAAATAAAATTTAAAAAAGGATTAATACAATAAAAACAGTTAAATTTTTTAAAGAAAATTAATTTAAAAAAAAATAAATAAATAATGAATACAAAAACAAAAGAAATAAATAAAAAATACTTTACAAATAAATATAAATGTATACTTCTTTGGTTTTTAAAGTAAACATCTTAAAACTTTTAAAAAATACATGTTTCACTTTACACCTGTTTCCCTTCATGCTTTATGGGGACTTCTGAAAAAAAAATCATGTATTTATACAGCCACATCATTTCTATTTTACTAGTGGGGACCTTTATATTTAACCCTCGTGGGGACCTCAATTTTGGTCCCCATAGTTTCAGAGGTCCCCATGGTGTGACTGTGTAAACCAGTGATGTGCGGGTTGACCCTGAAGTGAGCGGGTCATTGAAAAATATTTTTAATGATATTCGGGTTTGGGTCGGGTCATTTGTTGAGATAAAAATTTAAATAATCTGGTAAATACGCTTCATTAACTGAATGTCTGTGAAGGAAACACCCAAACAAAAACAGTAAAGTTTGGGACACATTCACTGAGATTTTAAAAGATGAGCGGCTCCCAGTGTCTTCGTTTCCATGGAAACCGGGTTCCAATGTCTCTTTGGGTGATACAGGTTGTCGATGCTGCGCACAGAAATAAATGCAGGTATGTGAGTAAGGTCAAAGGTCATGTGATGTTCATAAAGACCATTGACTACTTTTTAAAAATACGGGTCCAGAAGCGGGTCGGGTCCGTCCTTTTCAAATATATTTCTTGCGGCCTGAATTGCGGGCGGGTTAGTTAAAAAAGCAGCTGGTTGTGGGTCGTTTATAAATCTACCCGCACATCACTAGTGTAAACATATCAATGTCCCTATAAAGATAGGAATACACACACACACACACACACACACACACACACACACACACACACTCGTTTACATGTCTCATGAGGACCAAGTTTGTTATCAAGTAGCCATTGGGTAGTGAGTGTAAATACATTATTTTTGTTTTAAATAAAGGATAACATTTTTTAAATAAATACTAATGTTAAATAATGAAAAATTAGACTTTTTAATAAAATTAAAAGTGCTAAGAAATTTGAAAATAAGTAAAAATGAATGAATAATAATTACAATAATAAAATAAAAAAAATGCATATATATAAATATATATATATATATATATATATATATATATATATATATATATATATATATATATTGTAAATACACACAATTTCAAACATTTGAAAAATACGTGTTTTGATTTACACCCGGTTCCCCTCCTGCTTTATGGGGACATCTGGAAAAAACAAATTCATATTATATGTATATATACACACACATATATATATATATATATATATATTTATATATATATATATACATATATATATATATACATATATATATATATATATATATATATATATATATATATATATATATATATATATATAATATATACACACACACACACACACACATATATATATATATATATATATATATACACACATACATATATATATATATATATATATATACACACACACATACATACATATATACATATATATATATATTTATGTATAGGACCACATCATTTCTATTTTACTAGTGGGGACATTTGTTTATATTACAGTGTAAACATATCAAAGTCCCCATAAAGATAGGAATAAAAGTGCGAGCACACACACACACACACACACACACACTGTTGGGCGACATTAAAAATACATAAATAAAAAAGTAGTCAGTGTGAAGGAGGTAGTTTTTATACCTAGTCAAAATCAGCTTTATTTCAGACTTCCCTTTGATTGACAAAACATAGAAAATGCATTCGTATCCACTTCCAACACAAACTTTCGTTGGGAACTCGTCAGACACTCATCCACGTCAAACCTTTTACAGCTCAACACACTTTCAAAGCTCCCCCCAGAGTTTCTTTTCTTTTTTTTTTTTTTTTTTAAACTCCCACACAGACTTCACCACCAGCACAAAAAAGTCACATGTTCACACACACACAAAGAGCGAGAGAGAGAGAGAGAGAGAGAGAGAGAGAGAGAGAGAGAGAGAGAGAGAGAGAGAGAGAGAGAGAGAGAGAGAGAGAGAGAGAGAGAGAGAGAGAGAGAGAGAGGGTGGTAACAAGGAGAAAATAAAAATAAAATAAAGCGCACAACAACCAGAACCAGACACTGCATTCACATCAAATCAGACAGCGAGAAAAAACTAAAAACTAAACAAAAAACAAACAACAGAAAAAGCTAGCAAAGTATACAAATACTCAAAGCACTTGACATTTCACTGTTTTCTTTTTTAAAGGATTAAGGTTGAGAGGAAACCGTGAGAGGAAAAAGGAGACGCGGTTAATATAAAAGTCCTGGTGATGGTCGTTAGGAAACACACTCGTACCTGCTGCTGCTTCCTCTCACACTCTGTACGTTCACATGCACTTACAATAATTACAATTAGCGCCTTCGTCCCGTTCAAGACACACTTAAAGAAAGTCACGAAAAAGCCATAAATCGGAGCGGAATCCAACTGGATTTTGCAGAGTCGGAAATCACCCGAGTCAGATCATGAAAATTTGGAATCGAATTTCCTGGTGTATGTAAACGCCGGTAACACTATTTATAATACAGATCACTAATGGGACAGTCATTTCTATGGTACCGTATTTTCCAGACTATAAGGAAAACTTACGATTTTCTCCAAAAACCACAGTGCACATTAGGTAAGGATAAATTGTCAAACATTTGACTTTTTAATCTTAATTTTCACTTTCTATTTACATCTAATAAATTTGACTTTTTATGTCACAATATTGACTTTTTATCTAATAAATTTGATTTAAATCTCATCTCTCTCTTCAATTTCCAGTTCAGTTTCCAGGTAACAGCGACGCCAACAGCTTTCATTAAGGTGGTTCATTTTGATGTAATTTCATGGTAATAATGCCTTTGTAACCACTTATATCACGTAATTTCCATGTAGTTTCCACTGGAATTACTCTGCAGTTTCTAGGCAATAGCGATGTAAACATCCTTCATTTCAAGTATAATAAAATGGTAATTATTTGAAATATTACTGATGAGTCCAGGATTTACTTGTTTTTCTTTAATTACTTTAAAAACACAGAGGTAATTTCTGGTCAAATCCACAGCGTCACTCTAACCCTAATGCATTATCACTGGTTTCCACACAATTACTTAGTTATTAGCAAGAAAAAGACTAAATCTAGTCAGTGCAGTAGTAAGGTGGTTAAAAAAACAAACTAACTGGAGCTGGAAAATACTTAATTACCAGTTGTGTTGATAATTACAATGAAATTAAATCAAAATGACCATAGAAGTAACCACCTGAGAGAACGCTGTTTGCTTTGCCATTACCTAAAAACTACAGAGTAAATTAACTATGGAAATTACTTGTAATAAGTGGTTACGAAGGCATTATTACCATGAAATTACATCAAAAGTGTCATAGAATTATCACCTCATTAGCAATCTGTAATGTAAGGCCACCCAAACTTAGCTCGTCTACTTACTGGGCCTGGACACGCCCTCTTCAGGAAGTGACCGGTCACCATGACAACATGCATGTTACTGTAATAAATCTGAGTTTAACAGTTGGTTCAAAACATTCATTGTGGTCCATATCTTCTCTTGGTGTCGTTGTCGTCCTACTACATCTGCTTCAACTGTTGCTTTTGACCAAACCTCGATTTGGTCGAGTATGTTGATCGGTGTTTGCATTTTTGACTTTTTGCACTGTAGCATCATCAATTATCAACGGATGGTTCTGAAACTTGGCGTGTGCAAGGAGAAGGATAACAGGATGAACTGGACCCAATTTTAGCTGAATTGACTCACTACTTCCGGTCTGATGTCATATTGAATTTTCCCGATTTTTCACATTCTATCTTCGCCAGTTGTTGACCGATGGTTCCGACATTTGGCGTGTACAAGGAGAGGGGTAGAACTTAGACACGGACTGAATTTCAGCCGATTTGGTCTTGTATCGTGCTATGTGCGACATTTCATTTTCTTATCATTTTTCTTCTATGTTGCCGATGGGGAAGCATGTCAACGCTCAATGGCGTGTAGCACCACCTAGTGTCTGAGAGTCCAAAGTACCTCCACTCAATAATTCCAATTTCTCCAGTGCATGAAAACTGGGGGTTTCTGGGAAACTCCAGTTCGGCCCTTCATGGGAATAAGGCAATAATTCACAATTCTAAGTGCATGTAAACGTACCGACTCGCACAAGAAGGCCACAAGTTCTTCTCAACTCTCGCAGGCATTTGTCTTTTTTTTTTCGTCCTACAAAAAAAATGAACTTCTCACACGTGCTTTCTTTCATTTTGCTCTCCCGTTCGTTCGTTCGCTCACTCTCAGTCTCACTCTGTCCAACACCAATCCCACTCATCTCGATCGATCTCCAGAAAAGTGACAAAAGCAGACAGGCTTTTTCTTTTTTTTCTATATATCCATTAAAAAAAGGGGGGAGGGGGGTAGGAGGGGAAAAAAAAAAAAGAAGACCACCCACCGTCTAAACACAGTATATGCAGAGTGAAGCCGTGTTGATGTTTGATGACAAAGCATTTACACATGGGGAAGGAGGGGTTACTGATACTGAGGTGGTCTCGAACATTGCAGCCAATGAGGCGCTTCGCTTCCTCCCGGTCATGGTGGTGGTGGTGGGGGCGGGGGGTTGTGGGGTGCGGGTACGGGAAAGAGTTGGTGGCGAACTGCAGAAGAGACTTTCATCAAGGCGTTTCCGTAAAGACGTCGAAACAGAAAGAACAAACAAAAAAATCAAAAAAAAGATGCAATCAACTGCATACAGATACATCATTTCACAATAAATGAGGCCCGTCGTACAAGGGGCCGACCGAGGTGGTGGGGGGACTGGTGAGATACTCGTGCATGTTTAGAAATATATAACTTTGCATGCACAGTCATCTCTGTGTATCATTACCTAAAAAAACAAACAAACAAAAAAAAAAAGTAGTGTGGCGGTTTACACTAATAGTAATATTCGGTAACACTTTAGTTGATGGGTGAGTTCATAACACATTCATAGCAGCGCTCATAAACTACACATAACACATTCATGACCGTTTCATCAGATATGACTCAACATTCATTCCAAACCTTTCATGAATGTGGAAGACAGAATGATGACTTTTCAAAATAAAAGTCCAGTGACAATTTGTTTAATAATGTAACCTTTGCTTAGCCTAGTAGCGCTAGACTCCCCCCCTAGATTCAGCAAATCTAATGTGCTGCCGTAGTAGTCTAGTTATGCTCAATGTAACTTTTGTCTAGATTTCCCTGAAACTGGTCGACCAATCACAGTAAAGTATAGTCAGAGGGCGGGCGTAACAAAGTGACGCTGCGATGATTGGGAGAGAAACAAGCGGAAACAACCATAACAGAACAACAGGTGCAGATTTCCTTTTATCAAAGATGAGTGAAGAACGTGAGAAACATCAGCAATCTTTAAATTCTTTTTACAGAAGTGTAAAGTACCGTCCTATTGCATACAGAGGGATTTGAAAGACAAATTTTTAGCCCCGCCTCCCGTGTCTATGAAGCACCACTTGACCCATAAATGGGGATAGCAGGCTAGGCTAACCTGGAAAAGTGCGACATTCCCATTTGCAAAAGTTAAATCATCAGCACAGGTTACATTATTAAACCACTCAGTCAGAGACAGCAGACCTCCGCCAAGCCTTGATATGGCGTCACATGACATCAAACCCTGACGTGATGGAGTCATAGGTGTTGACCCATCTGATGTCTGAAGGCGAGGTGACGTGAATGCAAAAAAACCTGCCAGATTCCATCTTGTCTGAATCCTGAGAATATATCACTGATGTGTTTTAGTGTTTGACATTTGGTGAGAGTTTGACCTTTGACTTTCATTGCTCAAAATCTAATGGATTCTTCCTCATTATCCATCTTTCCTGAAAGTTACATAAAAATCCATTTAGAACTTTTTGTTCAATACTGCTGACAGTCAAACTGACCCAAATTTAATACCTCCTTGGCAGAGGTAATAAATTGTCACTGGACTGGAATTGCCCATTTACTCATATGTGATGTGTGGTACGATGTTTTGGGGGAGAAAAAAAGGCAGTGCTACAATTGTTGAACTTTATTTTGAAAAGTTGTCATTGTTCCTTTTTTCACGTTCATGAAAGGTTTGGTATGAATGTTAAGTCGTGTATCATGAAACAGTCATGAATGTTTCGTGTGCAGTTTATGACAGCTGCTATCAATGTGTTATGAACTGACCAGTCAACTGCAGAAGGGTTAGGGGGTTACCGATAATAACAATAATAATAATAATTATAAACTTCGCACCCATTCAAAAGCATGACTTCCATCATCCGTCATATACACTTTTCCATATAACAAAATAAAAAGGCAGTGTATTCTTTAAATAACAGGAACTTAATAAGATGGGAGTAGCCCCGCCCATTTGTATACTTACCAGATTAGTCTAAGTGAAACGGAGGAGAAAAAAAAAAAAAAAAAAAAAAACCCAGGTCAAATGGATGCTATTCTACATTCCCCAACTAGATGACTTTGACTCCATGGAAGTGCCGAAGCCAGAGCTGAAGCCAGAGCTGGAGGCCGTGTTAGTACCGGCGGCCCAGCCCAGGCTAGCGGAGCTGGGGCTGCTGTAACTGGTGCTGGCCGAGCTATAGGTCTGGTCTCGGGTGGTGGTGGCCGTGCCCGCTGTGGTGGTCAGACCCTGCTGGTTAGCCAACATGCCCATCATGCCCCAACTGCTCTGCAACGCTGCCTGGGCGGCCGCCACCATGGCCGGGTTAAGGCCCAGAGCCCCGAAGTTAACCCCGCCGCTCCCGCTGCCCAGCCCACCGCGGTTACTGCCGTAGCCCTGACTGAACCCGCCAGCCCCGAACCGCCCACGATCCATCATTTGCCTACTATTATTGTGTTTGGGCTCAGCGTTGGAGATGTGTACGCTGATGCCCTTGACGATCAAATCCTCTCCACACAGGGCCTGGGCAACCTGAGGAAAGACAACACAAAGAACATGCAGGATATTGTCATTGTGTAACTCAACCAAGTCAAAAACACAATAATAATTAAAACTGCGAGTGGTGTTATAGGCCCTCGCGACTGCCTCCCCACACGACCACAGAGACCACCGGACAGCGAGAGGACATCGTAAGGTACGCTCAATCCAACGTCCACAAGACGTGTGCTTTCCTACCTCTGAAAATGACCCCTTCGTTACAAACTTGTCACAGCCACGCACATATTATGTGATCAAAAATGGAACTGATCATTTTTGATCCCATATGTGTTGACTCACGTCACCTGGCTGTGTTTCGCTACGCTCAAGCAGCCATCCTAGTACCATGGGGTTCAGGTTTTCTTCAGATTGAAGGAGCCAATCAGTGTCGCAGGTTAGGCCTACCCCATAACTGGGCGGAGTTATGGCTGGTGTCACGTAAAGAGTCACGGCTTGAGTTAAACGCGAGTGTCTAAAGCGGTGCGTCAGTCACGATGATGGACAGTATCTTCATCTAATCACATGCAAGGAATTGAGGTAAGGGTTCTTGCAAGAATCACCAAGTTAAATTTTAGATCTTTTTTAGACCAACATCGAGACCCCCCTCAAATAAAAAGATGATCACATTTGATTCCCAAAACCATGTCACTTTGTATTGTAAATGAAAAAGTGCGAGTTTCTTACGTTTATGGAATATATACGAAAATATGAAAGGTACGGAATGCAGTAGTGAACACACTGAGCTGCTAAATATCGTATTTCCTGGACTATAAGGTGCCTTTTATATGGACTCATTCTGGTTGTGCTTAGTGACTGGGAATACATACAACACAACATGCTCGACCTCGCAGTGTGACTTGTGTTTAAAAAGCTACATGAGCGCACCACTGTGTGTAAATGGCTAAGTGTGTGAGCCGACAAAGCAAGCGTTTTGTTTTCTCTGTGATCGACTTCAACCGGTTAATGAGGCTCAGTGGCCAGCCAAGATGTTTTAGAAAGTTCGTGGTGGTGGCCGGTCTTACCTGGTCGTCTGCAAAAGTGACGAAGGCAAAAGCCCGGAAAGGTTTTGGGATGAAGACGTCAGTGACTTCACCGTACTGCATGAAGTACTGCCTCAGGTCATCAGTGGTCATGTCCTCGGTGCAGCGGCCCACAAAGATTTTACGGCTCCTCATGGGCTCATCTGGACAAGCCTGAAAATAGGGGGAAAAAAAGAAAGAAAAAGGACTTATCCAATGTGATAGAAAAAAAGATTGTGTCGCAATTGAGCATTTTGTTGCTTATTTTAATTCTTTGTACTGTGGAAGTGCTAAAGTCTCAGGAGTTAAAGGGTTAAACTGAATCATGTGGAAGAGGGAAATATCTAAAACATGTAGGACACTGACCCTCAAGTACCAGAGTTTTACACCTCTGTCATTGTGACAGTCTTCATACAGATACTAAGGTCGACCTTAACATGAACTGAGACACCCCTACCCCTATATATGTGGACACATAAAAGGGAGGGTTAGGGCTAAGGGCTGAAATGGGATTTATTCTTAGTTAAGGTAAGGTTGGTAGCGCTGACATGTGGAGAGAAGCTCCATTAGAACCACATAATGGTTAGTCCCACTTCTAAAACTCCAGTTCCATTTGATTATACTCTGTTTAAGACGTGTACATGGGGTTTAAAACTCAATTCAAATTTCTCTAAATCTATGTAAACATATCAAGTGGATGTTAACCCCACAAAAGTAACAATCCCACAAATGTAATAGGAGTCGCCTACCAATTTATTACATTTGTGGGAAGTAGTCATGTTAACCGATGACCGTTTGACCACATCAACATTGTCCGGTCATAATTTTCTGTCATCGGTTTAAAAAAAAAAAAAACCCATCCTGCATCAGTCATTCCACTGCACAAACTCTTTATTATTGTAGTGTAAGTTATAAAGAGAAAACTTTGTGATCTCTCCATAGCATATCTTTAAAAATAATTCATTTGAACATTAGCAAAAGGCTACAAGACAGAAGTTATTAATAGCAAATACAGAGCTCAGTTAATCTATGTGGTACGCCTATTTGGCACCAACTTAGAACGTTTACTGAAAACAAACAAAACACAAAGTTGAGGTGAGGTAACAGAACATCAAGAGCAAGAGACTGGGACAGCAAGTTGTCACCATGACAACCAAAAAGCGCAGTGGATGAGTTGTGTTATCCAGCCGACAGGTCTACTTAAAATGACATGACAGGTGGACGACAGCAAAAGGAGTTTGTGCAGAACTGACACAGGCTGGTGGACATCACTAAGGTTTTTTACACCATATTTAGCAGCAGAATTTACTGGAACATGTGATGTTTTCTTTATGTGTGACAGTTTAGAATGAGCTTTTAACATAACATCGCTCAACCTCAGTGTGACTCTGTTTTCTTTTCTCTGTGACTGACTTCAACCAGTTAATGAGGCTTGGTGATCGGCCAAGAATTTTTAGAAATTTCACCATCCCTAATGGGAAGTTATAACAATTTTGGAAGGTAACAATTTTGTCACCCCAAAGTGGGCCAAATGCCTTCTAAGTCCTAAATAGTGTTTTATATACAAATTGCATATTTTACAAATATGCAGGGGTAGCCAATCAGTGGACAAAAATCTATTGACAGCTGTCTTACACCATACATTTTCAGTTCAAATGTCACGTCCATAACGCTGGAACCCCTCATGTACAACTCTGGCATGCAACAAACCTTTGAGTTAGGGAGTTTGCAGTCGCACCACCGCCCATCAATCATGTGTCTCTGACCGATGACTTTGGTTTGTGTCTCATATTCGGTGAATCGGACGAAGCCAAACCCTTTAGAGTTGCCAGTCTTGGCATCTCTCTTAACCTGGAGTGAAATCAAAGAGTAAAGCAGCAAGGTTTGACACTAAAGATAACTACTACACTCCTGTTTAAATATAGAAAGAAACACAGGCAACAATATTAAGCCGCATAAATTACCTGCACCATGATGACCTCCCCAAAAGTAGTGAAGTAATCTTTTAGATCCTGTTCAGTCGTTTTCCACGGCAACCCGAGAACAATGAGATCTGACGTTTTCTGAAAGCCCCTTTTGATTTTGACAGCCGACGCAGCGTCTATTTCATCCATCTTCCTTTTATTATCTATAGAGAACAAAGAAACAAACAGGACTTGCATTAAAAAATACAGTTAAAGCTGTTGCAAACACCCCGACACTGGAAATAAAGACAGGATTACATATGGAAGCAAATCAGTTTCATCATTTTTTTTTTATTTTAAAGGCCATTGAATTTTTAACAGAGATTTGTTTTGTTTGCACTGAAAATAAATGTTTTATTTTTAGTCTCTGAATTCAACTATATTCATAAATTAAAAAATGAAGCTGCAAAAAATAAAAAAGCAAAATATTCAGCCGTTTATAACAAAGCAACCAGTTTGAAAATCAGTTGAAAGTGAAGCCAGATATTTACAGTTATTTAAAACAGTACATGCGTCATTAACGTTATGTCTAATAGAAAACCAGTAGTTGATCGTCTTCCTATGTTGATGTCATGTGACTGACCGGATGTGTGATCTGAATTTCTTTTTTATTCAAAATTTATGAACATAGTAGAATTCCAAGACAAAAACAAGCTCATATTTAATTTCAGTGCAGAAAAAAAAAATAAAAATCAATGGTTTTTAAAATTCAAAATCTGATTAAACAGATTTGCTTCTATTAGTTCTACACTTCCAATAGCATTCCTCGCTCTACAAAGACAAATCTGGGAACAATACATCATGGGATCATCTTAACCGTCATTTAACATGTTGATTATAATCTCTAACCCCCTCCCCCCAAAATGGGTTTTGGAGTTTTTGTTTGTGCAGAGGAGGGTCTAAGGACAGGGGATGCTTGGGACTTCCATCTACTTCGGTGGTTGATTCTTCACTCCTGTAAAACCCTGTGAGATAATGATGTTGTGATTTGGGGCTCTATAAATAAAATGTAAATAAATAATTGTTGTGTTGCCTAATACATGTCAAAAATAGATTCTCAACGCATAAAGTGACATATTCAAAAGTCTCTTTTAGGTCCATAACCCAAAGACACTCAACATACAGACAGTAATAGAGCATAGAAACCAGTAAATATTTACAGTTAAGAAAACGGTATAAAAGCTGGAGAAGAATTTTGACATTTCTAACTGAAAATTTCTCTGATGTTTTATTGATTCATATAGAAGTCAGCAATCCCTGTAGCCTACAGCCTGACATCAATACTTCCCCAACATCAAACTCAAGGTACTTAATCTAAACATTTTTGTAGCTGAATAAAAACCTAGCTTAAACCCTTTAAACTTCCACTCAATTTCACCTGAATTTCTTAATAAAGTCAATTGAATGTTGTTCTTGAACCATTTTAATAACATATAGTTGGTGTTTGATTATATTATAAATGAAAATATTCAGATGAAAACTAGGATATTGGAGGCGGGTCCTGTTAAATGATGCAATAGATAACACATTTGTGGATATTTATTGATGTTTTGGATGACATATAGACAGTTTTTTTGTTTGTTTTAGATGTTTTTGTTGGGCTATGAGTGTGTTTGTTGGAATATGGTTCCTCTGTGGATAATTATGAGACAAAGGTTCAGCTCTGCTGTTTGACATTTGTATTTTGAGCAAATGAGTGATTGTACCTGCTGTGGTTATTTTATCTGAAAGTGGTTTATATCTTCTGATGAGTGAGAATCTCCGTTGCCAACTACATTAGGTCATGTGACATTTGAGACAGGTTTGGGTTTGCTTAACGTTTTTGAGTGGCTACTTCTAGCCGATATGTGGAACCTTGGAAGTTTAAAGGATTCAAAAGTCAGCAATTCCAACTGTGAAGCCAGTGGCCAAACACCACTGGATGAGGTTCTGCAGATACTGGTCATTTAAACCAAGGGTGTCAAACTGCTGTCCTCGAGGGCCAAGTGTCCTGCATGTTTTAGATCAGACATGTCCAAAGTATTGCACAAAGGTCCAGCATGGCTACAGGTTTTTGTTCCAACCAACCAAGAGTTCACACTAACCAATCGACTCTCTGAAGACTGAGATCACTTGATTAATTGAGTCCAGTCTGGTGTGCTGCTGCTGTTGGAATAAAAACCTGCAGCCGCACTGGCCCTTTGTGGAATAGTTTGGACATGCCCATTTTAGATGTTTCCCTCTTCCAGCACACCTGGAAATCATTCCATCATTATCAGTCTTCTGTAGAGATGATGATGAGGAGGAGCTGATTATTAATGCTGATGTCTTCTGAATGGATGCTTTAGTGGAACTATTCAGATAAATTCAACCGTTCTTTCTTTTTCTAGTGTTTTTACTGAGTTTTGTTCATGGAACAGGTGTCAAAAGGAAACCGAGGTACAAAAAGGAAACATTTAAACTGCTGGGACCAAATGTCAATACTAGTTCTGGTTTAGCACTTTTTATTGTTGCATATTTTCCCATTTATAATTTTGTAAATATTTGGGTTTTTTTTAATTGTTTCTCTACATTTTGCTTTTTATTTTGCTCCACTTGTCTTACTTTCTTAATGTTACCAATTTTGTCAGTTTATTCAGTTTTTTTTTTCTACATTTTGTTCCATTAGTGTATTACTTTCTTCACATTACTAATTGTTTTGTTCATGAATTTGGCCATTTTGTTTATTTTAATTTTTCACTGTGGAACTGCTAAACTCTCAGGAGTTGAAGGGTTAGACTGAATCCTGTGAAACACAGAAATATCTAAAACATGTAGGACACTGGCCCTCAAGGACCAGAGTTTGACACCTATGATTTAGAAAATGGCTTATGGGTAGGATTTTCCCAGAATTCCACAGCTTAGGTGCAGGACCAGAGTCATATTAGGTAACACCTGAGCCAAATATAAAGTGATGGGTCTAAGGGCTGCAGTGTCTCCATGGATGCATTCGGTGCCTGTGGCTGTATTTTATCTATATTCTATTGGATTCTTTTTTATTCCCAGAGGTTATAAAAGGTGCTGCAGATGACAATTCCCTCCAAACAGGAATGAGTGATGTGTTGAATAAATGTGGTCATTCTGCAGTCAAATAGAAATCTCAGGTATTCGCACAATTTGGGCTGAATGACAAGTTGTTTCTTGAAGCAAAATAAAAAAATTCCAAGTGTCTCAAATTAAATTAAGCTGCTTATATTGTCAGTTTAGTGGAAGACGGGTCATTTGGACTCGTAGGACATGGGGGTGTACACAGAATACCAGGACATCAGGAGGGCTTTTAGGTTGTTTCGTTTCCCGTGACATAGCCTCACCTTTGGGGTAATTGACCACGTAGACCAGGTTCCCCCAGTCGCTCTCGGGTGCGTGCAGGACCCCCTCCACCAGCCGGACCCCCCGCATGCACTGGGACTCAGGGTTCCTGTACCGAAGCCCGCACGCGCCTGGAAACTGGGCTGATACAGATGAAAGCAACACGGTCCCATCGTCCTCGGACGGGATCTCCATGGGCTCTTCGTTTTCATCCTCAGCCACTCGGATATACAACTCTGACATGTTTGTAAAGGGCTAAGCGCTGGTCCAAAGAGGAATCAGCTGACAAAGCCCAAGTTATTAGTAAACACACGAGTGATCCACACGGGAGGTGTTAGCGGACGGGTGATTCCTCTAAAGTTTACTTTTACGCGCTAAGGGGGGAAACAACTGCAGTCCAATGTCAACGTGGGGTACGACAACTCACTCTCGAACCCCTTTACATTTAATACGCAGCAGCAGTTAGTGATAGCTCGGTATTTTTTTTATTATCGGCACAGACTACACGCGTGTGCAGCTTAGCATGCTAGCTAATAAGCTAGCAAACTCAAGTTAGCTTGTTAAATGAATGACTAGTCCGTTTCGAGCTGCTTACTGTCAGCAACAATAAAAATCCACTTTTAGTCAAAGGACGAACGGTCAAGAGTAGTACGGGTAAACAATAGTAACTACTTATCACAGGCGTTGAAATTTAAGCAGGAAATCAAACCAGACAGACCATATTTGAGCGCCGGCTAACCTCCTTAACCTCAAGCTAGCTAACAAAATGGCCGCCACTTTGTACCGATGACATCATCCGTTTGGAAGAGTCCATTCTTACTGCAGTAGGGGAGTCCAATGTGGACATTAACAACATTTTACTACATGGTTTGACTTCAGAGCACTAAACACTAATTAATGGTCTGATTTCATTAAAGTGTGTTTTAATAGCACGATTATTCCACATGTCTAGAAGATATACTTTATAACCTTCAAAGTGGAAAGTGCAAAACTCTGTGACCATCTTCTAGACCTTTCACCCACCGACCAATAATAGTAACACCTGAAAAGCCCCTAACAAAAGGTGGACAATGAAGAAGAAAATATACATTTGTTGTAGATAATAATGATGTAGTGTAGCTGTCACTCTAATAATACATCTATGGTTAATAGTTCAGCAATTTGAAGATTATTCAGAGATAGGAAGAAACTAAGTAAAATTACTTCATTACTGTACTTAAGTAGAGTTTTTAGGTAGTTATCTGTACTTTACTTGAGTATTTATCTTTCTGGCAACTTTTAACTTCTCCTCCCTATAATTGTTCATAAATATCTGTACTTTATAGTCTTTACATTTATATAAATATCTGTACTTTATACTCTTTACATTTATATAAATATGTGTACTTTATACTCCTTACATTATCAGAATAGACTCATTACTTTTTCAAATTAAAGAGATGTGACAGTAATAATAAAAATCTGTCACTTCAGAGGAAAAATCAGTGGAGGAGAGAAACTGGGACTTTAGAGATTATGATTTTTATCTCACAATTGTACCTTTTTATCTGAGAAATTTTACTTTTTTATCTCAGAGTTTTGACTCTTGATCTCATTATGCATTTTTTAATCTAATATTTATGACCTTTCTCATCATGATGACTTTTTATCTCAACTGTGACCTTTTTTTCCTCTCCTCTCAATTTTTCCTACATTTTCTGTCCATACCCGCTAAACTGAATAACTGTGACCTGATCAAACATATTTTCTACACAGTAACTCACTTTTAAATGCTTTATTTTTGGATATTTTTGAAAAAAAAAAAAAAAAAAAACTGAATGGAATTGAATTAAAGTGTCATTTTGTTCCTTTTCTTAACTCTTCAATGCTAATAAATTCTGCATGTTTACAGTCTTTAGAAGCTGCGTTTGGAAGGAAGAATTCAGCCCTTCCTTCTTTTCCTCCTTGTTACATTCACACTTCAGAGCAAACACAAGTGTTCTTCCTTTTTGTTTTTCTACCCTGTGACATCAGCCTTTTCACAGCTACAAAAAGGTGAGGATGTGACGCTGATGTGCTGGAGAGTTCTTTTAACACAGTCACGGATCCCATCACATTCAGAATCCTCTTTCAATCTACAGTATGTGAGTATACCAAATGGTTAAAGGGACAGTTGAGTATTTTTCAGATGAATGTGTTTGTCATCAGTGTCTTTACTCTAGTGCACCCACAGTGACTTACCCCCGACAGTGTCCTGTGAGTCTAGTTCTGGTCCGGTTTTGGTAAAAGCAAAAGTAGTTCCCGCAGGTTTCCTGGGGTCAACAAAATAAAATGTGTCTCTTCTCTGCATTGGAAGATGTACAGAAAAAAAATATTCAGTAAAATTAAGTAAAATGACCAAAAATACTCAGTGAAATTAACAAAATGACCCAAATAATCAGTAAAATGAACAAAAAAGATTAAAATATTCAGTAAAATGAATTAGAATGGCCAAAATAATCAATGGTCATTGTCACTGCTAACACCTGTGCACCTTATCAAACTACTTTCATCAGTTGTTGGTCAGTGTTAGCGGCTGCTACGTGCAGGTGCATAGCTGGTAGCAATGACAAAGCTAGCGCATTGATCACTATTCAGAGAAAGTAGCTCCAAGCAATTACAAGGTGTGAGTTTTTGTTCCGTGACGATTTTGTTATGTAAATAAATCACTCATTCAAACACATAAGCCCATTTCCATTCTGCTGTTTGGTACAGTACAGTTCAGAACAGTATGTTTAGTTTAGCATTTCCACTATGAAGTGTACTGGTCCCATGGTACCAGTTCCTATTTTGGTCACCCTTCTGCTTGGGGTTCAAAGCGTACCGTACCGTAAAGAGGGCAGAAAGAGTTGGATAGGACTGTTCTCAAAAAAAAAAAAAAAAAAACCTGCGCAGCGATTATCCACAGGTCAAAGACCATAACAGAAAAAAAATACTGGAAATGACTCTGTGTTTTTCCTCTACTTCGCCGCTCTGTTTGTTTATATTTCCAGCTCATGGCGCACCTCATAAGATGTGATGACACTCCCACTAAACAGCATGCCGCCTTCTGAAGGTCTCCCTAGACAGTGGAAACACAAGCTGTCCAGAAGAGACCTGTACCGTACTGCACAGTGGAAACGTGGCTATACTGTTTTGAGAAGAAACACATTTTATTTTGTTGACCCCAGGAAACCTGCTGGGACTACTTTCACTTTAACTAAAACCAGACCAGAACTGGACTCACACTGAGGGTGCACCAGAGTAAAGACACTGATGACAAACACTTTCATCTGGAAAATACTGAACTGTCCCTTTAAACTAGTATTCAGAGAAGGTCTAATCTCGCCCCTATTTTGTGTCAATCTCAAATTTCTATGACAACCTGTTCTTGAATTAGAGCCAATAATGTGATTTTGAACTTTCTGCTAAATGTAACTTTGACCTTTGACCTTTTGCAATATTGATGATTTGGCTATGTGTATATATGCATCAGTGTGTGTAATATTATAATATATCCAGTATTGATTAAGTTATAGCGTGACATGTCTATGTTTGACACAAACAGTCTTACACAAGTTCATTTGGCCACATGTCACCTTTCAACTCCAGAGATCTCAAAAACTATTGGTTGTAGGTGATAACACCAATCATGATAATTATAATAATCTTCATTCCGCATCGTTTGGTACCAATCTGAAAGTTCTGTGACCCTCTGTTCTTGAGTTATAACCTATAATGTGATTTTGACCTTTACTCAAATGGACCATTGCATCTGATGTGCATTAGCTATATGTATATGACCATGTAACTTCATGGTGATATGTCAAGTATTCATTGAGTTATAGCATGATATGTCTCTGTGGACACTAGGGATGTTAACCAATGACCGTTTGACCGATGGTAGGCCGTATTGGCGTTGTCCAGTCATTATTTTCTGTCGCTGGTTAAAAAGAGACTATAAAGGGGAAGCTTTGTGATCTGTCCATAGCATAGCTTTATGAATTTGAGCATTAGCAACACAAGATGACATTTAATAAAAGCAAACGCAGACTCGCTCAGAGCTCAATTAATCTATGTGGTACGAACATTTCGCATCAGTCTGAATGTTTGATCAAAACACAGAGGGACACACACACACACACACACATTACATATGATTACAATAATCCCACCTAACCAATGTTGGACAAGATTAAAGGTGTCATTCCATGGTTATTTCATTAATATTACTGTGTTCTTTGTTGTTATTGAATACATTGTGTGTTGGTTCTATTTAAAAAAAAGTCCAGATTTTTTCTTTCCAGCTGTTCTTTCACGGTTTACCGGTACTTCCTCATACATATCCATGACGCAGTAACGAGGCGTCTCTGATTGGCTCAGAATGCGTGAAGGAACACTACCCCCCTCCACTCTCGCTGTATGTTTACCTTTACCAGGGTAACATCCAGCTAGGTTTTGTGCCGTTGCTTGTTCTGAAAATGTGCAGGGAAAAAACAAGGCTTTATTTCCACAGAGACACACGAACCAGTTTGATCCGTCATTTTTTTCCAGTTTGTGCAGCAGTTACCGTGGCGCCGTCTTCTCTTCTGGATGCTAATGCTAATGCTACTTCAGATTCGCTGCAATGAGAGACAGGCTTAACACCACGTGGGTGACGCTAATGCCCATCTGTCGTCATATGGACCGGCTTTTCCTGGGTCCCTGGTTCCTGTTGTTGTTTAATGTGAATGCAGTATGCAGCCAGTGGAGGTGATGAACCACTGTCAAAGGAGCATGTGTTGGTAAGTCTGGATGAGCCATCACCATGGTAACGCTGGGTGAGCCATCAGATTCCAAAAGGAGAAAAGTGGAAAAGTGGTTTTCAGCGCATTGACACCTTTAATAAAAAATCTAGTTAAACTGTGTAATATTCTCAATTTTATAGCTTTTTTCTCCAGATTTTTACGATGTTTCCCTGTGAAGGATGTGTTGTCCAATCACAAAAGAGAATGAGTTGACTCCCCTGCAGCAGCACCTGCAGCCAAAGCTTTATTTTATTATTAAATGTGATAAATTCAGCACTATGACAAAATGAGAAAGTGTCTGGTATTTTCAGAGGGAGACGTGTCATGTTGTTCTGAGTACGTGGAGATGCAAATTCACAGAACAGGGATTGAAAGAGTGGGAGCCTGGATGTTTGGACGAGCTGCATTTCCTTTACCCTTGGAAATTTGCAAAATGTAAATATGGCTTTATAAAACTGGTAATAGAAACATTTAGAAAAAACACTCAAATATAGATAAAGAGTTTTCACGCTTTCATGAAGTGGTTTTTCAGACGTTTTGATGTTGTAATATATCGCAAAAGTGCAATGGAAACACTTTTTCCGCAATTATACGTCACAGGATGTGACGTACATGGTCACATGATCACTGCTCTTGGAGTGAAAATGGCAGCCGCAGTAGCTGTAACCATAACAACTATTGGCTGCTGGAACGCCAGAACTATGACCGCCATCTTGGAATGGTGATGAGGGTGATTCCTACAGTAGACACAGTGAAGGTTTCATTTTATTATCTGTTAGTTTTTGAATATTTAAGTTTTGCTTTTTGTTTTTTTACAGAGAAATATATTCTCTCTTCTGTAAAATGTCAAGTACAAGAACTGTGTAAAAAGCACTACACACATTTATCATTTGTTGCTGTTATTAAGTGCTGAGCATATTTACACTTAATATTGTGACCTGACATTGGAGGGACCACATGTACAGACCCTTATAATGTGAACCAGCTGGTTTGTTTGACATGTTAATGTCTTTAAAGAGTTTGTCTGGGACTTTTACTGACGAGAGAATTAGCTGATTCATTCACTCTAACACAATCAGGGTGATGGTCAATCTGAAGCTCCGAAATTGACAGCAGTGAAATCTCGTGGGATGATATTTCACGAGAGTTACGACACTCCTGTGTAGAACAACCGTCAATGGAAACATGTGTAAAGCGCAAATATACTTTATCAAAATTTAGGAATATCGATATTGTTTTGTGAAAAACTGTAATGGAAACGCAGCTAGGGGAATTCATGAAACTGTATTAATACCAAGCATAATTTGATCTTATTGACTTGCGGATTTTAATGAAACTTTCAGGAATGATCGATAACGGGTCAAGGAAGAACCCATTAGATCAGACATGTCCAAAGTATTCCACAAAGGGCCGGTGTGGCGGCAGGTTTTGGTTCCAACAGCAGCAGCACATGAGACTGGAATCAGTTAATCAGCTGAGCGTAGTCTTCAGAGAGTCGATTGGTCAAACTGTGAACTCTTGGTTGGTTGGAACAAAAACCTGCAGCTACAGCGGCCCTTTGTGGAAGAGTTTTGACATGTCCCCATTAGATTTTGAGCAATGAAGGTGAAAGGTCAAGGTCACACTAAAGGTCAACAGCTAAAACACATCAGTGGTAATATCTCAGGATTCAGACAAGATAGAATCTGGTGTTTTTTTTTCATTCACATGGTCTGACCTTCAGACATCAGATGGGTCAACACCTATGGCTCCATCACCTAAAGTTTTGACGTCATATGACGACATATCAACCCTTGGCGGAGGTCTGCTGTTTCTGACTGCCTTATTTGGACTGTGTTTTAGAGTATAGATAAGCGTCTGCATGTTATTTTTTTCAGTCTGATAAAGGTTTTAGTTTAATTTTATGTGTAATTATGATGTCATCATCATTTGGTCTGAATGAACCAAACACTTGAACTACTACACAGTCTTTTATCAACTTTTATTACTGACATGGGATTGAAACACTGTCAGCACTTCAGTCAGTCACTCTTCACAGGTTGCTATGGCGACAATCATCCATCAGATGTCAGTGTTATAGTCCATTTATTATTATTAATCTATTTCTGAGGCTTCCACTCTTTTTTTAAATCAATCAAACAAAAGCCTCAAAAGCTTCATCAGCCTATTTCTAGTTAACAGGAATATGTTCATCTATTTAGGGATGGACAGATCACTCTTAATGCCAGTAATTTGAATACCACAGTGAATATTAATATTGGATCTATACTAACCCTAAGAAACGTGAAGAATGAGAACCAAATATTTTAGTATTGTATTTAATTTTATTCACCCCGATTTAAAACACCACTACAGAAGGTCATATATATATATATATATATATACATATATATATATATATATATATATATATATATATATATATATATATATATATATATATATATATATGGAGCGGCATAACCAGGTAGCGGGCACACTGTACAGGAACATCTGTCCAGACTATGGACTGGAGGTCCCAGGGTCAAGATGGGAGACCCCCCCCCCCAAAGGTGACAGAGAAAAAACAGGCCAAGATCCTGTGGGACTTCCAGATCCAGACCGGATGGTGATGGCCAATCAGCCTGACATAGTGATGGTGGATAAACATGGGAAGACAGTGGTGGTGATAGATGTATCAGTCCCCAGTGATAGCAACATCAGAAAGAAAGAAGACGAGAAGAGAAGAGAAATACCAAGGGCTGAAAGAGGAGTTAGAGAAAATGTGGAGTGTGAAGGCAACAGTGGTACCAGAGGTGATGGGGGAACTAGGGGCAGTGACCCCCAAACTGGGAGAATGTCTCCAGCAGATACCAGGAACAACATCAGAGATTTTCCAGACTATAAGGCACACTTAAAATACTTACATTTTCTCTAAAAACCACAGTGTGTCTTATATATGGACTAATTCTGGTTGTGTTTAGTGACTTGGAATTTTGACTTTTTATCTGATAATTTAGATTTTTTAATATCACAATTTAGACTTCTTATCTCATGATTTTCAGTTTTTATGTCATAATATTGACATTTTATCTCATAATTTGGTCTTTTTATCTCATGATTTTGACTTTTTATGTCATGATTTTGGCTTTTTATGTTAGTTCCACCTCCCCTGACTATGTAGCACCACTAGACCCATACATGGAATGCTGCTCGGCTAACAAACAATGGAACAAAATGCCTTTATTTTCTCTGCATCTATTACAGAAATCTGAAAGATTTACAACATTAATATCCAAAATATAAATGCATCCACCAAAAAATATGTGAGATTTCTACTTTAGATGTAAAATTAATGGGACATTTGATGTCATTACAACCTGTGATGTGTCAGGATCAGGAAATAAACTTAACAACCTACAGTATTCTGGGCTACTTTGGATTCCTTTTATTATTTCTCCCACTTATGCAGTAGTTACTCCAAACTCACTTTCAACTATAAAAAGGTGCTATATAAAGAGAAATGATTAATTGAGTGAGCAACAAACAAAAGTAAGTGCCTGGTGTGACGGTAATAAAAGCCTTTCAATGACTAGTGGTCAAAATAGCATCCAGTAATTAATCACCACTTTAGTTTTAGTGTGTTGCTCAGCAGCGGCAGCAGCACCAGCAGCGTACTCACCTGTGCATGGCAGTGTGTTCTCCACGCTCTGGTGCATTTTGTCATTTGTCCCTCTGAAGGTGAGCACAACATCCACCCTGTCGAACGGCTGCTGGAGTTGTTTGTTGTCTCTGCAGGTCTGTAAAACAATCCTTGTTTAGATGTTTTACACTGTAATGAATCCTTATGGGAATAGATGCACCAACAAATGTCAGAAACTGGACAAACTGCTTTATACAGGATGCACCACACTGTGATTTATCCCCACACTGTAAAAAAGGATTTTCAGGGGGGTTGGAAAACACCAACTATGGAAACCATTTACATTTTATTTAACAAGACAGTGTAAAGATTTTCATGTTTTTTGACTGGAAGATGAGTTCAAGATAATAACTAGTATTTAGATAATACCTAATCTCACCCCTATTTTGTGCCAATCTCAAGTTTCTATGACAACCTGTTCTTGAATTAGAGTCAAAAATGTGATTTTAAACTTTCTGCTAAATGTGACCTTGACCTTTTGAAATATTGATGATTTGGTTATATGTATATATGCATCAGTGACAGTGACAGTGTTACACAAGTTAATTTTGCCACATGTCACCATTGACCTCCAGAGATCTCCAAAAATATTGGTCGTAGGTGATAAGACCAATCATGAGAATTGTAGAAATCTTCATTCCGCATTGTTTGGTACCAATCTGAAAGTTCTGTGACCCTCTGTTCTTGAGTTCTAACCTGTTATGTGATTTGGACTTTTTAGTTAATTGTGACCTTGACCTTTGACCTTTATTCAAATGGATCATTGCATCTGATGCACATTAGCTATATGTATATGACTATGTAACTGCATGTTACATTCACTATTTTAACACATTTACATGCCATTACACATTGAATTGAAAATAAACGGCTAGCTCAATGCTAAATTGAATGGGAAAACCCATAGACACGCTATCAATTAGCATTTGCTGGTTAACTCATGAATTCTATTGTCTTTTTATCTAAAAAAAGGTTCACATCAGAGCCTTTTGTTGCTTTTAATTCTCACAATAAGTGAACATAAAATACTTACAGGTACACGTTTTCCTGGCCGTCTAAACAGAAAGAAAAAAACATGTCAGTTTGTTTCCTTCTTAGATGTGAACTGCTACAGGAACAGCGTTAAGTACAAAACCATGTTACTGCACGTAGTCCTTTATCTGCTTTTAACAACATAATATCACTCAGTACAACCAGAATTCATCCATACATAAGGTGCACTGTCATTTTTTTGAGAAAATGAATGACTTTTAAGTGTGCCATATAGTCCAGAAAATACAGTATTTGCATGTTATTATGAGTCAGGGGCGTTACAGCGGTTTAAAATGTGTGGGTGTTCTAGATTGTGGCACATGAGCAAAATTTTCTTAATCTATTATTGGGAAAATTAACCAACAATTATCCATTAATGGTTAAATTTTTATATTAAAAAAGTAATATATGGCCAACAATAACAATGTGTTTTTCCTCAATTAAACATTTATTCCAAGAAGAACAAAACTTTTGACAGAAATACAATAAGAATACCCCTACTCAAAACATCCAAAAGTGCTCCTCCTACTGTCAGCAAATTAGTTTATGGGTATATGTCACAAAATAAGACTTAGTTTAGTTTACTTAGTTTAACAACAACAACATTTGCCATTACTTACTGCTTGATGACTATTTGCTAACACTGTAAAGAAGAGCTGTTTACATTTGGCCTGGGAACTGAGGTGCGCTTCATTTCCTTATGCTGGTGTATCGTGAGGGCGGGTAAACAGTTTAAACCATAGATATTGTAACGACCCCACAATGTTATTATTGTTTGTTTGGTGTGATTGTGACTGACAGTAACTGCAATAAAAAGTAGGTGAGACCAACTCTCCGCCCATTTCTTGTATCCAGTAACGATACAATATATAACCTCAGGAAAAAGTAGAGGGTATGAAATCATCTGGTTGTAGAAATGGAGGTGTCGGAACACCCCATTCCCCATGGGTGCGACGTCTGTGTTATAAGAGTATAGTAACGACAAACCTTTGCTTTAATTTTTTTGTTTCTGAATACGAAAGAAAATTCTATTTACGAAAGGAAACTGAAACCTCAGAGACATAAATACAGTACTGTACGTAGATTACTATACGTAACTACATAAGTATGTAAATATGTCACATACGTACTGTACGTAGCATCCCATTGGCTATGAGGGAGCTACCCATGGTACTTTTCTTTACCCTTTGACCGACAAACAGACAGACATACAGACAGACAGACAAACAGATAGACATACAGACAGACAAACAGATAGACAGACAGACAGACAGACAGACAAACAGACAGACAGACAAATAAACAAACAGACAGACAGGCAAACAGACACACAGACAGACAGACAGACAAACAAACAGACAATCAAACAAATATATAAACAGACAGACAGACAAACAAACAGACAGACAGACAAGCAGACAGACAACCAGACAGACAGACAAACAAACAGACAGACATACAGACAGACATACAGACAAACAGATAGACAGACAGATAGACAAACAGACATACAGACAAACAGACAGATAGACAAACAGACAGACAAACAGACAAACAAACAAACAGACAGAGACAGATAAATGTATGGTAAACATAACCTTCTTGGTGGAGGTAAACACTGCATCAGTTCTATTACCACTATATGAAGTTATTGACCCTTTAAAGCTGTTCCTCATTTAACCACTAGAGGGCAGCAGTACTCTACACTTTATAACCCTGTGTGACCCTTTGCCCCCAATTTCCTGAAATGAAGACAATCAACAAAAAAGTAAAGTTGACAGTGGTTGAAGGAAGAGTAGAAATAGAACCATTTCTGCACTAACATACACAAGTGTTTCTGCTTCATTTATGAAGAGACAGTGTCTGTTTTTAAAGAGTTCAACGTCAAACCCTCACATTAATGCAGGAAAAAGTCATTTACAATAAGACTCTGAATACATGTGGTTTTGTTAGGATCTAAATCAGTCATAAATTCAAACAAGTTGTCAGTTTTCAGTCCAGAATAAACTTTTCAAAGAACTATCAACATTTATAATTACTTGTTTGTCATATTTCAAATGAGCCCTTGTGGATAGGACTGTTACTTGTTTATTTCTGTTATTTTATCCAATATTTCTGTGAACATTGAACTGTCATGGTGGTATATTTTATGCTTCAAATGTCATTTTAACTCAAGAGTACAATTACTTATGTTTAAGAAAAAAGTGAAGTCAATATTCAATTGCATATGATATATACACCCATGAACACCTAGGGTTTGGACATGGAGATGATGGAGGAGAACAAATACCTGGGTGTTCACCTCAATAATAAACTGGACGGCTCAAATAATACAGATGCGCTGCACAGGAAGGGCCAAAGCCGCCCTGTTGAGCCACATGTTGTAACAAACGTCCATTTAATTTTGTTATAAATTTTGGTGCTTTATGTAATAATTTCTTCCATTTTGCAGCGGCAGGTGCTTTGTTGGTGTGGTTTTAAAACTAAAGCAGCTGTTTGGGAAACAAATGGTTTATATCTTGGCTGGTAATTAAACATATTAGACAATATGGACAATTTGAAATTACGGAAATATTTTGGAAATAGAAATGTTGTTTGTTTAACCTTTTGAAGAAATGTCATATTTGTTTAAAATGAATGTTAGTGGATAAATGATGTGGTCACAGCAGCTCTGTAAACAAACAGAAGACTATTGAATGAATTAGTTTGGGCAGGTTTATTTTATTTTATTTATTTGATTTATGGTTAAAGGACAGGAGTGAATGTTTAGAACTTGAGTCTTTTTTAAGTTATTGATGAGAATGGGGGTGGGATTAAATAAATGTTTCTTCTTCCCACTCCTTTTCAGGTGTAAATATTATTATATATTTTCTTATCTATGTGTATATTGTGAGAATTCCTCAAAATAAACAAATCAAATCAAATCAAATTAAGCCACTTATGTTGTTTAACCTCTTAAACCTCAAGGATGTTTTCTGGCAAATTCCACCTAAAATGCCAAAATTAAAGTAAAATACAATTAACAAACAAATAAACTATGCTTTAGAATTGTTATGACATAATGGTCCATGTTATTACATTTTCTAGAGAATAAAAAAAGTTGAAAGTGCATTTTGTAATAATCTTCACAAAATAGAATAACTTATTACATAATGTGGAAAAATGTATGACAAAATGAAATGAAAAAGTTATTACATTTTGGACGTTTATTACAAAATGCGGCTCAACACGCCTCCATCTACTGAAGAGACTGAGGTGTACAGGACAGTGTGCAGGACAGTCTGGAGGACAGTGTGCAGGACAGTGTACAGGATAGTGTACAGGACAGTGTGCAGGACAGTCTGGAGGACAGTGTACAGGACAGTGTGCAGGACAGTCTGCAGGACAGTGTGGAGGACAGTCTGCAGGACAGTGTGCAGGACAGTGTGCAGGACAGTGTGCAGGACAGTGTGCAGGACAGTCTGCAGGACAGTGTGTAGGACAGTGTACAGGACAGTGTGTAGGACAGTGTACAGGACAGTGTACAGGACAGTGTGTAGGACAGTGTACAGGACAGTGTGTAGGACAGTGTACAGGACAGTGTGCAGGACAGTGTGCAGGACAGTCTGCAGGACAGTGTGCAGGACAGTCTGCAGGACAGTGTGCAGGACAGTGTGTAGGACAGTGTACAGGACAGTGTGCAGGACAGTGTGGAGGACAGTGTGGAGGACAGTGTTATGACTCTGTGGTGGAAAGGCATATTTACTTTTATATCACATTTCATGTACAGGACAATTGAAGGTGTTTTACATAAAACATATAAGAAAATTAAAATGATTAAGATGCATAAAAAGACAATTAAAATAAGAGACATAAAAACATTTAAAAACAAATGAGAATCTAAGTCAAAGCTCCAGTGAACAGTAATGTTTTCATCTGATTGAAATGTTTTTGTCAGACCTCAGGTATTAACACTAGTTAACAGTAGTTAACATTAGTTAACACTAGTTAACAGTTTTTCCTCAGACCTCAGGTATTAACACTAGTTAACAGTAGTTAACATGAGTTAACACTAGTTAACAGTAGTTAACAGTTTTTCTCAGACCTCAGGTATTAACACTAGTTAACATTAGTTAACATGAGTTAACACTAGTTAACAGTAGTTAACATGAGTTAACACTAGTTAACAGTAGTTAACAGTTTTTCTCAGACCTCAGGTATTAACACTAGTTAACAGTAGTTAACAGTTTTTCCTCAGACCTCAGGTATTAACACTAGTTAACAGTAGTTAACATGAGTTAACACTAGTTAACAGTAGTTAACAGTTTTTCTCAGACCTCAGGTATTAACACTAGTTAACAGTAGTTAACATGAGTTAACACTAGTTAACAGTAGTTAACAGTTTTTCTCAGACCTCAGGTATTAACACTAGTTAACAGTAGTTAACATTAGTTGACAGTAGTTAACAGTTTTTCTCAGACCTCAGGTATTAACACTAGTTAACATTAGTTAACATGAGTTAACACTAGTTAACAGTAGTTAACATGAGTTAACACTAGTTAACAGTAGTTAACAGTTTTTCTCAGACCTCAGGTATTAACACTAGTTAACAGTAGTTAACATTAGTTGACAGTAGTTAACAGTTTTTCTCAGACCTCAGGTATTAACACTAGTTAACAGTAGTTAACATTAGTTGACAGTAGTTAACAGTAGGTAACAGTTTTTCTCAGACCTCAGGTATTCAGGTAGTTTGTTCCACAGGTGAGGAGCAGAACAACTGAATGATGACACACAGTAAAGCGGTCCCTGATGACCTTTGACCTCAGGGCTCTGGATGTTTCATATGGAACCAGCAGGTCTAGGATGGATTTGGGTCCAAGGTCGTTTAGTTCTTTAGACCAGGAGACCATTCACAACATTCACAATATTCACAACATCCACAATATTCACAATATTCACAATATTTACAATAGTCACAATATTCACAACATTCACAATATTCACAATATTCACAACATTCAAAACATTTACAATATTCACAACATTCACAATAGTCACAATATTCACAATATTCACAACATTCACAACATTCACAATAGTCACAACATTCACAATATTCACAACATTTACAATATTCACAACATTCACAATAGTCACAACATTCACAATATTCACAACATTTACAATATTCACAACATTCTCAATAGTCACAACATTCACAACATTCACAATATTCACAACATTCAAAACATTCACAATATTCACAACATTCACAATAGTCACAACATTCACAACATTCACAATATTCACAATAGTCACAATATTCACAACATTCACAATAGTCACAACATTCACAACATTCACAATATTCACAACATTCACAATATTCACAACATTCACAATATTCACAACATTTACAATATTCACAAGATTCACAATAGTCACAACATTCAAAATATTCACAACATTCACAACAGTGACAATATTCACAATAGTCACAATATTCACAACATTCACAACATTCACAATAGCCACAATATTCACAATATTCACAATAGTCACAATATTCACAACATTCACAATAGTCACAACATTCACAATATTCACAACATTCACAATAGTCACAATATTCACAACATTCACAATAGTCACAATATTCACAACATTCACAACATTCACAATAGTCATAATTTTCACAATATTCACAACATTCACAATATTCACAACATTCACAACATTCACAATATTCACAACATTCACAATAGTCATAATATTCACAATATTCACAACATTCACAATATTCACAACATTCACAACATTCACAATATTCACAACATTCAAAACATTCACAATATTCACAACATTCACAATAGTCACAACATTCACAATATTCACAACATTCACAATATTCACAATAGTCACAATATTCACAACATTCACAATAGTCACAACATTCACAACATTCACAATATTCACAACATTCACAATATTCACAACATTCACAATATTCACAACATTTACAATATTCACAACATTCACAATAGTCACAACATTCACAATATTCACAACATTCACAACAGTCACAATATTCACAATATTCACAATAGTCACAATATTCACAACATTCACAACATTCACAATAGCCACAATATTCACAATATTCACAACATTCACAATAGTCACAACATTCACAACATTCACAATATTCACAACATTCACAATAGTCACAACATTCACAACATTCACAATAGTCACAATATTCACAACATTCACAATATTCACAATATTCACAATATTTACAATAGTCACAATATTCACAACATTCACAATATTCACAACATTCACAATATTCACAATATTCACAACATTCAAAACATTCACAATATTCACAACATTCACAATAGTCACAATATTCACAATATTCACAACATTCACAATAGTCACAACATTCACAATATTCACAACATTCACAATATTCACAACATTTACAATATTCACAACATTCACAATAGTCACAACATTCACAACATTTACAATATTCACAACATTCACAATAGTCACAACATTCACAACATTCACAATATTCACAACATTCAAAACATTCACAATATTCACAACATTCACAATAGTCACAACATTCACAACATTCACAATATTCACAACATTCACAATATTCACAATAGTCACAATATTCACAACATTCACAATAGTCACAACATTCACAATATTCACAACATTCACAATATTCACAACATTCACAATATTCACAACATTTACAATATTCACAACATTCACAACAGTCACAACATTCACAACATTCACAATATTCACAACATTCACAACAGTCACAATATTCACAATAGTCACAATATTCACAATATTCACAACATTCACAACATTCACAATAGCCACAATATTCACAATATTCACAATAGTCACAATATTCACAACATTCACAATAGTCACAACATTCACAACATTCACAATATTCACAACATTCACAATAGTCACAATATTCACAACATTCACAATATTCACAACATTCACAATAGTCATAATTTTCACAATATTCACAACATTCACAATATTCACAACATTCACAACATTCACAATATTCACAACATTCACAATAGTCATAATATTCACAATATTCACAACATTCACAATATTCACAACATTCACAACATTTACAATATTCACAACATTCAAAACATTCACAATATTCACAACATTCACAATAGTCACAACATTCACAACATTCACAATATTCACAACATTCACAATATTCACAATAGTCACAATATTCACAACATTCACAATAGTCACAACATTCACAACATTCACAATATTCACAACATTCACAATATTCACAACATTCACAATATTCACAACATTTACAATATTCACAACATTCACAATAGTCACAACATTCACAACATTCACAATATTCACAACAGTCACAATATTCACAATATTCACAATAGTCACAATATTCACAACATTCACAACATTCACAATAGCCACAATATTCGCAATATTCACAATAGTCACAATATTCACAACATTCACAATAGTCACAACATTCACAACATTCACAATATTCACAACATTCACAATAGTCACAATATTCACAACATTCACAATAGTCACAATATTCACAACATTCACAATATTCACAACATTCACAATAGTCATAATATTCACAATATTCACAACATTCACAATATTCACAACATTCACAATATTCACAACATTCACAATAGTCATAATATTCACAATATTCACAACATTCACAATATTCACAACATTCACAACATTCACAATATTCACAATATTCACAATATTTACAATAGTCACAATATTCACAACATTCACAATATTCACAACATTCACAATATTCACAACATTCAAAACATTCACATTATTCACAACATTCACAATAGTCACAATATTCACAATATTCACAACATTCACAATATTCACAACATTCACAATAGTCACAACATTCACAATATTCACAACATTCACAATATTCACAACATTTACAATATTCACAACATTCACAATAGTCACAACATTCACAATATTCACAACATTTACAATATTCACAACATTCACAATAGTCACAACATTCACAACATTCACAATATTCACAACATTCAAAACATTCACAATATTCACAACATTCACAATAGTCACAACATTCACAATATTCACAATAGTCACAATATTCACAACATTCACAATAGTCACAACATTCACAACATTCACAATATTCACAACATTCACAATATTCACAACATTCACAATATTCACAACATTTACAATATTCACAACATTCACAATAGTCACAACATTCACAACATTCACAACAGTCACAATATTCACAATATTCACAATAGTCACAATATTCACAATATTCACAACATTCACAATAGCCACAATATTCACAATAGTCACAATATTCACAACATTCACAACATTCACAATATTCACAACATTCACAATATTCACAACATTCACAATAGTCACAATATTCACAACATTCACAATAGTCACAACATTCACAACATTCACAATATTCACAACATTCACAATAGTCACAATATTCACAACATTCACAATAGTCACAATATTCACAACATTCACAATATTCACAACATTCACAATAGTCATAATTTTCACAATATTCACAACATTCACAATATTCACAACATTCACAATAGTCATAATATTCACAATATTCACAACATTCACAATATTCACAACATTCACAACATTCACAATATTCACAACATTCAAAACATTCACAATATTCACAACATTCACAATAGTCACAACATTCACAATATTCACAATAGTCACAATATTCACAACATTCATAATAGTCACAACATTCACAATATTCACAACATTCACAATATTCACAACATTCACAATATTCACAACATTTACAATATTCACAACATTCACAATAGTCACAACATTCACAACATTCACAATATTCACAACATTCACAACAGTCACAATATTCACAATATTCACAATAGTCACAATATTCACAATATTCACAACATTCACAACATTCACAATAGCCACAATATTCACAATAGTCACAATATTCACAACATTCACAATAGTCACAACATTCACAACATTCACAATATTCACAACATTCACAATAGTCACAATATTCACAACATTCACAATAGTCACAACATTCACAATATTCACTACATTCACAATAGTCATAATATTCACAATATTCACAATATTCACAATATTCACAACATTCACAACATTCACAATATTCACAACATTCACAATAGTCATAATATTCACAATATTCACAACATTCACAATATTCACAACATTCACAATATTCACAACATTCACACTATTCACAATAGTCACAATATTCACAACATTCACAATAGTCACAACATTCACAACATTCACAATATTCACAACATTCACAATATTGACAACATTCACAACATTCACAATATTCACAACATTCACAACATTTACAATATTCACAATATTCACAACATTTACAATATTCACAACATTCACAATAGTCACAACATTCACAATATTCACAACATTCACAATATTCACAACATTTACAATATTCACAACATTCACAATAGTCACAATATTCACAACATTGAAAATAGTCACAATATTCACAACATTCACAATATTCACAACATTCACAATAGTCATAATATTCACAATATTCACAACAGTCACAACATTTACAATATTCACAACATTCACAATAGTCATAATATTCACAACATTCACAATATTCACAGCATTCACAACATTCACAATAGTCATAATATTCACAACATTCACAACATTCACAACATTCACAATATTCACAACATTCACAACGTTCACAATATTCACAACATTCACAATAGTCATAATATTCACAATATTCACAACATTCACAATATTCACAACATTCACAATATTCACAACATTTACAATATTCACAACATTCACAATATTCACAACATTCACAATTTTCACAACATTCACAATAGTCATAATATTCACAACATTCACAACATTCACAATATTCACAACATTCACAATAGTCATAATATTCACAATATTCACAACATTCACAATATTCACAACATTCGCAACATTCACAATAGTCACAATATTCACAACATTCACAATAGTCACAATATTCACAACATTCACAATATTCACAACATTCACAATAGTCATAATATTCACAATATTCACAATATTTACAACATTCACAATATTCACAACATTCACAATATTCACAACATTCACAATAGTCACAACATTCACAATATTCACAACATTCACAACATTCACAATATTCACAACATTCACAATATTCACAACATTCACAACATTTACAATATTCACAACATTCACAATATTCACAACATTCACAACATTTACAATATTCACAACATTCACAATATTCACAATATTCACAACATTCACCTCCAAAGTAATACAATAACATCACATATCGACACCACCAACCATTGTACCTCTGATATTATATTATGTTCCATTAATATACAGTATATATAAATATACTGTATATATAAATATACTGTATATATAAATATACTGTATATATAAATATACTGTAAATATAAATATACTGTATATATAAATATACAGTATATATAAATATACTGTATATATAAATATACAGTATATATAAAAATACAGTATATATAAATATACTGTATATATAAATATACAGTATATATAAATATACTGTATATATAAATATACTGTAAATATAAATATACTGTATATATAAATATACAGTATATATAAAAATACAGTATATATAAATATACTGTATATATAAATATAAAGTATATATAAATATACTGTATATATAAATATAAAGTATATATAAATATACTGTATATATAAATATACTGTATATATAAATATACTGTAAATATAAATATACAGTATATATAAATATACAGTATATATAAATATACTGTATATATAAATATACAGTATATATAAATATACAGTATATATAAATATACAGTATATATAAATCCATATTTCTACTGTTATTCTTACATCTTTTATCCCTCTTGTATATATGTTTCATTGCTGTATATTCTATATAATGTTCATAGCATATAGTCTGTTTTTCTTTTTCTCTATATCTGTGTTTTGTGTACATATATTATGGAATATAAAAAAAGGAGGGGTCCCAGGTGGGGACACATATCCACGTCTGATCAGCCTGTGGTGGGCCTGCCCCAGAGGAGGGTGTATGGAAAAAGACACTGGGGACGACAACTGAGGACGTGTCCCTGCTGCTGCATGGTGGGGACCACCTGGGATCATTTCTTATACAGCCCACAGTTCCTATTTTGGAATATTTACTATTTAGTCCTTTTCATAAGCTTATATTTTCAGCTTTTAATTTGTAGTTTTTATGTTTTATTGTGTTTTTATTTTATATTTTTAGCTTTTAATTTGTAGTTTTTATGTTTTATTGTGTTTTTATTTTATATTTTTATCTTTTAATTTGTAGTTTTTATGTTTTATTGTGTTTTTATTTTATAGTTTTAGCTTTTAATTTGTAGTTTTTATGTTTTATTGTGTTTTTATTTTATAGCTTTAGCTTTTAATTTGTAGTTTTTATGTTTTATTGTGTTTTTATCTTAGTATTTTTATCTTTTAATTTGTAGTTTTTTATGTTTTATTGTGTTTTTATTTTATATTATTAGCTTTTAATTTGTAGTTTTTATATTTTCTTTTGTTTTCTTTATGTTTTATTGTGTTTTTATCTTAGTATTTGTAGCTTTGATTACATTTTATTGTTTTTATCTTAGTATTTTTAGGCTTTTATTATGCTTTAGTGTGTTATTATCTTAGTATTTTGGGACTATAACAGAGGATGTGCTCCTACTTCATGCAGGGTGTGACCCACCTGGGATCATTTCCTGTTCAGTCCACATCTCATATTTTGGGATAATTACCATCTAGTCCTTTAATAAATCAAATCATTATCGATATGTTTTTCTTCTCTTTACTGTCCCTCTATTACTGTATATATATATAAATATACTGTGACGTATCTTATCTTATGAATTACAAATTAACCAAAAGACATGCTTTAATATTGTAGAAATTAAAATAAAAGAAGAAAACTGCTGCAGAACCTACCTACAAACAATTAAATATAAAAATAAAATTCAGTCAAATGGCCTGTTTTTTTCCATTTCGGATTTTTGATTTGAGCCTAAAATTGAAATATGGAAAAACAGGCATATATTTATTTTTTGTGTTGGAATAAAAAAAAAATGAAATAATCCATCTAGTTTTTTTTGTTTTTGATTGACAGTTGAAAAATGAAAGAACGAATGATAAACAGATTCATCAACTGGTTATTTTCTGACTAATATGTTAATTTTCATTATTTAAATGTACATATGTATTATTATTAACAGTATTAATATGATTAAAGTGTTTTGTAGTAACAGTACTAGTAGAAAGGGTTAGGGTTAGATCACATTTCCACTTCTTCTCACTCCTTTTTGAACATGTTATTGCATTTATTTCTGTTTTTATTTTGTTTTGTATTTTTTTGTTTTGTTGAAAATAAACTTTTATCAATCAAGACGTGTGCAGTGGAGTCTGACTGGACTGAAGCTTAACCTACTAGTTACTAAAAACAATGAACTAAACACCTCAACTATGTATCATAATTATATGTTTGTATGTTGGAATTATTCATTTTTATCACAGAATTTAGACTTTTTATTATTTTTTATCACAACTGAGAAGTTGTTCTTTTTTTACTTTTACTTCAGTAAAGCAGTTGAATCAGTACTTGTACTTTTACCAGAGTATTTTTTCACACCAGTAGCTGTACTTGTACTGCAGTACAGAATGTTAGTATTAAAATAATACTTCATTTACTCATCTCATAATAACATTTTTATTTGGACTTTTTTAATGTTGTAATTATAACATTTTATGTTGGAATTATGACTTTTTATTTCATAATTTATCATTTTTATATCACAATTTGGACTTTTTATGTGATAATTATAACTTTTTACATCAGAATCGTGTCTTTTTATCTCACAATTTTGATTTTATTATTTTTATTACAACTGATAGGTTGTTATTTTTAACTTTTACTTCAGTAAAGCAGTTGAATCAGTAGTTGTAGTTTTACCAGAGTATTTTTCATACCAGTAGATGTACTTGTACTGCAGTACAGAATGTCAGTATTAAAATAATACTTCATTTTCTCCAGTCTTGTAGTGTTGTAGCTGCAGTACTGTGTTCCACCAGCAGAGGGCAGTGTTGTATTTGTTTTCAGAAGGTCCATCTTCCTCTAACACACTTTTCCAAATGAACAGTATCCACATCATTTTTCATTGAACGTTAACATTTTACTCGTCTTCTGTCTGAACTAATAGTTAAATTTTATGTGAACACAGATTTATTGTACAATATAACAGAAGGAGAAGTTCACATTGTTCTGCTGTTTATCTTTGTTCATTCATTAGTTTCTCAAAGTAAATGTCCCAGTGTAAAAAGAAAATGCAATGTCAAAGTATTTCAATTCACTCAGAGTTATTCTAACAACGGACAGAGTTAAATTTAACCAGATAATGAACGTCCAGTGTTGGTGAAAATAATTAAAGTTAACAGAGGTTTAACACTGTCAGTGTCGTATATTCAGTGTTAAATTAAACTGATTCTGTCAGAGTTCATTCAACACTGATAAGAGTATAAGATACCTTTAAGTTTAAAAAAAATAATGACTCTGTAAAGCCCCGCCCACCAACCTCTGAAATTAACTATTACCTTTGTTTTTTCACTCCAGTAGAATCTGTGCAAGAATAAAGTTATGTTGTGTTTTAGTTAAAATAGTTAATTAGTATTTAAAGAATGTCTAATCTCGACACTATTTTGTGCCAATTTCAAGTTTCTATGACAACCTGTTCTTGAATTAGAGACAATATTGTGATTTTGACCTTTCTGCTAAATGCGACCTTTGACCTTTGGCAATATTGATAATTTGATTATATGTATGTATGTGTCAGTGTGTGTAATATTATGATAATATATCCAGTATTTATTAAGTTATAGTGTGATATGTCTATGTTTGACACAAACTGTTACACAAGTTAATTTGCCCACATGTCACCTTTGACCTCCAGAGATTTGAAAAACTATTGGTTGTAGGTGATAACACCAAATCTGAGAATTGTATAAATCTTCATTCTGCATCGTTTGGTACCAATCTGAAAGTTCTGTGACCCTCCGTTCTTGAGTTATAACCTATAATGTGATTTTGACCTTTTAGTTAATTGTGACCTTAACCTTTGACCTTTACTGAAATGGACCATTGCATCTGATGCGCATTAACTATATGTATGTAATTTCATGGTGATATTTCAATTATTCATTGAGTTATAGATAGATAGACAGACAGATACAGACAGACAGATAGACAGACAGACAGCTAGACAGACAGACAGACAGATAGATAGACAGACAGATAGACAGATAGATAGACATATAGATAGATAGATAGACAGACAAACAGATAGACAGACAGCTAGACAGACAGACAGACAGACAGACAGACAGACACATAGATAGATAGATAGATAGATAGATAGATAGATAGATAGATAGATAGATAGATAGATAGATAGATAGATAGATAGATAGATAGATAGATAGATAGATAGACAGATAGATAGATAGATAGATAGATAGATAGATAGATAGATAGATAGATAGATAGATAGATAGATAGATAAAATATCACCTCTGTTATTGTGACCTCTTGTTCTGCACTGTAGCTTCTGTAAATGATAACAGTAACTGTTACGTACTTACATGCATCATATACAATGGGCTGTGGGGCAGAAAATCTAAACTTCCTGCTGCCTTTGGTCCCATCTGCTCAGTGAACTTATGAGCAGGAAATGGAATAAGTGGTCCAAAAAAAAAGGCGCTCTGGCATCCAGAGCTGTTTGATGTGGCCTGTGTCGGTCATTAGCCTCCTCTGGATCCACTGTGCTAACTGTCTTTACAACAAAAAAAGAAAAGCCCTTTCATGTTTCACTCTTTTCTTTTGTCTTTTAATTTCACTCACAACATATGGTTTGCACATCTGGGAGTGGTGGTGGTGGTACCCCCCCCCCCCCCCCCCCCCACACACACACACACACACACTGCTTCTGTCACCTCATCCATATATGGTCTTCATTGTTATCGCTCATGATCACTCATCATTATTATAAACAAGCTGCGTTGTGATTGGCTGATTTGACAATTTTAAACTAACACAACAACCTTTGGACAAAGTGAAAACTTCTGCCACTTCACTTTTATTCTCAAATATCTGTGACTAATAATCCACACAGGCAGGAAGGAACTGAGTACTGCAAAAGTGACCTTTTATTACAACTTTATGTTGGATTTATGACTTTTTATCACATTTTTACCTCACAATTTGGAAGTTTTATCTTGTCATTTCAACTTTTTAATGTAATAATTCAGATTTTTTTATCACATAATTTTTTATTTTTTATTATTTTTATTACAACTGACAAGTTATTCTTTTTAAATTTTATTTCAGTAAAGGAGTTGAATCAGTACTACTATACTATTTATAAATATCTGTACTTTATACTCTTTACATTTACATACATTTATCTCATAATTATGCCTTTTTACATCACAATTAAGACTTTTTTCCCTCAATTTTGACTTTATCTCACAATTAAAATTTTTGAATCTCATAATTTTTTTGTTTTGTTTTAAATCTTCTATTCATAACTTTTTAATTTTCCCTAAATGTTCTGTCCATACTCACTAAACTGAGTATCACGATCCAATAAAACACAGCATCTACACAATAACTAAATTTTAGAGGCTTTATATATATATATAATTTTTATTTATGTATTTATTTTTGCTGTTCTTTTCTGCTTAAATCAGTATTATTTCATCCATAGCAAAAAAAAAAATCCTACAGTTTACTTTATTATAGTTGAGAAGTCGTACTTTTTTATTTGTACTTCAGTAAAGGAGTTGAATGAGTACATCTACTTTAACCAGAGTATTTTCCACACCAGTAGCTGTACTTGTACTGCAGTACCACCTGTGATAATCCTCATCTCTTTATACAACAACGTCACTGGAACATTCTTATCCTCTTATTTACAGTTAAAGGTGCGTCTTCTTCACAGTCTTTCTTTTCATCTGAACTCACTGAACCTTCACACAGGGCCGGCCTTAGGCATAGGCAGACTAGGCGGTCACAGAATTACAATATTAAGATACTGTATTTTCTGGACGATGATAAGGTGACACTTAAAAGACTTTAATTTTCTCCAAAAACCACCATGCGCCTCATGTATGGATTAATTGTGGTTGTACTTAGTGACTGGGAATTTAGACTTTTTATCTTATAACTAAACCACTAAACACCTGAATCGTGCAATACAAATATGTGCAATATATTTAAGTGCAATATTTTATGTAAATAGTGTGAGTGAACTGCTGAAGGACCATTGTATGAATGCTGTATGTTAGTCTGTTTTTATTCCTATTTTATTCTATTTATAACTTGCAATCTTTTACTTTACTGTACATATATATATATATATATATATATATATATATATATATGTATACTTTTTTAAAATGACACGTGAGGCATGTTTCAAGTTCGTACTTTTGTTTGTACTTTTGTCGGACAATAAAGACATTCTATTTTATTTTGTAAATGTGACTTTATCTCATAATTTGAAGTCTTTTAAAGTTTGATTTAGCAGAATAAGAGTGTGTCTTGTTACGTGTTACAACTCAATAAGGTTGAGAGTTATTGTGACTGTTTAGCTTCACTTAATGAACCATATATATGAACAAATTAAAAAAACATTCATTGACAGTTTACCTTATAGTGTTGAAAATACAGAAAATAAACCATTAAACTTAACATTAACAGTGATTATTCATTCACACTCAGTACGTACTTCATCAGATGTAGGACACTATGTTTACAGATGATCATTTAGAATTACACTAAAAGGAAAGAGGGGTGTTCACCTAGTGTTCGCCTAGGGCACTACATTGACCAGAACTGACTCTGTCTATGACTTTTCAATAGTAGCCGATTTTGTTCTTTTTCTGTCAAATGCCTGGAAGAGGCTCAACTGTCTTTTCAACATTTTATTTCCAGACCAAACCACCATCCAGGTGTTAGTCTGTGTCGTGTGTCGAAGAATATATCACCAGAATTCAAACTCGCCAAGTGACAGATGACGTAAATGACAATCACTGGTCTTATAGGCTTCAATTAATTGTCTTAAAATAAGTGGAATAGGAAAGAGATAAAGAAATAGGGGCGTTGGCCTAGTGTTGGGCTAGTGTTGTTCTAGTGTTGGCTGAGTGTTGGCCTAATGTTGGCCTAGTGTTGGAATAGTGTTGGCCTAGTGTTGGAATAGTGTTGGCCTCGTGTTGGAATACTGTTGGCCTAGTGTTGGAATAGTGTTGTTCTAGTGTTGGCCAAGTGTTGTTCTAGTGTTGGCCTAGTGTTGTTCTAGTGTTGGCCTCGTGTTGGAATAGTGTTGGCCTAGTGTTGTTCTAGTGTTGGCCAAGTATTGGCCAAGTGTTGTTCTAGTGTTGTTCTAGTGTTGGCCTTGTGTTGTTCTAGTGTTGGCCAATTGTTGTTCTAGTGTTGGCCAATTGTTGTTCTAGTGTTGGCCTAGGGCACCACATTGACCAGAACCAACCCTGCCTTCACATATTTGTAGCTGTCATTCTCGGTGCAGTCAGTCGGTGAGTCGTTCAGACTGCATCTTCTTCTGTCGTGTGGCCGCAAACAAGCAGGAAATGTGATAAGTGAATCTCATCTCAGCTCATTTCAGAATAACCACATTTGATTCTACATTAATAGGCGGGGAGCGTCATTAACCGACTGGCACTTTAATGACGACAAAATGAAGTCAAAATTACTACTGCGGACAACTTTTGGTCATTAAACGCCACTTCAGCATCCTCTGCATCCCAACTACCACTTCTCAGCGCCGCGTTTTGGCGAGACAGATGTGATTTCATGCCACTTGAGGGACGAGGTTGGAAGAAGAAGAGGGGGAGGAAGAAGAAGAGGGGGAGGAAGAAGAAGAGGGGGAGGAAGAAGAAGAAGGGGAAGAAGAAGAAGAAGGGGAAGAAGAAGAAGAGGGGGAGGAAGAAGAAGAGGGGGAGGAAGAAGAAGAGGGGGATGAAGAAGAAGAGGGGGATGAAGAAGAGGGGGAGGAAGAAGAAGAGGGGGATGAAGAAGAAGAGGGGGAGGAAGAAGAAGAGGGGGATGAAGAAGAAGAGGGGGAGGAAGAAGAAGAGGGGGAGGAAGAAGAAGAGGGGGAGGAAGAAGAAGAGGGGGAGGAAGAAGAAGAGGGGGAGGAAGAAGAAGAGGGGGAGGAAGAAGAAGAGGGGGAGGAAGAAGAAGAGGGGGAGGAAGAAGAAGAGGGGGAGGAAGAAGAAGAGGGGGAGGAAGAAGAAGAGGGGGAAGAAGAAGAAGAGGGGGATGAAGAAGAAGAGGGAGAAGAAGAAGAAGAAGAGGGAGAAGAAGAAGAAGAGGGGGAGGAAGAAGAAGAGGGAGAAGAAGAAGAAGAAGAGGGAGAAGAAGAAGAAGAGGGGGAGGAAGAAGAAGAGGGAGAAGAAGAAGAAGAAGAGGGGGATGAAGAAGAAGAGGGGGAGGAAGAAGAAGAGGGGGAGGAAGAAGAAGAGGGGGAGGAAGAAGAAGAGGGGGAGGAAGAAGAAGAGGGAGAAGAAGAAGAAGAAGAGGGGGATGAAGAAGAAGAGGGGGAGGAAGAAGAAGAGGGGGAGGAAGAAGAAGAGGGGGAGGAAGAAGAAGAGGGGGAGGAAGGCAGTGTGTGGGTTTGAGCGGTTTGCCGGGCCTCTTCATCTGGCTCGGCGGGTAATTACAGAATCATGGGTCAACCACGCATGTAACCACGGTTACGTTGCACAGTAGCAGATGTGCTGGTGACATTATCCAGCACCAACCAGAGCTAAAGGTAAATAAAAACACATGCAGCCGGTTGCTACGGACCTTCGCCAAAAACTTGTGTATCCCCCTAATTGTTCCCATGTGGGCCTGCTGAGCTGCAGTAGTAAAGGGGCGGGGCCAGGGGGTGGGGGCACGGGGGGAGAGAGGGGGGGGTACCCCACAGAAGAAATGCCCATGTTTCTCAACGGGGGAGAAATTTATGAATGGGGACAAAAGTGTGTGATGTTGGCTGTGGTTATAAGTGTTTATGTGTGTGTGTTTATGTGTGTGTGTGTATTTCTATCTTTATGGGGACATTGTTGACATGTTTACACAGTCACACCATGGGGACCTCTGACACTATGGGGACCAAAATTCAGGTCTCCACAAGGGTTAAGTATAAATAAAGGTCCCCACTAGTAGATATAATGTGGCAATATAAATACATGATTTTTTTTCCCCAGAAGTCCCCATAAAGCATGAGGGAAACAGGTGCAAAACGAAACATGTATTTTTCAAAAGGTTTGAAGATGTGTTTACTTTAAAAATGTTAAAAGTAATAATTTTTGTGTGTTTTAAAATTATTATTAAGTTTTATTAATTTATTTTTATGTATTTATTTATTTATTTTAAATGATCGTTTTTGTATCTCTTAATTTCTATTCATTTACTTTATTTTATGAAATTTAAAATTATTAAAATTATTTTATTTATATTTGTTTATTATTTTAGGCCTGTACTGTCCCCCTTAGGCCTGTACTGTCCCCTTTATGCCTGTAGTGTCCCCTTTAGGTCTGTACTGTCCCCTTTAGGCCTGTCATGTCCCCTTTAGGCCTGTACTGTCTCCTTTACGCCTGTACTGTCTCCTTTACGCCTGTACTGTCTCCTTTAGGCCTGTACTGTCTCCTTTAGGCCTGTTGTGTCCCCTTTAGGCCTGTACTGTTCCCTTTAGGCCTGTACTGTCTCCTTTAGGCATGTACTGTCTCCTTTGGGTCTGTACTGTCCCCTTTAGGCCTGTACTGTCCCCTTTAGGCCTGTACTGTCTCCTTTAGGCCTGTACTGTCTCCTTTAGGCCTGTACTGTCCCCTTTAGGCCTGTACTGTCCCCCTTAGGCCTGTACTGTCCCCTTTAGGCCTGTACTGTCCCCCTTAGGCCTGTACTGTCTCCTTTAGGCCTGTAGTGTCCCCTTTAGGCCTGTAGTGTCCCCTTTAGGCCTGTAGTGTCCCCATTAGGCCTGTACTGTCCCCCTTAGGCCTGTACTGTCCCCTTTAGGCCTGTACTGTCCCCCTTAGGCCTGTACTGTCCCCTTTAGGCCTGTACTGTCCCCCTTAGGCCTGTACTGTCTCCTTTAGGCCTGTAGTGTCCCCTTTAGGCCTGTAGTGTCCCCTTTAGGCCTGTAGTGTCCCCATTAGGCCTGTACTGTCCCCCTTAGGCCTGTACTGTCCCCTTTAGGCCTGTACTGTCCCCCTTAGGCCTGTAGTGTCCCCTTTAGGCCTGTAGTGTCCCCATTAGGCCTGTACTGTCCCCCTTAGGCCTGTAGTGTCCCCTTTAGGCCTGTACTGTCCCCTTTAGGCCTGTACTGTCCCCCTTAGGCCTGTACTGTCCCCTTTAGGCCTGTACTGTCCCCTTTAGGCCTGTACTGTCCCCTTTAGGCCTGTACTGTCCCCTTTAGGCCTGTACTGTCCCCTTTAGGCCTGTACTGTCCCCTTTAGGTAAGGGTTAAATGTTTGTGCGTGACACTGCTCCATGTCAGTAGCTGGTGTTTGGATCAGAGCCAGAGCTGCTGCAGCCCAGATGAAAAATGGAGGAAGAGGCTCCGTTTCAGCCACTTCCTGTCTTTACTCCACATTTATTACTGTACACAGCCTGTGTGTGTGAGTGTGTGTGTGTGTGTGTGTGTGTGTGAGTGTGTGTGTGTGTGTGTGTGTGTGTTTGTGCATG
>CM035789.1:44207002-44304502 GCA_020466265.1 Siphamia tubifer | reverse complement strand
GCTATCGTATCACTCTATGGTATCACTCTGGACTGTTTGAACTGATGTAGGCTACTGTTTGTCTGAACATGTCAAAGATGTTCGACACTCAACCATGTCTACATGCTCAACTGTCATGGAAGAAAGTAGCAGTACGCATAAAAAACTGAAGTTTGGGACGATGTAAAGCCTAATTTATACAGGAAGAAATTCGTCTTTCTGTTCCTGACGTTGTTCCTGACGCTGGTATTTATGCCTCCGTCCGTATTATATGAAGATATGGACCATAACTGTGAAGATCTGGACCACAACCATGAAGATCTGGACCACAACCATGAAGATCTGGACCACAACCATGAAGATCTGGACCACAACTGTGAAGATCTGGACCACAACCGTTAAGCTATGGACCACAACTGTGAAGATCTGGACCACAACCGTTAAGCTATGGACCACAACTGTGAAGATCTGGACCACAACCGTGAAGATCTGGACCACAACCGTTAAGCTATGGACCACAACCGTTAAGCTATGGACCACAACCGTTAAGCTATGGACCACAACCGTTAAGCTATGGACCTACTGTACTCAGAATGTGAGTACAATACTAATACTCACATTCACAAACTCACACCTCATAATTGCTTGGAGCTACTTTCTCTCAATAGCGATAAATGCGCTCGCGTTGTCACTGCTAACAGCCGTGCACCTGCACGTAGCAGCTGCTAACACTTCCCAACAACTGATGAAAGTAGTTTGATAAGGCTCAGAGCTGTTAGCAGTGACAACGACCATTGATTATTTTAGTAAATATTTTAGTTAATTTTTGTTCATTTTACTGAATATTTTTGGTTATTTTACTTAATTTTACTCACTTACTACCCACAGATTCATGTGAAAAATACCCAACTATCCCTTTAAGGCTTTTTTTAAGTATATTTATTTTAATGTAAATAGAGTTGTATTTATTTATATACTATTTTTATCTTTATGCTAAATTGCCCTGGCTGCATGATTTCATCACATGTGCACAATGACAATAAAGTTGAATCTCTGTCTTTAAATAATGTTTGGATATTAAATGGAAGACATTTCATTCTTATTATTTTTTTAATTGACCTTTTGTGTTATTTTTAGAAACATCCCAAATTAGACGCTACACTTTTTTCTTTTTCCTTCATACTATTGTACTACTTGTGTGAAGGAGGAAAAGTTTGGGGTGTAATAAAAGTGCAAACCTTTGTCTTAATGACATGAACTCTGCGTGACCTTGTCATGCAAAGGTGCACTTCACATGATTGTTTAAAAAAAAAAAAATCATGCCTGGGATGGTTTTCCACTTAATTTTAAGGGCTGGACACGGCATTCTTAAGGAATTTAAAGACAATACCCTTTCTTTTCCAAGGCTATAAAAACATGTATACAGCTGTACAAGGAGTTTCCTGACCCTAAAAGCAAAATATGGTGTCAGATATTCCTATTACCAATCAGGATGCTGTGTTCTGGAAAATAAAGTACACATCACGAAACTGGGAAAAAGAAAAAAACTGATCCGATTTCCCTTTCTGGGTGGAAAAATGGACGCGGCCTCTTGTTTTGAAACTATTATTTCCCTCAAAAACACTCTTGAAAACTAAACAAAATTGACAGGCGGTCAGGATTTATTGTCCGGCGCTCTTTTGTCTGGGGCGGCCGTTGCCATGGAAACGGCCAGGTTTATTTTATTTATCTCTACAGCCTATTTTTTTAACAATAACGTCCCTTTCCTGTGAGCGAAACAACAGAGGAAATATCAGGTCAAGCCTCTTCCCCCTTTTAATGATCGGGTCAATCAGGAACTTGTTCGCGCACGTTCGCAAGCGTCTCTATTGATGAGAAAAACGTTAAGAGTTCGTCAAGCTCGTTTCCGTCGCCCATGTGCCTGAAGGGAAAGGGAAAAGACGATGGATTTGTGTTTGTGATCTTGTAAACACGTGCAGGTCAGAGGGGGGAAAAAAACCCACAGTGGGTTCAGACAGAAACACTAGATGGAGACAGAGGAAACTAACTAAACTGGGCCGTTCCAATCCATTCCAATCCATTTTTAGTTCTACACAGCTCATCTAAGGCTTTCCAAAGCACTGAACAATAAAACAAACAGGATAAAACAAAATAAAAGCTAAAAATACTGAGGTAAAAATACAATAAAACATAATAAAAGCTAAAAAATACTGAGGTAAAAACACAATAAAACATAATAAAAGCTAAAAAATACTGAGGTAAAAACACAATAAAACATAATAAAAGCTAAAAATACTGAGGTAAAAATACAATAAAACATAATAAAAGCTAAAAATACTGAGGTAAAAATACAATAAAACATAATAAAATGTAAAAATGCTAAGATAAAAATACAATAAAACATAATAAAAGCTAAAAATACTGAGGTAAAAATACAATAAAACATAATAAAATGTAAAAATGCTAAGATAAAAACACAATAAAATATAATGAAAGGTAAAAATACTGAGGTAAAAATACAATAAAACATACAAGTAAAAAAAAAATACTAATACTGATGTAAACTTGAATTTTCAAATTTAGTCCTGCACATATTTTTTTTAGTTTATTTAGTGGGATTTAAACAATTCATATGTGAACTCTGCTGCTAAACCCTCACTGTATTTCCCGTTCATAGGACACATGTAATAATCTAGTTTTTGGGATAAAATGTGCAAATCTGTGTGACATGTGTGTACTACACTAAAGTATACTTTATCAGTTTATTTTTTTATTTTAATAGATCTTACTGTGTTTTATATATTTTTCCACCATATTTTTTGTGTTACTTAGTGTATTTCTGTGAAGTTTGAATCGAAACCCCCAAAAATCCAAATACAGAACAGTCAACTGACATAAAGTGTGGATTTGATCATTTACTGTGAACTTTGAGATTTGAGTTCAAATGTGAAATGTTTTACAAATACAATTTATTCCTTATGTGTTTGCATGTAATGCAAGGCACAGGGGTATATTGTTAATCATATTTATTATTATTCTGACTTATGACTTATACAAAACATTTCGCAAAAAAAGAAAAGGGAAAAAAGTAATAAAACATATTTTCAAAAATGTTTCTTAAATACCACTAAAATAAAGTAAAAAAATGAATAAATGTGCGTACATATGTGTAACAGTTCATCTGAAAGTCCAAGTTTAAATTTTTTTTTTATTTTTTAGCTCCGCCAAGGACATGTTAAATTTAAGTCTGTTTGTCTGTCAGCAGGATTACGAAAAAAAACCGTTGTGAACATGTTTTAATAACATTTTCAGGATGTGCTGGGAGTGTCACAAGGAACAAACGATTACATTTTGGTGGTGATCCAGGAGAGATCCTGGATTCTGGATCACAACTCAGTTGGGTGAGTTTTCTATTTTAGTATTGATAGTTTTCTGGATCTTCTGTAATTCCGCATGTGTTTGCAGGTCATGTAATGCACAGGGGTATATTCATCATATTTATTATTATTCTGACTTATACAAAAAAAACTGTCCTGAACCGCTGTAAATTGACCAAAAATTTTGATGCTAAATTGTGTCTCAAAAGATGTGCTATCTATCAGGAATGACATCGTGATCCATGGATTTTATATAAAATGTGAAAAACCAGTAAAAAATGAATTGGGCCAGTTTTACGTGGTTATAACTACCAAATCATATATTGTAGCATTTTGCAGTAAATAGGAAAAATTATTTTCATTAGCCTAGGGATTACACGTGTGGTCTCATATTTCCAATATGTCGTACGTATTTGACATTATTATACCAAATAAAACCCCATTCATTCTTAATGGGACCAATGAAAAAATGGCCTTTATTGCCAACGCTACTGCTTCTCCATACTTTGTCGCACTGACTTCATTTAAACTTTAAAACACAGGCATTTTTGTCGTCTCTTTAGGATGTGATTGTCATGAGGGTGTGATTTACGGTTCTCGATAGAGAACTCAGTAAATTCACCCTGAAAAAAACAAAATCTGACTTTTTATCAGTGGGTGATGTCATCGCTAGAGCACGAGAGAAGAAAAAAATCACCTGAAAAATGTCTCAATGACTCGTCCTCACGGCAAAACCATAAATAGTAGACAAACAATCTTTTCCACAAATGTTGCCATGGTTGTGAGAATTCAAACAAACCAGGGTTTGAAGATCTAGCTCTTTTTAAAGTGAAATGACAGGAACCTGTTTGGGATGATGTCAGGGATTTCTGTCAATAGACTTCTATTGGAAAAATCATTTCTGTCTCATGTTGAGTTCAGTGTTTTTTAAATTGTTCTAACTCACTTATTTTTCACAGTACACACATAAAAAGTACATGTACTTGTTCCTCACACCCTCCTGTCACTCATCAGCAACTTTGTTTCCACTAATTATTTACACTTTTACCAAAAATGGCAGTAGTTCTGCAGTATGTTCACACCTATTTTTTCCATGTAACAGAGTGTGGAGCTGTCTATGAGTCTGCCCTTTGAAGTTCCCGCCACTGCTCATCACCATGGCAACAGTGCTCCTGGCACTATGAAACACCTGCAGACAATTAAGACTGTGGGAGGAGCTTTAACATGATTGACAAACACTGTGGGCGGGGCTTTAACATGACTGACAGACTAACAGATCTGCTTCATTTTGGTGAGTTCAGTGGTTTTAAAACTGTTGTATCTCACTTATTTTTCACAGTACAGGAAAAATAAATATATCTACTTGTTCCTCAGAACCTCCTGTCACTAATGATCAACGTTGTTTTCACCAGTTATTTACAGTTTTCCTAAAAATCGCAGGAGTTCAGAGGCATGGTTTAACATTCAGACAGACTTTACTCTAAATCAGCTCTCTGTCTGCATCTGCGTGTGTAACTCCAGGCCGGTTTCCATGGCAACGGGCAAAGTCCTTTGCTCATAGAAAATGGGAGGAGCTTTAACTGAGTCAGTCCACAAACACTAACAAACAGATTCAACATATTAAGTGAACAGAAGATATTTCTTCCTTTCACCAACCACGAGAGACAAACACACAGTTACATTTCCTTCAGAAAATGGATGGAAGTCTAGTTATTATTAATATTATTATTATTATGATCATGATTAATCCCAAAATGGGAACAGTTGTTTTGTTAAAAAAAATGCTAAAATCCATTAAAATGTACTACAAAAATGACAAATTTCTTAACTTGGACTCAAATGCACAAAAATATACAAAGAAATGCTAGTATCTATTTAAAAAATGCAAATAAAAGGGATGAAAACAAAATTATTCTAAAAAATTACAGATTTATTAACTCAGATGTACATAAATATAAAAGAAATGCTAAAATCCATAAAAAAAAATGTGCCATAAAAATAAATAAAGTAATGCAAAGGAAGCAATGAAAAATTCAAAACTTATTAAATGTTAATTTAAAAAAAATTACAAATGTATTAACGTGCACTCAAATGCACAGAAATATAAAAAAAAACTACCATAAAAATAATGCTAAAATCCACAAAAATGTACCAAAAAATAAATAAACTAATGCAAAGAAAGTGATGAAAAATTCAAAACGTATATTTAAAAAAAAAGCAAAAACACAGAAAAACCCATCCAACTGTTCCATTAAATTTCAATAAAATACATAATCAGATTAATGGATGAATGGGCGTTAAGGTGTAACAGTGGTTGTTTGTCTGTACTGGCGGGGGGTGCATTCACTGCACTGTCAATCAATAAAACAATATCATCATTTCTTCTTTTGTTGTTTTATTTTTTTCAGTCCCGGGTCGTTTTTCAAGCTTGACTGATTGAAAGTGGTCCGACTACTCAAGGTAACAAGCTTCTTCGCTGCTCGTATAATGCAGTCTTTGGCAGCCGTTCGCTTTGTATTAGATACATTAGGACGGAAATGCGCACTAACTTCAAAATGCTCATGTGAAAAAAAACAGGGAATGTATTAAATTAATGGTGTGTTTTGCCTGGGGGCAGTAATGAAAAGGGACCCCCGATGAGTTCATTTTTCACGGCTTTGGTTATGCATTCAACACTCTAATTGAATTTCAATGTAAGTTTTACAAAGTCTTTATTACGGTGACTCTTGATGTAAATTACATGTGATCTATGGTGGGACTTTGGCCCATTAAGTCATTTAATTGTGAAGTGCACTTTCTCTGCACCTCATGCTTTTATGCCTATTCCTCTTCATCCAAATTGTCACTTTCTTCTATTATCAGAGCTGTTTATGTGGGGAAGGGGGGGTTTGGAGTCAAATTTCCCACCAAATACACAAATATACACAAAGAAACACAAAAAATGCAGAGAAAAAAATACACAAAACCTTATAAAATGCTCTAAAATTCACAAAAAATATTTAAAAAGATGGTGAATTATTGTGCATTTTATTGGGTTTTAGTTATTTACTGGACTTTTGGTAAATATTGTGAAAAAGGAAAAACATATTCAAAAACTTCAGCTGGGAAAGAATGTCATAAAACATATAATACTTATAATATAATAAAACAATATACAAAAAAAATGCTAAAATCCATTAAACGTTGCCAAAAAATAAATACATTTATTAACTTTTTAAAATATATATAAATATATATATATATATATATATATATATATATATATATAAAACATATTAAAATCTACTAAAATTCACAAAAAATAAAATGACATGAAAATGGGATGAAAATTAAACACATTTAAAAACTTAGTAAAACTTATTAAAAAAACTTCAAATTTATTAACTCAAATGTACAGAAATATACAAAACATTTTCTAAAATCCATAAAAATTTGCCAAAAAAAATAAATAAACTAATGCAAAGAAAGTGATGAAAAAAAATTATCAAAAAAATTAAAAATACAAATGTATTAACTTGGACTCAAATGCACAGATATATAATAAATAATAAAACAATATACAACAAAATGCTAAAATCCATAAAATTTGCCATAAAATAAATAAACTAATGCAAAGAAAGCGATGAAAATTTAAAAACTTATTTAAAAAACAAAATTATTAACTCAAATGCACAGAAATATATATAAAAAAATGCTAAAATCCATAGAAAATTGGCAAAAGTTTTTAAAAAATTAATGCAAAGAAAGCGATGAAAAATGCAAAACTTACAAACTCATTAACTTGGACTCAAATACACAGAAATATTAAAAAAATATATATATAAAAAAGAAGCTAAAATCCATAAAAAATTTGCCAAAAAACAAATAAACTATTGCAAAGAAAGTGATGAAAAATTATTAAAACTTATCCAAAAAAATTACAAATCTATTAACTTGGACTCAAATGCATATAAATATATATATATATATATATATATATATATATATATATATATATATATATATATATATATATATATATATATATATATATATAGAAAAAAAAGAATAAATCTATATTAAAAAAAAAAGCTAAAATCCATACGTATTAAATTAATGGTGTGTTTTTCCTGGGGGCAGTAATGAAAAGGGACCCTCGTTCATTTGTCAAAGTTTGGGTTATGCCTTCAACACTGTTGATGTAAATGACATGTGACCTCTGGTGGGACTTTGGCCCATTAAGTCATTTAATTGTGAAGTGCACTTTCTCTGCACCTCATGCTTTTATGCCTATTCCTCTTCATCCAAATTGTCACTTTCTTCTATTATCAGAGCTGTTTATGTGGATTGAGGAAAGTAGTCTGCGTATACTCTGGGCAACTTTCATGACAACGGAGTAATTGCTCAACCCCACCCCCACCCCCACCCCTACGAGAGGGGGACAGCAGCCGACAGCTAAAGTATTCTAGAGTACACACATGTCGCACAGATTAGTACGATGTTTGGTAGACGAGTGCAGAGGGCACATTTTATCCCAAAACTAGATTATTACATGTGGCCTGTGAACGGTAAAAACAGCCCATAATATTACATTAAAGCTCTGAAAATGTATGTGTGTGAAAAGATGCAGAGTTCACACATGAATGGTTTAACCCCTTAAAAGCCCGCTGTCACAAATATGCAACATACTGTACCGGTTGGACTCAAATGACCTACAAATTACACAGAAATGCACAAAAATCTATAAAAAGTGCGAAAGTTCACAAAAAAAATGATGACAAATTTAAAAAAAAAAGTTAAATACAGAAATATAGTTGGGTTTTTTGGGGGGGTTGGACTCAAATTACCTACAAATTACACAGAAGAGAATACAAAGAAAGAATACCCAGTGTCACAAATATGCAACATACCCCAAAAAATTATATTGTATTAATGATCTCCATTGAATTTTAACATTTTTATTCAGATTAATCCCAGAGTTGATTAATTTGGATTAAAACACTTTATGTCATTCGACTGTTTTATCTCAAATTTTTTTTATTTTGTTATTGGATTCTAATTTCCTACAAAATAAACAAAAATACACAAAGAAACCAAAAAAAAAAACCTGGAAGAAAAAACTAGAAAAAAAACATGTAAAAATTCAGTCGAATTCACTCCAAAAGTTTTTTTTTTTACAGAAAAAAGTAATAAAAAATCCTTAACATATTTTCAAAAAATTTTCTTCAATACCACTAAAAGAAAGTAAAAAAAAAAAAAAGTGTGTACATATGTGTAACAGTTAATCTGAATCTGAAAGTCCTTCCTTTTTACATCAGTATTAGTATTTTTTTACCTCCGCCAAGGACGTGTTAAATTCGAGTCCGTTTGTCTGTCAGCAGGATTAGAAAAAATGTTGTGAACATGTTTTAATAACATTTTCAGGATGTGTTGGGAGTGTCACAAGGAACAAAGGATTACATTTCAGTGGTGATCCAGGAGAGATCCTGGATTCTGGATCACTTTGAAATTTGTTCAACTCATTTGGGTGAGTTTTCCATTTTAGTATTGATTTAATTTTTTTTTTTTATTTGAATGATTTATTTCGAACATGTGCAAAGTGCAACAATAATCAATACATTTTAGTGTGGATAGTTTTCTGTAATTCCACATGTGTTTGCAGGTCATGTAATGCACAGGGGTATATTCATTGTATGTATTCCTGGGGAGGGAATTAAACACATTCAAAACCTTCTAAAATACAAGGGGAAAAAACATATTAAAAAATGTAGTAAAACATCTAAATCAAAATATTAAAACCACTGAACTCACCAAAATGAAGCAGATCTGTTAGTCTGTCAGTCATGTTAAAGCCCCGCCCACAGTGTTTGTCAATCATGTTGAAGCTCCTCCCACAGTCTTAATTGTCTGCAGGTGTTTCATAGTGCCAGGAGCACTGTTGCCATGGTGATGAGCAGTGGCGGGAACTTCAAAGGGCAGACTCATAGACAGCTCCACACTCTGTTACATGGAAAAAATAGGTGTGAACATACTGCCGAACTACTGCCATTTTTGGTAAAACTGTAAATAATTGGTGAAAACAAAGTTGATGATGAGTGACAGGAGGGTCTGAGGAACAAGTACATGTACTTTTTATGTGTGTACTGTGAAAAATAAGTGAGTTAGAACAATTTAAAAAACACTGAACTCAACATGAGACAGAAATGATTTTTCCAATAGAAGTCTATTGACAGAAATCCCTGACATCATCCCAAACAGGTTCCTGTCATTTCACTTTAAAAAGAGCTAGATCTTCAAACCCTGGTTTGTTTGAATTCTCAGAACCATGGCAACATTTGTGGAAAAGATTGTTTGTCTACTATTTATGGTTTTGCCGTGAGGACAAGTTATTGAGACATTTTTCAGGTTAATTTTTTCTTCTCTCGTGCTCTAGCGATGACATCACCCACTGATAAAAAGTCAGATTTTGTTTTTTTCAGGGTGAATTTACTGAGTTCTCTATCGAGAACCGTAAATCACACCCTCATGACAATCACATCCTAAAGAGACGACAAAAATGCCTGCGTTTTAAAGTTTAAATGAAGTCTGTGCGACAAAGTATGGAGAAGCAGTAGCGTTGGAAAAAAAGGCATTTTTTTGTCAGCCTCATTAAGAATGAATGGGGTTTTATTTGGCTTAATAATGTGAAATCCGTACGACATATCGGAATTATCCCTGGGCTAATGAAAATTATTTAGCTATTTACTGCAAAATGCTACGATATATCATTTGGGAGTTATAGCCACGTAAACATGGCCCAATTTATTTTGGATGGACATTTTTGACTGGTTTTTCGCATTTCATACGAAACCCGTGGATCGCAATGTCAATCCTGATAGATAGCACATCTTTCAAGACCAATCCACACATTTTGCCGTCAAAATTGTTGGATTTTGATTTTAACATGTTTTGTATATACTGTATTTTTTAATAAGTAATTTTTTTTTTTTAATTAAGTTTTGAATTTTTCATCACTTTTTTGCATTAGTTTATTTTTTGGCAAATTTTCATGGATTTTTTGCATTTTTTTTAATATATTTTTTTGTATTTCTTAGTGTATTTTTATATATTTGATAAGAAATTTTAGTCTAACCCCCCCACTATACAGATTTTAACATGTTTTGTATATGTTTTTTAATAAATTAATACATTTCTTTTTGTTTTTTTTTAAATGAATTTTCATGGCTTTTTGATGAATTTTCATCACTTCTTTTGCATTAGTTTATTTTTTTGGGCAAATTTTCATGGATTTTTAGCATTTTATGTATATATTTTTGTATTTCTTAGTGTATTTTTGTATATTTGATAAGGAATTTTAGTCCAACCCCCAAACTATATGAATTTTAACATGTTTTGTATATATTTTTTAATAAGTTAATACATTTCTTTTTGGGTTTTTTAAATAAATTGTCATGGCTTTTTGCTGAATTTTCATCACTTTTTTTGCATTAGTTTATTTTTTTGGGCAAATTTTCATGGATTTTTAGCATTTTATGTATATATTTTTGAATTTCTTAGTGTATTTTTGTATATTTGATAAGGAATTTGAGTCCAACCCCCCTACTATATGGATTTTAACATGTTTTGTATATATTTTTTAATGAGTTAATACATTTCTTTTTTTTTTCTTTTTTTTAAAAATACATTTAGAATTTTTCATCGCTTTCTTTCCATTAGTTAATTTTTTTTGCAAATTTTCATGGATCTTTAGCGTTTTTTTTTAAATAGATTTTTTGTGTTTCTCAGTGTATTTTTATATATTTGATAACACATTTGAGTCCGACCCCCCCTCCTCCCCCAGAAGACAGAACAACAAAAGAAGAAATGATGATATTGTTTAATTGATTCCCATGCGTTGAATATATTCCTATAATCCTGCAGGTGCCGCCCCGGCGCAGACGTACAAACAACGATGCCGACTTTGACTGTTAACGGTGAAAAGCGTGTCTTAATTAACATATTACTGTTTTATCTTCCAACAGTGGATCTGCACCCTTCAGTCAACCACAAAACCAAAACAAAACATGGACCCCTTCAGATGTTCCACCCTTAAGAGGAGTGCTAATTAAAAGACTATTTCATTAACTGTTCCAGCTTGGTAAATAGAAGTTTACTAGGGGTCAATAGACTTTACAACACATAATGATTTGGAATATAATTACTGTGTAAAAGGGAGTCATGAAAATACCTTCAAAATAAAGCAAAGTTGTTTGTTGGTGGAACACGACGACAGTCCGTGTGTGAGTTCAGAGGACAGGTCATGCTAGTTTCTGTCAGTGTGATGCAGCAGCGCTTTATCTGCCTCCTCGGCACCTTTACAGCTGCTGTTTGATGAGCAAATAGGGAGACATAATAAACCGCACAGCTCCTCTCGCACTTTTTTTTTTTTTTTTCCCAGCTGCAAACAGGTGAAGTAAATACACCTCCGTTAAAAAACCCAACGTTATAAAAGACAATTTCTCACTTTAACCTTTTCAGAATAAGGGCGCGTTTTTATTCTAATTTTAATTTTTACATGTTTGTTTGCAGGTTGGAGGATGTAAAGCGAAGCCAGACTTTCACATCCAGATATTAGTTTTAATTGTAGCAGCTATTTTATGGATGACCACTTTTTTTCCCCTTTCGGAGCGTTTCCACTTGTGTAGGCCGCTAATGAAATCATCTGTAAATAATAGTCGACGATTTGTAATTAGTGAAGAATGAAAAGAGACAGAGAGGACGAGTTGCATTTATTTGACCTTTTGCAATATTGATATATATAGTGAAAAAGTCACATTTATGAGATAAAAAGTCAAAATGACACACATACACACACATGTGTACATATATATATGTATATATATATACATACATACATATTAGGGCATTAACAAATTTTTTCAAGTTGACTTATCTGTCAATAAACTCAACGTGTTGTGATGACATCATCACATTGTCAACTAAGGAACAACCCCCCCCTCAAAAAAACCATATAAACAAACAAACAAACACACAAACACGTCTGTCCAGTAATGAGCCACTAGTATTAAAGTTCACTGTAACATAACAATGTCCACTGACAAGACACAAGCATCAACATTTTAACTCTAACAAAACAAAGGCTAATGTTAGCAAAGAATTTAATGTTAAGTTTAACTGAACATCAGTAGGTGAACATATGTCCACATTTGGTCTGGACCCACGGCTCTAAAACTGGACTGTCCACACGTCTGTCACGCGTACTCACTTTGTATATTAAGTGCAAAAAGTTTAATACAGCGGCCAAGACACACACCACACTGTCCACATCATGCTTGGAAAAAAGGAGCACGTTGTCTACTCTGCTGCTCACTCAGGTTAGCTAGAGGATGCTGCTTATATCACATAGATTAGCTAACGAATGCCTCTTCAGATGGACGTGGCGTTTTTTTTCATCTAAGGTGAAGTAAAAGAGAGTGACAGACACACATATGATGTGTGTCTGTCACTGTCTTTTATTTTGTTAGCCCACTACAACTGTCTTACCTTCAGCAGAGAGAGAGAGAGAGAGAGAGAGAGAGAGAGAGAGAGAGAGAGAGAGAGAGGGACAAATTTAAGTCAACTTGTGCTACGGGAGTCGACGTTTCTGTTAATGCTCGCTCGTCATTTGAACCCGCTTTATCCTCATTACGGTCACAGGGGTCAACAGGGCCTAATCCAGCTACAATGGGTGAAGGCGGGGTCAGAGGTCACCCTGCATGAGTCTCCAGTTCATCTCAGGGCTGAACATATAGACAAACAATCACTGTCACATTCACACCTATGGACAATTTAGATTAACCAGTTAACCAGTTAACCTATCAGTGCATGTGTTTGGATGGTGGGCGGAGCCAGAGTACCTGGAGAAAACCCACGCAGACACGAGGAGAACATGTGAACTCCACACAGAAAGGTCTGGTGTGGGAATAGAACCAACAACCTTCTGTCTGTGAGGCACGAGTGCTAACCACTGCACCACTGTGCTACCTGTGTCTGTTAATGCCCTAATGCATATATATATATATATATATATATATATATATATATATATATATATATAGTCAAAACTGTGAGATAAAAAGTTAAAATTGTGACACACACACTCACACATGGTGATTACAATAATTTGAAAAAAAACAACCTTATAAAAGATAATTTCTCACTTTAACCTTTTCAGAATAAGGGCGTGTTTTTATTCTAATTAAAATTTTTACAGCAGGTTGGAGGATGTAAAGCGAAGGCAGACTTTCACATCCAGATATTAGTTTTAATTTTAGCAGCTATTTTATGGATGACTTCACTTTTTTTCCCCTTTCAGAGTATTTCCACTTGTGTAGGCCGCTAATGAAATCATCTGTAAAAAACAAGGCATTGTAATAGTCGACGATTTAGAATTAGTGAAGAATGAAAAGAGACAGAGGGGACGAGTTAAGCCACATGACAAATTTTAAGATTCAAACATGTCGAAGCACAAAGAAAAAAAAGATTGTGTTTATGTAATAATGGTGTAAGACATAGTAGGTGGCAAACATAAGGCCCGGGGCCCAAATCTAGTCCGCCAAAGGGTCCAACCTGGCCCTGAGGATAAAAAACAATGAAGATATTAATGATCAATAGTGTAATAATGATTAGAATTGAGGTTCTACATACAGAATAATTAGGTCTACACTGCGTCACAGCATTAAAATATGATAGTTACCAATAAATAATGAAAATCTTTATATTAACAAACCATCCTTTTTCCAAAACCTGAATAAATATGAAGCAGCTGAAATATGTGAAGAGAAGTCAGTGTGATTTTACAAATATTCTGCCTGTTACTAAATGTTTAGTGTATTAATAATGTAAATGTCAGTTGTTCTGCACATGTGCAGTTGACAAACTGATAGACTGAGGCAGAAAATGATGAAAAATGTCACTTGTTTTTCTGAACACGTGTCGTTGTTGTTGATGAAAATGTGTAAAGTAATAAAAAACTAACAAAAAATGGAGAAAAAAAGCATCAAAATGAGGGGAAAAAAAACGAATAAGCTGTAAAATGACAAAAAAATAAACAAAAAGACACTACATTTATTTTTTTAAATGAACAAAGAGACAAAATAAAAAAAAAACAATAGGAAATAAAATTAACAAAAAATAGAATCAAACAAATAAGCAACGTATAATATATTACCCACGTGTTACTATCAGAAAAATATTTTTCGTGCTTATTCATACGGTTATTACAGCTTGTTAGTTCTACTACTCCAACAGAATAAATAAAATAGCCATTACAACGTATGAAATATTTACCTTCAAAGTGGTCGAACTACCTGAGGAGTGATATGGTCCCGTCAATCTGAAGTGACAAAAGTCGTTGCCATTGGCAGCGGGCGTTAATGGCCCAGCGTCCATTCAAAGTGAACAGGAGCTGTGGCCATGTTCTAGAAGGCTGTAGAATAAGTACAGATAAAGGAGGAAAGAATGAAAAATTGAAGAAAAAGGAAGGAAAAAAATGGAAGAATATAAGAGGAAAAAAGGGAAAAAAGGAGGAAAGAATGAACAATTTAACATAAAAGAAGGAAAAAAAATGGAAGAATATAAGAGGAAAAAAAGGAAAAAAAAGGAAAAATTGATCATAAAGGAAGGAAAAAAATGGAAGAAAATAGGAGGAAAAAAGGAGGAAAGAATGAACAATTTAACATAAAGGAAGGAAAAAATGGAAGAAAATAGGAGGAAAAAAAGAAAAAATTGATCATAAAGGAAGGAAAAAAATGGAAGAAAATAGGAAGAAAAAAGGGAAAAAAGGAGGAAAGAATAAAAAAAAATAAGATAATAGGAGAAAAGAGGAAAAAGGAGAAAATAAAGAAAAAATGAAAAAATGGAAGAGATAAATAGATAGATAGATAGATAGATAGATAGATAGATAGATAGATAGATAGATAGATAGATAGATAGATAGATAGATAGATAGATAGATAGATAGATAGATAGATAGATAGATAGATAGATAGATAGATAGATAGATAGATAGATAGATAGATAGATAGATAGATAGATAGATAGATAGATAGATAGATTGTACACATATACAAAATTAAAAGTTACCATAAAGAGATAAAAATAAATAATAGATTAATAAAAGCCACAACGTACCTAAAAAAACAAATAAAACAGTCAGAAAGATTAAAAAATTCTATCCATACCATAAAAAAAAAACGGCTTCAAAAGATTTCAAACAGCTCCATGGGAAAAGTCACATTTATTTATTTATTTTTAGGACAAGGAAGAGAATGACACTAAAGCCAATCTGGGTGAGTCTTAGTGAAGTAAAAGAGGGAAAAAAACAAAAAAAAACATGTATTATTCATAGAAAAACTGTGAATGTTAGTGCTTCTTTTCCTTGTTTCAACACGCATTTTTTCCATTTGTCTTGCGATGCTAAATTTTTAACGTTTTCTGCACATTGCATTGATGTTGCATATAATTAGTGACTTTACGGCAAAATGACTTGTGACACCGGCGTGTTTGCAAATTAGAATCCTTCAGATAGGAGCAAATTCAGCTGGGAGAAGAAAGCCCAGACGCGTCTAAATATTAGATGCGCCGCCCCGGAAAAGTGACAAAATCATTTGAATTAGAACAGAAAAGATGCAAAAGCTAATTGAAAAGTGCTGGTTTATTTATATACGTTTGGAAAGCAGAGCAGGATGATGCGTCGTCCACAAACACCACACAAATATCCTAACGCAGAAAAAGTGCAGGAAACGCTGGAAGTGCATATTTGATTTATTTATTTTCACCCAGACGGATACTCAGAGCTTTATACAGATTTTGCCATTTGGAGGTGGAAATAATGGATGGGGCGCTCATGTATTTTTAATCCCTCCATGTTGTGTGAAGGGTAAACATGCTGTTTCAGATGTCTTTTCTCTGCTCAACTGGCTTTTCTCATTATGAGTCTGTGGAGAAAGAAAAAACAGGCCGGAAAGTTCTGGAAATTAGCTCTGAAAAAATGTACGCAGATTAATCCGTCGTCATGATTACCGTATTTTACTAACTGTAAGGCACAATGAATTATGAGGTGCATTAACGAAGTTAAAATCATGAGATAAAAAGTCGAAATTATGAGATAAAAAGTTAAAATCATGATATAAAAAGTCAAAATTATGAGATAAGCAGTCGACATTTCGAGATAAAAAGTTAAAATCATGAGATAAGAACTCGAAATTATGAGATAAAAAGTACAATTTATGAGAGAAAAAGTAAAAATAATGAGATAAAAAGTCAAAATGAGATAAAAAGTCAAAATAATGAGATAAAAAGTCAAAATGAGATAAAAAGTCAAAATTATGAGATAAAAAGTCAAAATGAGATAAAAAGTCAAAATAATGAGATAAAAAGTCAAAATGAGATAAAAAGTCAAAATTATGAGATAAAAAGTCAAAATGAGATAAAAAGTCCAAATTAGTAATTTTCTGGTGGAAATAATGGATGGGGCGCTCATGTATTTTTAATCCCTCCATGTTGTGTGAAGGGTAAACATGCTGTTTCAGATGTCTTTTCTCTGCTCAACTGGCTTTTCTCATTATGAGTCTGTGGAGAAAGAAAAAACAGGCCGGAAAGTTCTGGAAATTAGCTCTGAAAAAATGTATGCTGATTAATCCGTCGTCATGATTACCATGAGATAAAAAGTCAAAATTATGAGATAAAGTCAAAATTATGAGATAAATACTCGAAATCATGAGATAAAAAGTCAAAATTATGAGATAAAAAGTCAAAATTATGAGATAAAAAGTCAAATGTATGAGATAAAAATCTAAATGTATGAGATAAAAAGTCAAAATCATGATATAAAAAGTCAAAATTATGAGATAAGCAGTTGACATTTTGAGATAAAAAGTCAAAATTATGAGATAAATAATCGAAATTATGAGATAAAATGTCAAATTTATGAGATAAAAAGTTAAAATCATGAGATAAAAAGTCGAAATTATGAGATAAAAAGTCAAAATCATGAGATAAAATGTCCATAATTATGAGATAAAAAGTCAAATGTATGAGATAAAAATCTAAATGTATGAGATAAAAAGTCAAAATCATGAGATAAAAATCTAAATGTATGAGATAAAAAGTCAAAATCATGATATAAAAAGTCAAAATTATGAGATAAGCAGTCGACATTTCGAGATAAAAAGTCAAAATCATTACATAAAAAGTCAAAATTATGAGATAAAATGTTAAAATTATGAGATAAAAAGTCCAAATTAGTAATTTTCTGGTGGAAATAATGGATGGGGCGCTCCTGTATTTTTAATCCCTCCATGTTGTGTGAAGGGTAAACATGCTGTTTCAGATGTCTTTTCTCTGCTCAACTGGCTTTTCTCATTATGAGTCTGTGGAGAAAGAAAAAACAGGCCGGAAAGTTCTGGAAATTAGCTCTGAAAAAATGTACGCAGATTAATCCGTCGTCATGATTACCGTATTTTACGAACTGTAAGGAACAATGAATTATGAGGTGCATTAACGAAGTTAAAATCATGAGATAAAAAGTCGAAATTATGAGATAAAAAGTTAAAATCATGATATAAAAAGTCAAAATTATGAGATAAGCAGTCGACATTTCGAGATAAAAAGTTAAAATCATGAGATAAGAACTCGAAATTATGAGATAAAAAGTTAAAATCATGAGATAAAAAGACAAAATTATGAGATAAAAAGTTGAAATTATGAGATAAAAAGTTGAAATTATGAGATAAAAAGTTGAAATTATGAGATAAAAAGTCAAAATCATGAGATAAAAAGTCAAAATAATGAGATAAAATGTCCATAATTATGAGATAAAAAGTCAAAATTCGTATTTTTCTGGTGGAAATAATGGATGGGGCGTAATCATGTTGACAGCCCTGTTTAAAATGCATGGCGACATCTCAGAATTTTGGCTTTTTATTTCACAATTTTGATGTTTTCATCTCATAATTTGGCTTTTTATCTCAGAATTTTTACATTTTCATCTCATAATTTTGATATTTCATCTTGTAATTTGGGATTTTTATCTGATAAATTTCAACTTTCATCTCATAATTTTGACTTTTTATCACATACATTTTAACAGCCCTGTTTGAAATGTATGGCGTCAAGTCAATGGAGGTTCCATTTTCCAATAATGTTTATTCCCAAAAGCTGCTCATTACGAGGAGGAAAAAAACTAAACCGTTTCCAATAGGTGTTTCCCATCACATAATATATAAGTGAACAAATGCAATGATGGTTGTGATTTTAATGTAATTAATTTGTAGCGCGCATCCATCTAAGGCATCTTTGGCTTTTTATCTCATAATTTTGAGTTTTTATCTCATGAGTTTGGGTTTTTATCTCATAATTTTGAGTTTTTATCTCATAATTTTGAGTTTTTATCTCATAATTTTGAGTTTTTATCTCATAATTTTGACTTTATATCTCATAATTTTGAGTTGTTATCTCATGAGTTTGGGTTTTTATCTCATAATTTGGTGTTTTATTTAATAATTTTAATGTTTTTTCTCATAATTTTGATGTTTTCATCTCATATTTTTAACGTTTTCATCTCATAATTGTGACTTTTTATCTCATAATTTTGATGTTTCATCTCACAACTTTCGCTTTTTATCTGATAAATTTGAACATTTATCTCATCATTTTGACTTTTTATCACATACATTTTAACAGCCCTGTTTAAAATGCATGGCGTCAAGTCAATGGAGGTTCCATTTTCCAATAATGTTTATTCCCAAAAGCTGCTCAGTACGAGGAGGAAAAAAACTAAACCGTTTCCAATAGGTGTTTCCCATCACATGATATATAAGTGAACAAATGCAATGATGGTTGTGATTTTAATGTAATTAATTTGTCGCGCGCATCCATCTAAGGACAGGGATCGTTGTCGACGGATGGTGCGCCCATGGGAAGTTCTTCTGGCGGTAACACAGTGCAACAGTGTCGCAGTTTGGACCCAGACGACAGCGGTTCGCACATCCGCTGATAATTTGGAATCATTTTTAATAAGTCATAATTACACACAGGGTCTAGTTGTGCTCTGCAGCCCTTGAAAATGAAATATGTTACATGGGGGCCTGATGGTAAAGGATATTGCTGGGCGTTCATACATAATTGAGCGATCTTGAATGTCAAAGCAGTGGGAGAAAATGCAGCAGAAGCAACACAACACCTCACCACAAAACTCCACAGCATCCTTTTGCAGCGCATTGAGCCGCCGGCGCACAGGAACATGTGTTATGTGGTGTACCGAAGGGCCCCGAGGAGGTGTTCATTGACAGCCTTAGCTCCTCCAGAGGGCCCCCCCAAAACTTATGCCCTTTAAGGAACTGCTGCTTTTTCACTCCACTGCAACATTTAAGGCTTTGATTTTTTATTTTACTGATCTTAAATGGACTTTTTTTTTAATTAAAAAAGCCTGACGACATCTTCCACCAAAACATTGATTTTGTTTGAAATCATTAACGTGAGGAGTTTTCGGAAAGAACATGTGAAGAAAAAGGCTGTAAATGTGTCTGATAATTACTGTAAAAATAATGAATAATAATTAAAATTATACTGACAAGAATTTATTATAGATCTGCAGTTAAAGCTAAACCTACCCTGACATTAAACTAACCCTAACTAAACCCTGACCCTAGACTTAACCTAACCTTAACCTAAAGAGACTGAGAGGTTTTCAGGGTTAGGGTTAGGGGTTAGGGTTAGTTTTAAGGGTTTTAGGGTTAGGGGTTTTAGGGTCAGGGGTTCTAGGGGTTAGAGTTATCATCACATTTTATTCCAGTGTTATTTTGGTAAATAAAGACCCATTTCATAACAAATGTTTCCTGGTAAAATATATTTATATATTAACTCTTTATATAAAATAAATGATGTTTATTTCTTCTTCTTTCATTTTCTGACACTAACACTCTGATGCTATTTTCCTCTTTTGTCATTTTTCACTGTAGAAATTAAAGTAATTTATTACAGTGAGCGGTATAACCCCCCCCCCATTTAGCGTCTGTCGCCTTTATATTCCTGTCTGTGTGTCTGTGTGTGTGTCTGTCTGTGTGTGTGTGTGTGTGTGTGTGTGTGTCTATCTGTGTGTCTGTGTGTGTGTCTGTCTGTCTGTCTCTGTCTGTGTGTGTGTGTGTGTGTGTGTGTGTGTGTGTGTGTCTGTCTGTCTGTGTGTCTGTCTGTGTGTGTCTGTCAGTCTGTGTGTCTGTCTGTGTGTGTGTGTCTGTCTGTGTATGTGTCTGTCTGTCTGTCTCTGTCTGTGTGTGTGTGTGTGTGTGTGTGTGTGTCTGTCTGTCTGTGTGTCTGTCTGTGTGTGTCTGTCAGTCTGTGTGTCTGTCTGTGTGTGTGTGTCTGTCTGTGTATGTGTCTGTCTGTCTGTCTGTGTGTGTCTGTCTGTCTGTGTGTGTCTGTCTGTCTGTGTGTGTCTGTCTGTCTGTGTGTCTCTGTCTGTCTGTGTGTGTGTGTGTCTGTCAGTCTGTGTCTGTGTCTGTCTGTGTGTGTGTCTGTCTGTCTTTCTGTGTGTGTCTGTCTGTCTGTGTGTGTGTCTGTCTGTGTGTCTGTCTGTGTGTGTGTGTGTCTGTCTGTCTGTCTGTCTGTGTGTCTGTCTGTGTGTCTGTCTGTCTGTCTGTGTGTGTCTGTCTGTCTGTCAGTCTGTCTGTGTGTGTGTCTGTCTGTCTGTCTGTCAGTCTGTCTGTGTGTGTGTCTGTCTGTGTGTGTCTGTCTGTGTGTGTCTGTCTGTGTGTGTCTGTCTGTGTGTGTCTGTCTGTGTCTGTCTGTCTGTGTGTCTGTCTGTCTGTGTGTCTGTCTGTCTGTGTGTCTGTCTGTCTGTGTGTCTGTCTGTCAGTCTGTCTGTGTGTCTGTCTGTGTGTCTGCCTGTCTGTCTCTGTGTGTGTGTGTCTGTCTGTGTGTCTGTCTGTCTGTCTGTGTGTGTCTGTCTGTCTGTCAGTCTGTCTGTGTGTGTGTCTGTCTGTGTGTGTGTGTCTGTCTGTCAGTCTGTCTGTGTGTGTGTCTGTCTGTGTTTCTGTCTGTGTGTGTGTGTCTGTCTGTCTGTCTGTCAGTCTGTCTGTGTGTGTGTCTGTCTGTGTGTGTCTGTCTGTGTGTGTCTGTCTGTGTGTGTGTCTGTCTGTGTGTCTGTCTGTGTGTGTGTCTGTCTGTGTCCCTGCAGGGTTAGGGTGGAGGTCTGGCAGGAGGAAGACAGTTGTCTGTGAGCAGATAACCTGACTTTGTTAGTAAATGAAATACACAAGAGCTTTTTATTTCCTGCTCTTCTTCACAGATTAATGACTCGCTGTCTCCGGAGCAAAGAGCCAGCTTTATATTTTTGACGTTTTCCTGTTTAATGCCTTGTATATTTTATACAGCCTGTCTTTACGCTCTGCCTTTTTGCATTTCCTTTTAAAGCTCAAATGCAGTTATTGATGCCCTGCCTCTGCTACATTATGCATTATTTGTTAGTAAGTACCATTTTTGCATATTGACGGTAACAAGAAAATGCATGTATGGAAATTCTAATATAAATTGACTTATATGTATAGCTTTACACTCTGCACACTAAGCTCTTCTGCAAATAATATATAGTTCTTTATGGTGCTAATCCTCAGGAGCGCAGTCTTAAAGAACGCCGACTCAAGAGGCGGAAAAAAAACCTTTAGCTTTTAAAGACTTTTATCTTATATTACAGGAATGACAGACTATACAGGAATGACAGACTGTACAGGAATGACAGACTATACAGGAATGACAGACTGTACAGGAATGACAGACTGTACAGGAATGACAGACTGTACAGGAATGACAGACTGTACAGGAATGACAGACTGTACAGGAATAACAGACTGTACAGGAATGACAGACTGTACAGGAATGACAGACAGTACAGGAATGACAGACAGTACAGGAATGACAGACTGTACAGGAATGACAGACAGTACAGGAATGACAGACAGTACAGGAATGACAGACTGTACAGGAATGACAGACAGTACAGGAATGACAGACAGTACAGGAATGACAGACAGTACAGGAATGACAGACTGTACAGGAATGACAGACTGTACAGGAATGACAGACAGTACAGGAATGACAGACTGTACAGGAATAACAGACAGTCCAGGAATGACAGACAGTACAGGAATGACAGACTGTACAGGAATGACAGACTGTACAGGAATGACAGACAGTACAGGAATGACAGACTGTACAGGAATGACAGACAGTACAGGAATGACAGACTGTACAGGAATGACAGACTGTACAGGAATGACAGACAGTACAGGAATGACAGACTGTACAGGAATGACAGACAGTACAGGAATGGCAGACTGTACAGGAATAACAGACAGTACAGGAATGACAGACAGTACAGGAATGACAGACTGTACAGGAATGACAGACAGTACAGGAATGACAGACTGTACAGGAATGACAGACAGTACAGGAATGACAGACTGTACAGGAATGACAGACTGTACAGGAATGACAGACTGTACAGGAATGACAGACTGTACAGGAATGACAGTATGCAGCTCTTTCTGAAGCTTTTATACTAGAGAAAACGAATGAGCGAGGAGAGTAGAGCTGATACTGATGAGGATGGAAGGTACTCTGGAGTACTAGAGTGTACTCTGGAGTACTAGAGTGTACTCTGGTGCACTAGAGTGTACTCTGGTGTACTAGAGTGTACTCTGGTGTACTACTCCAGTGTAATGCAGTTTTATGATGCCTTTTTCATTTACCAATTTTTGAATAGAAAATTACATGACATTTGGGAAACAAAAGGTTACTGTATTTTCCAGACTTTAAGGAACATTTAAAATGTTTTTAAAAAAACACAGTGTGCCTTTTATTATATGGATTAATGGGAATGACTCATCATTTATTTTTTTATCTCAGAATTTTGACTTTTTATCTAATTATTTTGACTTCACTGAATGTTCTTTATAATCCACTTCACCTTATATATGAAGAACCTAAACCTAGACGTAAATGTGGGTCTAGTGACGATAACTATAATTAAATATATAATGCAGTTATAGATGAACAGTAAAAAAACAGACAAAATGTGGTTTAAGAAAATAAAAAACATTCCTAAAATGTATCTTATTTTCTTTGACAAAAACTAAATGTGACGTTATTTTAATTATTTTACCTGTGTTCTTTCTTTCTTTCTTTCTTTCTTTCTTTCTTTCTTTCGTCTCTCACAAGGAAGTCGTCAAATTTCGTCCCCACCAAGGTCAACACCATAGTTAGTCTCATGCATCAACATCATTTTTGTGGTGAAGACAAATGAAAGAGAGACTGAGACCAAAGGCCAGTTCTAATACTTCTATTAACCTCAATCTAAAAAATAGTCACATAGGGTTTTAGTATTATGGCTGTTAGGGTTAAGGGTTAAAGGTTTTAGGGGTTAAGGGTTTTAGGGTTACAGGTTTTAGGGGTTTTAGGGTTAAAGGTTCTAGGGTTAGGGGTTTTAGGGGTTAGGGGTTTAGGGTTAAGGGTTAAAGGTTTTAGGGTTAGGGATTTTAGGGTAGGGGTTTTAGGGTTGAAGGTTTTAGGGTTAGGGGTTTAGGGTTAAGGGTTTCAGGGTTAAAGGTTTTAGGGTTAGGGGTTTCAGGGTTAAGGGTTTTAGGGTTAGGGGTTTCAGGGTTAAGGGTTTTAGGGTTAGGGGTTTCAGGGTTAAGGGTTTTAGGGTTAGGGGTTTCAGGGTTAAGGGTTTTAGGGTAGGGGTTTTAGGGTTGAAGGTTTTAGGGTTAGGGGTTTAGGGTTAAGGTTTTCAGGGTTAAAGGTTTTAGGGTTAGGGGTTTCAGGGTTAAGGGTTTTAGGGTTAGGGGTTTCAGGGTTAAGGGTTTTAGGGTTAGGGGTTTCAGGGTTAAGGGTTTTAGGGTTAGGGGTTTTAGGGTTGAAGGTTTTAGGGTTAGGGGTTTAGGGTTAAAGGTTTTAGGGTTAAAGGTTTTAGGGTTAAAGGTTTTAGGGTTAAAGGTTTTAGGGTTAGGGGTTTTAGGGTTAGGGGTTTTAGGGTAGGGGGTTTTAGTATTAAATTTTTTAAGGTTAGGTGTTTTGTGAATGATCTTTCATCTGAGCTGAATGACTTTTCCTTCCAACACGTTCCTTCATCTTCAGCTTGTTTGATAAAAAGCTGCTACATCTGTTCTCCAAACATTCACCCTTCATTAACAATTCACACATTGTCGTTCAAACCACACACTTATTACCTTATTATCAGAGGGGTTTTTTGGCACGAATCTCTGGAATTCTTTGCAGAAATAATTTTCCACAATTTGCACCGTGTGCTTTATTTTATTTAACACACTGAGCTCTTATTAAATCCTTTTAACACTTCTTTTTTCTGCCTTCGGGGAACTACTTTCTCTACACGTTCATTCATTTTATTCAGAAAAGCTGAATATTAGGATCAGTTGGACGAGTCAGCTGCTCTTTTCTAATATAATACTAAATATAAATCACTTTTGTTCACATCAGCCTCATTAGTTTAGTGAACAGTATTTTGTTATGACATTATTTTATTTAAAATGATGTTGTAACATATGGTCAATAATAATAATAATAATAATAATAATAACAATAGCGATAATAATAATAATAATAATAAAGTGCTGACTATTGTTGTTGTTCAAATAAAACCCAAACTTTGTTAAGTCTTTTCACACAATAAACATTTATTATGAAAGTTGACTTTATTTGCACAGAAATAAACACTTGACAGGTGTTTTGTAAAAAAAAAATTTTAAATCACTGTTAACTCTGTTTAGCATGTTTTTTCAAAGGCCGTCAGAATTAACACATGACCTCAGATGAATTTATCATCATAATTCATCTGATTTAAAAAAAAAATCAATGTAATTAAATGGACAGTTGTTCAGTTGTGTTGGTGAAACTGTTAAATATATATTCATGTTTTTGTATATGTTTGAGATAGTTTATCATATTTTTTGTGTTTTTTTTTCATATTTCAGAAAATATTTTTTTATATGTTATACTACTTCAAATTTATTGTGTATGAAAAAAACAAAAAACACGACCCTAGTGAGGATAAAGCGGGTTCAGATGACGAGACGAGACCCTGTGTGGGTCATAATTTGGACTTTTTATCTCATAGTTTTGACTATATATATATATATATATATATATATATATATATATATATATGTCTTCACAGGTTTTCTCCAGGATAATCTAAATCTAAATTGCCCACAGGTGTAAATGAATGTTTGTTTATATATTTTCAGTACCTCGCCTTTATCCACTTTAGCTGGAATAGACCCCCAGTGACCCCAGTGACTTCCCCAGTGACCTCCCTGTGACCCCAGTGAGGATAAAGCAGCTTTAGTAAATGAGTTGACGTACATGTACACAGTAGCACAGTGGTTAGCACTCTTCTCTCACACCAAGAAGACCCCGGTTCGATCCCCAGACCATGTGGGTCTGTCTGTGTGGAGGTGACATGTTTCTCTCTCCATGTCTGGGTGGGTTTCCTCCATCACCCAAAACATGTTTGTTAGGGTCAAATCCTCCAGTCAACCCACAACTGGGACTGCAAGAAATTCATTTGAAAAGGACAGACCCTTCCCACTTCTGGACCCAGTTCAGTTCAGTTCAAGTATTTACTTCTGTTGTACAGAAGCAAATAACAGTGAGCAAGATAAAAGAAGGTAACAAAAAGGGAGTGGGTAGAAGACATGCTTATATGATCCCACCCCCTATTCAGTCTTTCATCTTCTGTGAATGCAGACTCATCATCATCATCATCATCTTCTGTGGATGCAGACCCAAAAAAAGTAGTCAATGGTCTTTATGAACATTACATGACCTTTGACCTTACTCACATACCTGAACATCACATGACCTTTGACCTTACTCACATACCTGAACATCACATGACCTTTGACCTTACTCACATACCTGAACATCACATGACCTTTGACCTTACTCACATACCTGAACATCACATGACCTTTGACCTTACTCGCATACAGGAACATCACATGACCTTTGACCTTACTCACATACCTGAACATCACATGACCTTTGACCTTACTCACATACCTGAACATCACATGACCTTTGACCTTACTCACATACCTGAACATCACATGACCTTTGACCTTACTCGCATACAGGAACATCACATGACCTTTGACCTTACTCACATACCTGAACATCACATGACCTTTGACCTTACTCGCATACAGGAACATCACATGACCTTTGACCTTACTCACATACCTGAACATCACATGACCTTTGACCTTACTGACATACCTGAACATCACATGACCTATGACCTTACTCACATACCTGAACATCACATGACCTTTGACCTTACTCGCATACAGGAACATCACATGACCTTTGACCTTACTCACATACCTGAACATCACATGACCTTTGACCTTACTCGCATACAGGAACATCACATGACCTTACTCACATACCTGAACATCACATGACCTTTGACCTTACTGACATACCTGAACATCACATGACCTTTGACCTTACTGACATACCTGAACATCACATGACCTTTGACCTTACTCGCATACATGAACATCACATGACCTTTTACCTTACTCACATACCAGAACATCACATGACCTTTGACCTTACTCACATACCTGAACATCACATGACCTTTGACCTTACTCACATACCTGGACATCACATGACCTTTGACCTTACTCGCATACATGAACATCACATGACCTTTGACCTTACTCACATACCTGAACATCACATGACCTTTGACCTTACTCGCATACATGAACATCACATGACCTTTGACCTTACTCACATACCTGAACATCACATGACCTTTGACCTTACTGACATACCTGAACATCACATGACCTTTGACCTTACTCACATACCTGAACATCACATGACCTTTGACCTTACTCACATACCTGAACATCACATGACCTTTGACCTTACTCACATACCTGCATTTATTTCTGTGTTTAAATTCCATGTTATTGTTTGTAAGTTAATATGTTTATAAAATATGTTTGTTCTGCTTCATCATTCAAAAGTTATCAACGCTAACGCAGCATCTAAACCAGGGGTCGACAACCTGTAACACTGAACCCGGTTTCCACGGAAACAAAAACACTGGGAGCTGCTCATCATCTTTAAATGTGTCCCAAACCTTACTGTTATTGTTTGGATGTTTCCGGAACTTCCACTGTCCCATCTTTACTTCCTCTCTTCCTCCCTCCATACTGTCGGATAATGACCACGTTGTGCGTCACCTTCATCACCTTCGTCACCTTCGTCACCTTCGTCACCTTCACAGAAAGTCACTTAATAAAGTGTATTTACAGGTTATTTTAATATTTATCTGAAACGACAAAAATGACCCGACCGACCGCTACCCCAATGTCATTAAAATATTTTGCAATGACCCACAATATATATATTCAAGGTTCAAGGTTACTTTATTATTACCTGTGGGTGATTTATTTTGCAGTCGGAGGGAAACGTGACTCTAACATCCAACATACAAAACATATAATAAAGGTACAATGGTTGAGTATATGAAAAGTACTGTGTTTCACTACTCATCAATATAGCAGTATGGTTTGATAAAAGAATAAAATAATTAAAATCAAATGAATAAAAGACAAATATAATAAAAACAATTTTAAAAAAAACCCAGAAAAGATAAAAATCAAGAATAAAAATAAATAAATAGAATTTATGAGTTTAGAGTCACAATAATAATGATAATAAAAAGTAAAAAAACAAAACAAACAGAGTCAAGGCCATGAAATAAATAACTAAAATAAGCAAATATGTGTTTTCTTTTGTTTACTTATCAATACTTCATGTATCATTATTGATCTTTTGTTGATTGATTTGTATTGCTTTTATTTTCTACATGTTTTCAAAAAAGATTTCAAGCCAACAAAATCAAATCAATATTATATTCCAGTGGTGTTTTAGTGAAAATAAAAGCATATTTCCTGTTTCCTCACAACAATATTTGCATCAAACTAAGTCACTAAAATCAGCCAAAAAATTACACAGTGAAATTAAGCGGTATCTTTTGTTTTGACTTAATGAAGTTGCTCCGTTATTTACTTACCGTAAGTGTTTGTAAAATGTACTTTTTTTACAGCTCCTTTTTCATTTGGTTCTGTATTTTTGTATTTATTTTATTTATTTTATATTATTGCCTTACATGCTCCCTGTTCCTTTGTAATTATTACTAAATGTGTTCAGTAATTCAATTGTCCTCTTTAAAGTTTGTATATTGTATGTTCTAAAGTTCCAATTAAAAAAAAAAAAAAAAACAATATTTGCATCAAGTGTCAATTTCTTTTTTTTTTTCTTCTCTCCACTTTAATTTTTTTTATTTTTTATTTGGACCTGTTCTGGTCTTTTCCTCCACTGGGACACTTGAGACCTGCAGAATGAGCTAACTTCCTGTTTCCTCCACACGTCTTTGCCAACACATTATGTTCCTATCATAATGCAGATAAGACCAAAAGAACATGAACTTTTAATGAGCTGTCCGGCTCGAAAAGGTCAAAGGTCATTCAGTCCAAGAGTTTCATGAAAGTGTTTTTACATTTCTGCAGCTCTCTTTTTAAGTATCTGTATTTTACTGGAGTATTTATCTTGTAATTTTTACATTTTATCTCGTAATTTTAACGTTTTGTCTCGTAATTTTGATGTTTTATGTCATCATTTTGACTTTTTATATCGTAATTTTGATGTTTTATGTCATCATTTTGACTTTTTATATCGTAATTTTGATGTTTTATGTCATCATTTTGACTTTTTATATCGTAATTTTGATGTTTTATGTCATCATTTTGACTTTTTATATCGTAATTTTGATGTTTTGTCTCGTAATTTTGACTTTTTATCTCATAATTCTGACATTTTATCTCATGATTTTGACTTTTATCTCCTAATGTTAACGTTTTATCTCGTAATTTCGACATTTTATCTCATGATTTTGACTTTTGATCTCGCAATTTTAACGTTTTATCTCGTAATTCTGACATTTTATCTCATGATTTTGACTTTTATCTCCTAATGTTAACGTTTTATCTCGTAATTTCGACATTTTATCTCATGATTTTGACTTTTGATCTCGCAATTTTAACGTTTTATCTCGTAATTCTGACATTTTATCTCATGATTTTGACTTTTATCTCCTAATGTTAACGTTTTATCTCGTAATTTCGACATTTTATCTCATGATTTTGACTTTTTATCTCGTAATTTAAACTTTTTATCTCGTAATTCTGACATTTTATCTCATGATTTTGACTTTTATCTCCTAATGTTAACGTTTTATCTCGTAATTTCGACATTTTATCTCATGATTTTGACTTTTTATCTCGTAATTTTAACTTTTTATCTCGTAATTTTGACATTTTATCTCATGATTTTGACTTTTTATCTCGTAACTTTTTATTTTTATCTCATGATTTTGACAATTTTCACTTTTCGTGTACCCTCTACTTCTACCAGAGCATTTTTTCACACCAGTATCTACACTTCTACTTCAATCCAGTATTGTGGGAGTACTTTTCCCACCTTTGTGTATTCGGCCACACTGATGCACACTGTCTCTCAGTTCGTACCGTCTTTATCTCATGTCATCGTTGCCTTGAGTTGAAGCAGAACAGTTGATTGTTTTTTCTAAACAGGGGAAATAAGGTAATAGAATCATTTAGTTGCACACGGCATCTGATAAAGTCATATAAATCCTTTAACGCTGTACATGAGCGGACCTCTGTATTGAAACAGAGACCTGAAAAGGTTTGTAAAACATATTAGAAGAATGCTTTGGACGCACCACTTCCTTGATCCGTACTTACTCATCTCCGCTGTGTGATTCTGATACCGATACTAGCATTTAAAGCATCCACTTCCCAGGAGAAGGGCATCATTTTTCTGTCTATCAATAAGGTTTTGTGGGTTTATCCTCTGTGTCTTCACCACATAAAGGCTTTATAAGGGTGCTTACAGACAGACCGGAGCAGAATCAGGCTTTTTGAATCTGTTTAAATGATTTTAAAGGCGGGGCTGAAGGCTATGATTCTCTGATTTATTGCTTCCCCCTCTTAGTTCAGATTGATGTTTTGCTTTTCCATGCCTTCCTGCTTTTATGGCATCATCTTGTGTCCAGAGATGTGGCTCCTTCAATAAAGAGCCTTTTAACTTTGCTCGCATTTCTATAAAAAAAACAAAAGGATGAGGAACTGATTAAAAACTCATGGAAATTTATGTTGTGTATATATATATATATATATATATATATATATATATATATATATATATATATATATATATATATAATTTAGTTTTTATAATATTTGTACATGTGCGCTGGTGTAGATGTAGGTTTTGTTTGCGCTCTTTCTCTCTCAGTTGAATATAAAAGTAGACTACATAGTTATTTTATTAGCGGCAGTATATTTATAATTCTCCTTGAGACTTTCAGCTGGGGACAGCCAATCAAATGTGACTTTATACTGCTGTGTTAAGACTCACGCAACCAGAAAAATCCTTTGAACGACGGCTTTTCAAATAGTGAGATGGGCATCAAAATATACTAAAATGTACTAAAATTACAGTAAAATGCACAAAATTACAGTAAAATGCACAAAGAATACACTAAAAATATATTAACATTAAACTAAAATGCACAAAATTACAGTAAAGTGCACTAAAATGGTCTAAAATTACACAAAAATGCGCAAAATTACACTAAAATACACTAAAAAATTACACAATTTGCAGTAAAATGCACAAAAAATACACAAAAAAATATTAAAATTAAACAAAAATGAACTATAAATTACACAAATTACAGTAAAATGCACAAAAAATATACTAAAAATATGTTAACGTTACATTAAATGCACAAAATTGCAGTAAAATGCACTAAAAAGTACACTAATATGCTCTAAAATGACACTAAAATGCACAAAATATTAAACAATAATGCACAAAATTACACTAAAATGCACTAAGAATTACACAAATTACAGTAAAATGTACAAAAATAAATTAAAAAATATATTAAAACTACACAAAAATGCACAAAAAATTACAGAAATTACAGTACAATGGATGAAAATACACAAAAAATATATTCACATAAACTAAAATGCACAAAATTACAGTAAAATGCAGTAAAAACCAGTAAACCTTCTTGTCTCAGTCTTTGTTTAGTTCAGTTCAGTTGTTGGTCTTTTCACTGTTCAATCACATATCATATATTTCAGATCATATTGTAGTGAATGTTGAACTGAACTCAGATCAGTTTGACAGTTTTAAAAGTAGACTTTCCTTCACAGACCTCAGACCAGACAAACACGATGACTGCATCTTCCTCTAACAGAACAGCGTCCTGTGATCCAGAGCTGTAAAATGACTGATGTTTGTAAAAAGAGACATTTCTGCCTCGTAAGCGCTTCTGCGATGGTGTGTGTGTGTGTGTGTGTGTGTGTGTGTGTGTGTGTGTGTGTGTGTGTGTGTGTGTGTGTGTGTATGTGTGTGTGTGTGTGTGTGTGTGTGTGACTTTTTATGTGCGGGTTCATAAACTCCCAGACTAATGCACCCTGACACTCTGTTTTGATATCATTACAGCATTATACTCATCCTTTTTTGAGTGAAAAAATGCAAGTACTTAGAAAGTCGAAATTCATAAATAAATTTATGTCAAACTGCACTTAATATTGATTTTGTTAGTGTACAGATTCAATAATAAGGTAGCGAGTGCATGAATATTTAAATATAATCTTCATTTCTGCATCTCCTAATGGCCTTTTCTCCTCTACACTCAATTTAAACACAATTTGGAAACTATAATGTATTGAAAATGACTGGAATTCAGTAATAAATCATTGCAGGGACAGTATGTTCCTTTTATAAGACGCTCTAATATTAGTCCCTAGAGGAATCTACACTATTACTGTTCTGGTTTTAAAACTTAGTAATTATCATTTCAGACCAACGTGTCGTCTGAACATTTACAACGACGAGGAAACCCCAAATGGACTGTACGACTAAAAGAAGACTGAGCGGAGAGGTCAAAGGTCAAATTACAGCCAGTGAACAAGAGCCTGAATGCACCACAGACCATTCAAATGAACGCACCACAGACCATGCACTTGAATGCATCACATGAATGCACCACAGACCATGCACTTGAACGCACCACAGTCCATGCACTTGAACGCATCACATGAACGCACCACAGATTACGCATGTGAGTGCACCACAGACCCTGCACGTGAACGCACCACAGACCATGTACTTGAATGCAACAGACTATGCACTTGAATGCACCACGGACCATGCACTTGAACACACCACAGTCCATGCATTTGAATACACCACAGACTATGCACTTGAACGCACCACGGACCATGTACCTGAATGCACCACAGACCATATATGTGAACACATCACACGAAAGCACCACAGTCCATGCATTTGAATGCCCCACAGACTATGCACTTGAACGCACCACAGACAATGCACTTGAACGTACCACAGACCATGCTGATAGATAAATGGGTTAGGGTTAGGGTTTGTACATATAACCAGTGGAAAAGCCACAGTTTTTTCCCACATTTACAGTAGTAAATATCAGTAAAGTTTTCACATATATGTCCAGTGGAAAAGCCACCTGTGTTTTCAGTCTTTGTCAGAAACTCAATAACCTGCATAAAGTCAGTTATTGTTAACAACTAATGGATAAAAGTCAAAGAAGAGTAGTGATGCGTAGTGTAAGGCAGCAGTCCAAGCTAGCGTAAATGAATGAACAAAAGGCTCTAATAGGCATGTGGAGCCACAGCATGCCATCCATATGATGCCTATCAATAATTCATTCCTGCCTTTGGCCTTTTGGGACACATTAAGGTAATATGAAGAGCAGTCAGGCCAAATGGTTTGCAAATCCTTTTTAAGCAGGATACATGCCGTCATTTACCTGATTTCTGCACAACTAGCAACTTTATAGAGAGTCAAAGTGTTTTAGATAAACACAATCACACACTTGTGTTTCATTTCATTACATGTTGTTAGAACATTATGTGTTGGAAGGTTAGAGGCAGGAGAATAAAAGACTGGAACATTAAACTGGTCTTTCATTTGTGTCGAGTTCAAAGAAGATTTTTAAAAGTGAAAATAAAAAATATATATTCAAAAACCAGAGGTGGAAAATAACTAAGTAAAATAATAATATAATAATAGTCTTTATTTTTTATAGCACCTTTCATACAAACACTGTAGCCCAAAGTGCTTCACAGTGATTAAAAATCTAAATACAATTTTAAGACAGGGTGAAATTAATAGTCGATTGCACAAAATTATAAAATTACAAAAGTACCAGATAAACTGATTATACATGCATTATAACATTTCAATAAATAAGAAATAAAATTACAAGAGTACAGATAAACTGATTATATAATATAAAGAATGTAAAGGTACTTCATTGCTGTACTTAAGTAGATTGTTTAGGTGTATGTACTAGGGATTTTAACCGATGACCGTTTGACCGATGGTTGATGGTATCAACGTTGTCTGGTCATAATTTTCTGTCGTCAGTTTAAAAAAAACAAAAACATCCTGCATCAGTCATTCCACTGCACAAACTCTTTTGCATTATAGTGTAGGTTATAAAGAGGATGCTTTGTGATCTGTCCATAGCATATGTTTAAAAATAATGAATTTGAACATTAACAATACAAGATGGATTTTATTAATAGCAAACACAGAGCTCAGTTAATCTATTTGGTACGACCATTTCAAGATTTAACATTTACTTGTCAATGTCAAGACAATGAAATTAGGTTAGAGCAACAGCACTGTGTGTAGTCTGTACCCAGTAAAAAAAGTACTGTAGTAAAAAGTACTATGGTGTAGTACAAGATAAAGTTTAAAGTGCCACCAGTGTCCCCACAATAACATTTATGTCACCATCACCCCTCCCCCAGTCATCAATTATCAGTTCAAAGGTCCTTATGAGGGTACAGACTAGAACATTCACTACAATGTCGACTTCTGGAGCACAAGTCAACTTAAATTTGGAGGAGTCGACAAGTCGCATGTTATTCTTTCTCTCCCTGCCTCTCTCTCTCTCTCTCTCGCTCACCCCCCTTCTCTCTCTCTTGGCGCATAAACACAGACCAGACGTAAATAAGACAGCTGCAGGTAAGACAGTTGTGGTGGGCTAACAAAACAAGATACACATGCATGTGTGGAAATACTTCACTTTAGATGTAAAAAAAAAACAGCATCTGAAGAGGTGTCGACTAATGTGAATGATACGAGCAGCGTTAGCTAGCTAACCTGTGTGATAAGCAGCACAGGCAACCCGCATTAAAACAACACACTATTTTTTTCCCCCAAACACATGATATGGACAGTGTTGTGTTCATCTTTTGGACTTAAACTTTTTAGACGTAATATAAAAAGTGTTCACCTACTGATGCTTGCTAACGTTAGCCTTTGTTTTGTTGCGGTAAAAATGCTGTTTGTGTCTTGTCAGTGGACATTGTTATGTTGCAGTGAACTTTAATACAAGTAGTTTTTTTATTTTGTTTTTTTAGCCATGTATTACGTCCTGCAGGTGGCATCTAGGGGTGTGTGCAGGAAATAACACAAAAACCAAGATGTAAAATGGAACTAAAATTGTAAATTTAATAATGGATAAAGTGATTTAACAAAAGGTGTCCCAAAAGGGGAAATACAATGTGAGGAAACAAAAAGGTACAATTTTTAAATACGGGTAACAAAGTATGGAATGACAAACTCAAATAACTAAATTTAGCTTCTTTAACTGAAGGCAAACAAAGCTAAAGAAAACTAAATTAACGAGTGTCTCATATGATTAAACAAGTCACACAAAAACGCTAGCCTAGTGACAGTACTAGAGACACAGACGAGTGGTGGTGGACTGAGACAGAGTGATCCCAGCCGACGAGCTTCTCTAAGGTGTTCAGTTTTATAGTAGGCGGCTCAATCGAGTGGCAGGAGTCCGATTGGTTGGAGCAGGAACAGGACGGAAAAGGGAGAGGCGGGAATCCAGGATCCAATCAGAACGGGGAAGGGGCCAGAGGGACGGACTTTTGTTTTCCCTGCGACTTCCAAGGACCAATCACGTGCAGGGCTCCGAGCAGCATGATTTACATATAAAACATAACACGTCAGTACAACAGAGAATCAGGAGGAGGCATGACCACAAACCAGATAAGGGCGGGGCCCGTAACTGTCTGTGTTGTTTCTCCACTGACAATGTGATGACGTCATCATGGCCCGTCGACGCGACTCCAACTTTATTGACAGATAAGTCGACTTGAAACAAGCTGAAGTCGTTAATGCTCTTGTACAGACTGTCTGCCAGTTTAAAAGATCTGTACCTTCACACCAGTTTAGAACGTTTACTCAAAACCTAAATAAAACACAAAGCTGAGGTAAGTGTTAGGGTCGGCATAGGTCAACTGACCAGTCCACCCAAGTCAGGGACAAACTATGGCATTGAGGGACAACAAGGACAGAAGACAACCAGTAAAACACTGTTGTGTGGGAATGAACTAATCTGTGACAGGAACCAGCCAAGTAGAACCGAAGGCTGGCACAAATCAACACACCAATTAGAAATGAAGACGAACAGGACCACCTCGAACTCCACCTGCGGGTGGGGAAATGGACAATGGCACAAAATATTACCCAGTGAAGTGTCAACAAACGGACATTAGACTTAAACTGATGATCAATTGTGTATTTTACATGTGATTTAAAGAAACCGCAAGAATGTGACACCGTCATGTTCCAGACGGACCCAAGCCAGGAATTTCAAAGACTGTTTTTTTTTCATTTGGTGCCATGACCCAGATGTAATAGAACTTCTCGAACTAGCAGTTAGAGACTGGGACAGCAAGTTGTCACCATGACAACCCGACAGTGCAGTGGATGAATTGTGTTATCCATCTGACAGACCTACTGACAATGACATGACAGGTGGACAGAAGTGGCGCAGGCTGGTGGACATCGATATAACATATTTAGCAGCAGAATTTACTGGAACATCTAATGTTTTCTCTGTGTGTGATGGTTTAAAATCAGCTTTTAACATAACATCACTTGACCTCGCTGTGTGACTTGTCTTTAAAAAGCTAAGTGAGCGCAGTGTCTGAGTGTGTGTGAGCCGACAAAGCAACTGTTTTCTTTTCTCAGTGACCGACTTCAACCGGTTAATGAGGCTCAGTGATCGGCCAAGATTTTTTTTTCTAGAAATTTCACCATCCCTAATCTGTACTTTACTTGAGTATTTATTTTTCTGCCAACGTTCTATTTTTTACATCAATATCTGTACTTTCTATTCTTTACATTCTCAGAATAAACTTAGCATTTTTTCAAACTAAACAGATGTGACAGTATGAAAAATAAGTCACCAGAGAAAACTGGGACTTTATACATTATATTTATGCGACTATTTTCTGACAATTTTGACCTTCTATATATGTGACCCTCCAGCACAAAACCAGTCACTTGGGTCAAACTTCATAAATTCAGATTTTATATTTATCTTAAAGTTTATTAAAAATGTTTGCGTGACACTAATGCAACTAATGCACTAATGCAATGCAGAGGCTGTTTTTCAACATCACCATAGCAACAAGGGATTTAGTTTAATGTAGAAGGCTTTGTTCTGAGGCCTCCCATTGGTTCAAATCTATAACTATGTAGATTTCTATTTAAGGGTTGTCTAGAGGGAATCCCCATCTTTCCAACGGTACCAAACATGACAGGAAATACCTAACGCCAGCGCCAAGGAAATTCGTGTTTGGAGTCGATGTTTCTTTGTTTTAGACTTAATTACTGTCAGAGTCAGTTGTTCTTCCTAAAAGGCATGATTTGAAGAACTTATGGTAGGAATTTAACAAAAACTCATAGTTAGAAGTGTTCAGAAGACATTTTATTTGGATTTTATGAATAAACTTTAAATTCGATAATTTTGACCCATATAATGTATTTAAGGCTAAAGTTAGAAAAACTGCTGTGACTGAACCACTGGTTTAATGATGGAGGGACACATCTTTTTTGAAATCTCATGATGTTTTAACTCAATTCTGACTTTTTTTCGTAAATTTCCTGTCCATATCCTCAAAACTGAATAACTGTGACATGATCAAACACATTATCGACACACTAACTTACTTTTAAAGGCTTTATTTTAGATAGTTTTGAAACGTTTCTGATTGTTCCTGGTTAAATAAGTATTATTGTGTTAGTGACAAAAAAATGTAGTTTTACTTTGGTACTTTATTACAATTGAGAAATTGTACTTTTTTTTTAACTTTTACTTCAGTAAAGCAGTTGAATCAGTACTTCTACTTTTACCAGAGTATTATTTCACACCAGTAGCTGTACTTCTACTTAAGTACAGAATGTGAGTACTTTGAACACCAACATTATTTTTTACTTTGACCAAAATACCAAAAAAATTAAAAAAATTTTTTTTTTAAAAATCCAAAAGTCAAATGAAAAATATCAGACTACACAGTAAATTTTGCAGTGTTAAATCAACACTTAGAGAGTTTATTTAACTTCTTCTAGAGTGTATTTGGTCCCATTGTCTCCAAATTAACACTGCAAAATCTACAGTGTACAATGAAAAAAGTGTTGAGATCATGTTAAATATTTGCTTTACATCTTTCTCAGTTTTGGTTGTTTCATTTTTCTCCCTGACTTTTTGATTGTGGTTTTGACACAAACGTGGTTGGTGGGGGCGGGACTTCCTTTGGTGGATTACTATTGGTTTATTTATGTTTGACAGACAGCTAAGCAAGCGTACCCAATCAGAAGCAGAGTAGCTGCTGTGGGCGGAGCCGTTTCATAAGCTTACTTAGCTGATCATCAATTAAGTAAAAAAAAAATAAAAAAAAGAATAAAGCAAAAAACAATCCTGAATGAAGTTAAAAAAAATCTTGAATTAAACAACATAAACTTGAAATAAACAAAAAAATCTTTAAGTTAAAAAATATTGAATTATGCATAAAAAAAAAATCTTGAATTGAGAGAAACAATCTTGAATTAAACAAAAAAATAAATCTTAAATTAAACAACCAAAAATCTTGAATTAAGGAAAAAAACTAATGTTGAATTAAGTAAATGGTTAGGATTCCTGGTTCTGGTTTTGGTTAGGGTCAGGGGTTGTGGTTCTGTTAGGGTTTAGGGTTAGGGGTTGTGGTTCTGGTTAGGGTTTAGGGTCAGGGGTTGTGGTTCCGTTTGGGTTTAGGGTCAGGGGTTGTGGTTGTGGTTCTGTTAGGGTTTAGGGTTAGGGGTTGTGGTTCCGTTTGGGTTTAGGGTCAGGGGTTGTGGTTGTGGTTCTGTTAGGGTTTAGGGTTAGGGGTAGGGGAAAATAAAAAATGGCTTAGTCTTAAAAAAGACTCTCCAAGTGCTCTGGCACACATCAGTTAAAATCATTTTTATTGCCAAAATGTATATTTTCATGTCTGGTGTAAGTTTTCTCTCTCCCTCTTCTCTTTTACAGGTCCCCAGGGGATCCATCAGAATTCCCTAGACGGAGGGAAGCCCTCTCATTGAGGCCACCGGGCACCATAGTGCCCAAGTCTCTGATCCAGTGGCCCTCTTTCCTCCATCTTTGTCCCATGGACCACTGGGCACTGGACTCCAGACCCATGACTGCCAGGTTTTCCACCCCATGGTCTCTAAGGTGTTCGTAGAGGGGGGTGGAAAATTGTGTCCGGCTAGCCCTATATATATGCTGTTTTAATCTATCCCGGAGAGGGTTTTGGGTCTCACCAATATAGAGTTTCAAACACGCTCTACATTGGATTGCATATATAAGGTTCGTGGAATCCAGATCTGGTTAGGGTTAGGGGTTGTGGTTCTGTTAGGGTTTAGGGTTAGGGGTTGTGGTTCTGGTTAGGGTTTAGGGTCAGAGGTTGTGGTTCTGGTTAGGGTTATGGGTTGTGGTTCTGTTAGGGTTTAGGGTTAGGAGTTGTGGTTCTGGTTAGGGTTTAGGGTCAGGGGTTGTGGTTCTGTTAGGGTTTAGGGTTAGGGGTTGTGGTTGTGGTTCTGTTTGGGTTTAGGGTCAGGGGTTGTGGTTCTGTTAGGGTTTAGGGTTAGGGGTTGTGGTTCTGGTTTGGGTTTAGGGTTAGGGGTTGTGGTTCTGTTAGGGTTAGGGGTTGTGGTTGTGGTTCTGTTAGGGTTTAGGGTTAGGGGTTGTGGTTCTGGTTAGGGTCAGGGGTTGTGGTTCTGTTAGGGTTTAGGGTCAGGGGTTGTGGTTCTGTTAGGGTTTAGGGTTAGGGGTTGTGGTTCTGGTTTGGGTTTAGGGTTAGGGGTTGTGGTTCTGTTAGGGTTAGGGGTTGTGGTTCTGTTTGGGTTTAGAAGTCAGATGTTCTAGACTTTTCCACATTAACAGCTGCTGCTGATTGTTTGTTGCTGAAACTTCCTGTGTTTTAGTATCAGGTCCATATGGTTCAGGTCCATGTGGTTCAGGTCCATGTGGTTCTGGTTCCGTCAGTTTGTTATTATCTTTACTCGCCTCCAAAAAAACAACTTCAGCATTAATCTGCTAAAGTGACTTTTCACACATTTGGATTTGATCAGTTTGGAAACAAATATGGATATGAGCTGTTTACACAAATATGCTTCTACACACACACACACACACACACACACACACACACACACACACACACACACACACACACACACACACACACACTCTTTTACATGCCTTATGAGGACTACATTTCTAATCACCAATTGTAGGTAAAGTAGGTTTTTGGTAATGAGTTTAAAAATTTTAAAATGAGTAAATATTTTTTTTTACAATTAAAAACTATGTAAAATGTATTAAAATAATGACATTAAATAAACATTTCAATTTAAATAAAACCTAAAATAAAACATTAACAATAAAAGTAAAATAAATGGAAAAAGTCAATATATTTTTTAAATGCAGAAATACAAATGTTAAAAAATGTAAAACATATAAAAACTAAAACAAATGAAGTAATAGAATTTGATTATTTTTTAAAAATAATAATGATGGTAATAATGAAAAAATTAAATAATAAAAAAAAAAAAGTAAACATCTTGAAACCTTTGAAAAACACATGTTTCCCACATGCTTTATGGGGACTTCCAAAAAACAAGTTAATGTGTTTATAGGGAACATCATTTGCATATATTTGCATATTTCACACAGATTTCAACAATACTTTTTATATCATCCTCGTAGGGACCTGAATTTTGGTCCCCATAGTGTCACAGGTCCCCATGTCATGACTGTGTGAATGTACTCATAAAGATAGGAATACAAGCACACACCCCAACACACACATTTCCATGTTCTCATGGGGACCAAGTTTGTACTCATCACTTGGAGGTAAAATACTGTAGCTATCAGGTATTGAGCATGAATGTTTTTAAAAATATATAAAATATGTATAAAAAATATACATATTTTAAAAATTCTAAATAAAACTGCAAATAAAATTTTAATAAAAAACATACAATGAAAAAAAAAATTTTTTAAGTGTAAAAACCAAATGAAATAAATCCAATTAAAAATCATTTAAAAAATAATGATAGTAATAATAAAAAAGTATCACATCTCTACACCTTTGAAAAATATGCTTCACTTTGCACCAGTTTCCTTCATGCTTTATGGGGACTTCTGACAAAATAAAGTAAAATAATGTATTCTTCACATATTTATATTTTACTATTGGGAACCTACATTTATATTTAACCCTCATGTCAGAGGTCCCCATGGTGTGACTGTGTGAACATCAATGTCCCCATAAAGATGGGAACACACACACACTGTTTTGGTCTGCAGTAGAACAAAGGCAGTAAAACTAAGGCTTTACTGTTAAACTACACACATTAATTTTACATGTGTTTGTCATTTTTCTCTTCTTTTGTCTTTTATATCATTTGTGTCATATTACATATTTGCATCATAAAGACAAATGTTTTTATACAGTTCTGGAAAAAGTTATTAGGCCACCAAAAACAGTGGTTATGTAATCCAAGTCCTCACTGAAGTGAATTTCTTTTTTTTTTTTTTTTTACCCAGAAAACACGTTAAATGTATAAATATCAACTGTGAAATGAAAGTTTCTGATGCATTTGTGTGAAGTATTTATAGTAATTATATAATCAGACTCTAGGTATATGTTTAAATGTAGTCATATTTATAGTAATTATAGAATAAGACTTTAGGTATATGTTTAAATGTAGTCATATTTATAGTAATTATAGAATAAGACTTTAGGTATATGTTTAAATGTAGTCATATTTATAGTAATTATAGAATAAGACTTTAGGTATATGTTTAAATGTAGTCATATTTATAGTAATTATATAATCAGACTTTAGGTAAATGTTTAAATGTAGTCATATTTATAGTAATTATATAATCTGTAAAAATCTGTTATTTTTCTCTCTTTAATTTACTGATCATGTAGATGTTCATAAAATCTGGGAGTAAATTTACATTTTGAACTGAGAAAACTGAAGATACTGTGACTTTTAAAAAAAAAAAAAGTTTTATCAAAAATCTATCATTAACTGAACACATTAACAGGTGTGTCCATCTACTGACCAAGAGTTAATTTAACCTCAGAATGGCTTTATTTGTCATTTGTCATATCTGAGGACACATCAAAATGAGATGAAGTTTCTTTCTCCTGTCTCCTCCCAGGTCAAAGGTCAACTGTTACAGCCTGTACGGCGCTACCTCTCTGATATCAATTACTAATCAATGATATTGATTAGTAATCAAAAAATAGAAAAAGAAAGACCAGCAAGTGCACAAATAGCCAACACTGATTATTCACACGAGGACAGGTCACAGTACTGCACTCCAGAAGATGGAATATTTTAACATTTACACAGAATGATCACATCAAGTAAAAACAAAAGAAAAGGAATGAATGAGGAAATGAACAGGGATGGGTGGGGGGGGGCATCAGTACAGTGACCTTAAGCACTGGAATGTTACAATGACACATTAGGATAACAAACTATATATATATATATATATATATATATATATTTTGTATTTTTTTTTATTTTTTTTTATATTCATTATATATTATTTCTTCATATTATTTAATCACCTAAAGAGGAACTTTTTAGTTTGATATAAGAACTAATTTATAGACAATAGATCTGGAAAATCTGACTGAATCTTACTAATCATCTTAGTTAGATTTCTTCTTATATTTCTGTTCAGCCCTGCGATGAACTGGCGTCTCATACAGGGTGTACCCCTAACCCTTCACCTATTGTAGCTGGATTAGGCCCCTGTGACCCCTGTGACCCTAGTGAGGATAAAGCAGGTTCAGATGACGAGAGAGAGAGAGAGAGAGAGAGAGAGAAATTTCTTCTTATATTTCACTGAAAACTTCCTCTTTAGGTGATTCTGTCTGGTTTTTAGAGTGATATTTGGATAACCTAGCCGCGCTAGCTCCTCCTAGCATCAGTAAATCTAATGTTCTACAGTAGTAGTCTAGTTTCACTCAATCTAACTTTTGTCTAGATTTCCCTCAAACTGGTCGACCAATCACGGTGAAGTATAGAGTCAGAGGGCGGGCATAACAAAGTGACGCTGCGATGATTGGGAGAGAAACAAGTGTAAACAACCATAGAAGAAGAACAGGTGTAGATTTTCTTTTATCACAGATGAGTGAAGAATGTGAGAAAACGTCAACAATCTTTAAATTCTTTTTACAGAAGCGACAACAGTCGTTCAGTTCCATAATCCACCATTTTGTTTAGTCATTCCTAACTTTCTCCAGACTTCTACGTTAACTTTCCAGCGCTCTAATTACGTTATCCTAAAGATTACACTGATTGGTTGTAGTACCGTCCTATTGCATACAGAGGATTTGAACGACAACCTTTTAGCCCCGCCTCCCCTGACTATGAAGCACCACTAGACCCATACATGGAATAAATAGGGATAGCGCTGCTAGGCTAGGCTAATATTTGGAATAGAAATGAGGAAAAATACACTTAAATTTCTTTTTCTTTTCCAGTGTCGTAGTTAAATTATTTTCGGGGTGATAACTGTGACTGTGAACGTCTTGAATCCCGTGGGTTACAGACAGTAATATTTGAACAGTGTGTGTGTCGGTGATGAGCGTTTTATGTAAAGGTAGTCTGGCACTGGCTGCTAATGGTTTAGGGTTAGGCTCAGGTTAGGGTCCCTGTCTGTATAAGTTATAGATATCACCTTTTGTGCTGCCAGGTCGCACATAAAGGCCTGTGGTTTTAATTCACACTCACCCATGGTCACACTAAATGGCTGACAGTGGAATTGGACGCTTGCCTTTATTTCACTACACATGCACTTTGTTTCTAAAATGGCTGTTGACATGGATTAAAGAGTCAAGCTGCTTTTCTGCTGCTTTTATAAAAGGTTAAATATATCAGTGGATTTTTTTTTTATTAAACAAGTGGAAGAAAAATATCCTTTTAACACCTCTTACCAGCCTTGTGTTCCAGTCCTGGCACATTAATGACATTATTTAAATAACACACATATATACAGCTCCCACATTAATGACATTATTTTAATAACACATATATACAGCTCCCACATTAATGACATTATTTAAATAACACTTATATATACAGCTCCCACATTAATAACATTATTTTAATAACACTTATATATACAGCTCCCATATAAATAACTCTTTTACTTTAGTGTATTTTGGATCATTTTAGTAAATTTTCTTTATTTTTCGTGAATTGCAGTGTATTTTTGTCAATTATAGTAAACTTTTCTCTATTTTTAAGACATTTTACTATTTATTTACAGGGTACTTCAGTATATTTTTAGTGCATTTTAGTGTATGTGGCCAAAATTAAGACAATGGGGGAAAATGCAAATGTAGTCGTGTTTTTCAGTCTCCATCTTTTTCTCTGTCAAATAAACAGTAAAAGTCAATGTTTTAGTCCAAACTCCAGGGTGTTTCTTTTACAATACAATGTTCTTTTATCTGGACTTTACTGGATTTTGGTTCATTTTAGTAAATTTTTTTCTCTATTTTTAGTTAACTTTAGTGCATTTTTGTCCATTTTTAGTCAATATTTTCTCTATTTTTAGGACATTTTAGTGTATTTATAGAATAGTTTAGTATATTTTTAGTGCATTTTATTTCATTTTTAGTGCATGTGGCCAAATTAAGGAAATGGGCGGAAAATCTAAATGTATATGTGTTTTTTACTCTCCAGTTTTTGACCTTAAGTCAGTATTTAGTCCAAACTTCAGGGTGTTCCCTTTACAAAGAGCCCATTCTTTTATCTGTAGTTTAGTATATTTTGGATAATTTTATTAACTTTTTCTCTATTTTTAGTGCATTTCACTTCATTTTTAGTGAATGGTAGTATATTTTTGTCAATTTTAGTACTTTTTTTTCTATTTTTGAGGCATTTTACTCTATTTCCAGGGTGTTTTAGTTCATTTTTTGTGAATTTTATTTTATTTTTAGTGCATTTTAGTGTTTGTGGCCAAAATTAAGACAATGGGGGAAAAATGTAAATGTATTCGTGTTTCTCAATCTTTTTCTCTGTTAAACAGTAAAAGTCAATGTTTTAGTCTAAACTCCAGGGTGTTTCCTTTACAAACACAACATTCTTTTATCCGTTTAACAAACGGTTGAAGAGCGGCTGCAGTTTTTATTTACAGATGCATTTTTTTCCAGGTGTTTGAAGCTAAATCAAACACCTAAAGGGTTAAATCATATCTCAGATTGTGAAAGACGGAGCACATTTAAAGGTGCAGCTGATGATGTACTGCTTGTTCCTATAAGAAACTGACATTTAAAGCGCTTTTCACGCTAGCAGTGTTTAAGCTTGTATTTCTCCATTATTTATGTTTTCATTTACATTTGCCAGTTGAAATTAAAAGACCTGACGTAAAATTTTACGATCGCTTGTGTAAATTATAAGATTTAAAAGATTAGAGTTTGCTGATTGAAGAAAGAAGAAGCCTTTTATTTATTTATTTATTTTTTTATAGTTTTTAGCCACAAAAGCATGCTAATAAATCTAAAAATGAGCGGTGCATTGTGGATGTGCATGTACACCTGGCACCAGTGGAAGTAATATCTGTAATTCAAGCTTCATAACAGAAAAGCTTGGCCTGAAAACCTCTCATGTTAATTGTGTCTCAGCCTTAAATAAAACAAAGGTTGTTTTATTTTTTATTTTTTCTCAGCTGAACACTGATTACAAAATGTTGCAGAATCCTGATCTGTGCATTTGTGAGCAGCACTTCATTTTTTTTCCGTGAGTATATTATTAAAAATTGATCATTCTTTGTAATAGCCTCATTTCTGTGGGTTTTCATATTTTAATCCTGTTTTAAGGACAACACAATACATTAATCAAATATGACAGAACATACTCTTAATGTAATCATGCAGCGGAATATGAATTGCAAATGCTTCACCACCCCCTCCCTCCTTTTCCCCCCAAATGTGCTTCCATTAATGTTACAAAATAAAATAATCATGACCATTTTAAATAGGAATCAACTACATGGAACATGACAGAATGTTTTAGAATTAGGTTTGTGTGAAATGTTGAAAAAGAAGAGATTTGAGACGAAAAGCACCAGCAGCATTAGCAGCAGGCTCAGCAGCAGCAATAGCAGCAGGGTTAGCAGCAGAATCAGCAGCAGCAGGCTCAGCAGCAGCATTAGCAGAAGTGGCAGCAGCAGCATCAGCAGAAGCAGCAGGCTCAGCAGCAACATTAGCATTAGCAGAAGCGGCAGGAGCAGTAGCAGCATTAGCATTAGCATTAGCAGCAGCAGTTTGGGTTAGGGTTATGTGAGATGATGCACACTTCAGCACAATCTGTCCATCTGTTGACTCTAACCCTTTTAGGTAAAACAATAAAGAAATAGATGCATATGTTTCATATTCATTATTATTCTTATTATTTTTATTTCTTATTCTTATTATCATATTTACCTCCGCCAAGGAGGTATTAAATTCGTTTGTCTGTATGTCTGTCTGTCAGAATTACGCAAAAGGTTCTGATCGGATTTTGATGACACTTTCAAGAATGATAGATAATGGGTCACAGAAGAACCCAGTAGATTTTGAGCAATGAAGGTCAAAGGTCAAGGTCACACTAAAAGTCAACAGCTAAAAAACATCAGTAGTAAAATCTGAGGATTCAGACAAGATAGAATCTGGTGTTTTTTTCAATCACATGGTTTGACCTTCAGACATCAGATGGGTCAACACCTATGGCTCTAACCTTTGACCCCTAACCTTCAGACATCAGATGGGTCAACACCTATGGCTCTAACCTTTGACCCCTAACCTTCAGATATCAGATGGATCAACACCTATGGCTCTAACCTTTGACCCCTAACCTTCAGACATCAGATGGATCAACACCTATGGCTCTAACCTTTGACCCCTAACCTTCAAACATCAGATGGATCAACACTAGGCGTGTGATGAGATCTTGTGAGATGTCATTTGTTGAGATTGCTCGTCGCATTAAAATTCTGTCTCGCGAGGTTTGTTATGCAGCAGCTGCCAAATGTCGTCAGAAAACACAAGTTTTACTATTGAAGATGTTTCCACTACTTTCAAATGGTTTGTTTGGCAGCATTTTGGGTTCCTGACAGAAAGGATAAATGCAAAGAGAGTGAGTGATAAGACATGGACAATATGAAGACACTTTATGCTAACTATGGCATAGAGCAGCTAATACGAGCACAACACAGCTGTGGCTCAGTTGGTAGAGTTGGTCACCCTATGACCGAGAGGTTGGCGGTTCGCGTCCCAGCTTTGGCTGTCCACATGTCGAAGTGTCCTTGGGCAAGACACTGAACCCTGACTTAGGCCCCCAGTAGGACTGACCTTAGACCTTAGAAACCTACTGGTGTATGTGTGTGTGTGTGAATGGGTGAATGAGAGGCTAATGTAAAGCGCTTTGAGCACCATGAAGTTGGAAAAGAACTATATAAGTGCAGTCCATTTACCATTTAACACAGACACATGTCCAGCCCCACCACAGCTCAGTACTCAAAACAACAACTGCACCTGAAAACAACAACAAACCACATGATGACAAACACATTCACACCTTAACTTCCACAGACACTTTTTATTTTGAAAAAAAGGAGAAATATATAATTTTATTCATTCTAACTTTTCTAAAAATTTTATTTTAGTTTCAATTTGTAGAGTTTTAAAATCCATGTGTAACTCATAAGTATGTTGTCCATTCATATAATTCGTAAATTATTAGCTCCGCCAAGGAGATTATGTTTTTGCCAGTGTTTGTCTGTCTGTTTGTCGGTTAGTTAGCAAGATAACTCAAAATCTTATGGACGGATTTTGATGATCTTTTCAGGATGTGTTGGGAGTGTCACAAGGAACAAATGATTACATTTTGGTGATGATCTAGAAGAGATCCTGGATTCTGGATCACTTTGAAATTTGACATTGCTGTAAATGGAGAATACATTTCAAAGTGATCCAGAATCCAAGATCTCTTCTGAATCATCACCAAAATATAATCACTTCCAGATCTCCCCATTACCAACCTACCCTGAAAATTTCATCAAGATCCTTTTTGAGTTATCCTAAAAACATAACCTCCTTGGTGGACCTCTCTTCATTCGGGGGTGGGGAGGGGTCTTGGTGGAGGTTTGCGCTCTCGGAGTGATTTTCTATTTTTTCTTAAAATCTCGTCTGGATCTCGTGAGCTGAGTGTCTCGTCACACCCAAACTCAACACCTATGGCTCCATCACGTCATGTTTTGACGCCATATCAAGCCTTGGTGGAGGTCTGCAGTCTCCTACTGACTTATTACCTCCACCAAGGAGGTTATGTTTTTGTTGTTGTGTTTTTGTTGTTGTGTTTTTGTTGTTGTGTTTTGGTTGTTGTGTTTTGGTTGTTGCATCTTTCTTGTGATTGCAGCGTTTTGTTGATGCAGTGAATTTGCCCCCGTCGGCCACCATAGATACAATCTGTAAATTTCATCAAGATCCGTCCATAACTGTTTGACTTATCTTGCTAACTAACAGACAAACAAACATAACCTCCTTGGTGGAGGTAAAAACAAGTCAGTCAGAGACCTCAGACCTCCACCAAGGCTTGATATGACGTCAAAACATGACGTGATGGAGCCATAGGTGTTGAGTCAGGGTGTAACGAGACACTCAGCTAACGAGATCGAGACGAGATTTTAAGAAAAAATTGAAAATCACTCTGAGAGTGCAAACCTCCGCCAAGGCAGACCTCCCTCCAACCCCGAATATAGAGAGGGCCACCAAGGAGGTTATGTTTTTGCCAGAGTTTGTCTGTCGGTCTGTCTGTCTGTCTGTTAGTTAACAAGATAACTCAAAAAGTTAAAGACGGATCTTGATGAAACTTACAGAGTAGGTTGGTAATGGGGAGATCTGGAAAGGATTCGATTTTGGTGGTGATCCGGGCAGAGATCCTGGATTCTGGATCACTTTGTAATGTATTCTCCATTTACAGCAATGTAAATTTCAAAGTGATCCAGAATCCAGGATCCACCCCCCCACACCGGATCACCACCAAAATCTAATCATTTCCAGATCTCCCCATTACTCTGAAAATTTCATCAAGATCTGTCCATAAATTTTTGAGTTATCTTGCTAACTAACAGACAAACTGACAAAAACACAACTTCCTTGGTGGACCTCTCTTCAGGTGAGGGGGGGGGGGTCTGCCTTGGCGGAGGTCTGCACTCTGAATGCTTTTCTAGTTTTTATTATTATTATTTAATGGACTTTTTGCCCAATTATGGAAGAAAAAAAGAATTATCTAACACTGCAGCTTTAATGATATGTTTATTTACTTCTTCATTTGCTTCGTTCACACAAAAGGTGACAAAGAAAAACTCAGTTAGTGTTCGCTATTGAAAAAAAAAAAGTAATTTAATCAGTATACGACTGTAATCATGAATAAGTCTGTCAGAGCTGAAAACATCCAATCTGATTCAAAAAAAAACACTCTTTATTAATATACACAACCAACCATTAGCACAGCAGTTAATTATTAACAGAATTGATTAGACCTCCAGTTCTACTGTGATTTACTTCACTTTTTATTGTTGTTCATATAGTTTCATTTATTGTTTTTATATGATATCAGTTAATAAAATCTTCACCCTTATTTCTTGGTAATGTATTTATTTATTTATTTTAGGCGGGACGATGCATATTAATTAACACATTTATGCATTTCAGTATAAACATGTAAATAGTTAGCAGTAGTTAGCATCAGTGCTAATTTTCATACGCAGTCCCCATTACATGAGTAAAAAATAAAAACAGTGATCTGTGCAGAATACAGTGAAATAAGTGCATTTACAGACTATATACTACAACGCTGGACAGAATAACATTTGTGCCTATTTATCAAGGCTTAAAATAGAATAAAAATGAAATAAACTAATTAGTTCTGTTAAATGATTAATCTAGTCCAACATTGTGTGTGTGTGTGTGTGTGTGTGTGTGTGTGTGTGTGTGTGTGTGTGTGTGTGTGTCCGCAGAGGCATATCATGCTATAACTCAATGAATACTTGAGATATCACCATGAAATTACATGGTCATAATTTGCGCATCTGATGCAATGATCCATTTGAGTAAAGGTCAAAGGTCAAGGTCACAATTAATTTATTGTGATTTGGACTTTTTATTGTATATTGTTTTTACTTTTTTATCTCGTGATTTTGACTTTTTATGGAGGTCAAAGGTGACATGTGGCCAAATTAACTAGTGTAACACTGTGTGTCAATCATAGACATATCACGCTATAACTTAGTCAATACTGGATATATTATCATTATATTACACGTGCTGAAATGAAAGTATCAATATTGCAAAAGGTCAAAGGTCAAGGTCGCATTTAGCAAAAAGGTCAAAATCACATTATTGGCTTTTTCAGTGGACATTTTTATTTATTTATTTTTAACCCTCTATGGGAATTAAGTGAATTCATTTTTTAAAAAATGGAATGCCCTTTGATTTTAAGTGTATTGTATATTGTAGATTTTAAGTGTATTTAGTGAATTTTCATTTAAATTTTCTTATATGTTTTATATAAAGCACCTTGAATTGTCCTGGACATGAAATGTGTTATACGAATACATTTGCCTGGACTTTTCAGTGGATAATTTATGTATGAATGTATGCATATATTTATTTTAACCCTCTATGGGATTTAAGTAAATTATTTTTTTAATTAATGTCCTTGGATTTTAAGTGTATTAAGCCCTAAAGTAAATTTCCTATCCTCACTTTACAAAATTGACCTTTGACCTTCATTTAGAAATGACTGTCCAATTTTCCTGAATTTTTAATGTAAACTTTCTAAAAGAATATAATATAATATAATATATATATATATATATATATATATATATATATATATATATATATATATATATATATATATATATATATATATGTATAATTTTTTTAATTTTAAATACAATGTCCTTTTCAGTGGCCATTTTTATTTATTTATTTGTAACCTTCTATGGGACTTAAATAAATTCATTTTTAAAAACATGAATGCCCTTTGATTGTAAGTGTCTTGTACATTGTAGATTTTAAGTGTATTGATTGTATTTTCATTTTAACTTTCTTATATGTTTTATACAAAGTACCTTGAGTTGTCCTGTACACGAAATGTGTTATACAAATAAATGTTCCTAAGTGTTCTGCAGACATGACATGATGTCTCTTATCAAACTGCCGTTAGATGACAGGATATTAATCCAAAATAGAATGAAACGTTTGGAACAACTGCAAAAACAACTGGTGCCTGAAGAGTTGTTCTGAGGACTGGAAATTAGTGCAGTGATGACATCCTGCAATTAATGTAATACATTATGAAGGAGCAGGCGCCACTATAGATCTGCGCTAGGATTGCATTTATGGACTAAAATATCTCATCAGCATTTAGGAGTTTTCTTTAAAGAGATTGGGACTGAGCATTCCACAGACATGGGCTTGAAATGGAGAGGCACCTTTCAAAACAAGTCAATATTCAGCACAGAAGAAAGAGGTCCTAATTAGATTCATTTGCCTCTCCGATCAATGTTTTCCTAGGGATGTGAGTTATAAAGTCAGAGTGGAGCATAAATAATCAAAAACAAATAAAGATGTGTGTTTGGAGAAATATGGCTGATAGTGCTCATAAAATCTTGCCCCCCCCCCCTCCGTGTGCAAAAACACAGAATGAATATTTAAAGATGGGAAGGAAAGAAAATAGCTCAGGAAGCGGAAAAAATAAAGAAAAAAAAGAAAGAAAAAAAAATCCAGTTTCTAAAAAGGTCTGACCTTGGCCGGCGGAGTGGAGGAATCCTTTAGAGGGTACCTTGGCCATACTTAGTGAAAAGTAGATAATTTGTTAATGTCACGCACTTGTTGGAAATGGCAGATAAATGGATTTCAGCCATTATTTTCCAGCCTAAGTGAAGTGAAGGAGGAAACGTTGCGGAGAGGACAAACCCAGTTATGACTGATAAGTGTCTAAAAGCTAATGAAGGCTGGCTAGGCCAAGGTCAATGGCTGCTAGTCAGATGCTATGTGCTGCTCCGTTGTCCTGCCGCTTAAATATAGAGGAAATATACATTGAGCTTTTAACACCTTGAAACATAGGAGAGACTGGTATATGAAATATGGGCATGTAATGGCTTTTTAATGACGGCCTCCCAGCCCACTATTCTGGCCTGAGATTGGAAATCGGAGGTGAACCTTGATATCACTGCGCTAAGTGCTTGTAATGCACCGTAACTTCTGTCCATCCTGTTGAGTGAGACAGTTCAGGCCATGAGATAAATGCCCCTGTACTGGACGGAGGCTGTAGTGGAAGGAGGAGGACGCTGCTGCACTTCCCTGTCATCCTCCCAGAGTTAGTTTGCAGGTCAGAGCACAGGAAGCACTGATTACAGGGTTAGCGTTAGGGTTAGAGGGTTAGGGTTAGAGGGTTAGGGTTAGAGGTAGGGTGGTCCAACCGTCTGGCTTTAGGACAGACACTCAGAAACAGACACACCACAAAACATAGCAAATGAGACTTCAAACATAGCAAATGAGACTTTAGACCTAGCAAATGAGATTTTAGATATAGCAAATGAGATTTTAGACCTAGCAAATGAGACTTCAGATATAGCAAATGAGACTTCAGATATAGCAAATGAGACTTCAGATATAGCAAATGAGACTTCAGATATAGCAAATGAGACTTCAGACATAGCAAATGAGACTTCAGATATAGCAAATGAGACTTCAGATATAGCAAATGAGACTTCAGACATAGCAAATGAGACTTCAGATATAGCAAACGAGACTTCAGATATAGCAAATGAGACTTCGGGTATAGCAAATGAGACTTCAGATATAGCAAATGAGACTTCAGATATAGCAAATGAGATTTCAGATATAGCAAACGAGATTTCAGATATAGCAAACGAGATTTCAGATATAGTAAATGAGACTTCAGACATAAACGAAACTTTAGACCTAACAAATGAGACCTCAAACATAACAAATGGGACTTCAGACAGAGCAAATTAGACTTTTTGCTTTTGGGTTCATTTAGGGTAGGGGTGTCAATCTCATGTTAGTTCAGGGGCTACATTCAGCTAAATTTGATCTGAAGTGAAGCCGAACCTTTGAATTAATACCATAATAATACATAAACAATGTCAACTCCAAACCTTTCTCTACATTTTAGAGTGAAAAAAGGAAAATTGAACAATGAAAATATTTATATCGACCAACGATCCTTTCAAACAATGTGAATAACATGAGCAAAGTCGAAAAAATACGTAGAATTTGAACAATATTCAGCTTTTGTTTCTCGTTTCTACATGTTCATTATAATTCACAGATCACAGTGGATCAAATAAAAACACAGAAAACATTTAAAGGTATTTTTCAGATGAATGTGTTTGTCATTAGTGTCTTTACTCTGGTGCACCCACACTGACTTACCCCCCCATAGTGTCCTGGGAGCCCAGTTCTGGTCCGGTTTTAGTCAAAGTTAAATTAGTCCCGGCAGGTTTCCTGGGGTCAAAAATATTCAGTAAAATGAAGAAAAATTACAAAAAATATTCAGTAAAATGAACAAAAACATTCCGTAAAATGACCAAAATAACTGCTCCTTATCAAACTACGCTCTTCAGTTCAATGCTAGCAGCTGCTATGTGCAGGTGCACAGCTGTTAGCAGTGACAACGCTAGTGCATTGATCGCTATTGAGAGAAAGTAGCTCCAAGCAATTACGAGGTTTTGTGACTTTCCAAGGATAATGGAAACGCAGCTATAGTCACGTGACTATAACCTGCCTATTTGAAAAACCCCAATTTTCACCAAGTAACTAGTGATATTTTTCATCCTATTGTTGTTAGTGTGACTTTGTTGCTACTGCTTCCTAGGATTTGGGCATCCACTGACCCTTGGCTGGACTCTGAGTTTTCACTCCCATAATCCAATCAGTTGAGTGAATAATTAGAAAATAATAACAGCGCTGCAACATCATCTTGGCTCCATCTTGTAGAGTGGCTTCCCTTCTGCCACTGGTGTGCTTAATGTCCTCTAAAGACCCATATTACACCCCAATTAGATGGCACTCTTGTTTCCTTACATCAAGGGCTTGACTCTCCTGGCTTGTCACCCTCCCTTGGCCTAATCAATTTCATTTCTCCAGTTACAGGGAAAGCTGTGCCCTTAAACTTCAGCTCCTGCTTCAATCGATCAATAGCCCGCGTCCCTGCCAAGGTTCCATTTAAAGTTCATTTATTTCAAGCCATCATATAAAACAAGACAGAGCATCGATGCAGCCCCACTTTGTTTTATTTGACTGAGGATTTCCACCGTGACACTCAAATCCACTCTGGGTTTTTTTTTTTTTTTTACTCCTAAAGCTGTTCTGGGAACAGGAAGGATCACAACATGACACATTGTTGACTTCCTGTGCACATGTAGACGGTCTGTTTGAAGACAGAAAAGACAGCATTTGTTTCCTGTAAATAAGTCCTACAACGACTGGACATTTACTACAGACTGAACTTAAATGCAGATTTTTGATATATATTTATTTATTTATTTATTTATTTTTTATTATTATTATTATTGATGTTTGTATAAATAGATTTAGATTTGCATATTTTCCAAGAACAAGTAACAACCTGATCAAAAATAAATAAATACACTGAAAATAATACTTATCAAGCATAATCTGTATAATAAAAAAAGGGAAAAGGGGAGGTGATTACATTTTTAAAAACCTAAAATTGTTTAAAATGTTAAATCTAGGTCCCCACTAGTAAAACAGGACGTCCCCATAAACCATGAGGGAAACGGGTGCAAAGTGAAACATGTATTTTTCAATATTTTGAAGATGTGTTTACTTAAAAACAAAAAAATATTTATTTTCATATATTTTTTTAAATTGTTTATTAATTTAATTTTTTATTTTGTATTTTTATATTATTATGTATTTGAAATATTAATTTTTAAAATTGTTTTTTATTTAATTAATTTTTATTTATATATTTTTTAATTTAATTATAAACTTTTTATCATTATTATTTTATTTTAATTTCTTACAAAAAAAGATGTTTAAACCCACTACCCAATGGCACACGTGTGTGTGTGCTTGTATTCCTATCCTTATGGGGACATTGATATGTTTACACAGTCACACCATGGGGACCTCTGACACTATGGGGACCAAAATTCAGGTCTCCACGAGGGTTAAATATAAATAGACATCCCCACTAGTAAAACAGAAATGATATGGCCCATTAATTATTTCTTGGAAGATGTGTTTACTTAAAAACCAAAAAAAAAAACATTTAGATATATATTTTTTAATTAATTAATTATTTATTTATTTTCATTTTTTATATTATTATGTATTTTATTTATTTTTTTAAATACTTTTTTTTTATTTAATTCATTTTTATTTATATATATATATATATATATATATATATATATATATACATATATTTTAATATATACTATGGGGACCAACATTCAGGTACCCACGAGGGTTAAATATAAATAAAGGTCCCCACTAGTAAAACAGAAATGATGTGACCCATAAATCATTTTTTTCAGGAAGTCCCCATAAAGCATGAAGGAAACCTGTGTAAAGTGTGTGTATGTGTGAATACTATGCTTGTTTCCTGTACATATGTCTTGTTAGGACTAAAGACACCCCTCCATTACCCCCCCCCCCCCCCCTGCAGAAACAACACAGCTTACACACGGCACTGCGTAGCGTTAACTTAACATTCACTCACGCATGGACAACCGTTGTCATTTGTCAAACTCTCTGGGTTTTACTGGTGAATCAATGTTGCACAGACTGATGGTGTTTCCATGTTCATTTAACGTCACTAAAAAAACATTTTACCTGAATTGCTTCCATGTGCTGTACTGGGAAAAGTGGGTCAGAAGTTATTAAACATTTTATATCGATAACACGATGATGTTTTTTTGTTGGTTTTGTTTTTTTTTTAGTCGTGGGTGGATGTTTGGGGCCGTGACAGTTTAAAAATATTCTTTCTTTAAAAAAACGTATGCGTCTGGCAATTTTCACCCAATAATTACGCTCTGGAAAATTTCACAGAAACCTGCACGGCTTCCATCTTCACAGCTCCCTGTGGATTGTGCAAGTGTAACATCCTATATTATCACCAGTTAATTAATTTCAATGATTAATGAAATATTGCTAGGTCTGTCTCTCCCATTACATACTTTATTTGTGAAGTCTATAGAGATGCTAAGCTTTGGTGCACAATTATATACAGAATTAAGGTCCTTAAATATTCATAAGGGTTATATAGAAGATGATGGTGATGATTGTGAAAGCCTGCATCTTCGGCTTTTCATTAACCGCACAACTTCATTATCATTCACAGCTTGACAAATCAGTGGCATGGTTTTGGAAATCTAATGAAGATAATTTGCTTTGGATCTTGTGAATGAGGTCCCAATTTACATGAAAGTGGCCTCCGACGTTGATTGAAGTGCTGTGTTTTTACTTATTTTGCTGCGAGTGTGGAAACGGCCCATCGTAATTTACAGTTTAATGTATAGAATTTGTGATTCAGTTCTGGTTAATGAATAGAAATGTGATTCAGTTCTGGTTAATGCATAGAAATGTGATTCAGTTCTGTTTTATGTATAGAATTTGTGATTCAGTTGCACTTAATATATATAAATGTGATTCAGTTCTGTTTAATATATAGAAATATGATTCAGTTCTACTTAATTTATATAATTTGTGATTCAGTTGTACTTAATATATAGAAATGTGATTCAGGTTTTTTTTAATGTATAGAATTTGTGATTAAGTTCTGTTTAATTATAGAAATACGATTCAGTTCTGTTTAATGTATAGAAATATGATTCAGTTCAGTTTAATATATATAATTTGTGAGTCACTTCAGTTAAATATATATAATTTGTGATTTGCGTCTGTTTAATATATAAAAATATGATTCAGTTCTGTTTAACGTATATAAATTGTGATTAAGTTGTACTTAATATATAGAAATATGATTCAGTTCTTTTTAATATATAGAATTTGTGATTAAGTTCTTTTTAATTATAGAAATATGATTCAGATCGGGGGTAAGGAGTGACTGTGGATTGGTCCTCAGACTTTAACCTGCAGGTACATTTGGAGGTAGGGGTGTGTGTGTGTGTGGGGGGGGGGGGTAAACTTTTGAAGTGACAGTGCAGACACAGTTTTACTGGTGAGTCAACACTGTCTGGTCAAACGTCCCCAAACACTCAGACGTCAGATGTATGAGGATGACCACCACGCCTGTCACAAGACATTTTCATTTTTCCACCCGAACTACAATTAGTCACAACTCCACAACTATATTTATTCAAAATTATCCCTTAAAGACCTGGAATTACTTTTGGAAAATAAATGTTTGCTACTGTCCAGCAATTTATTATGATTATGTTATAATATGATTCTGTGCATACTGCATTTATATAGAAAATCGGGTATAAAAATAAAGAAATAAAAAAAGATATGAATTGTACAATAGACAAAACTGCAGAGGACTACAGCCAGCTGATGGTTCTAATATATATATATATATATATATATATATATATATATATATATATATATATATATATATACACAGATAAAGATAAAAATCACATTTATGAGACAAAAAGTCTAAATTCCAAGTCACTAAGCACAACCAGAATGAATCCATATATAAGGCACACTGTGGTGTCTTTTAAGTGTCACCTTATAGTCTGGAAAATACAGTAGCTTAATATTGTAATTCTGTGGTGCCCCAAAGAAATTTGGTGCCCGAGGCAACGGTCTAGTCTGCCTATGGCTAAGGCCGGTCCTGGTCCTAATAAAAGTTTAAAAAAAAAAAAAAAAAACAACTTCCAGCACAAAAGTAGTCACTTGGGTTAAATTTCATAAATTCTGATTTTATATTTATCTTAAAGTTGATTAAAAATGCTTCTATGACACTAACCCAACCAATCAGAGGCTGTTTTTCAACATCGCCATAGCAACAAGGGCTTTAGTTTAGTGCAGAAGGCTTTGTTCTGAGGCCTCCCATTGGTTCAAATATATAATTATGTAGATTTCTATTTAAGTCCCCATCTTTCCAACGGTACCAAACATGACGGGGAAATACCTAACGCCATCATTAGTCGATTTTTCTTTGTTTTAGACTTAATTACTGTCAGAGTCAGTTGTTGTTCTTCCTAAAAGGCATGATTTGAAGCACGTACGGTAGGAATTTAACAAAAACTCATAGAAGTGTTCAGGAGACATTTTACTGAGATTTTATGCATAAACTTGAAATTCAATAATTTTGACCCATATAACGTATTTGAGGCTAAAGTTAGAAATACTGCTGTGACTGAACCACTGGTTTAATGATGGAGGGGCATAAATATAATATATATATTAAACAAAATCTATAAATGCAGTTATCTAAGGAAGCCAAACAAATACAAATGCTACACGCCAAGAAGAAGAGTATTATTCATGCAAAGCAAATATATTTATTATATTTAATTGACTCATTATACACATGTTCATAAGGTCATTATGTCAAAACAGAGAAAAGGAAGAAAAAGTGACGATTTCAGCTAAATATATCATAAATGAGCAAAAAAAAAAAAAAAAGCATCTGTGTGAATTTGTCTCAACATTTAACCTTTTCTCAGTGACATATCACCATTCATTACAATATTATCCTGTGGGATTTACAATGTTTGTATTAAAAGTGTCACTCCATGGTTCAGGGATTAAAGTAAAAGAAAGTCATGTGACTGAACTTTTTACCAATGAATCATCTGATCAAGTACCCCCCCCTGTACCTCCTCGAAAAACAAATTAATTATATTACCTTCAGTCTGTGTATATTTTGGTATTTGGATTTTCTGTCTATGAATGGGAATTAAAAAAAAATAAAAATGACTGGTTCATTTTAATCATTTGCCGACCCTGTTTTTTTTTTATTTGACAGAACATACGCATATCTATCTATCTATCTATCTATCTATCTATCTATCTATCTATGGTATCCAGGACATATATGTCTGGAATTTGTTCAAAACAACACATTCAGGACAGCCCCCCCCCCCCTTCATAGACCAAAGTGTCAGTGTTTAACATAACGTCCCTTTGCACATGACATGTCTTTAACTCTTTTGTTCAGACAATATGAGAATTTCATTCAACACATGTGAAAAATTGAGCAGAGTTGAGGCTCTGTTCTGTCATGGGAACAGACACGGTGTTAAAATAATCACTATAGCCTCTAGGTGTCATTTAATTCTCATCACTTGTGTGTTTTCAGTACCGTGTGCACATATTCATACTCCCTTTAATTCATTAATCTGACCCAGGATTGGCTGGATGAGATTAAAGTAATCACCTTGTGTGTGTGTTTGTATTCCTATCTTTATGGGGACATTCATATGTTTACACAGTCACACTATGGGGACCTGTGACACTATGGGGACCAAAATTCAGGTCCCCACGAGGGTTAAATATAAATAAAGGTTGCCACTAGTAAAATAGGAAGGATGTGGGTCTATAAATACATTAATTAAATTTTTTCCAGAAGTCCCCATAAAACATTGGAGAAACAGGTGCAAAGTGTAAGTGAATTTTTCAAAGGTTTGAAGATGTGTTTACTTTAAAAAAACAAAAAAAGGTTTTATTTTGATGTATCTATTTTTTTTTATTCTTTTTCCCTTTATTTGTTTATTTTTAATTCTTTTTTTATTTATTCATTCATTTTTGTTTTTCCACATTTAATTTCATTTTTAAATTTAAATTTTTTAGTTTATTTCATTTAAAAAAATAAAATGTGTTTAATTTTTAAATTTTTTATTGATTTTTATGTATTTTTAAAATCATTAATAAATTTTTTTTAAAATAATTTAACAATTGTATTAATTTTATTATTATTATTATTATTATTATTATTATTATATTCATGTATTTTTTATTTTTTATGACACTTTATCATAAACTTGGTCCACATGAGACATGTGTGAGTGTGTGTGAGTGTGTGTGTGTGTGTGTGTGTGTGTGTGTGTGTGTGTGTGTGTGTGTGTGTGTGTGTGTCCGCCGAGACATATCATGCTATAACTCAATGAATACTTGAGAACATGAAATTACATAGGCATATAGACATAGCTAATGCGCATCAGATTCAATAACCCATTTGAGTACAGGTCAAAGGTCAAGGTCAGTTAACTAAAAGTTAACTGATGTTGACTAAAATTAAATCAATATGATTTGAGGTTTATTGGTAGAACTGTGTGTTTCAATCCACAACTAGCATGTGTTTATGACAAGATACATTTACAGTGTTACACAGGACGTGTTTTTAGCACAGACATAAAAACCTTGTCTCCAGGACACTTTCTGAGAACGGGTTTTTACACAGATGTCACACACTTCCTGTTAGATCCATTGTATGTGTAAACATTAACATACAGTGGTTGTCCCGCCTCTTCCTTGCTTTTGATTGGCCAGTAAGAGAATTGCGACATTGACGCTGTTCTAAAAGTTTATCTATTTCTAACTCTCACCGATCGGACATTTTCGTCTTGTTTTTATTCGTCAACGAACACCCACCGTGTCACAGTTATCGTTAGTGTTTTTAGGACAGCTGTGTCGTCTCGTCATTGTCCCGTCTTCGTCATGGGAAAAAGGGTCCAAAAGGGTGACGAAATTAACACTGCCCAGAGAGCACATGAACCACTTTGATCCGCCATTTTTTTCCAGTTTGTGCAGCAGCTACTGTGGCGTCACCTTCTCTTGTGGATGCTAATGCTAATGCTACTTCAGATTCGCTGCAAATGGGGGACAGGCTTAACCCCACGTGGGTGACACTAATGTCCTCAAATGTCCTTGTGACGTGTAGTGGACAGGCTTTGGCTCATTTGTTTCTCTGTTGTTTTCTATGGATGTTAAATCCATCCAGTGGAGGGGAGCCACCACGCAGTATGTGTTGGTAACTCAGGGTGACCCATCAGATTCCAGAATGATGACTTTAAAAACAACAACAAAATAAATCACTATACAGTATTTTTCAGAATTTGATTAAACCAAAGAAAAGTCAGCAGATATTTTCTAATGACTGTTATTCATTCTTGCAGCTTTACTTCAAACCCTCCTGTTCTCTTAAGACAATTAGGAAAAATGTGTGCGGTGCCACTTTTCCTGATATCCTATAAGCCTCTTCCCAACAGCACAGGGAAGCGTCTGTCTGGAAACAGCAGGAGTTTGTTTTTGCTGATTGTCAAGTGTTTGGTTTCCTGTTCAGATCAGCAACTTTAACTCAGGTACAGTGACACTGACTGAGTGGAAGTGGAAGGTCACTGTGGACTGAGTGAGTGGGACAAACTCTGCAGCGGAGACAGACTCTACAGCGGAGACAGACTCTGCAGTGGAGACAGACTCTCCAGCGGAGATAGACTCTGCAGCAGAGACAGACTCTGCAACAGCACCAGACTGCAACGGAGACACACTATACAGCAGAGACAGACTCTGCAGCGGAGACACACTATACAGCGGAGACAGACTCTGCAGCGGAGACAGACTCTACAGCGGAGACAGACTCTACAGCGGAGACAGACTCTGCAGCAGAGACAGACTCTGCAGCAGAGACAGACTCTGCAGCAGAGACAGACTCTGCAGCAGAGACAGACTCTGCAGCAGAGACAGACTCTGCAACAGCACCAGACTGCAACGGAGACACACTATACAGCAGAGACAGACTCTGCAGCGGAGACAGACTCTACAGCAGAGACAGACTCTGCAGCAGAGACAGACTCTGCAGCAGAGACAGACTCTGCAGCAGAGACAGACTCTGCAGCAGAGACAGACTCTGCAGCAGAGACAGACTCTACAGCAGAGACAGACTCTACAGCAGAGACAGACTCTACAGCGGAGACAGACTCTACAGCGGAGACAGACTCTGCAGCGGAGACAGACTCTACAGCGGAGACAGACTCTGCAGCGGAGACAGACTCTACAGCGGAGACAGACTCTGCAGCAGAGACAGACTCTGCAGCAGAGACAGACTCTGCAGCGGAGACAGACTCTACAGCGGAGACAGACTCTACAGCGGAGACAGACTCTACAGCGGAGACAGACTCTACAGCGGAGACAGACTCTACAGCGGAGACAGACTCTACAGCGGAGACAGACTCTACAGCGGAGACAGACTCTACAGCGGAGACAGACTCTGAAGCGGAGACAGACTCTGCAGCGGAGACAGACTCTGCAGCGGAGACAGACTCTGCAGCGGAGACAGACTCTGCAGCGGAGACACACTATACAGCGGAGACAGACTCTGCAGCGGAGACAGACTCTACAGCGGAGACAGACTCTACAGCGGAGACAGACTCTACAGCGGAGACAGACTCTACAGCGGAGACAGACTCTGCAGCAGAGACAGACTCTGCAGCAGAGACAGACTCTGCAGCAGAGACAGACTCTGCAGCAGAGACAGACTCTGCAGCAGAGACAGACTCTGCAACAGCACCAGACTGCAACGGAGACACACTATACAGCAGAGACAGACTCTGCAGCGGAGACAGACTCTACAGCAGAGACAGACTCTGCAGCAGAGACAGACTCTACAGCAGAGACAGACTCTACAGCAGAGACAGACTCTACAGCAGAGACAGACTCTACAGCGGAGACAGACTCTGCAGCGGAGACAGACTCTACAGCGGAGACAGACTCTGCAGCGGAGACAGACTCTACAGCGGAGACAGACTCTGCAGCAGAGACAGACTCTGCAGCAGAGACAGACTCTGCAGCGGAGACAGACTCTACAGCGGAGACAGACTCTACAGCGGAGACAGACTCTACAGCGGAGACAGACTCTACAGCGGAGACAGACTCTACAGCGGAGACAGACTCTGAAGCGGAGACAGACTCTGCAGCGGAGACAGACTCTGCAGCGGAGACAGACTCTGCAGCGGAGACAGACTCTGCAGCGGAGACAGACTCTGCAGCGGAGACAGACTCTGCAGCGGAGACAGACTCTACAGCGGAGACAGACTCTGCAGCAGAGACAGACTCTACAGCGGAGACAGACTCTACAGCGGAGACAGACTCTACAGCGGAGACAGACTCTACAGCGGAGACAGACTCTGCAGCGGAGACAGACTCTACAGCGGAGACAGACTCTACAGCGGAGACAGACTCTGCAGCGGAGACAGACTCTGCAGCGGAGACAGACTCTGCAGCGGAGACAGACTCTACAGCAGAGACAGACTCTACAGCGGAGACAGACTCTGCAGCGGAGACAGACACTGCAGCGGAGACAAACTCTACAGCGAAGACAAACTCTAAAGCGGAGACAAACTCTGCAGCTGAGACAGACTCTGCAGCTGAGACAGACTCTGCAGCGGAGACAGACACTGCAGCGGAGACAAACTCTAAAGCGGAGACAAACTCTAAAGCGGAGACAAACTCTAAAGCGGAGACAAACTCTAAAGCGGAGACAAACTCTAAAGCGGAGACAAACTCTAAAGCGGAGACAAACTCTAAAGCGGAGACAGACTCTGCAGCGGAGACAGACTCTGCAGCGGAGACAGACTCTGCAGCGGAGACAAACTCTACAGCGGAGACAAACTCTACAGCGGAGACAAACTCTACAGCGGAGACAAACTCTACAGCGGAGACAAACTCTACAGCGGAGACAGACTCTGCAGCGGAGACAGACTCTGCAGCGGAGACAGACTCTGCAGCGAAGACAGACTCTGCAGCGAAGACAGACTCTGCAGCGAAGACAGACTCTGCAGCGAAGACAGACTCTGCAGTGAAGACAGACTCTGCAGCGGAGACAGACTCTCCAGTGACGTTCAGACTCTCCAGCGGCCACAGACTTTGCAACAGCTGGATCAGTCTTTAGATCAGGGATCTCAGACTCATTTACTTATGTTAGAGGGTTAGGGTTAGAGGGTTAGGGTTAGGGTTAGAGGGTTAGGGTTAAGGTTATGTGTGTCCAGTTGTATCCAGCTGTATTCTGGTCTGCACACATTGAAAACACTCCTGACAAATCCCAGTGAAGAATCCCAGTCTAATGCCAGACTTGGTTTTACATAATTTAGTGCATAAATGTGACAGATTAAGGCTTCAAAGAGAATCTAAATCAGCCAAATATATCCAGGAGTTGTCTGTTCGGGGGTGTATTTGAGTGCACATCAGATCCAGTTGCGGAGTAAATATGTCTTTCTTTCATTAAGCAACAGCTTCAGTGAACTGTGACTGCTTTATTCTACTGGCATTTGCGGTGATTCACTAAAACATCCCAGCGACTGAAGTCACTTCTTGTACTGGATTTCCACTCTTTTCCAACAGTTTAGTGGAACCATGGAGTCAGACGCTGATCGTATTTCATTTTCAAGTGCCGGTGCCAATGTAGATTTACAAATGTGCCTATATAAACCGGGAACCACAAAAAACACAAGTCACTGATCTCACAATTACTTAGTCCCGTTGGCCATCCACCCATTCTTTGAACTCTATCTTGTGAACTAAGAGCGCTTTCCTTCCTTCCTCCACTCAAACCAGACGTGGCAACACCACACCGTACTCCTTCAATCCTTCAATCCGCTGAGTATTCACAATTACGCTGCGGTCTGCTGCCTTACGCAAGGAGCCAAAAAAATATCCTAAAGCCTATCAAAGTCTGATGGTCTAATTTGTCTTGTTGGGGGTCTCACTCAATCCCCCTGCATCCATGGAACACACCATGCTCTTTTCGCTCAGTACTCCCTCCCAACACATTCAGCCCCAGCCCTCAATTGCTTGTTTAACTTGACACATAATTACTGTGGAAATATTTGTGTATTTTGTACGAGTGCCACAGTCTGCATTGCAACCGACTGCCAAGTCCTCGCAGCTCCCACTGCAGCTATCGCAGCCAGAATCCCTGATTAAAACAAGATGCTTTCATTTGGGCCAGCTTTAGAAGAAATCACTCCCAGAGACGGGCCTCTCCCTGCCAAGTCCGACGGCAGGAGGGTTTGCCATGTGTGGCAAAGCTGACATGCTCATTCTACCAAAATGAGCTTTTTCTTTTTTTTTTTTTTTTTGGTCTAAACCCAAATGTGCTACTGAATAAAGTCTGCCATCACAGCGGTATTCCAACCAGACCACAGTGGAGCTCAGACCGTGCTCCGTCAGGTTCACATGAAACATCCTCTAAAAACAGCGGTTAATAAAAACCGTACAGGCTCTGACGTCACCTCTGGAGTTTCCCTTTAATTTTACAAACATTTTATTACTTTGAATATTACAAGGAAAGACTAAATAATGCTCATGTAATACCATATTTTGAACACTATAAGGCACACTGGACTATAAGGCGCATTAAGCAAAACCAAAATCATGACATAGAAAGTCAAAATTATGCCAAAAAACTCAAAATTATGAGATAAAAAGTTAAAATTATGAGATAAAAAGTTAAAATTATGAGATAAAAAGTTAAAATTATGAGATAAAAAGTCAAAATTCCAAGTCACTAAGCACAACCAGAATTAATAAATATATAAGATACACTGTCAATGAATGGTGTATTTTTTATTTTTTTTAGGTTTTCATATGTAAGGCACACTGGACTATAAGGTGCATTAAGCAAAGCCAAAATCATTACATAAGAAGCCAAAATTATGAGATACAAAGTAAAAAAAAAAAAAAAGAGTTTAAAAACTCCAAATCATGACATTATGAATAAATTCCAAGTCACTAAGCACAACCAGAATTAATCAATACATAAGATACACTGTCAATGAATGGTGTATTTTTTTTTTTTTAGGTTTTTCATATATAAGGCACACTGGACTATAAGGCACATTAAGCAAAACCAAAATGATGAGATAAAAAGTTGTGGTCCATATCTTCACGGTTATAGACTGTGTCCGTCTGTTTTTTCCATTACATACATTGTGAAAACAGTTACATTTCAATGATGCATTGTGGGAAAAAACAAGTTCTATTAATTTTTTTTCTATTTGTGTTCACTGCCAACTTTACTAAAGTGAAAATGTAAAGGAAGTCTTTTGTACTAACAAATACTTAAGAGTTCACATCTCTATAGAAGGTGTTAATAAACACACAAGGTAATTCCTGGGCTCCGTCTATTTCAGGTGTCAGGACTGTGTGAATGTCACTTTTAGTCACACTTTTACATGTAGTTATCGCCTCATATAGGGTTGAGCTGATCCAAAGTATTTCAGGACTTTTATTTTGTTAAAGGAATATGTATAATGAGAGCGTTGACCCGTGGGGATCTGTGGGTTCAACAGTCATAGAAAAAATTATTAGACCATCAAAAGTCATTAAAACTATGTTTATCCAATCCAATCCTAACTCCTATGTGGATCATGTGACTAAAGCAGACAGAAAACAAAACAGTGAATAAATAAAAGCAGTGTTTTTATCAGTACAAAGACATAAATGTTGATGGACAAACTGAAATGATTTTGGTTTTTTATCCAGAAAAGATAAGTGTGTAGATATCAGCTGTGAAATTAAACTACTATGAGCTATTTTTGTTGTTTTCATTACATTTGTCCAAACAAATGGACCAGGAACTAAAATAAACAAGAAACTGAAATTTTGACTGGAACTTATTCTCATTATTTTTGCCTTCACTTCATCTAATCCCTTGTTACTGATTTTATTTATCTGGTCAATTTGTACGTTTTCTCATCCAATATTTAAATGTGTTAGCCTAGCCTAGCCTAGCCTAGCATCGCTATCCCTATTCATTCCACGTATGGGTCTAGTGGTGCTTCATCGTCAGGGGAGGCGGGGCTAAAAGGTTGTCGTTCAAATCCTCTGTATGCAATAGGACGGTACTACAACCAATCAGTGTAATCTTTAGGATGACGTAGTTGGAGCGTCAGAAAGTTAATGGAGGAGTCCGGAGAAAGGAATGACTAAACAAAATGGTGGATTATGGAGCTGAACGACTGTTGTCGCTTCTGTAAAAAGAATTTAAACCACCAAGCACTGTTGTTCTTCTTCTATGGTTGTTTACGCTTGTTTCTCTCCCAATCGTTGCAGCGTCACTTTGTTACACCCGCCCTCTGACTCTATACTTCACTGTGATTGGTCGACCAGTTTCAGGGAAATCTAGACAAAAGTTACATTGAGGGAAACTAGACTATTACTGTAGAACATTAGATTTACTGATGGTGGGGGGGGGGGGTAGCGCGGCTCCAGACCTCCAGAGATCTGAAAAACTATTGGTCGTAGGTGATAACACCAAATATGAGAATTATATAAATATTCATTCCACATAGTTTGGTACCAATCTGAAAGTTCTGTGACCCTCTGTTCTTGAGTTATAACCCATAATGTGATTTTGACCTTTTAGTTTATTGTGACCTTGACCTTTGACCTTTACTCAAATGGATCATTGCATCTGATGCGCATTAGCTATATGTATATGCCCATGTAATGTCATGGTGATATGTCAAGTATTCATTGAGCTATTGCCCGATATGTCTCTGCAGACACACACACACACACACACAGTAATTATAATAATATAACCCAACCAATGTTGAGCGATATTAGTCATTTAAAAACTGCCAGAAAAACAGTTCCAGGTCTTTAAGGGTTAAAATATTCCTATTATATTATTTCTTTTTTTGTGTGTTTTCTTCATAAAGAGCCTTGAGATGTTTGGATCCTGCACTTAATAAACCTGCACTAGTAATATTTTCTGTGATATTATACCCCAAATCCCTCAGGTAAGAAACTTAACCAATATAAAGTAGCTGCGGTAATAATAATAATAATAATAATAATAAAAAAAGCATCCCTTTTGTTGAATCTAATAACTATCCTAATAAATAAACATCTGTACAGATCGTCATCCAGTGGCTCAGTGTGAGCGTGCTGCTCTTTACTGCCGTTTCCTTCAGCCTGTGACACTGTCATTAAACCCAATCCAATAGAAGCCTCCCTCATTTCTCTCTGTACTATATGGACCCAGCACCCAGAAGTGACACTGCCTCCCTAAAAGAATATCCTCATTAGCAAAAGCAGCTCCCAGTAGATCTCCCCGTGTCTATTAGTGTTACATTTACCTCTGCTGTGACACTGATTCATCACAAATATGAGCTTTGACTGGAATCTAGTCTGTGTAAAAAACATTCCATCACCTGCTAAAGCTTCTTTACTGATGCTGCTGTTCCCTGTCTGGGCCCCGCTTTGACCCATACAGCCCCCCCCCACATCACATACTGCTGTTTTATGTCACTGCAATATAGACCGGTATAAAGGAGACTGTAAGAAGAGAAACCATGTTGTTTTTTTAGGGGAAAAGAACTGTCCTACAAACTGAGAAAAATGACCTGAATGTTCTGTTGTTGTTCAGGCTCAGTAGTTGTAGGTAGATTATTAGACATGAGGCAGTTATTGTTCCTACATATTAACTAGTTCTAAAAAAAAAAACAGTGTGACTGATGTATGGATTAATTCTGGTAGTGCTTAGTGACTGGGAATTTAGACTTTTTGTCTCATAATTTTGGCTTTTTCTCTCATAATTTTGACTTTTTCTCTCATAATTTTGGCTTTTTATCTCATAATTTTGGCTTTTTCTCTCATAATTTTGGCTTTTTATCTCATAATTTTGACTTTTTATCATAATTTTGGCTTTTTGTCTCATAATTTTGACTTTTTATCATTATTTTGACTTTTTACCTCATAATTTTGGCTTTTTATCTCATGATTTTGGCTTTTTATCTCATGATTTTGGCTTTTTATCTCATGATTTTGGCTTTTTATCTCATGATTTTGGCTTTTTATCTCATGATTTTGGCGATTGCCTTTGACGACTAATGGTGATCTTCCTGGGGTGCACAGGGCATGTGCGTCATAATTAGTGTATGTTACTGTATCCCATTGAGTTACTATTAGTCATGATATCTGGGTGGTGTTAGCAACTAAAATGACTGTTCAGAATTACAATTTCATTAGCGACTTCGCTAACGTTAGCATGCTAAGTGCTGCTACAGTCATTGCTACCATTGAGATGTGTTGTGCTATGAATATGAATAAAGTCTGCACAAATATGAAACACTGCAGTTGGACTTATATGACAATTAAACTGTTCTGCTATCATTTATACTTTATTATTTATGTATAGTATCCTACAGAAGTACTATACCATGATATATACCGTATATGGCTCATCTCATACTGGGATATACATTTTGGGCCATACCACCCATTCCTAACTAATACTAAAGTGTTTTATTTTTCTGTATAATATTAGCCATTATTCCTAAAAGCTGAGCATCCTTCACATCTTATTCTGCATATTTTCTACTTTTTTAAATATTTCCTGAGGGTTTTATCTTTACAATGTAAAAAAAAAAAAAAAAAACAACAAAAAAAAGTTTCTGTCTCTGTTTCTGTGTTGCTTTCATGGAATGGTGTGGGAATTTGAGAAATAAAGTAAACACCAGGGCTCCAATTCCATTTCTTATTTAAATGCTGACATTGTCTGAGCCAAAACCATGATTTCCCTCCTCACTCTGCAGTGCACAAAGCCCACCTTCCCAGGTGTCTGCTACAGATGGTGATAAAAGCTATTTGCTTTTTGAAGGTGTTGTCTTGGGTTTTTGTGTAAATCCATTATTTAGGTTATCCTTTGGTTGGATGTTTATTGTTATGAATTTGGAGAAAACTTCCTGGTTCCTGGTGGTGTCAGAAGAAGCATGAAGAAAACACCCCTGGATAGTTCAAACTGTACAACTTAGCAAATCAAAAAGTTTAAAAGAAAAGTCAGACAAGAAGAAAAGCTGCACTGTTAAAATAATAATAATACGTTTTAAAAATCCTGTTGGTTTTATGAAAAAAAAAAAACTGGCAGCTATGGTTGACAGAACAATCCTGTGAAAAAAACCCAAAATAATCTGTAAAGATATTTATGAAGTAACGTGTAGATTTACAATTTTAAACATGTAGATTAAATATTTTAAACATGTAGATTAAATATTTTAAACATGTAGATTAAATATTTTAAACATGTAGATTTAATATTTTAAACATGTAGATTAAATATTTTAAACATGTAGATTAAATATTTTAAACATGTAGATTAAATATTTTAAACATATAGATTTAATATTTTAAACATGTAGATTAAATATTTTAAACATAAATTTGAAATGATAAAAATTTAGATTAAAAACATTAATTTTACATTTTAAACGTGTAGATTAAACATAATCGTTAACACAAAAATCAAGTAAACAACTTTCTATTTTTTGTTTTTTAATTTAACTTTTATGGTACGGCCACACAAAATGTGAATTTTCACATTCACGCATCGATACATACTGTACATATAAAGTCAATGGAGAGACCCGTTTGGATGCAAATTCAACCCGGGCGGCACAATGGACGTGTTGCTGCGATGCGTTGGACTCAAATAAAACAAATAAAATATTACCTCGATGACAAAAATGCAGCAAAAAAAGTGCTCTTCCAAATACACCTGTTGTTACTAGTGCATTATTTTAGTCGTCAAATGCGAACTATTGTCTGTGCTTTGTAAGGTAAACAGGAAAAGGCGGATGGAGCGGCTCAAGACGTCACAAATGATTGGTCACATTCTGCGACAAAGTGGTGGTGATTGGTTAAAATTGCAACGTCGCACTGAATTCACCGCCATTGGATGAATTTGCGTTGAAGTTGCAAATCGCAAATTAGTGAAATCCTGGAGGGTCTCAACTTCCTGCTGTTAATTGTATTGTAATTTTGTTTAACAGTGTGTTTATTTGCAGATTGGCTCTGGTTCTCACGCTTCTTCATCCAAATTCGGGATGGCAAAATTTCTAAAAAAAAATCTTGGCGCATCACCGAGCCTCAAGTCGGTTACTGAGAAAAGGAAACAGTTGCTTTGTCGGCTCAAACACTCACAGACATTTACGCTCACTTAGCTTTTTAAACAGGAGTCACACTACAAGGTCGAGGGGTGTTATGTTAAAGGCTGATTTTAAACCGTCACACATACAGAAAACAGATGTTCCAGATGTTCCAGATGTTCCAGTTCTGCTGCTAAATATGTTGTAAAAAAAACCCTTATCGATGTCCACCAGCCTGCGTCAGTTCTCCTTTTGTCGTAGTCCACCTGTCATGTCATTTTAACTAGACCTGTCAGATGGATAACAACTCATCTACCACGCTTTTGTGTTGTCATGGTGACAACTTCCTGTCCCAGTCTCTAGCTGCTAGCTCTAGAATGTTCTATTACCCCACATCAGCTTTGTGTTTTGTTTAGGTTTTGAGTAAATGTTCTAAACTGGTGTGAAATGGTCGTACCACATAGATTAACTGATATTAATAAATTCCATCTTGTAGCTAATGTTCAAATTCATTTTTTTAAAGATATGCTATGGAGAGATCACAAAGTTTTGTCTTTATAACCTACGCTACAATGATAAAGTGTTTGTGCAGTGGAATGACTGGCGCAGGATGTTTTTTTTTTAAAGGGAATATAGGAAAAGCAGGGGAAAAATTCACGACTGAGATAAAAAGTCATGTCATTGTGTAGTATTATTATTATTGTTGTATTGATTATTGTTGCACTTATTATTGTTCAAAATAAATCATTCAAATCAAAAAGTTACAAAATGAGATTTAAATAAGAGCATAATTTTAAGAGAAAAAAATCTAAATTGTGAGATGAAATGTTAAAATTTTGAAATAAAAAGTCAAAATTATGAGATAATAGTCATAACATAATATATAACGTCAGTTTCTCTGCACTGAATTTTCCTCTGAAGTGACATATTTTTCATATTGTCACATCTGTTTAGTTTGAAAAAGTAATGAGTCTATTCTGAGAATGTAAAGAGTATAAAGTACAGATATTTATATAAATGTAAAGAGTATAAAGTACAGATATTTATATAAATGTAAAGAGTATAAAGTACAGATATTTATATAAATGTAAAGAGTATAAAGTACAAATATTTATATAAATGTAAACAGTATAAAGTACAAATATTTATATAAATGTAAACAGTATAAAGTACAGATATTTATAAAAATAAAGAGTATAAAGTACAAATATTTATATAAATGTAAACAGTATAAAGTACAGATATTTATAAAAATAAAGAGTATAAAGTACATATATTTATATAAATGTAAAGAGTATAAAGTACAAATATTTATATAAATGTAAACAGTATAAAGTACAGATATTTATAAAAATAAAGAGTATAAAGTACAAATATTTATATAAATGTAAAGAGTATAAAGTACAAATATTTATATAAATGTAAAGAGTATAAAGTACAAATATTTATATAAATGTAAAGAGTATAAAGTACAAATATTTATATAAATGTAAAGAGTATAAAGTACAGACAAAGTACTTTTACTTCGTTACTTTCCACCTCTGGTAAATGTTTGTATGTATCCGTTTTCTTTCCTTTGTGACCGACTTCAAACAGTTAATGAGGCTCATGATCGGCCAGGATTTTTTTTTTTTTTTTTTACAAATGTTACCATCCCCAGGTACTGTTTACTCTGTTGTTCCACGTCAACTCATTTTTCTACCCTCCAAAAACAGCTGGAAACAAAACAAAACAATCCAGTTTTTTTTTTTTAAATAGAACCAACACACAATGCATTCAATAACAATGGAAAACACAATATTAATGAATTAACCATGGAATGACTCCTTTAAGCTCAAGTCATTTGCAGTAGGATTTAGAAGCAACATCACACATGGATGGACCTGAACGACACAACACAAACACATGTAACATGGACCCAGTCTGTCCTTGTGGCTCAGCTGGCATAAGCAGGATCTGCACTGGGACATTTGTCACATCATCTGTCTTCCATATTTCCTCTCACTCTGCACTGTAATCTGACAATAAAACACAAATGCACCCCAAATGCTTTTAAAAACCGTTTTAAAAGATTTGGATTCATGCTTTTTTTATTGAGTTAGCAGAGGCCCCACACAGAGAGAGAGCCATCAAAGGGCTGAGCTTAGACAGACTTGTGTTTAATCCTAACCAAAAATCTGGGTTTTAATGGTCATTCATCACATAAGAATATGAAAAAATAAATAAATAAATTTTAAAAAATGTGGTTTATGTTTAGTTTGCGCCACACAAGGGTGCTTTATCCTTACACAAAACACAATTAAAATAAGATTTACATGAAATAAAATGTTGCAACGGAGCTAAAACCAACACTTACTCCAGTTTTATCCTCCATTTTCTGCAGCTTTAATTTGTAAAAGCCTCAATATTCTGTCACAACATTATATACAGTCGCAGAAAAAAAAATATATTATGAGACCGTAAAAAACAAAGGTTATTCAATCCAGTCCTGCTCTGAAAACAGTACAGCAGGGGTCTCAAACATGCGGCCCGGGGGCCAAATGCGGCCCACCAAACGTTCCAATGCGGCCCCCTGGGCTGAAGAGAATAATAACTAAAAAAAAAAAATTTTCTTCTCATTTTCTTTCTCTGTCTATAAATGATGACGACTTCAAATGTCTTTCTTTGGTTTAGTGGACAAAACTAACATTAATTTATGAAAATATTTACATTTACAAACTATTCTGTAACAATAACATGTGAATAATTTGAACAAATGTGAAAAACCTGAAATGTCTGAAGAAAATTAGACACAATTTGAACCATTTTCTAAGAGTTTAATGTCTTTGTAGAACTGATCCATAATAAAACACATGGACTAATGATGAACTGAGGGAGAATGTTGTTCAAATTCACCTTAATTTCCCTATGAAATTTTACTTTTTTTGCATTTGGATCATTTATCAGTACTTTCATAATTTAATGGGGGTTTTGCACTGAAACACTGACAAAAATTTGGAGTCATTTTTTTTATAGTTTATTATGTTTTAATTTTACTGGTCCAGCCTATTGGAGAGCAAATCAGGCTGAATGTGGCCCCTAAAGAAAATGACCTTGTGACCTCTGCAGTAGAGCATAGAATAAACTTTTCTAAAACTTCCTCCATAGGTCACACATTAACCCTCCTGTTCTGTTCATTTGTCAGGGACAGCAGTCGTGTTCCTGGATCAATTTTATTATTACCTCTGCTAAGGAGGTATTAACCTACAGGAGTCAAACGCAAGGCCTGGGGGCCAAATGTGGCCCAGCAAAGAGTCCAATCTGGCCTGGTGGATACTAACGATCAGTGGTGTAAAAATAATTTAAATTCAGGTTCAGATAAGGTCAGACCAATAAAATATGATCATAACCTATAGATAATGAAAACTGCAGATTTTATTTTGTTTAAGTGAAAAAAAAGGACAATTACATTAAAATCTTTATATTGACAAACTATCTTTTTAATTAAAAAATGTGAATAATCTTAAACATGAACAATGTGAAGAAAATTTAGTGTGATTTTACAAATATTCTGCTATTTTTGTGTAAACAAAAACTATCTTTTTACAAAAAATATGAACAACCACCAATGTCTTAGAAGTGTAATTGTATGAATATTCTGCCTCTTACTAAATATTTATTATGTATTTGTAATTGTAATGTTCGTTGTAATTGAGGCAAACTGAGACAAAATATTGTTAAAATTACACTTGTTTTTCTTAAGACATTTAAAGTTGTTCATGTTATTAAGGTTTTGAAGGAAATGTTCTAGATGTAAACATTGTCATAATGTAATCTGACTTTTTCCACTGTTATTATTTCACTCCAGATCAAATTAGGCTTAATGTGACCCCCGAACTGAAATGACTTTGACACCCCTGTATTAACCCTTTCAGACCTGAATTATGTTCCGAGGTTGTGTAAAATATAATAATTATCCCTATGCAACCGGAAATAAGAATCAATCTTTTTTTCTTTAATCAAAACTCTTTAATTGTTAAATATTTTGTCCATTGTAATGGACATTGAGTCCCAACAGTCAATAAAATACCAACACTGTCACATTTACAGTGTTGTTGGCAGAAACATATCATGCTATAACTCAATGAATACTTGAGATATCACAAAGAAATTACACACACACACACACACACATATACATACATATATATATATATATATATATATATATAGCTAATGCACATGAGATGTAATGATCCATTTCAGTAAAGGTCAAAGGTCAAGGTCATATTTAGAAGAAAGGTCAAAATCACATTATTGGTTCTAATACAAGTCATAGAAACTTGAATTTGTCACAAAACAGGGATGAGATTAGACATGAATTAATGTTAATTAATGTTACTGGTAGGTCAGTAGTTAGCATTAGCATCGTCAAAATGGAGGCGCTCTATGACGTGACGACAAGTGGGAATACTCCGATGGTAATATTTCACCCCAGTCAGCATATTACCATCGATGCAGAGGAGTACAGAAGAGGGTAGCCATGTTTGTGTAACTACAAATGAGGCTCTCACTGACAGTCCTTGGTGTGCGTCGGCTGTGTTTCTCCGCACTGAAAAATAGTTCCCATATGTGACCCACCACCACAAAACCAGGCATAAGTGTCTGGAAATCAAAACTGAGTTATCTGTGTAGCTTGGTAGAGTGGAAACTAAGGTTTAAGATGGTGAAAAAATTATGTTTTTATCATAAGTAGAACCAAAGTTATGGTCATTTTAATATCCACATTTGGACCTATTATGCAATTTGCATATTTTTAGATATTGTCCGTTAAAGTTTTGGACTGTTTTGGGGTAGAAAGTCCTTAGCAACGCATAATAATTCGTATCCGATTGACACAAATTGTTGACAGATGTTAAAGGACACTCTGATGGACATGTCACAGAAGTTTTATATATTATAATAATAGGACAGAAGTGTGACGTATTATAATCATTTGGCTTACACCATTGGACAGAACATTCAATATAAGCTTTTACCTCGTACCAAACACTTGGATGTTTACGCACGGAACGAAGATCGTTTTGTTCGGCGAAAAGAGGTGGAAGTCGTCTTTGTCTTTGCTCAGCAATACCTGAACTTTTGTCGCCGCTTAAATAATTGACCCAATAAACACCTTTATTGATTGGATTTCAATGTAATGACCACAGGAACTGAACATAGAGGTGTTAAGGTACCGTTTTTTGATAAGGTGTAAACACAAATAACAAATCACCTTCCAGCCTAAATTTGGCTGTAGCTCTGAACGGCTCAGCGCGACTTATGCCTGGTTTCGTGGTGGCGGGTCACATATACAAATGAGTAGGATGAGCCCTTTGCATCTTGAGTAGCACCATCATTCACCTTCGAAGTAAATGCCCAGTACACAGAAAGTACAAGTACTTTAATTCACTTTAGACGAGATACTTAGTTGGCGACGCAAGAATGGAGTTAGTGTAGGAATCCAACCTGTGGTCAGTTCTCATACAATCGGACATTGGCTGGGTCACCAGGAAATTGCTTCCACACACTTACTTCAATCTTGGAACAGTGGGGAAACACTGAGTATGACCAGGGGGTGGCGTATCCCTTTAAATAAAATGTTTTTCATTGTTCCTTTAAAGGTAAATTTTATCTCTTCTAATTTACAAAAAGAGCATGATGTCCTCCAGCCATCAGGATGGGGAAGGACGTGTGGAAGATTAAAATCCTAAGTGAATCCTACAGTGTGTAAGGAGTCAAGTCATAGCAGTGACATTAGACTAACTGGGTTTTCTAACTGTGTCTACATTTACAGGTTAATGTGACCCCGCGCAGATTTAATTATCCAAAAGATGTCAGAAACAAAAAAAAAATCCTCCCAACAAATACTGTTAATATTTCATAACTAATTCTATTATTATTAACTATTCTATCAATATTTATTTCAGTGGTGTTCCTTACCTCTGACAATTCACTCTTTGCACGTTCGCTCCTGGTTACCGAAAGGATGGTCTCAGCTTTTCTGGTCCAACAAAACAACAGTGGAGTTTTACACCTGCCGTCTGTGTAATGGTTGTACTCGTGCGTTGGTTTAATTTTACAGCCACAGAGTCAATCAGTTGGCATCCAAGCACACCGTTTATTGGTCCTGGTATATAAAAACACATATACAATCAGTCCCTGTTGCAGCACACACACACACACACACAACCAGTGTTGCCAGACTGGGCAGTTTTCCGCCCAATTGGGCCACTTTTGATTACATCTGGTGGGGAAAAATGTCTCGGGCAGGTATATAAAATTTGGGCTACTTTAGCCAACATCTGGCAGTTTTTTAATATTGCAAAAACAGCACAACAAACTGTTATTTTATGGTTTAAGAACAGTACAAATAACACATTCCATATACTGCACTCACTCATATTATGGTCATTCAATAAAAAAAAAAATTAATTGCAGTGAGTTATTCAGTTGCTATGACAACGTGACATCATATCAACAAACTAGCCTAGTACGCTGACGCAGGCTACGTACCATCGGACTGCTGTCTTTGTCTGTATCCAATGAGCACGTACAGAGAGAGTTCTCCTAAGTTGTCCAGTCCAGTCTCATGGAGGTGTGCACAGGTCTGTCCAGGAATGGATGGACGTCCCCTACATTCAGACGTCCCAGTAGCTGTTGAACAGGTTTAATTCTTTCATGTACGCTCTGAATATAGACTATGTAGACTGTTTATGTGTAAATAAAACTGAGGGACGATTACAACCGTTTATTTTAAAATTCATGTACTATTAGGCTACGTTGTGATGGCTTGGTTTTTTTCCACTATTTTGAATTTTTGAGATAGTGGTTTCAACACTCAAACATGACAATGAGTGGACCTGTAGTCAGTGTTTTTAACCCTAACCCTGAGAATGAGTGGGTCTAAAGTCAGTGTTTTTGCCATTTCTCTTGACACTGTGATAAAACACAGTTTTCCATTTGGCTTACAATGTTTAATAGCCTACTGTAAATGGAATTAAATACACGTATATTCAATTATTAAATGCTTTTGAGTGAAACACGTTGGGTGGGTTTTTCCTTAAGTGGGTGGGTTTTGGAACATGATTGGGTGGAAATCACTCAACCTAATGGAGAGCTTACGTCTTACGCTTACGTCCCCTTCCAGAAGGCTCATGGGGCCTGAGATCGGAAAATTAATTAATGGTATTCAATGGTAAATAAAATGTTAAAATGGTATCTGGTTTGTCATGTGACCTGAATCACACACATGTTGTATCTCATAATAAATGGTAATTATTGATGTGTGTTTCAACTGCTCCTGTTAACCAGCGACTAAAACCCGTTAATAATTAGGACTACACACCTGGCGTACATATGACGTCACCACAGACCCCAAACCACAGCTGAGTGGGGTGTGACGTCGACACATTGTTGTCTCTTACTAAGTCCACATAAAACCTAACATCATGTTTGCTTCCCATTAAAAAAGGGATGGTCTGACTATGACACATCAAATATTTCTTATTAACCCCTATCATATGTGAATTTCAGAGCACTTCTCAAACGGAATCAGAATTTAGCTTGACTCGCTCCATTCACTGCCATTCAATATTTTTTTAGCTAAGCACCTATGGACCGGAAGTAGAATGGCGTGACTTAACCTCCCCATCTGGCAACACTACAAGCGCGCGCGCACACACATACACACACGCCAGTCCAGAGGACGGTGAGGTGCAACTGTACTAATTGTTTTATATGATCAATCAATCCATATTAATAGCCGTAGCCTACCTGGTATATACAAACATATATACAACCAGTCCCCGTGGCAGCGCGCGCACCAACGCAGGTCTGAAATTAAAACGAGGGCACACCAGTTAGCTAACAAAAGAGAAAACAGAAAACTACGTAAAATTTTTATGAAAAAAAGGACATGCTCAAACATAATGGAAGCAAAGTAATACCAAAACACAAATTAGAGTACACGTTTAAATAAACTAAAGTTTAATATGGACAAACAGTGGAACTCGTGGTGTTCATACATACCAACAGGACGGCGAAGTGTAACTATTGCTGCCCTCCGGGTTGCGCGACCCCAGGTAGCAGGGCTGCTGCCTTCACTTACCCTCGGGAAACATACAACTCTCGGTGTGTCTGTATATCAGTGATGCGTGGGTCGGTGTAGAAATGACCCGCAACCGACTGTTTTTTTTAACTAACCCGCCCACAACTCGGACCGCAAGGATTATATATATGTTAAAGGATAAACCTGACCCGCCTCTGGACCCACGTTTTTAAAAAGTAGTCAATGGTCCTTATGGACATCCTATGACCTTACTCACATACCTGCATTTATTTCTGTGTTAAAATTCCATATCATTGTTTGTAAGTTAATATGTTTATAAAATATGTTTGTCCTGCTTCATCATTCAAAAGTTATCAACGCTAACGCAGCATCTAAACCAGGGGTCGACAACCAAAGAGACATTTGAACGGAAACAAAAACTCTGGGAGCCGCTCATCATCTTTAAAAATGTCAGTGAATGTGTCCCATTATGTCTTGATTTTAATTGTCTTTTAATGCATCTTTATCATTTTAATTTTCTTCTGTTTCTGTTTTTGTGTAAAGCATCTTGAGTTGTCCTGTACATGAAATGTGCTATACAAATAAATTTGCCTTGCCTTGCCTTGCCCAAACCTTACTTTATTTGTTAGGATGTTTACCACAACCCCAATATCATTACAAATATTTTTCAATGACCCACAACTGCAGGTGACCGCAGGCACCCGCTCACTTTGGGTCAGCCCACGCATCACCTGTGTGTATGTGTTACTAAACTGGCAAGTGGAATCATACCACTACTTTTACTCCGTTACACCTGTAAGACCTCCTTAAATGCTTCATTTGTAACGTACACCGTATCATCAAAAGCTCTTCCAAGACCCCTACGTCAAAACAAGAAAAGGGATTTAAATTGTACACCTCGTCGTACATGCACCAATATGAAGCCTTTGTGGCTAATGTTAAGCTAACAACAGAATAGCTAACTAACAGTATCGGTTTGTAACCACATAAATATGTATTTATTTTCTTGTTTTGTTATACATTCAATTAAACAATATGTGTAAGGTGGTTTATACATCTGTGTGCTTCACCTCTTATTGTTTTCACATGTTTGGCATCAGTGTCAAATAAGGACATGGCTACGTCTAAGCTAGCAGTGCAGACACTCTGCTATAGATCAATAGGCCTGATTCCACTAACTTCCGGGACGTACTTTGATCGGGCCATGAGTTAGTCCGGTCCTCTCAGGCCTTGTGTCTCCATACAGGATGGTCCTGTAAGAAACTCGTGATGATGTCATCATATCGTGTCAGTTGCTATGGTAACGTTGTGTTGGTTATTGTGTTGCAACCAGAGGTGGAAGTAACCAAGTAGAAGTACTTCCTTTACTGTACTTAAGTAAAGTTTTTAGGTATCTGTACATTACTTGATTATTTATTTTTTGGGCAACTTTTTACTTTTACTGACCTACATTTTTGTATAAATATCTGTACTTTATGCTCTTTACATTTTCAGAATAGATTCATTACTTTTTCAAACTAGACAAATGTGACAGGATGTAAAATAAGTTGTAAATCAGAATTTTTTTAAACTTTTTATCTCTTAATTATCAATTTCTTATCTCATGAATATGATTATTTTCCTCATAATTTTGACCTTTTATCTCATAATTCAGTTTTTTCTCAGAATTTTAACTTTTTAGTCATAATTTTGTACTTTTTATCTTTAGATTTTTAAAAATATATATAATTATGTTGTTGGTTTTTTTTCTTAGTTTAAATCTCCCATTTATGACTTTAATTGTTGCTAAATGTCCTGTCTATACCCACTAAACTGAGTACCATGACCCAATAAAACACATCATCTACACAGTAACTCACTTTTAAAGGCTTTATTTTTGGAGACTTTTGACATTTTTCTGTTATTTCCTGGTTAAATAAGTATTGTTTCATCCATTGCAAAAAATGCAGTTTTACTTTTTAATTTACTACCATTCAGAAGTTGTACTTTTTTTTACTTTTACTTAAGTAAAAGAGTTGAATCAGTACTTCTACTTTTACCAGAGTATTTTTTTTACACAAGTAGCTGTACTTAAGCACAGAATGTGAGTACTTTGACCACCTCTGGTTGAAAAATAACATTATATATACACGGTATTATCAAGTGCATGCATTAGTGCAGCTTCACACCTTCCTTTTTCACAAGTAACACCAGTAAGAAGTCAGTCTGGAAACACACAATTAAATTTAGATTAAAAAAACATTATAACTGACCTCTAATACAGTACTTATAATAACAATGTTTTCCTCCAGTTTCTGCTCAAATCACTTCTTTTATTTTTGTAAAAGGTGTAATATTGTGAAACATTATTTAACCTTTTAGTGCATGCATCAGTGCAGCTTCACAACTTCCATTTTCAGAATTAAAACCAGAAAGAAGTCAGTCAGAAAACACAGAATGAAATTTAGATGAAATAAAACATTACAACTCACATAAAACCAACATTTATTCTGGTATTTTACTCCAGTTTCTGCAGAAATCACTTCTTTTATTTGTAAAAAGAATAATATTGTGTTGTAACATGATTTATATATTCTAACATTCTACATCACTCAGTGTTTTTGGAATAATTGTAGCTGCATCACATCTTCCTTTCCACAAAGTCATTTCTAAATGAAGGTCAGAGGTCAATTTTGTAAAGTGAGCATCAGCAATTTACTTTAAGGCTAAATACACTTCAATTCAAAGGAGATACATTTTTAAAAATACATTTCCCTAATAAGTCCCATAGAGGGTTAAAAATGAATGAAAATATCCACTGAACAGGACATTTTTTTTTTATTATAAAAATGTTCTTTTATCAATTTTTTACATTAGGAATCCATGAAAAAATTGGACAAAGTCATTTCTAAGTAAAGGTCAAAGGTCAATTTTGTCAAATGAGCATATGTAATTTACTTTAGGGCTTAATACACTTAAAATCAAAGGACATTCATTTAAAAAATAATTTCCTTTATAAGTCAGTTAAAATAAATAGAAATTTCCACTGAAAAGGACATTATATATATATATATATATATATATATATATATATATATATATATATATATATATATATATATATATATATATATATATATATATATATATATATATATATATTGTAATTATAAAAATAAAAGGTATACAATATTGTGTTGTAACATTACATAATTACATATATGATAAAGTGCATCTTTATATTCTTCATTTTCAGAAATGACAACAGTAAGAAGTCACTCATGAAAAACAATTACAATTATAAAGAACATGTTACAGCAACTGAATACATTTGAGTCAGTCGTACTATTAATGAAACTTTGAGTATTCACAACTTAATATATTTAATTATTACAGTGTATTTAATTTTTTTTTACATCATCAGTAGGTTTGAATGAAGCAAAACATTCATTTCAGCAGAAAATCATCAATTTCAAATGTAAGAATGATCATTTTATCCCAGAATTTCCATATTATGAAACTATCTATGTCACTTTATAATGACTAAACACTTCCTGATGGTTTTAGAACAAGAATGATGTAAAAATGGTTTAAATATGTGTATTGGTTTGTGACATGCATTTTAAAAAAAAGTTTTACAAACAAAAAAGGCATTTTTCACCCCAAAATGTCTGTTACCATGGTAACATACCTAAAAAAGTTCATAGAATCCATAGGTAATATTTCCAAGTGTTAAAATTTTTCTCCAGTGGCTGATATATTTTCTAAAAATAAAATTCTAAAGTATATTTTACTCCAAAAAAAGCATATTTTGAAATAAAACCATGTGACCCCCTTTTGTCACCCCTTCTGAAATGATGCCATATGTCCAAAAGTTAATTTCTACTAATTTTGGTGCTTTAAAAATTTCTGTCACGATCAAAAGAATAACCCCCCAGCCATGGCAGTAATCATGATTAAATTATTAAAGCACCAAAATTGGTACAGATGAAGTTTAGGACATAATGCATCATTTAAGAAGGGGTGGAAAAAAATCCAGTCACATGGTTTTATCTAAAAATATGCTTTTTTGGATCCTATGATAATTTTTTAGGTATGTTAATGAAGCTAACTTTAACAAATTGCCATGGTAACAGACTTTTTTGTGTGAAAAATGTTTTTTTTTTGTTAATGACAGTTTTTAAAAGATGTATCTCATAAACCGATACAGATGTTTAAACCATTTTTACATCATTAATAGCTTTTAATGAAGCAAAAACATTCATTTCAGCAGAAAATCGTCAATTTCAAATGTAAGAACGATCATTTTATCCCAAAATTTCCATATTATGAAACTATCTATGTCACTTTATAATGACTAAAAATATACTGATGGTTTTAGAACAAGAATGATGCAGAAACTGTTTAAATATGTGTATTGGTTTTAAAGTTTTACTAACAACTCAGGCATTTTTCACCCCAAAATGTCTGTTACCATGGTGATTTGTTAAAATGATCCCCATTAACATACCTAAAAAAAGTTAATAGGATCCATAGGTATTATTTCCAAGTGGAAAATCAAAAGAATAACCTCCCCACCATGGCAGTAATCATGATGTTGACACTGGTGGGGACATAATTTAACAACTTCCTCATAAAACACAGCAGCAATAAATAAATAAATAATAAATAAATAAATAAGAACATGGCTAAAATAATTCAAATAATGTCTCATTTTGTTTTTGTCACAAAAACTAAGCGACATTTTAGGAATGTTTTTTATTTCTTAAACCATATTTCACCTGATTTTTTTTATTGTTAATCTATAACTGCATTATATATTTAATTATAGTTATCGTCACAAGACCCACATTTACATCTAGTTTCATTTTTGTCACGTGATGAAGGTTCATTGATGACAATATTTAGTCACTATAAGGTGCACCGTCAATGAATGGTTTATTTTTTAGATTCTTCATATATAAGGTGCAGTGGATTATAAAGTACATTGAGTGAAGTAAAAATCATTAGATAGAAAGTTAAAATCATTAGATAAAAAGTCAAAATTATGAGATAAAAAGTCAAAATTATGAGATAAATGTCAAAATTATGAAATAAAAAGTCAGAATTATGAAATAAAAAGGCAAAATGATGAGATAAAAAGTCAAAATTATGAAATAAAAAGTCAAAATTATGAAATAAAAAGGCAAAATTATGAGATAAAAAGTCAAAATTATGAAATAAAAAGGCAAAATTATGAGATAAAAAGTCAAAATCATTAGATAAAAAGTCAAAATCATTAAATGAAAAGTTAAAATTATGAGATAAAAAGGCAAAATCATTAGATAAAAAGTCAAAATTATGAAATAAAAAGTCAAAATTATGAAATAAAAACGCAAAATCATTAGATAAAAAGTCCAAATCATTAAATGAAAAGTTAAAATTATGAGATAAAAAAGCAAAATCATTAGATAAAAAGGCAAAATTATGAAATAAAAAGTCAAAATTATGAGATAAAAAGTCCAAATCATTAAATAAAAACGCAAAATCATTAGATAAAAAGTCAAAATCATTAGATAAAAAGTCCAAATCATTAAATAAAAACGTAAAATCATTAGATAAAAAGTCAAAATCATTAGATAAAAAGTCCAAATCATTAAATGAAAAGTTAAAATTATGAAATAAAAACGCAAAATCATTAGATAAAAAGTCCAAATCATTAGATAAAAAGTCCAAATTATGAAATAAAAAGGCAAAATTATGAGATAAAAAGTCCAAATCATTACATAAAAAGTAAAAATCATAAGATAAAAAGTCTAAATTCCCAGTCATTGAGCACAACCAGAATGAATCCATATATATATATATATATATATATATATATATATATATATATATATATATATATATATATATATATATATATATATATATATATATATATATATATATATATATATATATATAAGGCACATTGTGTGTTTTTATCTTTCAAGTGTCGCCTTATATTCTGGAAACTACAGTAAACTTTTGTTCCTAAATGTCATGTCATTTCCTGTTCAATTCTTGGTATGGACATGTCCATAGTGTCCACAGTGTCCATGTCTCCAGCTGAAGGTGCAGTAGTTGTATTTGTCAAAGGCACCAGTAGGAGTCACTGTAGCAGTGTTAGATTCCATGGACAGGTGTGCACGAGGACGCGTGCACGAGCTTTCCTTCTAACTGGGGAAAGTTTGGGGACAAAATGCCTGTTTTCTGCCTAAAAACTCCTAAATGAACGGCGTTTTCTGTCATTTAACACTTAATATCTGGCATTTCAGAGAGGAGAAACGACAAGGTGAGGTTTTTTTCTACAGATTTAAAACCTAATGTGGAACAAAAGGATGATCGGCAGGTTTTGTTTTTTTTTTTCAGCCAAATTGTGATTTAAATCCCACGCGCCCTGCACGAAATAAACCAAACACGTGCTTATTTCTGAATCTACCTCGTTGTTTTTTTTATTCATTATGTTTTTTTTTTTTTTTTGCAGTATTTGTGCGTATTTCTGCTGTTAAATGTTTTTAGATAGAGCTGCAGTGATATGTAAAAGTTAGTTTTTTTTCTGCGCACAGACGCGGAGACATGATTTAAAATGTTAAAGGAACCAAATGGTCAAATACTGTTTATGCCATAAATTAATTAATTGATGAATAAAGTGTGTGTGCATGTGATGACGGATGGGCTGAGGGTCAAATGTCTGTTCATTTGCACAAAGACAGTCGACCTGCTGAGATGGTTTAGAAGAAAAGAAAAGCCCAGAAAAACAATGACAATTAAATATAATAAAAGAAATGTAAAAAAAGAAATAAAATAAACACACATGTGCAGAAATGTTAATGGATGCAAAGAAAATAAGTATATTATTATTATTATTATTATAATAATTATTATTATTTATTATTATTATTATTATTATTATTATTATTATTATGACAAAAAAAGACTGTTGTCATTTAACTGTTTAGTTTTATCCTCCTGAGACCAGCACTATAAAAACAAATGTATAGAATGTACTCAATAAAATCAAGTAACGAGTGTCACTCATTATGGTTGAATAGATTTTAATGCAATATTTTGAGTATAATGTCATTAATTTTCATTTTAACATCTATAACACACTAAAAATGAAGTTAAATCTAACTAACATATACCACATATAAGATAAAACAATAAATTACACATAAAACATGAGTGATATTAACTGTTAACTGTTCAAAAGGGTTAATTTACACTGTAAAAAGAAATGTATAGAATTTACTCAATAAAAGTCAGCTAAAGTTTGTCACTCATTATAGTTGAGTAGATTTTAACCCAATATTTTGTGTAAAATGTCACTAATTTTAATTTTAACATCTATAACATACTGAAAGAAATTAAGTTATATCATATTAAATGACTAATTACACATAAAACATGAGTGATATTAACTTTTAACTGTTAAAAAGAACATGTTGATGAGACATGCTGTGAAGTGAACAAACAATTATCAAAATATTTCGTAAAATGAACAAAAAATAGCAAAATATTCAATGAAATGAAAAGAAATTAGCGAAATATTCAGTAAAATGAACAAAAATGAGCGAAACATTTAATAAAATGAACAAAAATTAGCAAAATTATTTAATAAAATTAACAAAAATTTGCAAAAATATTCAGTAAAATGAACAAAAATGAACAAAATATTGAGTAAAATGAACAAAAATTAACAAAATGTTCAGTAAAATGAAAAAAATTCCAAAATATTCAGTAAAATTAACAAAGATTAGCAATAATATTCAATAAATAATAACCATTGTCACTCATAGTTGAGTAGATTTTAACCCAATATTTTGTGTAAAATGTCACTAATTTTCATTTTAACATCTATAACATACTGAAAGAAATGAAATTAAATCCACCTAACGTATCCCATCACATTAAACATTTAATTCCACATAAAACATGAGTAATATTAACTGTTCACTGTTAAATGTTGATCTATTTACTTTAAGGTTGGACGTTCACTCCTAATGTCGATAGTATTGACACCAAAGTGCATATTGATATCACTGAAGTTTTTATTCTTGTATTAATTTATTCCACGACAAACACCACTACAGATGGTCAGGAGACAAAGGAGACACTTTAAAACACATGGTGCAAGAATATGCCACACAATTTTACTGAATATTTGGTCATTTTTGTTCATTTTACTGAATATTTTACAAATTTGTGTTCATTTTACTGAATATTTTGTTCATTTTACTGAATATTTTGCTAATTTTTTTCATTTCATTGAATATTTAGCTACTTTTTCTTCATTTTACTGAATATTTAGTTCATTTTTCTTCATTTTACTGAATATTTTTGTTCATTTTTGTTCATTTTACTGAATATTTTGCTTATTTTGTTCATTTTACTGAATATTTTGTTCATTTTTGTTAATTTCACTGCACTTCTTATCAACTCAAAAACTGTAAAACACATTAAACTGTCCCAACTTGTTTGTCCTAATGCATTATGGGAAATCCCCCCAGTTCTTCCTCCAACACACACAATATTATTGGATTTGATTATATTATTTTAAATAGTAGTTGTTACCGTTTATAAATGGCTAGAATTTAACCAGTTATAATAGATTTTACTGGTAATTATTATTATTGTTAATTAAAGTGGAACAGATTTCAATAGTTTGTATTTACCAACCCCCCCAAAATGATTTTTTACAGTGCAGTCATGCATGTGTGTCCTCTGTCATGGACAAAATAATAAATAAAAATGACATATTTAATGCATGAATTATGAAAACAAGATGTTTTGTCTTTAAGTGTAAGAAAAAAAACAATGATGTAAATTTTTTGATAACACTTTATAATACCTACACACAATTCATTATATATTAACCATTTATTACCTATTAGTTAATGGTTTATTCATACACAATTAATCATAAACAAAGTGTTTGTTCTTTTCTATGAACAAACCGTTTGTAGTCATGTGAACGAATGCTTTGTAATTAACTGTGTATAAACAACACATTAATAAACATTATCTAGTGTTGTCATAGATCATTATCGGTTGATATTGCCTAAAAATAGCCTGATCAGTGATTGGAAAAATATACCAATCAAAAAGCCGATCGAACAGGCGCATCTGGTCTGGACTGTTTCTGTACTTTTTAAATATAATTAATTAATGAATGGTAGAAGTTTGAGACCTTTTTACGCAACATTGTGCTGATGGCTAAATAGCATTAGCATTACCCTAGCACTGCCAAATAGTATTAGCATTAGCCTAGCACTGCTGTATTTACTACAACACCTGAACCGAACGCATCCACACTTCAACAGCAATTTTGTCAAAGCAGACTCAGAGCTAAAATGATTTGCTAACTGGTGAGTATTAGCATCTGTTAGCATGTAGCCTCAGTGTTGTAATTATGTTTGTTATTTGTTAGCAAATGTACCAAGGTAGTGTAATAGACTATATTGTTGTACCTGAACGCGTTCATTGAACGATCGTTCACGAACTATATCATATTTTTGACGAACGTGAACGACTCGTTCACTTTTTCCAAATGAACGGGAAATTGTGAACGCGGTTATTCTGGCATTTATTGAACTGCGCTCTTATGTAGTTCATATTTCATTCTTATCATGTTGTAATTATTGAGTCCTATAAGGAATAAAATGGGATCAAAACACAGCATTATCATAGATGTCATTATTTTATTATTCGGGGGGGAGGTGAGAGTTAGAGCGAGAGAGAGAGAGAGACGGGGAGGTGCAGAGAGTTTTTGGGAGCGGAGAAAAAGAGTAAAAGAGTTAAATGTACAGAGTGTGACCAGGAGCAGGTGTTTGTCCCGTTCTTGGAAATAAACATTGAAAACGAAGTTCACTGAAAACACTCCTTGTGTTCTAAGAACCTGCAGAGGGAAGTTAACCCCGGGAGGAGGACGACATTTTCCCCTGATTTCCTGACTACAGGATAACGTCAGAAACGGTTAATAATACGTTTACAATAATAACACAAAAAAGAACGAAAAAAAGAACGGAAAAGTTCATTTTGGGATCCATGAACTTCTAGTTCATAATTTGGAAGAATGAACGATGAACTGAACTAATTCATATTGAGTAACTTGAACTGAACTTTGAACTAGTTCCTAATTAAGGTGAACTTTCCCAACACTGTTCTGCGTGCATCCAAGTGCGCTTGCGGATGCAGGCGTACACAACTCAGAAAACACCTCAGTCTTCTCTAGTGTCCGTTTATTGATCTAGTTTAACCCTTTAACTCCTGACACATTAGTCCAGGTAAATGTGCTGCTGTGAACTTGTTTCTTTTCTTCGACGGTTTTGTTTCAGGGTCAAAACAGGTGGAATAACAGAGAAAAGTCTTAGGGCTAATTCCAATTCCTCCCTTAACCCTCAATCTCAAAAATTCGCGCTCACGATAAGTGTAAGTGTTGTCCCAATTCTAAGAATATTACGTTGAGGGGCAGGTTTTAGAGCTGTATACCCCTCAATACTGAGATTCCATGACCTTGGGAGCAAGGGTTACCCAGAATGCATTGCGTATAATCAGCAACAGACATGGCTTGAAAGAAGTCAAGCTACAAATGTAAGTATTTTCTTTGTTAATGGAGAAAATCATTGTATTATCTTATATTATTTTATGGATTATGTTCCTCATTGTTACATGATATGTATTTTTTTTCAAATTTTACAATCTTTTGTCAATAGCGGCTGGTGCGGACAAGCTAGCTATGGGTTAAGTTAGCTAACATCACGAAAACGGTAATTTGTCGCGGTGCTAATGTAGTAGTTTTATCCAGATAACAGCCTATATAACAGCCTATGTGTTGATATTGGTATAAAATGACCAGGCTAATGTCATCTGCCGTAGCCGCAGAGTTAGCTAACGATAGTTATAGCTGGTGTTTAGATGAATATGGTTGTGTTATTTATACAGATTATTCTACGTCCTTCTAGAACGTTGCGACAGCTCCCGTTCACTTTGAATGGATGTTCCCAGCCTTTAGCGGGCGCGTTTTTTTCGATCACCACCCGTTGCGCCGTTAACGCCCGCTGCCAATGGCAACGTGTTTTGTCACTTCAATCACTCCGCAAGTATTTCGGCCACTTTTAAAGTAAATATTTGCTACTAGTAAGACAAAAAAGTCTTTTATAAGTGAAAATGTAAAAAGCCTTTATTAAATTGTCTTTGTTATAAAATCTATAAAATCCTATAAAAAAACACCAACGTGTTTTGGCATCAAAGCCTTCATCAGGGAGTTAGACATAACACAAAGCAGGAAGAGGTATTTCATTTTTTATTTTTTGTCTTACTCTTGGTTTTCCCATCCAAAGACCACCTCTACTTATTATTACTTATTCTGAGTCCAGGTAGCGCTCCTTAAGCAAACGTTAAAAAATATTTACTACGTTGTAACAGCTATTTTATATAATGTGTTAGAGTAGTGACAGTAATAAACTGTAATAATAATAATAGAATAAGCAGGATAATGTATATGACACAAAGTCCTGCATGGGTTCGGGTACCCGTGGGTGACCCGTGGGTGACCCGTGGGTGAACCGCAAATTTTCATGAAACGGGTGAAAAATGTTGTGCTGTGTCGGATACGGGTTTGGTTCGGGTCGGACGTGGGTGATCGTGAGTCTAATTTGCGGTTCATAGGCTAAAAGGTTAACAACATTTTTATTTGGCTCTGCCTTGGCTATGTCACTGTTCAGTATATTCGTGGCAATAAATGTTTGTATTTAAGTTTGGCTATCTGACATTTTCTTTAGGGTTTGGGTCGGATATCGGCTTCATTTATAGCGGGTCGGGTCGGGTGCGGATTTTTTTTTTTGTTTTCGTCGGAAAATGGGTCGGATACGAGTTTAAACATGACGGGTACGGGCGGTTGCGGTATGTCAAAATCAGAACCGTGCAGGACTCTGATATGACAATGGGTGACTGTCGAAAAATATTTCCCTTCAACCACGTCGGGAAATATTTTTCTGATAGTAACGAGTGGGTAATACATTATCCTGTTTATACATTATCCTGTTTATACATTATCCTGTTTATACATTATCCTGTTTATACATTATCCTGTTTATTAGCTTTAACTGAAGGAATAACTTACAGATAATCCACAACAATTTAAAAACCGTGGACCTGATGGACGAGTGGTGTTTTTGTCTGATGATTAAACTGGGTTAACAGTGCAAATATTAAAATAATAATAAAGTTGTTTTTCATTTCAGGGACGACAAAGACAACCAGGGTCCTGATTAATTTTAGGGACAACATTTAAGGGGTGTCCCGTTTCTAAGTCACAAATAACCCTTATTTAAAGGGCGACTGATGGAGGGTTAAGGGAGGAATTGGAAGTGTCCCTTAGTGTAAATTGAAGACAGTCAGAATGTCCATCAGTTTATGATGTTGGACATGGACATTGTTCACATTGTAACAACTATTTGAATTTTGATCCAGCAGGTTTTGTTTTCAGGTCTTAAAAAAAATCAGTTCAAATGTTTTCTGGCTCTTGGTTTGATTAAAAAAACAACAACAATTTCACATTCAAAGATTGTAAAGATACAATAAAAACAAACAAATACGAAACAGTTTATTTTTAGTTTCACTCACTGCTTTGTTTTGCTCCATTGTTTGTTCAGAATGATGAATATTTATAATAACTCACACATATAGAACATTCACCAATGATGCATCAGAAGTTAAAAGGGTTTTAAAAAATTTAATTTATCCCTTTAATTGATGAAAAAAATCAACAGAATACTCAATTACAAAAATATTTGATAGTTCCAGTCCTAGATGCTACTATCAAATACTTTAATCTATACCTAAATGAAATGTATGGACATTTAAAATTCCTTCTGTGATCGACAGTGATCGGCAGATTAATTTTTTTTTGGTAATCGAGCCAAAAACTGCTGATCGGTGCATCACTACCATTAACAAATAGGTGACAAATACTGAATATTTTGTTCATTTTTGTTAATTTTAGTGATTTTTTGTTAATTTTACTGAGTATTTTGTTCATTTTTATTCATTTTGCTGAATATTTTGTTCATTTTTGTTAATTTTAGTGAATATTTTGTTCATTTTTATTCATTTTACTGAATATTTTGTTCATTTCTGTACATTTTACTACATATTTTGTTCATTTTACTACATATTTTGTTCATTTTACTGAATATTTTGTTCATTTTACTGAATATTATGCTCCTTTTTTAAGTAAAAAGGAAAATAATTTTAACAACTATAAAACAACACACTTGATGTCAAATCCACTTAAACATATCCCATTAGACTCCCATTAAACTAATTCTACATAAAATATAAGTAATATTAACTGTTAATTGTTAGTAGGAACATGTTCATCTATTTAATTTGGGGTTGAACAGGTGACTTTTAATGTGGAAACTAAAGAAAGTTTTAGTATCAGAGCTTTATTAACTAGAAACATTATTAAGAACTAAATATTTCTATATTATATTTAAATTTCATCACCCCAATGTGATCACAACACGACAGAAGGTCATGATAATTGAATGAATTAATGAAAAAATTGGACAAAGTCATTTCTAAACAAAGGTCAAAGGTCAATTCTGTGAAGTGAGCATTGGAAATTTACTTTAGAGCTTAATACACTTAAAATTAAAGGACATTTTTATTATATTTCAATTAAATTCGTTATTAAATCCCATCGAGGGTTAAAAATGAATAAATAAATAAATACGTCCACTGAAAAGACAAGACCATTTTATTTGTATATCACATTTTGTGTACAGGACAATTTAAGGTGCTTTACATAAAACATAAGAAAATTAAAATGAAAAACATTATTAAAGTGCATTAAAAGACAATTAAAATAAGAGACATAAAAAACATTTAAAAGACAATTAATAATTTCAGTAAAAGCTTCAGTGAACAGTAATGTTGGTCAAACAACATTATACTGTATTTTCTGCACTATAAGGCCCACCGTCAATGAATGGTTAATTTATTTATTTAGGTTTTCACACATAAGGTGCATTAAGTGAAGTCAAAATCATGAAGTAAAAAGCCAAAACGATGAGATAAAAAAAATTAAAATTATTGGATAAAAAGCCAAAATTGTGAGATTAAAAAATCCAAATTATGAGATAAAAACCTAAATTGTGAGATTAAAAGCCAAAATTATTGAATCAAAAGCCAAAATTATTGGATAAAAAAATCTAAATTATGAGATAAAAACCTAAATTGTGAGTTAAAAATTCCCAATTATGAGATAAAAGGTCAAAAACATTGGATAAAAAGCCAAAATTATCAGATAAAAGCCAAAATTTTGTGATCAAACGTCTAAATTATGAGATAAAAAACTCAAATTATGAAATAAAAAGCCAAAATGATGACATTGAAACTAAAAATTATGAGTAAAAATAACCAGAATAAATCCATATATAAGCCTCACTGTGTTTTTGGGAGAAAACTCTATTCTTTTAAGTGCACCTTATAGTCTGGAAAATACGGTAATTAAAAAATAAAATAAAATACATGTGTTCCATTATGTTGTTGATTATTTAATGTTTAAATGTTTAAAATGTTGACTTTGTGGATGTGAGGAGGTTTTTTTTAATCACTGTGGTCTTTCTATAAACAGAAGGAGAGAAAACGTCTTAATGTGAACGACGTGCACTCTTCCTCTTCCTCGTCTTCCTCTTCTTCTTGTTGGGTATTAAAGACTTTATAGAAAATTAAACCTTTCAGAGGGGTAGCAGTAAAGCGGTCCGCTGCATCTGTCTTTCCTGGACTATAATAAGACACTGGTATCCCAACAATGCTGGATAATGCATTTAAATACAAGTCCTATTATTTTTTTATTGTTATTTTGCATTTTCTCATTCCCTGCTTCGCATCTTTGGCTACCAGATGTGTCTCCACATTGAAGAATTATTTCCCCTCCCCAGAGTCAAATAAATGCAATCAATATGAGTATTGCTCTCAGGCCCTGAAATATTACATTAATGTTCCATGTGGTGACATTTTAGCTGGAATTTTCAAATACATCATGAAGGCTCAAATTAATATTTATCAGCAAGAGGCTTTTATGCTTTTGCAAAACAGTATTAGCGTGAACTCCAATAATCTTGTCCTCTAAGCAGGAAATGTGTCTGTATATAGGTTTGAACAGACAGCTTTTGGGAGGATTTGATACGCTTTGGAGATGTCTCTTTATTTTATTTTATTGTTTTGTTATACAGGAGAAAAAAAAGAAAAAAGAAGAGAAAAATCCAAATGTGAATTATGCTGCTCTTGGAAAACTGGATTTTTACTGCATTTTACTGTATATTTAGTGGATTTTACTGGATTTTTACTGCATTTTACTGTATATTTAGTGGATTTTACTGGATTTTTACTGCATTTTACTGTATATTTAGTGGATTTTAGTGGATTTTTACTGCATTTTACTGTATATTTAGTGGATTTTACTGGATTTTTACTGCATTTTACTGTATATTTAGTGGATTTTACTGGATTTTTACTGTATTTTACTGTATATTTAGTGGATTTTACTGGATTTTTACTGCATTTTACTGTATATTTAGTGGATTTTAGTGGATTTTTACTGCATTTTACTGTATTTTACTGCATTGTAGTGTATATTTAGTGGAGTTTACTGGATTTTTACTGCATTTTACTATATTTTACTGCATTGTAGTGTATATTTAGTGGATTTTACTGGATTTTTACTGCATTTTAATGTATATTTACTCCATTTTACTGTATTTTTACTGCACTTTACTGTATTAGTGATTTTTTATGTTTTATTTTTGTGCGTTTCAACCCAATATGATTTGAAAAGGACCAGACCAGTCAAATAATAACAATGAAAAGAGTCACATGACATTATAATAATCTATAACAAACAACAACTGGACAGGTGTTCAGAAAAAGAAGTGACATTTGATTAATTATAGTTAATAATAATGATCATATTTTACTGCTGTAACCCAGTGTAGAACTAATTATTCTTTATGTAGAACCTGAATTAAAACCATTTTTACATGGTTATTATTTTCATTGTTAGTTTTATTCATCTTCTTTCTGCGACACTTTTAACATCTAATGAATAAATATTTACATCTCACGTACATATTGCTTTTCTTTTTTTTTTAGTCCCTGGAGAGAATTGCCTCTTTTGATTTAAAGAAGGATGGAGGCGGGTGGCGGTAGGAGGGAAGGGGGGGGGGGTGTGATGGGAGGGGGTCTGCATTGATGTTATTATTTATTCAGGTATGTTAAACAATTTGTCCTTCCTATCTTTGCTGATCAGAGCAGAAAAGCCTAAGAAATTCAGAAAAGATCGATTCCTCAATATGTACTTGAACTCACCAGATAAAAGGCACAGGTGTCAAACATGAGGCCCGGGGGCCAAATACGGGCCGCAACAAAAGGGTTCAATCTGGCCCGCAAGATGAACAATGAAAATATTAAAAATGGTTTTAATTCAGGTTTTAGATAAAGAATAATTAGATCTACACTGGATCACAGCAGTAAAATATGATCATTATTATTAACTATAAATAATCAAATGTCACTTGTTTTTCTGAACACGTGTCCAGTTGTTGATGTTCTTCACATTTTGGGGGAAACATTATAGATGTAAATATTATTATAATGTAATTTGACTCTTTTCACTGTTATTATTGGACTGGACTGGTCCTTTTCACATCATGTTGGACTGAATATGGAACTGAATTAACATGACTTTGACACTTATGATCTAAAGTATGAAACAATCCTCTAATAATACACTACTATACACAAAATTACACAAAAAATACAGCACACTAAAAATGCAATAAATGCACAAAAAATGCAATAAAATGCACAATAGATACACTTAAATACGCTACAAAATTACACTAAAATGCACAAGAATACCAAAAAATGCACTAAAAAGACAATAAAATGTAAAAAAAAAAATACAGTAAAATGCACAACAAAATCCACTTAAATGAACTAAACAATACACTTAAATGTGCTAAAAATTACACTACAATACACTAAAAATATAGTAAAATGCAACAAATACAGTAAAATGCAACAAAAATATAGTAAAATGCAACAAAAATATAGTAAAATGCAACAAAAATACAGTAAAATGCAACAAAAATGTAGTAAAATGCAACAAAAATATTGTAAAATGCTAAAAAAAAAAATCAAAACAGTAAAATGCAACAAAACAACAGGAACATGCACCAAAAATACACTAAAATCCACCAAAAATACAGTACTAAATACTAAATACTAAAGTTACACTCAGATGCAGTAAAAATCCAGTTTTATCTACCTTTGTTGTCTCAGCGTTTGTTTACTTGACTTAGTTGTTGTTCTTTTCATTGTTATTTAAGTGCTTTAACAGTGTGTTCATACACACACATGCCTAACACAATATTATATTATTTTTTTACACTTCATACGCACAAACCTTCCACTCATCCTGTCAGTGTATAAACCTGGTGTGTATCTGAGTCTGTAGGGAAAAGCCTCCTATCATGTATATCATTCATATCATTTATATCATTCATATCATTTATATCATGTATATCATTTATATCATGTATATCATTCATATCATTTATATCATGTATATCATTTATATCATTTATATCATGTATATCATTCATATCATTTATATCATGTATATCATTTATATCATTTATATCATGTATATCATTCATATCATTTATATCATTCATATCATTTATATCATGTATATCATTCATATCATTTATATCATGTATATCATTTATATCATGTATATCATTTATATCATGTATATCATTTATATCATTTATATCATGTATATCATTTATATCATGTATATCATTTATATCATGTATATCATTTATATCATGTATATCATTCATATCATTTATATCATGTATATCATTTATATCATGTATATCATTCATATCATTTATATCATGTATATCATTCATATCATTTATATCATGTATATCATTCATATCATTTATATCATGTATATCATTCATATCATTTATATCATGTATATCATTTATATCATGTATATCATTTATATCATGTATATAATTTATATCATTTATATCATGTATATCATTCATATCATTTATATCATGTATATCATTCATATCATTTATATCATGTATATCATTCATATCATTTATATCATGTATATCATTCATATCATTTATATCATGTATATCATTTATATCATGTATATCATTCATATCATTTATATCATGTATATCATTCATATCATTTATATCATGTATATCATTCATATCATTCATATCATTTATATCATGTATATCATTTATATCATTTATATCATGTATATCATTCATATCATTTATATCATGTATATCATTCATATCATTTATATCATGTATATCATTCATATCATTTATATCATGTATATCATTCATATCATTTATATCATGTATATCATTCATATCATTTATATCATGTATATCATTCATATCATTTATATCATGTATATCATT
>CM035789.1:44152002-44202002 GCA_020466265.1 Siphamia tubifer | reverse complement strand
TATCTCATAATTTTACTTTTTTTATCTGATATTTTTTACTTTTTATCTCATAATCTTGGCTTTTTCACTCATGATTTAGTTTTTTTGTCTCATAATTGACACTTTTCATCTCATAATTTAGCCTTTTTATATCATAAAAGTACTCTGAATGGGAGTACTTTTACCACCTCAGTCTGAACTACACTTTGTCTGTGTTATTTATATATATATATATATATATATATATATATATATATATATATATATATATATATATATATATATATATATATATATATTCCATTAATCCCTGACTTTAGGATGTGCACATACATACATTCATGCGTACATCTTCTTCTATTTCCATGTCCAATCCGTCCACGGCAGCTTTTGTCCTTGTCCCCTCCTGACAGCAGAGGACACAAAGGGTCCAACGCTGGATCCTTGCTCCGCCGGCCAATTGAATGGCGTGCACAGCGATCCAAAACACCCTCTGCAGAAATAAAACAATATATAGAAATGTGCAATACGGGGATTTAATTTTCTCACCACCATCCATTTATATAATACATGAAATGAAGCTCAAATTAATTTGCAGCGAGCCTCTAAAGTAACAATGTAATCTCAGTGTTATAGCACAGTTGCAAATGGATTTCTGTCTCTTGTAATTTTATAAGAAGCACTCTAGGGGTCACCTTAAAAGATGTCGCTATTTTTTAAAAGCCAAAACTGTCCCTGCGGCTTGTCAGCAAAAGAATTCTCTCCAATGCAATCTTGTTTTGTGCCATCGATTTGTCTGCCGTCGCAGCGCCGTGTCACACGCCGGCCCGTTAGCTGCACTGCTATCAGCACACATGACCAATATTAAAGACACATGTCTGTAATAAAGTGTAGTATCTGCTTACTTCTGCTCTTTACAACTTCCTGACCAGTGCACAATGACATGAACTCTGCTAAATGTTAAAGGAACAACATTATAATATGACACGACAGCTACAACACCAGCACAATATGACCATTCTTCTATAGTTTGACTTTAGCTCATTTACACTTTTTATATCATAATTTACACTTTTTATATCTAATAATTTACACTTTTTATCTGATAATTTGGATTTTTTTTATCTTTTTTTTTTAATCTTTTTTTTATCACAATTTTTACTTTTGATCTCATAATTTACACTTTTTATCTGATAATTTACACATTTTGTCTCATAATTTACACTTTTTATCTCATAATTTACACTTTTTTATCTAATAATTTGCACTTTTTATCTGATAATTTACACTTTTTATCTCATACTTTACACTTTTTATCTGATAATTTACACTTTTTATATCATAATTTACACTTTTTATCTGATAATTTACACATTTTGTCTCATAATTTACACTTTTTATCTCATAATTTACACTTTTTATCTAATAATTTACACTTTTTATCTCATAATTTACACTTTTTATCTCATAATTTACACTTTTTATCTAATAATTTACACTTTTTATCTCATAATTTACACTTTCTATCTCATAATTTACACTTTTTAATCTCATAATTTACACTTTTTAATCTCATAATTTACACTTTTTAATCTCATAATTTACACTTTTTAATCTCATAATTTACACTTTTATCTTGTAATTTGGACTTTTTATTTCTTAAATGTTAATCAAACATTATAATATAACATGACAGAGCATTAGAGCCAGTACATCAGCATTTTTAGCATTTAGCATTTTCCTGGCGACCCAGCTAATGTCTGAATCTATGAGAACTGACCACAGGTTGGATTCCTACACTAAGTGCATTCTTGCGTCACTAACTTAGTATCTCGTCTAAAGTCAATTAATGTACTTGGTTTTGTCTCATTACTTACTGGACATTTACTTCGATGGTGAATGAAGATGGCACAAAGGGCTCGTCTTACTCATTTGTGTATGGGAACTATTTTTCGATGCGGAGAAACACAGCCGACGCCTACGTTTTTGAACCCGTATTTACAGAGGAGGAGTTGTGAGTAAATACAAACTGAACCGAACCAACGACGACTGTCCGGAATCCTGGCTGAACCGGGAATGGTTAGACCTGCTCCATGTTCATCGCTCTGATTGGTTGGCTCTGACTGGTTACCCATCCAATAGCGTGGCATTGTGTAAAGAGAAAACTTGACAGACAGCGGTTATCCCGCCCACAAATTCGCCTAAACTTTCTAGACTTTCCCCGTAGCAAATACTATTTGCGGCCACTGGGGACAGTCTAGATCCTAGGCTAATGTTTGGTATGTTTGGTATGATTGGTATGTTTGGTATGATTGGTATGTTTGGTATGTTTGGTATGTTTGGTATGTTTGGTATGATTGGTATGATTGGTATGTTTGGTATGATTGGTATGTTTGATATGTTTGGTATGATTGGTATGTTTGGTATGTTTGGTATGTTTGGTATGTTTGGTATGGTTGGTATGTTTGGTATGTTTGGTATGATTGTTATGTTTGGTATGTTTGGTATGTTTGGTATGTTTGGTATGATTGGTATGATTGGTATGTTTGGTATGATTGGTATGTTTGATATGTTTGGTATGATTGGTATGTTTGGTATGTTTGGTATGTTTGGTATGTTTGGTATGGTTGGTATGTTTGGTATGTTTGGTATGATTGTTATGTTTGGTATGTTTGGTATGTTTGGTATGTTTGGTATGATTGGTATGATTGGTATGTTTGGTATGATTGGTATGTTTGATATGTTTGGTATGATTGGTATGTTTGGTATGTTTGGTATGTTTGGTATGATTGGTATGTTTGGTATGTTTGGTATGTTTGGTATGTTTGGTATGGTTGGTATGTTTGGTATGTTTGGTATGATTGTTATGTTTGGTATGTTTGGTATGTTTGGTATGATTGGTATGTTTGGTATGTTTGGTATGATTGTTATGTTTGGTATGTTTGGTATGTTTGGTATGTTTGGTATGTTTGGTATGTTTGGTATGTTTGGTATGTTTGGTATGTTTGGTATGTTTGGTATGGTTCTGAACTATTTTAATAATTTTAATAAGAGTAACGAGTAACGATTCGACACATAAGAAATGTATCGGAGTAAAAGTATTAATTAAAAAAAAGTAGTGTAGTAGAAGTGGAAGTAAGTGAAATAAATGATACTCCAAAAAAGTACAGATACTGCATTTGACTACTTAAGTACAGTACTTAAGTAGTTGTACTTTGTTACTATACATCTCTGGTTGATCCACACCGAAAAGTAGTTCCCATAAACAAATGAGTAAACGAGCGTCTTCATTCACCCTCTTAGTAAATGTCCAGGACGTGGAAAGTCATGAAACCAAATCAAGTCCCTTCATTGACTTTAGAGCACAGGTGTCAAACTCCAGTCCTGTTTTAGATATTTCCCTCTTCCATGTGATGAAGTTTAATCCTTTAACTCCTGAGAAATAACAAAATAATTGGTAACATGAGCAAAGTAAGACACAAATGGCAGAAAATTAAAGAAAAATTCTAAAATAAAAAATAAACAAAATGTAGAAAAATAAACAAAATGAGCAACAAAAACTAAACTAACTATTTACAAAATGACAAATAATGTGGAAAATTTAGAAAGAAAAAAAAACAATTACGAAAGAAGAAAACTAGTATTGAAATTTGGTCCCAGCAATTTTATTTTTGCCTTTAAAAAAATGTTTAAATAAAATAAAAAGAAAAAATCTTGCTTTTTGGCACCCTAAAAGGAAAACAGTTGAATTTTTCTGAATATTTAAACTAAATCATCCATTCAGAATGCATCAGCGCTGACACTTAAAGAGTTAATAATCAGCTTCTCATCAGACTGATAATGATGCAATGGCCTCCAGGTGTAATGGAAGAGGGAAACATCTAAAACACAGGTGTCAAACATAAGGCCCGGGGGCCGAATCCGGCCCGCCTAAGGGTCCAATCCGGCCCTTTGGATGAATTTATACAATGCAAAATTACACAAAGATCTAAATCATTTTAGTTAATGGTCCACACATCCAGACCAATTCAGTCTCATAATATAATAACCGATAAATATTCACAGATAAAAAAAATTGTAAATGTTCTTTTTTCATTTAGTGATACTAAAACAAAGTATAACTTCACACAAAAAAAATCTCAATATGAAAAATTACAAAACGTCTTAAGAGAAGTACCGGTAAGTACAATTTTCACAATATTCCACCTCTTACTAAATATTTTGTGTATCTGTAGATCCACTGTGATCTGTACATTAGAATGCATATGTGTAAATGATAAACTAAAGCCTAATATTCATTGTTTTCATGATGTCATTTTTTTTTTTTTTCACTCTAAAACAGAGAGAAAAGTTTGGAGTTCACATTATTTATATAGTTGTTGTTTTTTTTATACTGGTTCGGCCCACTTCAGATCACATTTATCTGAATCCCCTGATCTAAAATGAGTTTGACACCCCTGATCTAAAACATGCAGGACACCGGCCCTCGAGGACCACAGTTTGACACCCCTGCCTTAGACTGTAGTGTAAAAATCCAACCTGTGGTCAGTTGTCATAGAATCAGACATTAACGGGTCACCAGGGAACAGTGGGGACACACTAGATTTGGCCTGAGGGTGTAGTATCACTTTAAATATATATTTAAAAACTATATATTGTAACATTTATGTGTGTTTTTAGCACCTTTTTAAAGAGATTTTCACATCCTTATATATTTTTAAATTATTAAACATATATTTTTAAACATTTTAAACATCATCTTCATCCTTAAATATCATTTTTTTTTAAACCTTTGTGTGTTTTTAAAAACGTTTTGACGTCTGTGTGTGATTTTTAACATCTCTTTTAACACATCAATAACACATATATTTTAAAACCATCGTTTTAAAGACATTTTCTATAGTTTTAACATATATTTTATCCAATATTTTACACCTTTATGTTTGAAAACAGCTGTCTGTGAAAAAAACATGTATGTTTCAACTTAGCGTCAGCTGTTACAGTATCAGTGGCTCCTCGGCGCTCCCTCAGTATCAGTATCAGTGACTCCTCGGCGCTCCCCCACAGCCTCCATGGATTCCCTTTTACACATAAAACCTTTCCATGACTTTTCATCCGTCACATGAGCACCCCCCCACCCCCCACCCCCTCAGGACCTAAATTTAGCAAATATATTAAGACGCTCCCCTTTGGACCCAGCGGCGACTTTTGCCTTTTTTTGGAAGCAAAGCGTCACATTTAACACCGTCATGTTCTTGTGTCGTGTTTGGTTTTGACATTTTCACAAAGACTGGCTGAGGGTCACTGGGGGTCACTGGAGGTCACTGGGGGTCACTGGAGGTCACTGGGGGTCACTGGAGGTCACTGGGGGTCACTGGGGGTCACTGGAGGTCACTGGAGGTCACTGGGGGTCACTGGGGGTCACTGGGGTCACTGGGGGTCACTGGGGTCACTTGAGGTCACTGGAGGTCACTGGGGGTCACTGGGGGTCACTGGGGGTCATGGAAGACACGGTGTGACGACACCAAAGCTACACATTATTATAACTAAAAACCTCCTCCATAACATTTACATTAGACCATGTAAATACATTAAAGTATTTTTTACAATTCTAGACATTAATTTTGACTTTTTAATCTCATAATTTTTAGGTTTTTTTTACTTTTTATCTCATAATTGTGACTTTCTATTTTGTCATTTTGACTTTTTACTTCTTAATTTTGACTTTCTATCTCACAATTATTACTTTTTATCTCACAGTTTTTATCTTTTAAGTTTGACTTTTTTTACTTTTTATCTCACAATTATGCTTTTTTTTTCACGTCACATATGACTTTTTTTGTCATAATGATGACTTTTTATCTATATTGTGACTTTTTTCCCTCATTTTTCCTAAATTTTCGGTCCATATCCATTAAACAGAGTAACTGTGACCTGATCAAACACATCATCTACACACTAACTCACTTTTAAAGCCTTTATTTTTTAGACACTTTTGAAACTTTCCTGGTTTCTCCTGCATATATAAGTATTATTTCACCCACGGTAAAGAAATGCAGTTACTTTTTAACTTGTAATTTCAACTTTTTATCTTGTAGTTTTGACTTTTTAGTTCTAAATTTTGACTTTTTAACTCATAATTTTGACTTTTTTATCTCGTAATTGTGACTTTTTTTTCTTAATTTTGACTTTTTATCTCATAATTTTAAAAACATTAGATGTATAAATTAATCCATTGTTTAAATCAGATAAATCACAGGGTTACTTTCGATTAATTTTGATGAATCCAGCTCTAATTTTTTTATTTTCTTTAAAAACATATGTCCTTATATTTACATTCATTAATAATGTCCTAATACTGATGTAATAAATGACAATAATAGAACAGTTTGTGACTGTGTGATTGTTCAGCTCTTGACCTTTGACCTTTGATCCTGCCAACGCCCTGATCAGATGTCTCGTTAATTTCCCAGTTTCGTGGTTATAAAACTTATTTTCCAGTTGCCGTCGTCTTCATAAACAGACATTTCAACCCCTCACCCCCCCCTGCTGTCATTCTTTATACGTCAGCGTTTTCTCTGAAGCAGGAATTTCCAGCTCAGAAAGTTTATAAAAATAGCCTTCGATCAAGTTCCACAACAGGTGTGACCCCGGTGTCCTAAAACTGAACACTTTAGGAGGGAGCTTTGATCACTGCGTTACCTTCCAGAGGTGGATGAAGTACTGACAGTCTGTACTGCAGTACAAGTACAACTACTGCTGAGGGAAGAAAGAATACAAGTACTCATTCAACTGCAGTAAAAGTCAAAAAGTACAACTTCTCAACTGTAGTAAAGTAAAAAAGGAAAACTGCATTTCTTTACCATGGGTGAAATAATACTTATTAAAGCAGGAAAAAACAGGAAAGTTTCAAAAGTATCTAAAAAAATATAGGCTTTAAAAGTGTGTTTGATCAGTTTAGTGGATATGGAGGGTAAATTTAGGAAAAATGGGGGAAAAAATTACAATATAAATTTTAAAAAAAAGGCATCATTGTGACAAAAAAGTCAAATGTGAAATGAAAAAAGAATAATTTTAAGAGAAAAAGTCAAAATGACAAGATAAAAAGTTTGAAATTACAAGATAAAAAGTAAAAATGATGAGATAAAAAGTAAAAATCACAAAATAATGCCAGGAACATTTCAAAAGTATAAAGGCTGGGGAAAATGGGGGAAAATGGGGAAAAGAGGTTTTATTAATAAAATTGAATTGAATAATTATGAGAAAAAGAGTTGAAATTATGAACTAAAGTTATGATCTGAAAAACTAATGAGTTTATTCTCAAAATGTAAAGAGTATAAAGTACAGATATTTATATAAATATAAAGAGTATAAAGTACATATATTTATAAAATGTAAAGAGTATAAAGTACATATATTTATAAAATGTAAAGAGTATAAAGTACATATATTTATATAAATGTAAAGAGTATAAAGTACATATATTTATATAAATGTAAAGAGTATAAAGTACATATATTTACATAAATATAAAGAGTATAAAGTACATATATTTATATAAATATAAAGAGTATAAAGTACATATATTTATATAAATATAAAGAGTATAAAGTACATATATTTATATAAATGTAAAGAGTATAAAGTACAAATCTATATATAAATATTAGGAGTAAAAGTAAAAAGTTTCCAGAAAAATAAATATTCCAGTAAAGTACAGACACCTAAAATACTTAAGTATAGTAATGAAGTACTTGTACACAGTTTCTTCCCTCTGTTACCTTTGCAGAACATGTGTTATTTTTAAAACACACACACTGGTCGTCTCTAAACTGTGACAGTGTGGACACGACCAGTTCCAGCTGTAGTGGGGACACGTGTCCACTTCTGTCTCTGCCAGGGGACGGACAGCTGCTCAAGGAGACACGCCAGATCAGGTGATATACTGTACCCAGCAGCAGGTGATAGACTGTACCATGACCAGGTGGCTCAACCCTCTGCAGGAGGGGGGGGGGGGTATGACTGTCACCACCCAGCTGTGAAAGAGCGCTTGTTTTCAACACCTACTGTTGTCTGTTCACACAGCTCTGACTGAGAATGAAGGAGCTAACCTAGCCTAGCCTAGCCTAGCCTAGCCACGCTAACCCTGTTTATTACAGGGACCGTATTTTCTACACTATAAGGACTGGACTATAAGGCACATTAAGTGAAGTTAAAATTATGTGATAAAATGAAAAAGAAAATTATGTGATAAAAAGTGAAAATCATGATATAACAAGTCAAACTCATGGGATTAAAAAGTCAAAATTACGAGATAAAAAGTTAAATTTATTAGATAAAATCTCAAAATTATGAGATAAAACAATAAAAGAAAATTATGCGATAAAAAGTCTAAATCATGGGATTAAAAAAATCAAAATTACAAAATAAAAAGTGTAATTTATTAGATAAAAAAGTCACAATCATGATATAAAAAGTCAAAATCATGATATAAAAAGTAAAAATCATTACATAAAAAGTAAAAATCATGATATAAAAAGTAAAAATCATGATCTAAAAAGTAAAAATCATGACATAAAAAGTCAAAATCATGATATAAAAAGCAAAAATCATGACATAAAAAGTAAAAATCATTACATAAAAAGTCAAAATCATGATATAAAAAGTCAAAATCATTACATAAAAAGTCAAAATCATGATATAAAAAGTCAAAATCATGACATAAAAAGTCAAAATCATGATATAAAAAGTCAAAATCATGATATAAAAAGTCAAAATCATGACAAAAAGTCAAAATCATGATATAAAAAGTCAAAATCATTACATAAAAAGTCAAAATCATGATATAAAAAGTCAAAATCATTACATAAAAAGTCAAAATCATGATATAAAAAGTCAAAATCATGACATAAAAAGTCAAAATCATGATATAAAAAGTAAAAATCATGATATGAAAAGTAAAAATCATGACAAAAAGTCAAAATCATGGTATAAAAAGTCAAAATCATGACATAAAAAGTCTAAATCATGATATAAAAAGTCAAAATCATGATATAAAAAGTCAAAATCATGATATAAAAAGTCAAAATCATTACATAAAAAGTCAAAATCACTACATAAAAAGTCAAAATCATTACATAAAAAGTCAAAATCATGATATCAAAAGTCAAAATCATGATATAAAAAGTCAAAATCATGACATAAAAAGTCAAAATCATTACATAAAAAGTCAAAATCATGATATCAAAAGTCAAAATCATGACATAAAAAGTCAAAATCATGACATAAAAAGTCAAAATCATGATATAAAAAGTCAAAATCATGACATAAAAAGTCAAAATCATGATATAAAAAGTCAAAATCATGATATAAAAAGTCAAAATCATGACATAAAAAGTCAAAATCATGATATAAAAAGTCAAAATCATTACATAAAAAGTCAAAATCATGATATAAAAAGTGAACTTTATCAGATTTTTTCGATATCTCAGAAGAGGAAACAGTGTCGTGCTCCTCAGGACCAAACCTATACAAGCTTTATTTGCTTCTATTATTAGATGAAACTGAAGTGAAACAGCTTCGTCTGCTTTAGTTTTACACAGTCTGAGCAGGATTTATGAAGGAAAATTTAGATGAAATGAAACTTTGAAACCCCGACGGGTTAATCAATGGTGATAATAAAACATTAACAAAGTGTGAAACAAACAGAGTGACAGCGTTCAGAGTTTAAAACTAAATGTTTCCTCACAAATGTGTTAAAGAAAATCAAGATGTTTCTGACTCTGGGAAGTTTTCTATAGTTTATAAACTTTGGACTTTTACTGCCTACATTTGTTCATAAATATTTGTACTTTATACTCTTCATATATATATATATATATATATATATATATATATATATATATGTACTTTATACTCTTTATATTTTTATATATATATATATATATATATATATATATATATATATATATATATATATACAGTATATATGTACTTTATACTTTATACTCTTTACATTTATATAAATATATGTACTTTATACTCTTTACATTTATATAAATATATGTACTTTATACTCTTTACATTTATATAAATATATGTACTTTATACTCTTTACATTTATATAAATATATGTACTTTATACTCTTTACATTTATATAAATATATGTACTTTATACTCTTTACATTTATATAAATATATGTACTTTATACTCTTTATATTTATATAAATATATGTACTTTATACTCTTTACATTTATATAAATATATGTACTTTATACTCTATATTCTTTGAATAGATGCATTACTTTTTTAAATTAAACAGATGTGACAGTATTAAAAATCAATGGAGAGAAACTGTGACTTTATATTTTATAATTAGGACTTTTATTTTATATTTTGACTTAATTCCTCATACTTGTGCATTTCTTATTTAATATTTATGACTTTATCTTGTAATTATGACTTTTTTAAATCTAAATTGTGCCACTTTATCCCATATTTTGACCCTTTTTATAATATTTGTACATTTATTATGTCATACTTATCAGTTTTTATCTTGTAATTTTGACTTTTTATCATAATTTTGAATTTTTACTCTTTTTTTCCTCCTAATTATGCATTTTTATCTCAATCCTTTGTTAAAATTTCCCCATTTTTATTACATTTCCTAAAAACTGAGAAACTGGGACCTGATCCAACACGTCTTCTACACACTAACTTACTTTTAAAGCCTTTATTTTTTAATTACTTTTGAAACGTTCCTATTTTTATTTTGTGATTTTGAATTTTTATCTCACAATTTTTACTTTATATCTCATTTTTATCTCGTTTTATCTTGTAACATTTATTTTTTATTTAGTCATTTTGACTTTGTCTCAATTGTTTTACTTTTTGTCTCATAATTTTGTCTTTTTATCATAATTTAGATTTTTTTTTGACTTTTTTCCCTCCTAATTATGCATTTTATTTCAATCGTTTCTTAAATTTCACCCATTTTCCTTAAATTTCCTAAAAACGGAGCAACTGGGATCTGATTCAGCACATCTTCTACACACTAACTCACTTTTATTTTTGGTAAAAAAAAAATTATGGTAACACTTTATAATACCTACACACAATTGACTATGTATTAACCATTTATTACCCATTTATAAATGTGTTGTTCATTATGTATTAACCATTTATTACCTATTTGTTAATGTCTTGTAAAGGTTCATACTAGTGTAAATGTAAAATTAGATTATTTTTAACCAACAGGTGCAGTGTTTACAACTGTTTATTTGTTTACCTGTAAAGCAGATATACAAACACTGCACCTGTTGGTTAAAAATAATCAAATTTTATATTTATACTAGTATGAACCTTTACAAATAGGTAACAAATGATACATAAGGAACAACCCATTTATAAATGGGTAATAAATGGTTAATACATAGTCAATTGTGTGTAGGTATTATAAAGTGTTATCAAAATTATAAATAAATGCAGTTTTATTTTTTATTTTTATTTTTACTTTATTACAGTTCAGAAGTTGTACTTTTACCAGAGTATTTTTTTCACTGTACTTTTACTTCAGTTCAGAATTCGAGGTACTTTTACCGACTGACACAGGGTTTTATTTACTCCGCCGTCACTGCTGGAGAAATTAGAGCCGTTCTGGGTAATGGTGGGTAAAATGTTCTCCTCCATGTTACTCCCATGTCCTTAAATGTCCCTCCCTGTCCCCTGTCAACTGAGACCGGTCTTAGAATTAGTAGCAGTTGAGCCCAGAATGAAAGCTGGCTGGATTACTTTACATTATTTCAATCAATAATTCAAATGTCCCCATCGCTTTCATGATGACTTGACAAGAGACGCCAAATAATGGTCCCTCCCCAACACGTACACGGACACGAGCTCAACCCTAACGCTCGTAAAAACTCAGCTGAGCATGAAAAACACAAGCTCGATGGCAACGGTGGTGAAACACTCATTTTAAGTCTAGTGATTATTGAAATACATGAAGAAACACAAAACAGGGAGGAAAAAAATACACAAAACATGTGAGAATCCACTAAAATCAACCCAAAAAAAAGGGATGAAAAAAAAATACAGAAATAAACGCCCAAAAATATGATCAAATATGTCATTTGTGTTCATTGCAGAATTTATTTACACTTATTTGTGTCCATTTTCTTCACTATTTTGCTCAGTTTTTTTAATTAATTTTGTCTCATTTTATTCATTTTTCACAAATTTTGGAACAAATATTTAGGTTTTACTCACATTGATGCTTATGTTTCTATCTATCTATCTATCTATCTATCTATCTATCTATCTATCTATCTATCTATCTATCTATCTATCTATCTATCTATCTATCTATCTATCTATCTATCTATCTATCTATCTATCTAATTCATGTTCATTTTATTGCCTATTTTGTTAATTTATTGCATTAATTTTGTCTCATTATATTCATTCAGCTGTCAATCAGGGTGAGCCCCGCCCACCCAGGCCCGCCCATAGATCCGCCCCTGGTTTCAGGTAAGCTAGCACCAATAGCTTGTTTCACCGTTACTTTCATATAAAATGAAAAGCAGAACAAGTCCAATCATAAAATATAGATTTGAACAGCCAAACAAACAACAACCAAGAAGAACCGAGATTTAAAAGTCTCTGTATGTAAGAACTTGCATGTGTGTGTGTGTGTGTGTGTGTGTGTTTAGATGCATTTATGGCAAAAGTGACACTTATAGTGTTTTCTTTGCAGACATATCTACATATCTGCGTCTGTATTTCTATGCTGCTCTTCTTCCTCTCCCTCATTTTCACCAAATATATGATCTAGAGCTTCTTTCACTGTGAATCTTCTTTTCATTTTTGTCTGATACAAATTACAGATGTGCACTCTGGAAAATAACAACTCTATACTGAATTGACCCAAAATGTTTTAACATGTCTTTGTTTTGTTTTTGTGTAGGTGAACTGGAAAAAACAGCAAAAGGAGAATCACCTCAGGGTACTTTCACACTAAACGACCCACTGGAACCAAAAGCTCTTGGTTCGCTTCGTTTTCGTTGGTGTGAAAACATTAATCGCACTAAATCAAGCGGACTGAGACCTCCAAAAGAGGTGGTCTCGGTCCGCTTGACCAATGCTTGGCATTTGGTGCGGTCCCTTTGGTGTGAACGCTAACTCGGGTCCAAACCATTTGGTCAAACCACATTCCTGTCAATAGTGAGTCTCTTCAGCCTGAAATGACGCGCTATGAGTCTTCAGCGACTCCAACGCATAAGCACGTTGTTCTCCAGACGCAGCCTTGATTCACTCACAAATTGGATATTTTGGCAGAAAAGTCCAATACAGAAAAAAAATTAAAAAAATTAAAATAATAAATATATATATATATATATATATATATATATATATATATATATATATATATATATATATATATATATATATATATGGAGACACCCCCCAAAGGTGACAGAGAACAAACAGGCCAAGATCCTGTGGGACTTCCAGATCCAGACTGACAAGATGGTGATGGCCAATCAGCCTGACATAGTGGTGGTGGATAAACATGAGAAGACAGTGGTGGTGATAGATGTAGCAGTCCCCAGTGATAGCAACATGAGAAAGAAAGAACATGAGAAGAGAAGAGAAATACCAAGGGCTGAAAGAGGAGTTAGAGAAAATGTGGAGTGTGAAGGCAACAGTGGTACCAGTAGTGATGGGGGTACTAGGGGCAGTGACCCCCAAACTGGGAGAATGTCTCCAGCAGATACCAGGAACAACATCAGAGATCTCTGTACAAAAGAGCGCATTGCTAGGAACAGCTAAGATCCTGCGCAGAACCCTCAGGCTCCCAGGCCTCTGGTAGAGGACCCGAGTCTGAAGGAGACACTGCCCATGTGGGGCGAGAGGAACATTTATTTATTTATTTTTTATATATATAGTACCAATGTGTGAATGTGTCGATCCATTTTGGGTCAAAATTGTCGCTTATTCCTACCGGAAGAAAAATGAAACGTCAATGGAACCAACTTTGGTTCGATTGCTGGTGTGAAAGTGGACCACATTAGAATCTTTATAAACATAGTAATAATTTCACTGGCTAGTGCGGAGCAAATAATGGAACTAGTGGTGTGAAAGCACCCTAAAGGTCACATGACTGTTAGAAGAGCTGTCTGTCATTGTGTTGACTGACAGTTTTGACTTCAGTTATTATTTTATTATCTTGTTTTTATAACCGGGTCGAAACCAACCTGTCATATTCAGTATCTTTGAGTCCTTTGTTTTTCTCTCTCTCTCCCTGCTCTACTATCTCTCTTTCTGGTTTCTTTTCACCTTTCACCCTGTTTGGCCTGGGGATACGATGCACCTGATGAGCTCAGCTGGGCTCATCAGGTGACGTGTATATAAGACTTCATTCTGTCCTGTGTCTCCTGCCACATGATCATGATCCAGTCCTCTGATATTCCCACATATTTCCTGTTCCGTGTTCTGACCTGTTTCTGCCTGACCCTGTTGGTACTGAACCTGGACCGGATTCCGTTACACTCCTCGCCACCCGCCCCACCCCTGGACCGCATTCTGACCCCGATTCAAGCCGCCAGCCCCGACCCTGGATTGGACACCCACAACGAACCCAGCCGCCAGCCCCGACCTTGGACCGGACCCGGCTGTGATCCAGCTTTGTCCTCGGACGAGAGGTCGTCTGCTGACCCCAGTCTGTATTTGGTATTCAGAACTCTGAAAGACTTTAAAGAGGACTTCCCTTTCATCTGTTTAATTTATTTAAGTGGACTGTTATTAATAAATTACTTGAACTTTAATAAGTGTCTGTGGTTCTGCGCTTGAGTTTCCTGCGACTCGTTACACAACCGTAACAATACAAACCTAACCATTTAAATTAGAGCATTTTAGAATTTAGTAAAAACGATTTTTTTTTTGCTTTATTTTGTTGAAATAGACATTCCTGACAAAGTCAAACGTTGATGCAATAAACAAATGTATGTAGTTTAAAATCTAAAATGGGTCGGTGGCGACGCTAACACAAGAGGGTTAATGACTGTGGACACTCTAGGAGGACCCCCACCTGGAGGACCATTCCAAACCCCTGGAGCTTTTTGTCAAAGGGATGATGTCCTCTTGGTATGTTGAACATATGCCGACCGTTTACGGATCAGTTTGTCATTTTTTTACCCATGTATGATAGTCTAGTCAGTGTAAAGCATGGGTGTCAAACTGTGGTCCACGAGGGCCGGTGTCCTGCATGTTTTAGATATTTCCCTCTTTCACATGATTCAGTTTAACCCTTTAACTGCTGAGACTTTAGACATATGGAAAATTTGCCAAAAAAAAGAAAGGAATTATTAGATAATTCCTTCTTCCATTACACCTCAAAGTCATGACATCATTAACAGGTTCTGAAGAGAATGATGAGCTGATTATTAACTGTTAAGTGTCAGAACTGATGTATTCTGAATGAATGGTTTAGTTTAAATATTCCTAAAAAAAATTGTTTTCCTTTTTTCTTTTTTACTGTGTTTTTACTGTGTCAAAATGCAACTAATTAAAACTGCTGGGACCAAATTTCAATCATACTTCTCTTTTTTTTGTCAATTTTTCCATGTTATAATTTTGTAAATATTTATTTGTACTATTGGTTAATTTTGCTGAAATTTTTTAGTTTTTTTATTTATTTTTCCTTTAATTTTGCTCCATTTTTTTCTTACTTTGTTCATGTTAAAAATTATTTGGTTTATTCTTCATTTTTGTTCATTTTATTGATGACTTCGGCAGTTTTTTTTTGTTAATTTTATTGCTTAGTGTAATTGTTTTTTTAATGTGGAACTGCTAAAGTCTCACGAGTTAAAGAGTTAAACTGAATCATGGGAAAAAGGGAAATATCTAAAACATGCAGGACACCGGCCCTCAAGGACCAGAGTTTGAGACCCCTGGTGTAAAGGGAATGCTGCTGTCGTTAATCAGTCTATCATTCGTTCATTTGTTTTTCAAAAATGAAACCAAAAATAAGAAAATGAAAAAAAAAGAAAAACAACTCGTTTCTTCATTATTTGATTAAACACATTTTGTACGAACTAACTCACTTTTAAATGCTTTATTTTTGGATTTTTTTTTTGATTACTTTCTTGTTTTTTCCCTGGTATTAGTATAGTATAAGTATTATTTAATCCATGGTAAATAAATGAATAAAATAAGTACAGTGTTACTTTTTTCTTTTTTTTAACTATTACAATTCAGAAGAGCAGGATGTTTCCATGCTAGCATTAGCTGCGGGTCCCGTCTCCGTCACCATGGCGACAGATGAGCAGCTGAAGCTTTGTGAAGAAGACAGGAAATGGACTTTTTTATTTTAAAATTTGGACTTTTTATCCCATAATTATGCATTTTCATCTCAATTGTTTGTTCATTTTCCCCAAATTTCTTACACTCAGTAACTGTGACCTGATCAAACACATTTTCTACACACTAACTCACTTTTAAAGATTTTATTTTTGTTTACTTTTTTTTTTTTTACTCTTTTTATGATTTTTCCTGATTAAGTATTATTTCATCCATGGCAAAATAAATAAATGCAGTTATACTTTTACCAAACAGTACTTGTGCATATTTATGACTTTTTATTTTTATAATTTTGAATTTTTAATCTCATAAATTCAACTCTTTCTCATACTTGTGCCTTTATTATCTCATATTTATCACTTTTTATCTCGTAATTTTTACATTTTATCTTCATTTGTACTTTTTTTTCTCATAATGATGCTTTTTTTTTCTCAATTGTTTCTTCATTTTTCCCATTTTCCTAAATTCCCTAAACTCAGTAACTGTGACCTGATCAAACACATTTTCTACACACTAACTCACTTTTAAAGGTTTTATTTTTGGATATTGATGAAACTTTTTATGATTTTTCTTGGTTAAATAAGTATTATTTTATCCAAAACAAATAGAGTTTTACTTTTGACCTTTTTTAAAAAAAAATATATATATTACTTTGATACTTTATTACATTTCAGTAGTTGTACTTTTACCAGAATGGGGTGTTTCTATGCTAGCATTAGCTGTTCATCATGTCTCCATCACCATGGCGACAGATCAGCAGCTGAAGCGTCTGTGTGACGAGGACAGAAGGAAGGCTTTTGATCTTAAAAGTTTGAATTTTTATCTCAATTGTTTGTTCATTTTTTCCGGGTTTTTTCTCCAAAATTTCTTAAACTGAGTAACTGTGACCTGATCAAACACATTTTCTACACACTAATTCACTTTTAAAGATTTTATTTTTAGATACTTATTAAACTTTTTAGTTGTTTTTCCCTGCTTAAATAATTATTATTACATACATAGCAAAACAAAATCTTTTACTTTTGACTTTTTTTTTTTCTTTCTTTTTTTTTTTTTTTTTTTAACTTTATTACAATTCAGAAGTTGTACTTTCACCAGAGCGGGGTGATTCCATGCTAGCATTAGCCGTGCGTCATGTCTCCATCACCATGGCAACAGATGAGCAGCTGAAGCAGCTGTGTGACGTGGACAGAAGGAAGGCTTTTGATCTTAAAAGTTTGAATTTTTATCTCATAATTTATAATTTTATATAGATTGTGCCATTTTATCTCATAATGTTGACTCTTTTTCTTATATTTGTGCATTTATTATCTCATAATTATCACTTTTTATCTCATAATTTTGACTTTTTATCTCATAATTTTGCCTTTTTTATCTCACAATTGTAACTTTTTATTTCATATTTCTGAATGTTTTCTCACAATTTTTTACTTTTTATCTTATAATTATGCATTTTTATCTCAATTGTTTGTTCATTTTTCCCATTTTCTTTCCAAAATTTCTTAAACTGAGTAACTGTGACCTGATCAAACACATTTTCTACACACTAATTCACTTTTAAAGATTTTATTTTTAGATACTTATTAAACTTTTTAGGAGTTTTTCCCTGCTTAAATAATTATTATTACATACATAGCAAAACAAAATCTTTTACTTTTGACTTTTTTTCTTTCTTTTTTTTTTTTTTTTTTTTAACAATTTTTACAATTCAGAAGTTGTACTTTCACCAGAGCGGGGTGTTTCCATGCTAGCGTTAGCCGTGCGTCATGTCTCCATCACCATGGCGACAGATGAGCAGCTGAAGCGTCTGTGTGAAGAGCAGGACAGAAGGAAGTATAGCTTCGACAAGAGGAAAAGGGAAGCCTTTGTCCCAGACTGCCACTGTAAAGAGTGTCAAAAGCTAATAAATATTTTAGAATGAGGTGTGTGTCGGGGGCAGGCGCTCTCCATCAGGCGTCTGCTCGGTTTACTCTCCCAGGGAAACAGGTGCAGCCACATGAAGGAGAATTTCATTTCAAAAATAGCATTTAGCATTTTCCTGCTCCTGGAGGCCTTCTCTGAGACCAATTCTCATGTAATCATACACCATGGTTACAGAAAACTTCTGAAGTTGATCCATAGAGACATATGGTGTGTTAGGGAGGGGAGGAGCTGCAGGGGCTTGTGGGGACGTAAATAGGATTTAACTGTTTGGTTTGTGATTATTTGCAAAGGGCACATTCCTGTTACTACTGGATGAAATTACCTGTTTGTTGGTTCGTAATCCAAGTGTTGAAAGTAATAGTTTGTGGGGAAAAAAAAACCTGTAAATTGTGCCTGTATTTGAACCAGGTGTCAAACATAAGGCCCGGGGACCAAATGTGGCCGGCCAAAGGTTTCAATGCGGTCCTGAAATGAATTTGCAAAGTTTAAAATTAAATTTCCAGAGTCAACGCTGAGGAAGGGTTTGAGTGATTTACCCGGACAGACTAACCGGACGTCTGTCACACTTCCTCACTTTTTACATTTTGTTCTTAGGTTTTTAAGATGAAACTTTAGAACCGTCTGGACATATTGTCACACTAACATACAGCCCAATATGATCTACAGTCAAATAATCACAGAATAACCTTCAAAATGAATGAGTGATGTGGGAAATTTTTTTTTTATTGTGCCTGTATTTGAACCAGGTGTCAAACATGAGGCCTGGGGACCAAATGTGGCCAGCCGAAGGTTTCAATGCGGTCCTGAAATGAATTTGCAAAATGCAAAGATTTTCAGAGTCAAGGCTGTGGAAGTGATTTTAGTGACCATGTGTCTGGGTTTTGTCTCTACAAACTGGCCGGACGTCTGTCACACTTCCTCACTTTGTACATTTTGTTCTTAGGTCTTTAAGATGAAACTTTAGAACCATCTGTCCGGACAAAATCTGGACATATTGTCACACTAACATACAGCCCAATGTGATCTACAGTCAAATAATAACAGAAGAAACTTCAAAATGAATGAGTAATGTGGAAAAACATTATTTTTTTCACATCAGTTACTGTTAGAGTAGGCTAACTTTAACCCTAACCCTAACCCTAAAATCATATGTAGTATCTGCTCTAACATGTTGATTGTTGAAGCCAATGCACAACAGGAAGTGGACGCCATCATTTCCTCTCAGTAGACATCCAGACATTAAGCAGCCATTCCGTCCAATCAGAACCCTCCGTACCTACAGCTCTGAAAGAACAATTAACTAGAGGCGAATACAACCGTTTCCATGGAAACCTTTATCCAGAATTAACACGTCCAGACATGGGTTGTCATGTTGACATGTTGACATTGGTGGGGACATAATTTGACAATTTCCGTGAGAGACAGAAACAATAAATAAATAAATAAATGAATAAATAAAAACACAGCTGAAATAATTAAAATAAATAAAAATAAAAATGTTTCATTTTGTTCTTGTGAACAAAAACTAAAAGACATTTTAGGAATGCGTTTTATTTCTCAAGTCACATTTTGTCTGTTTTTATTGTTCATCTATAATTGCATTGTATATTTAATTATAATTATCGACACAAGACCCACATTTACGTCTAGTTTGGGCTCGTTTTTGTCACGTGATAAAGGTTCGTTGATGACAATATTTAGTCACTATAAGGTGCACTGTCAATGAATGGTTTATTTTTTAGATTCTTCATATATAAGGTGGTATATATGTGACCCGCCACTACGAAACCAGGCATAAGTCGCGCTGAGCCCGTCAGAGCTACAGCCAAATTTAGGCTGGAAGGTGATTTCTTAATTGTGTTTACATCTTATCAAAAAACGGTACCTTAACACCTCTATGTTCAGTTCCTGTGGTCATTACATTGAAATCCAATCAATAAAGGTGTTTATTGAGTCAATTATTTAAGCGGCGACAAAAGTTCAGGGATTGCTGAGCAAAGACAAAGACGACTTCCACCTCTTTTCGCCGAACAAAACGATCTCCGTTCCGTGGGTAAACACCCAAGGTGTTTGGTACGAGGTAAAAGCTTATATTGAATGTTCTGTCCAATGGTGTAAGCCAAATGATTATAATACGTCACACTTCTGTCCTATTATTATAATATATAAAACTTCTGTGACATGTCCATCAGAGTGTCCTTTAACATCTGTCAACAATTTGTGTCAATCGGATACAAATTATTATGCGTTGCTAAGGACTTCCTACCCCAAAACAGTCCAAAACTTTAACGGACAATATCTAAAAATATGCAAATTGTAAAATATGTCCAAATGTGGATATTAAAATGACCATAACTTTGGTTCTACTTGTGATAGAAACATCATTTTTTCACCATCTTAAACCTTAGTTTCCACTCTACCAAGCTACACACATAACTCTGTTTGGATTTACACACACTTATGCCTGGTTTACTGGTGGTGGGTCACATATTAGGTGAAGTCAAAATCATTGGATAAAAAGTCACAATTATAAGATAAAAAGTCAAAATCATTAGATAAAAAGTCAAAACTATTAGATAAAAAGTCAAAATCTTTAGATAAAAAGTCAAAATCATTTGATAAAAAGTCAAAATCATTAGATAAAAAGTCAAAACTATTGGATAAAAAGTCAAAATCTTTGGATAAAAAGTCAAAATCATTAGATAAAAAGTCAAAATCATTTGATAAAAAGTCAAAATTATGAGATAAAAAGTCAAAATTATAAGATAAAAAGTCAAAATCATTAGATAAAAAGTCAAAATTATAAGATAAAAAGTCAAAATCATTAGATAAAAAGTCAAAATCATTTGATAAAAAGTCAAAATCATTAGATAAAAAGTCAAAACTATTAGATAAAAAGTCAAAATCATTTGATAAAAAGTCAAAATCATTAGATAAAAAGTCAAAATCATTAGATAAAAAGTCAAAATTATGAGATAAAAAGTCAAAATTATGAGATAAAAAGTCAAAATTATAAGATAAAAAGTCAAAATCATTAGATAAAAAGTCAAAATTATAAGATAAAAAGTCAAAATCATTTGATAAAAAGTCAAAATCATTAGATAAAAAGTCAAAATCATTTGATAAAAAGTCAAAACTATTAGATAAAAAGTCAAAATCATTTGATAAAAAGTCAAAATCATTCGATAAAAAGTCAAAATCAAAAATTTAAATTGTCAATCACTAAGCACAAGGAGAATTAATCCATATTTAAGGTCCACTGTGAGTTTTGGAGGAAATTAAAGTCTTAAGTGTCACTTTATATAGTGGAGAAAATACATTAACATTTTAGAAACATCCAAATATTAGTATGGACAATTTAGACATGTCCATAGTGTCCATATGTAATTTTCACGCCCATGTGTCCAAATAAACATGAAGAAAATGTCTTTAATTCAGAATGATTTTATTCCTAAAAAAGTTATGTTGGATTAAAAACCATCATGTAAACGTGGCCTGAGTTTGTGTTTATTTTTCATTTGTTCCAAACAGAAAAACTCAGATTAAATCAAATGTTTGGTCTTTTCTGTTGTGTGTTTATTTTATCATTAAACCACCGTGCTGCTGCCTCCTGTCCTGAACACCCAGGTCGACCCCCCCCCCCCAACCCCCCAGCCTTTGCTTTTTTTTTTTTTTTTTTTTTTTTTTTTTTTTTTACTTTTTCCATTCCCGTCATCAAATGCTGCCTCCAACATAATGAGAGATGTGGCAATTAATTTTCTTTTAATCAAGGTCGAAATGAAGTAAATTGGTGCAGCTTGGCGAGCCCTCATTTTCTATTTTTGCAGTGATGCAAAACAAATAGGATAAAATGATGGTCCTCCTCACCTTCTGTAATTAGAAAGCATGAATGATCAGAGGGAGATGATATGTAGAATACAGTAGCTGCCCCCACAGATCAGATTTCAGCTCTTTTCTTTCACATGACGCTGTTTGGCTGCTTGTGTTTTCACTTCCAGCTCCACATGACATTGACGGCCATGTTGTTGTAATGCCTCTCAAATCTTATTACAGACCACAGCTGTGACAGAGCTCGCTGACTACACACTTTTACATTAACTACCTTGTTGCAGGATCCCACCAAGCTGATTAGGAATTTATTAAAATTAGATTTTACCTGGGCATCTTATCAGGACCATATGGTGCAGTGACCAGCTCTGATGAAGATCATATTTGTTTTCCACTTCACTAACATCACCACACCTCAGTGTTAGCGTCTTTGTTATTTTGATCAAATCATGTCCCTTTTTACTGACAAAATAAAAGTGATTTACAAGGTTTTCAGCAACTTCAACTTTAGAAATTACTTTTATATGTTGTACTATTTAAAATGTACGTGTGTAAGTATATATATATATATATATATATATATATAAATAAATGTTATTTATTTTTATTCATTCATTTATTACCTACTACTTATGTTTTTGCCAGTGTTTATCTGTTTATCTGTTTGTCTGTGTTCTGTGAACTTATGGACGGATTTTGATAAAATTTTCAGGATATGTTGGAAATGTGAACAGGAAGAACTGATTTCATTTTGGGGGTGATCGGGGTTGGGGGGGGGGGGGTCTACCTTGGCAGAGGTCTGCGCTCTCAGAGTGCTTTTCTAATTTATTTTGTTTTTATTTGTCTTATTTACTTATTAATTTATTTTATTGTATTTATTCATTTTCAATGATTAAGTGTATTTAATTCATTTAGTAACAGAAGGATCACATGTATGTTCAGTGTTGATCAATAAACTGTTATTTACTCCTGAGGAGATTTATATATCATATTAAAAAAATAGCAATGCCAGTTTTTCCTAATATCATGTATCCCTAATAAAAAATTTAATATATATATATATATATATATATATATATATATATATATATATATATATATATATATATATATATATATATATATATATATATATATATGTATAACTTAATTTAAGTTAATCTTGTTAAAAACACTATATGTCAGTCGTCAGTACTATATCTATTTGTACTGAACGTTCACACAAAATACACAAAAACACACTAATAAACAAAACATATGGAAACATAATATACAAAAGAAAAAAAAGAAAAGATGCTAAAATCTACTAAAATTAACACAAAATAGTGATTTAAAAAAAAAATTCAAAAATATAATTAGAATATTTAAAGATATGAATATATGTAGAATTAATTACCCCCCCACCCTCAAGCTGATTAAAGTATTAAAAACACATTTTACTTGGGTATCTTAGTGACCAGTTCTGTTCAAGATATTTGTTCATAATTTAATTTCATTACTTTTTTTTCCAGTTTAAAACCATCATCATTCTCTGTTTGACTTCTACACCTGTTTTCATTAGTTTTTGGATTTACTTTCATATTTCATTCAGTCACTGTGCTTTGTGTTCCTTCTTTTAATTGCACTGCAGTTTTATTTTGTGTGTTTTTAATTGATTCTCATATTTTATCCTTCAGAGAGTTTGATTTACTCACTTTCCTTTTAAGTCGCTGTAAAAACACAAGCATAAATATGAAATAAATGTGTTTGTTGGCCGTCACCTTTGGGCTACATTTCAGATGATGTGTTTGGGTGTGAAACGTCCCCCCTCCTCATGTACAGTTTGTGCTGAGAAAAGTTTAGATGAGTGCGATACGGTGGTCGCAGAAGACCCACACCTTAATTTCCTGTTGGAAGTGATTGAGGAAGTGACACCTACCTGGTATTGTCCTGTGACTGAAGCTGTAAATAATCCACATGAAGAAAACATGTCCTTCCATAAAGACCAGGGTTTGTCAAATGATTCAAATGTTTAATGACATTAATCACAGGCTTGTTTTGGATTAATTTAGATTAATCAGAATTAACCTTTAAACCCCTGATGCATCAGCGATGACGTGTTCTGGTTTAGTTTCAATATTCAGAAAAAAAATACTGTTTTTTTTTTTTTTAACTGTGATTTTACTGAGTTTAGTTCAGGGGTGGATCTATGGGCGGGCCTGGGTGGGTGGGGTCCACCCTGATTGACAGCTGTGCCCACCCAATCACAAGCTCAGAAACAGAATTCTAAACTGATTTCTGTTGTCTCATCAAACTGAAATGTTGATGAATATCCTTAATATAGTTATTTATCTGTAAATGTCAATGGAAATAAACTATGTATATTCAAGTATTTGTGTTTATTAAACAACAAAAAAAATCTGTTTCTCAGTTTTAATTAACCCACCCCCCCCACCACCACCACCACCGACTTCACTTGGGCCCGTCTGAAAACGGCCATCTTGATCCACCACTGATATGTGGAAATAAACTGGTGTAAAAAAAGAACAACTGATTTAGAAAAAAGAAAAATCCTAAATGGAGTTGTTTTATTTCAGTCATATATTCACATGAAAGCAGCAAAAAAAAAGACAAAAAGATTTGACTGAAAAAGACCTCAGGCAGAACCAACCACCTACTGTGCATCTTAAACTATACAATACATGATATCAAAAAATACATAAATATATATACACATACATACGTACACACCAAATGTCTTAAGTCCTAAACAGTGCCAGTGAAAGGTGATTATAATAATATCACCCAAACAATGATGGATGAGATTAAAAAAAAAAAAGGATCAAATATACAAAACACATGCTTTGGATTAATTTAGATTAATCATGATTAAAACACTTTATGTCAGTTGACTGTTGTGACGACTGTGAGGGTCACTGTGGGGGTCACTGTGGGGGTCACTGTGGTCACTGTGACACTGGGGTCACTGTGGAGTCACTGTTGGGTCACTGTGGGGTCACTGTGGGGTCACTGTGGAGTCACTGTTGGGTCACTGTGGAGTCACTGTGACACTGTGGTCACTGTGACACTGGGGTCACTGTGGGGTCACCGGGAGGTCCCCGGTATTGTCACTCTGGGATCACTGTGAGATCACTGTGGGGTCACTGTGGTGCCACTGTGGGGTCACTATGGAGTCACCGTGGGGTAACTGTTGGGTAACTGTGGGGTCACTGTGGTCACTGTGACACTGGGGTCACTGTGGAGTCACTGTTGGGTCACTGTGGGGTCACTGTGGGGTCACTGTGGAGTCACTGTTGGGTCACTGTGGAGTCACTGTGACACTGTGGTCACTGTGACACTGGGGTCACTGTGGGGTCACCGGGAGGTCCCCGGTATTGTCACTCTGGGATCACTGTGAGATCACTGTGGGGTCACTGTGGTGCCACTGTGGGGTCACTATGGAGTCACCGTGGGGTAACTGTTGGGTAACTGTGGGGTCACTGTGACACTGGGGTCACTGTGGAGTCACTGTGGGGTCACTGTGGGGTCACTGAGAGGTCACTGTGGGGTCACTGGGAGGTCACTGTGGTACCACTGTGGGGTCACTATGGAGTAACTGTGGGGTCACTGGAATCACTGTGGGGTAACTGTGGGGGTCACTTTGGGGTCACTGTGGGGTCACTGTGGGTCACTGTGACACTGGGGTCACTGTGGAGTCACTGTGGAGTCACTGTGACCACTGTGGTCACTGTGACACTGGGGTCACTGTGGGGTCACTGTGGGGTCACTGGGAGGTCCCCGGTAGGGTCACTCTGGGGTCACTGTGAGGTCACTGTAGGTTCACTGTGGGGTCACTATGGAGTCACTGTGGGGTAATTGTGGGGTAACTGGAATCCATGTGGGTTAACTGTGGGGGGTCACTTTGGGGTCACCGTGGGTTAATTGTGGGGTTACTGGGGTAACTGAGGGGTCACTGGGGTAACTGTGGAGTAACTCTGCTTCTTCATAAGTTTCAGTCCGTTCAGCTGGTGGCCTGTTCTGCTCATGTGTGGAGTACATCTGTCACACCAAATGTGCCTCTGCCCCCCCCCCCCCCCCACACACACACACAGTAGGTGTACACAATGTTCAAATGCACTGGAAAAATATATACAAAGGGTTGATGGAGCGTTAGCTCTAAGTCAGCACAGTGAGGTGGGTATGGCGACAGCTGTGCCCCCCCCCCCCCCACCCACACCCCCCCCTCCACATCTACCATCACTTTTCAAAAATGCTGCCTGTTTACCGTACACAGGCAGCTGCCACCACCGTTCACTTCTATAAGACAGCCACCTGCTAAAGGACATTTGTACATGTCTTTATTTAATTAAGGTGAATGCCAGCTCATTGGCCCCTCGTGCAATGTCACTGAAAATAAGTTGACCTTCATCAGGCTGCAGTGGTCGACGGACGTCACATGTTCCTGCAACACAAAGAAATGACCCTTTTACTGTCGAAATGAGACACATTCATAAGCTTTTTCAACAAGTTAGACTTGATAAACTACTTTATTATGACTTTAATATATTAGATATATTAGATGTTATATTATCTATCTATCTATCTATCTATCTATCTATCTATCTATCTATCTATCTATCTATCTATCTATCTATCTATCTATCTATCTATCTATCTATCTATCTATCTATCTATCTATCTATCTATCTATCTATCTATCTATCTATCTATCTATCTACAGTGTCACAATAACACATTTTTGTTTAATAAGACAAAATGTTGTTGGCCCTAACGCTAAACAAGAACAGCTACCATTACATTCACCAGGTATTTGGGCCCAATATGATTACTTTAAACTCTATCTCCCTCCTGTGCACATCATTCCTGCCCCTGTCCCTCTCTCTATTACCCCTACCCCTCTCTCTATTACACCTCTCTCTCTCTCCGCTGTGGTCCATCTTAAATACTATCTGCTCTTGTCTCCTCCATATTGTCCAGTACACACTGAAGTTAACTTGATCTTGTGGGACTCCCTCATGCTATGTAACTTCCGGCCACTCCCCATTTTTAATCTCTCCTAACATTGGTTGGGCAAGATTATTGTAATTACCTTGTGTGTGTGTGTGTGTGTGTGACATATCATGCTATAACTCAATGAATACTGTAGATATCACCATGAAATTACAGGGACATATACATATAGCTAATGTACATCAGATGCAATGATCAATTTGAGTAAAGGTCAAAGGTCAAGGTCACAATTAACTAAAAGCTCAAAATCCCATTACCTGTTATAACTCAAGAACAGAGGGTCACAGAACTTTCAGATTGGTACCAAACGATGCGGAATGAAGATTTATACAATTCTCATAATTGGTGTTATCACCTATGACCAATAGTTTTTGAGATACTGGAGGTCAAAGGTGACATTTGGCAAAATTAACTTGTGTAAGACTGTGTTATTTTACCTTTTTTCACATTATTTTGATGTTTTATTGCATTATTTTAATGTTTTATCATGTAATTTTGACTTTTTTATCACATTATTTTGACATTTTATCACGTTATTTTTACTTTTTTTATCACATAATTTTGACTTTTATCATATGATTTGGACTTTTTATGGAGGTCAGACAAAATTAACTCATGTAACACTGTGTGTGTCAAACATAGACATATCATGCTATAACTTAATCAATACTGGATATATTATCATAATATTACATGCACTGATGCATATATACATCTAACAAAATGATCAATATTGCAAAAAGTCAAAGGTCACGGTGGGATTTAGCAGAAAGGTCAAAATCACATTATTGGCTCTAATTCAAGAACAGGTTGTCATAGAAACTGGAGATTGGCACAAAATAGGGGCGGGATTAGAAATCCTCTGAATACTAGTTGTACAAAGCTGTTAAAGTTAAAAAAAGGTATTTACTACGATGTTGAATTGTGGTTTCTTTGTCGAAATCCTAATATTTGATCATTTACACTCACTATGATTCGTATTTTTATCTTTTAAAATCCACATTGAACTGGTGTATGTGGTGGTGTCTGAGAACTAAACACGTACACACCCATCATCAACTTTTCAGGTGTGTAAATAGACAGTATCACTTGTGTTCTGTGTGAAACTGGAGCTTGTTTTGACGAACATAAAAGAGTATCAGGGCTGGAACAGCTGACGAGCACGTTGACTTGTTGAGCTTTTCTGTGTCTCTATTTCCACAGGTTGGTATTAGATTAATTTCAGATCATTGTATTTGTGAATGCACTGTTACAATCTTGTTAAAATCTTCCAAAACATTAGCTTTCAAAAGGCAACAAGGTGAGTGTCATAGGATATGGAGTTATATAACTATGTACCAGCAACAGCGTCACATGACAGTACATGTTGGACGACTCGCAGTTCCTTCTGGGATTTATTTACTGTATATATAGGCTTAGATTTCATGTTTTTTGCAGGACGTGTGGGCAAACCTAGATGTGTTTATGTGTAATCCATGTGCAGAGGTGATAAAAGTACTCAAACTCTGTACTGAAGTAGAAGCACAGATACTGGTGTGACAAAATAAGTAAAATAATGAGATTAAAAATTCTAAATTATGAGATGAAAAGTAAAAATTATGAGAGAAAAGGTCAAAATTATGAGATTAAAAAGTCATAATTATGAGACAAAAAGTCGTAACTATGAGATAAAAAGTCAAAATTCTGAGATAAAAAGTCAGTTATTAGACAAAACGTTATAATTATGAGATAAAAACTATCAGGTAAAAAGTCAAAATTGTGGAACCATAGGAATAAACAAACTAATGTCAGCAGCATGCACTATGTACGTCATGGTAATGAGGCCAGGAGCATGGACAGAATGACAGGAATTATGTCATAATTATGATAAAAAGTCTTAATTACAAGATAAAAGTACAAAATTATGAGATAGAAAGTCTAAATTGTGAGCTAAAAAGTCATAATTATTAGATAAAAAGAGAAAATTATGACATAAAAAGTCAAAATTGTGAAATAAAAAGTCATAATTATGAGACAAAAAGTGAAAATTATGAAATAAAAAGTCTAAATTGTGAGATTAAAAAGTCAAAATTATTAGATAAAAAGACAAAATTATGAGATAAAATGTCATAATTATGAGACAAAAAGTTTTAAATATGAAATAACAAATGCACAAATATGCGTAAAAATGCTGAGATAAAAGCCAAATTTAGAGTTAACACTTGGACACTGTCACATCAAATGAAGACATTGTAGTTTTAGGAGCAGTTGCGACTGGTGCTATTTTTTGACCAACAGCTGTTCAAAGCAGTGCCTGTCCTCATGGTGGGGTTATGTGCTGCTTTTTTAACTCTAATAAAAACACCACTGCTTCTACATCTGCCCTCTCAAACTCTTTAAAGGTCCACATTCAACCCCATTTAAATAATTAAATAATTGTATAATAACCTATAAATGATGACAATTCCAACATGTGTTTTACTGCAAAAAAAACAACTATGAATATACATACTTTTAAAAAGTATCCAAACAAAAAACATGTGAATAACCTTAAAAAAAAAACATTATTATATTATATTATAAAAATTACATTCTGGATCGCTAATAATAAAAGAAGAAAATATGGAGTCATTATATTTTGTAGGTTATTCTGCTATTATTATTTGTAAATCATTTATCCATTGTTATTATTCTGTTATTATTGACTGTATCTGTTATTATTATGTTATTAATCTGTCATTAATCTGTTATTATTGACTGTATCTGTTATTATTATGTTATTAATCTGTTATTATTCTCGTATTAATCTGTTATTATTCTGTTATTATTATGTTATTAATCTGTCATTAATCTGTTATTATTATGTTATTAATCTGTTATTATTCTCATATTAATCTGTTATTATTCTGCTATTATTGACTGTATCTGTTATTATTATGTTATTAATCTGTTATTATTCTCATATTAATCTGTTATTATTCTGTTATTATTGGCCTGTATTGGTCTGGGTGTGTAAACCTGAACTAAAATCCGTGCCACAGCCTCAAAACTGTAGAATTTTTGTCACTTTTCAGACGGGCCAAATGGTAAGCTTTTAACGGCCGCATTTGGGCCCTCGGGCCACGTGTTTGCCAGCCCTGCTGTAGACTGTGCGGTGGGTTCCATCATGTTTCACAGGGTATTTATAGGACTTTATTAGGGGAAGAAATGACATAAATATACTCCAGTGTACGCTGCTTTTATGCTCTGTCAAAAACCTGTAGTTTATTTAAACTGCGTGTCTTTTTTCACCTTGGACGACGCTGTGATTAGTTTTTAATGTTTTATAATTAGTCGTAGCAATGGCAAAGGAGTCAGCAGGGCAGAGGTGGGGTGGGTATGCCCTTGAGAGCAGGGTTTATGAATCAACCACTGGCGATAAATGGACTGGATCATTACTGAATCAAGTGATCTGCAGAATAATCTATTGATTTTCTGGTCTTTCTTACTTCTTTATTATTCTGTATCACAGTATTGCAACATCAGGAGGAACCGTCTGATGGATGGGACGCTGGCTCCTCTGCAGTGACCGTGGACTGTTTGATTAACCAAGTGTGTATATATATATATAAATCTGTGTTCATTCGTTTTTCAAAATAAAAGCAAAAATTAGAAAAAAAAACAACTCGTTTCTTTATTATTATGACATTGTTTGTTTGTTTTGTTTTGTTTTCTACTAACATGATTATATTGCTTTTGTATTTGTGCATTCTTACATTTTTAATCATGGTTTTGCTAATGATATATGTGTGCTTTTATTTTCTCACCTTGTAAACTTTTCGCCTGCCTGTTCGGACAACAGATTTTTGGGAACATCACACAGAGGCTGCACGCGAATCTGTGTATCATTCGTTCTTTAGTTTTTCAAAATAAAACCAAAAATAAGACAATGAAAAAACAACTCGTTTCTTCATTATTTGTTTCCAAAACTAAAAAGAAAAAACAGATAACGATCCATTTGTTCATTTTTGGATTGAAATGAATAATGGAAAAAACGGATAATGGCCGTTTCCCGTTTTATCCAATTTTGAGTAAAGTAAAAAATAAAACTGCATTTTTTTATTTATTTTTTTTTTGCTATGGATGAAATAATACTTTTTTAAGAAGGAAAAAAACAGAAAATATCCCAAACTAAAGCCTTTTAAGTTGAGTTAGTGTGTAGATGATGTGTTTTATTGGATCGTGGTACTCAGTTTAGTGGGTGTGGAAAGGACATTTGGGAAAAATGAAAAAATCCTGAATCGAAAATTTGAAAAAAGCATAATTATGAGATAAAAAAATCTAAATCATGAGATAAAAAGTCACAATTATGAGGAAAAAAAGTCAAATTTCTCATAAAAAAGGCATCGAGTAGAGTCGCAATTTCTGATTTACTGATTTATTTTTCATACATTTGTCTAGTTTGAAAAAGTAATGAGTCTATTCTGAAAATGTAAAAACATATATGTAGAAGTACATATATTTATATAAATGTAAAGAGTATAAAGTACATATATTTATATAAATGTAAAGAGTATAAAGTACATATATTTATATAAATGTAAAGAGTATAAAGTACAAATATTTATATAAATGTAAAGAGTATAAAGTACATATATTTATATAAATGTAAAGAGTATAAAGTACAAATATTTATATAAATGTAAAGAGTATAAAGTACATATATTTATATAAATGTAAAGAGTATAAAGTACATATATTTATATAAATGTAAAGAGAATAAAGTACAAATATTTATATAAATGTAAAGAGTATAAAGTACAAATATTTATATAAATGTAAAGAGTATAAAGTACATATATTTATATAAATGTAAAGAGTATAAAGTACATATATTTATATAAATGTAAAGAGAATAAAGTACAAATATTTATATAAATGTAAAGAGAATAAAGTACATATATTTAAAAGTTAGTTAAGTTAGTTAAAAAGTTAGCAGAAAAATAAATACTGAAGTAAAGTACAGATACCTAAAAATTCTACTTAAGTACAGGAAAGGAAGTACTTTTACTTACTCCAGTTTCCTCCACCATCCAAACACTGATAGGTTAACTGGTTAACTGGTTAACTGGTTAACTGATTAATGTAAATTGTCCATAGGTGTGAATGTAACAGTGATTGTTTGTCTATATATGTTCAGTCCTGAAATGAACCAGAGAATCATACAGGGTGACCTCTGACCCCACCTTCACCCATTGTAACTGGATTAGACCCCCAGTGACCCATGTGACTCCAGTGACGATAAAGCAGGTTCAGATGACGAGACAAGATGAGACTAGATAAGTTAAAATTAGACTGGATAAGATAAGATAAGATAAGATAAGATAAGATAAGATAAGATAAGATAAGATAAGATAAGATAAGATAAGATAAGATAAGATAAGATAAGATAAGATAAGATAAGATAAGATAAGATAAGATAAGATAAGATGAGACGAGACGAGACGAGACGAGACGAGATGAGATGAGATGAGATGAGACGAGACGAGATAAGACTGAGATGAGATGAGATGAGACGAGACGAGACGAGACGAGACGAGACGAGATGAGATGAGATGAGATAAGATGAGATGAGATGAGATGAGATGAGATGAGATAAGATGAGATGAGATGAGATGAGATGAGATGAGACGAGACGAGACGAGACGAGACGAGATAAGACTGAGATGAGATGAGATGAGACGAGACGAGACGAGACGAGATGAGATGAGATAAGATGAGATGAGATGAGATGAGATGAGACGAGACGACACGAGACGAGACGAGATAAGATAAGATAAGATAAGATAAGATAAGATAAGATAAGATAAGATAAGATAAGATAAGATAAGATAAGATGAGATGAGATAAGATGCAATACAATAAAGCTATAAAAAAGATAGGAAAAATAAGGTGAGACTAGAAAAGTTAAAATTAAATGGTACTAGACTGAATAAGAATACATAAGACAAGATAAGATGAGATAATACTATAACAAAAAAAACAGGATAAAATAACATATACAACCAAAGCTAAGTTAAAATGAGATAACACTAGACTAGATAAGACTGGACAATGCTGCAAAAGATTAGAAAATATAATATAAAATAAAAACACATAAGATGCGATAAGACAAGATAAGATAAATGTAATTAGAGAAGATTAAAGACATAAACACAACAGTCGTTTTTTTTTTTTTTTATTTTGGGAAAATCATTCAGAAAACATTTATAATTCTGATTTAAAAACAACCAGAGGTGTCAAACATGCGGCCCGGGGGCCAAAATCGGCCCACCAGTGGGTCCAATTTGACCCCTGTTGAATTTGTGAAATGCAAAAATAACAGAAGATATTAACAATTAAGGAAGTTAAATCATTTGACATCAATTCAATCTAAAATGGACCAGACCATAATCAGAATCAGAGAATCATTTTATTAAAATTTAAAATAGAACAAACGGTGCAACACTCAAAAAAAAGAAAAGAAATTAGTGCAAGAAACATAAATTTAAAATAATAATAATAATAATAATAATAATAATAATAATAATAATAATAATAATAATAATAATAATAATAATAATAATAATAATAATAATACAGCATAAATTATGAAAAACACACATTTTTTTCTTTGTTTTAGTGTATATAAAAAGGGAATAAATAAAATAATTAGCCTGTTACCAGAAATGTGAATAACCTAAAATATATGTGGACTTTTACCAATATTCTGAATGTGTTTTTGTAAATCTACTGTTATCTTTAAGTTGTGATGCGTATATAGAAATGATAAATTAAAGTGTAATATTATTAATATTACACTTATTTTTCTTACGAATTTTCAGGTTGTTAATATTTTTTTCATTTTATCAACATTTTCATTATAGAATTTGACTATTTTTGCTCAAACATAAAGAAAACGTATGATTTAACATTAGTTATAAGCTTTTATTATCCTATTATTTCTATTATTTTACTGGTCTGTCCCACTTTATACCATATTAGGCTGAATGTAACCCCTAAAATAAAATGATTTTAACACCCCCTGCTCTAAACCAACAAGAATTACAGTAAAATAAACGCACCAAAGTGTTTTTATTTATTTAAATGAACCAAATGAATCTACATGTTCTATCTCTGACCCCCCCCCCCCCCCCTTTTATTACAGATATATAAACAAGGAAAATCTTTTTCTACAGAAATTTGAAGGTAACTATAGATGTGCTAAGTAATATGTAAGTATTATGATAATATTGTCAGATGTTTTTACGGGAAAAGTTACACCGTAAATTTGTTTGCTAAGTGTAACACGACTTTTATAGTTTACAGACTGGAGTGTTAGTGTGGCTGTTTCCATCCATCTTACCCCACGGCGGCCCACTCCCACCATCCCTCTGCTTCCTCCCTTAGAGTGATGGTTATAGAAGTGGAGACCACCTTCAGACCCTTCTTCAGAGAGACTTTTTGGATTTACAAACTGAGGGATTTTTTCCCCCTATTTATGATGTGTATATTTTTTTTGTTATGTATGTTTTCTGATGTTTTTTTTTTTTAATCTATTACAATTTTTAATATTTTAAAACTAATTTTTACATTTAAAAAATTTTTTTTTAAAAATATTTGTATTTTTGGAAAATATTTTATGTATATATATATATATTAAAAAATGTTTTACGACAAATAATTGTAATAATTTTTAAATATTTACATATATTTTTAGTGGGTTGGTTTAAATATGTATTTATTATTCCTGACTCCCTGATGAAGGCCATTTATGCCGAAAAGCGTTGGGGTTTTTATATGTTTTTATATGTTTTTATATGATTTTATAGGTTTTTGTAACTAAGCCAGTTTAATAAAGGCTTTTTATTCTTCACTTATAAGAGAGTGCCTTGGAATTTTTCTTCTTCTTTCCTATCCAATAGAGCACCTCTGGTTATTATTATTTATTTTGAGTCCAGGTAGCGCTCCTTAAGCTAACTTCTTTTATGTATTTATTATTATTATATTTTTAAGTTTTTACTGACTCCACCCCTTTTGACAGCCTTAGCTGCCTATTTAACCTTTGACCTATGTTTGGTTTCTCTGTATGCCCTGTGTAGGTGTATGTGTTTTTAGCTTTTGCATTGTTTCATTAAATACATTGTTGACAATATTTAAAAAAAAATAAAAAATAAAAAAAAAAAGCCTCTGCTTTTCTTTTTTCCTTTTTTGACACTATATGTTAATTGTATTTTTCCAAACCCATGGAGCAAATACCCAGAGGTGGACGTGAAGGTTCCAGTTGTTAGGTTTGAACCCAGGAAAGGCAGAGATTAAATCATTATCTACCTTGTTAGTTGACTTTGCTATCGATCTGTGCAATTCTTTATTATGTACAACAGGACACATCACAAAACTGCTAATTGGCAATAATCTGTTTGTCAATAGTTCACAAGACTGCAGAATTTAGATAAGGAAGGTTCAAGTTTAAAATACATTATCACAGCCCCACAATTCCTCTGGGCTTCAGTCCTGCAGCACCTTCAAGGAGTCTCATGCTCAGAATATTTTACAGTAAATTATTGATGTGTGGTAGGTGAGAGGAAAGGTGAGTGAAGGAAAACAAAGGCAGGAAGTGATATGAAGCTGCTACCGACAGGACGCTAAAGTTTAAATGTAGACACTGGTTGAACGTCGAGTGAAAGTGAAACTTCCATCGTCTGAAAACTGACTCTGTTCAATAAGAAAAAAAAAAAAAAAAAGATCAGAAATATAGAAAAAAAAATACAACTACGACAATTAACTTTAATATTAAAGATAATTTACATGAGTTTTTATTCTTGTTTAATTCACAATAAAAGTTCATTCCTCTTTCAGAATAAAGGTTCATTCTTCTTTCAGAATAAAAGTTCATTCCTCTTTCAGAATAAAGGTTCATTCTTCTTTCAGAATAAAAGTTCATTCCTCTTTCACAATAAAGGTTCATCCCTCTTTCAGAAAAAGTCAAAATTATGAAATAAAAAGTCACAGACAGACAGACTGACTGACTGGCAGATAGACAGACTGACAGATAGACAGACTGACAGACAGACTGACAGACTGACAGATAGACAGACTGACAGACAGACTGACAGACAGACTGACAGACTGACAGATAGACAGACTGACAGATAGACAGACTGACAGACAGACAGACAGACTGACCGACCGACAGACAGACAGACTGACAGATAGACAGACAGACAGACAGACAGACAGACTGACAGACTGACAGACAGACAGACAGACAGACAGACCGACAGACCGACAGACCAACAGACAGACAGACAGACTGACAGACAGACAGACTGACTGACTGACAGACAGACCGACAGACAGACAGACAGACCGACAGACAGACAGACAGACCGACAGACCGACAGACCGACAGACCGACAGACAGACCGACAGACAGACAGACAGACAGACAGACAGACAGACTGACCGACAGACAGACTGACCGACAGACAGACAGACAGACAGACAGACAGACAGACAGACTGACCGACAGACAGACAGACAGACTGACCAACAGACAGACTGACAGACAGACTGACCGACAGACAGACAGACTGACCAACAGACAGACTGACAGACAGACTGACCGACAGACAGACAGGCAGACAGGCAGACAGGCAGACAGGCAGACAGGCAGACAGGCAGACAGACTGTCATAAACATAATACTTATTTGTTCATAGTCATTAAAAGCTTCAACAGAACAAACATGGACTCATTTACAGACACTTTTTGACTTTTTCACTTCCCTCTTGAATAAAAAGGATAAATATTGTGACGTAGCAGCTCATCGGTGTCATCATCTGAAACATTTAACACAACACCTGAGCATATTTTACCACAAACTGACATGTTATATACTTTTTAGACTGACATTATAACATAGCAAAGGTTATATATGTGAACAGAAATGTTTTCTCTTCTATTCTAGAACATTATCACATCTATTCTATGACTTTTTACCTTATAATTTTGAGTTTTTATTTACTAATTTTTTGTTTTTATCTCAGAATTTTTGCTTTTTATGTCATGATTTTGACTTTTTATCTAATCATTTTGACTTTTTATCTCATGATGTTGACTTTTTATTTAATTATATTGACTTTCTATTACAACATTTTTTGCTTTTTATTTCACAATTTTGACTTTTTATCTCTTTTTTTTATATTTATCACATAATTTAGACTTTTTATTTAATAATTTAGGCTTTTTATTTCATAATTGTGGCTTTTTATTTAATAATTTTGACTTTTTATTTCATAATTGTGGCTTTTTATGTCACGATTTTGACTTTTAAGTCAATAATTTGGACTTTTAATTTACAATTTTGCCTTTTTATTTCATAATTTTGTCTTTGTATTTCATCATTTTGACATAGCTTAATGCGCCTTATAACCCAGTGCACTTTATAGTGCAGAAAATACAGTAAGTTACTCTATAGCGCCCCCTACATATTTATATAAATGTGTGTTTCTGGCAGAATATTACATCCTGCCAACAGTACGATGTCATCTCACTGTCGGCTGACGGTGTTTAATCATGATTAAAACACTTTATGTCGAGCGACTGTTCTAACTTTGGTGTTTTTTTAATATTCTACTTTACCACAAAATACACAGAAATACACAAAGAAACAAAAAAGGTGAAGAAAAACTTTACAAAACTGGATTATAAGGTGTGCATATATGAACGTTTATTTTTTAAGTTTTTTCATATATAAGGGGCACTGGACTATAAGGTGCATTAAGTGAAGTCAAAATCAAGAGATTTGAAGTCAAAATGATTAGACAAAGTCAAAATTATGATATGAGAAGTCAAAATAATGAGATAAAAAAATCTAAATTATGAAAAAAAAGTCAAAATTGTGGGATGAAAAGTCAAAATCATGAATAAAACTCAAAGTCATGAGATAAAAAGTCACATTTATGACATAAAAGTCAAAGATGTGAAATCAAAAGTCAAAATCATGAGAAAAAAGGCAAAATAATGGATAAAAGTCAAAATTGTGAGATAAAAAGTCTAAATAATTTGTAAAAATGTCAAAATAATGACATAAAAAAATCTAAATTATGAGAAATTGTCAAAATTATGAGATCAAAAGTCAAAATTATGAGTAAAAATGTTCAAAAATAATGAGATAAAAATGTAAATTATGAAAAATTGTCAAAATTATGATAATATTTTTTAAAGATTTTTCATATATAAGGACTATAAGGTGCATTAAGTGAAGTCAAAACCATGAGATTTGAAGTCAAAATGATTAGACAAAATGTCAAAATTGTGAAATAAAGAGTTAAAACCATGAATAAAAGTCAAAATTATAAGATAAAAAAAATCTAAATTATGAAAAAGAGTCAAAATTGTGGGATGAAAAGTCAAAATCATGAATAAAAGTCAAAATCATGAGATAAAAAGTCACATTTATGAGATAAAAGTCAAAGATGTGAAATCAAAAGTCAAAATCATGAGAAAAAAGGCAAAATAATGGATAAAAGTCAAAATTGTGAAATAAAAAGTCAAAATCATTTGTAAAAATGTCAAAATAATGACATAAAAAATCTAAATTATGAAAAATAGTCAAAATTATGAGATCAAAAGTCAAAATTATGATAATATTTATTAAGATTTTTCATATATAAGGGGCACTGGACTATAAGGTGCATTAAGTGAAGTCAAAACCATGAGATTTGAAGTCAAAATGATTAGACAAAATGTAAAAATTGTGAAATAAAAAGTCAAAACCATGAATAAAAGTCAAAATTATAAGATAAAAAAAAATCTAAATTATGAAAAAAAGGTCAAAATTATGAGACAAAAACTGATATAAATTTGTATTTAAAAAATCAGGCACTGAGCACTGTACCTCTTTTTTCTAACAAAAATATTTTACCCATGTCAGTGGGTACTGGACTAAAGTATGTTTCTCAGAGGATACTTGACTGAATAAAGTTTGATTAAAGTTTAAAAACCACTGAACTAAAACACATTTTATCACTTTAACTACTTCCAGGAAATGTTTTTCTGTCACAGTCGATGCTTAGTCATTTAGAGTGAGAAGTTAACGTGTGTAAATGGATTAGAAAAGCCTTTTTTTCTTTGTTTATTTTTGAACTAAAGCATGATAGTTTTGTGTGTGAATCCAGTCCAGGTTTTCCACACACCACCTGCTCACAAATAAATTCAATTAAAGACTCCTCTTCCCACTTGGAGCCGGTCTCCAGGGCAGATCTTCCGGGCTACTCGTCTTGTAAGAAATTAGAAAATGCTTCAAAATAAAACCTTAAAAAACTGAAAAAAAAAATGTGGTAACTTTTAGAATGACAGCCCTCGTGTTGCGTCCGGCATGCGCGCGCACACGCCCCTTTGGATGGAAGTGACCGAAAGACGGCGAAGTAGCTCAGGTAAGACTTTTTTTCCCCTCTTCCCCCCTTCTTGTCTTTTTCCTCTTTAACTCCACTTCATTTACATTTCCATTGAACCCCCCCCTCCTAAAAAAAAAAAAAACCATGAAGTCAGTGCGGAAAAGCGGCAGCAATGCGCGCGTCTGTGCACGCGGCAAAGCGGAAAAACGACCTGTTTAGCGCAGTTTTACGCACGAGCGCGGTGGCACGGACAAGCACTGTGTGTGTCGTGTGTGTGTGTGTGTGTGTGTGTCTGTGTGTGCATGTGTGTGTGTATGCGCGTCTGTGTGTATGTGTGTGTATGGGGGAGTTGTCGGTAAACGTGAGGTGAAAACCGGACACGGTGGAGCGGCAGCAGCGCAAACCGCAGCAGGAGCGGCAGGAGGAGCGGCAGGAGGTCTGGAGGAGACACCCCCAGACACCCAGACCTGGAACCAAAAAAACAAAAAAAAAAACTCACTGCCCCCTCATGAAAACGCCAGATATGAAACCTTTTACTCAAGTTTCACAGTAATCCACGCGTGGCTCAGTTTCAGATCCCTTCCAAAAAAGCGGTTATCATCAGAGGTGTTAAAAGTACAGCTACTGGTGTGAAAAAATACTCTGATAAAAATAGTAGTACTGATTCAACTGCTTTACTGAAGTAAAAGTAAAGAAAAAGTACAACTTTTCAATTGTAATAAAGTAAAAAAAACTGAAATAATAAGCAGGAAAAAGTAGAACAACTTGAAACATCCCAAAATAAAGCTTTTAAAAGTGATGAAGATGATGTGTTTAGTGGGTCATCATGGTACTCAGTTTAGTGGGTATGGACAGGGCATTTAGGAACAATTCAAAAGTCATAAATATGAGATTAAAAAAGCACAATTTTGACACGTATGTGTATCGTAACATAAAAAGTTAAAATTATAAGTCTCTATTTCTAATTTGTGACTTATTTTTCATACTGTCACATTTGTCTAGTTTGAAAAAGTAATGAGTCTGTTCTGAGAATGTAAAGAGTATAAAGTACAGATATTTATATAAATGTAAAGAGTATAAAGTACAGATATTTATGTAAATGTAAAGAGTATAAAGTACAGATATTTATGTAAATGTAAAGAGTATAAAGTACAGATATTTATATAAATGTAAAGAGTATAAAGTACAGATATTTATATAAATGTAAAGAGTATAAAGTACATATATTTATATAAATATAAAGAGTATAAAGTACATATATTTATATAAATGTAAAGAGTATAAAGTACATATATTTATATAAATATAAAGAGTATAAAGTACATATATTTATGTAAATGTAAAGAGTATAAAGTACAGATATTTATATAAATGTAAAGAGTATAAAATACATATATTTATATAAAAATTCAGGGAGTAAAAGTGAAAAGATTCCAGAAAAATAAATACTCCAGTAAAGTACAGATACCAAAAAACTGTACTTAAGTACAGTATAGTATGTACTTGTACTTAGTTACCTGCACCTCTGGTTGTTGTGTGAACAAACCTTACGTCCCTTTTGCAAAAGTTGTCACAGAAAAAGATGCAACTTCACACTTTTTTACCAACTTATTTCTCAGATTTAAGTGTAAAACAAAACCAAACCAAACCAGTAGAAATGAATGTTTGGGAATTTTTTTGTTATTTTTTTCATGTTTAAGTTGACAAAAAAAAACACACACAAAAGTTCAGTTTTATTGTAAACGTCACTTCTTCAGTACAGAAAGTCCCGATGTAGTTCGAGAAAAGTTAAGTGAAAGTCTGCTCTGGTTGTGTGTGAACAGGTAGTAGTGTTCATATAGTATCATTTACAGTAAATAGGGGAAGTACTATAAATTAATTCAATATTTAAATGCTTAAAATAAGGAAGTTTTGCTGTCAAAGATCTGTGAATTACTGAAAAAAGACACAGTTTTACAGGCTCTGTGGAAAACCTTGAATTCTAGTCACACCTGTAATGTGTTAAATAAATAAGTTTATTCACATATATATTTTTTTACATTACTATGTACAGTGGTACCTCTACTTACTAAATTCATTCATTCCAGAAGTGTTTTCGTGTCATGAATTTTTCTTAAATAGTCTCATTTTACATGTAAAAGGCCTGGTTGGTTCCAAGGCCCCAGATACTGAACACAACACAAACAGAAGCCTTTAAATAAATGAACATACTTCATAATAAAATTAACTTTAAAGTGTACATGTCCAGCTTTGCTCTTCCCTTCTGTTACAAACACCACACACTTTAATTATTGTTGATTGTTTAACTATATTTATTCAGGAACAACTAATTTTCTTTAAGTTTTCAGATATCCCACGCTGTTGAACGCACCACAGATATGGCAAAGTTAAAATCCTACCTGCCAAAAACAACTTTTATAACCGATAACTTTTCCTACACTGGTCCATACTGCACATGGAAGATGTCAGTCTACCCTATGTTTAACTGAATGATCATCCAATCAAACAGCAACTTTAAATCAAAACTGACCACGCCCACATGGCATCTGTCCAGTTGTGACAAAATGAGATCATTGATGATTAAGGTGTTTTTATATTTGTCCACAGACGACTGTTAGATTTCATTGTGTTCAGTAATTGTACCTTCACATGTCGCTGTCACTCATCTGCAGTTCAACCACCATCAAAAACAATCGGGGCACGAACGCGCAAACCAATAAAAAAATGGTGTAAGGAGGAGAAGTATTTTATTGGTTTAGACAAATCACATGACCTTGACAGTTCTCCACTGGGCTAGGCCAAGTCTGAGCCTGCGAAGATGTTTCATAATTCGATTTTGTCTTTTTTTTTGAAGGGTCCAACTGGGGGGTGCTGAGCAAAATTTTAGGGGTGCTGAAGTACCCCTAAAAATAGCCTAAACTCACCGCTGGTGTGATTGCTAAATATAACTTAAAATATAACTAAAACACTGGGCAACAGGACTGGATTTGAGACCTACTGGTTCAGGGTAGGGCTGGGCGATTTTCTCTTTTAAAAAAATCTCAGATTTTTTCCCAAAAAACTCGATTCATGATACGATTTTTTTCCACGTGGGCTAAATGAAAATGAAAACACTAGAAACTTGGTTTCTTTCGTCTTCTTTTTTTTATTAAATAACATGTAAAACCAAAATACTTCTACAAATAACTGTAAATAATAAATCAGTTGTACAAAAGGTGCAACTGCAACCTGTGACTTTGCCTACATGAACTGTAGTAAGTCCAGACATATCCACCACTGTTACAGGAAAAACACTGCAAAAAAATAGTGTAAAAGATACATTTTGTTGGAAAAAATAAAGCTTAAAATATTTTAACAACTAAAACAATATACATTAATACTCATATGAAAAACATTGCAAAAAACGTAGTAGTGCAAAAGTAAGATAAAAATAAAACTAGTAACATTTTTACTTTGTAAGGACAAAATAAATCAAAACCTTATTATCAATCAAACTACTTCAATAAACCTGAACATGTTACCAATATTTTGGATATATGATGTTATTGCGTCTGCGATAACAGACGCATCATGCTCCATGTTTATCATAAGGTGTGCCGCAAGAAAAGCTTTCAGTTAGTGTTTGTTGAACATTTTGAAGAAGTACTGACAGCGCTAGTCTCTGCCTTTTCTAAGAGTAATAACATGAAGAATAAGTGGGATAATGTATTGCCCATGTGTTACTATCAGAAAAATATTTCCAGACGAGGTTAATTTTTGTTTTTGTTAATTTTTATTGATCACTTTGGCTGTTTTCGTTCATTTTCTTGTGTATTTTTTATGTTTTTTGTTTTTTTTTACTGTGTAACTGCTAAATCTCAGGAGTTAAAGGGTTAACAACAGAAACATTTCTCATTACTTACTGGTTGATGACTGTTTGCTAACACCGCAAAGAAGAACTGTTTACATTTGACCCTGGAACTAAGGTGCGCTTCATTTCCTTATGCTGGTGTACCGTGAGGGCGGGTAAACAGTTTAAACCATAGACATTGTAACGACCTCACAATCTTATTACTGTTTGTTTGGTGTGATTGTGAGCGACAGTAACTGTTTATCCTGCAATAAAAAGTAAGCGGGACCAACTCTGTCTGTTTCCTGGATCCAGTGGAACGATACAATATATAACCTCAGTAAAAAGTGGAACACCCCCATCCCCCCCCGGTGTGACGCCCATGATAGTAGCTCTCGAGGACCAGGATTGAGCACCCCTATTGTAAAGGGTGTAGGATAAAGTTAATAACACTGGTCTAGTCCCACCCCTTTGGATTAGTCACAGCATGTATGTAGAATCAACAGAAGAAAAGAACAGAAAGAATATCAGAAAAAAGGGAAACGTTCTCCTTGTTACATATTTATATTTCCATTTCTGTCTTGTATCCACTTAGAATGTGGTTTATTTCATAATTTAGATTTTTTATCTCATAATTTTGACTTTTTATCTAATAATTTTGACCTTTTATCTCATAATTTTGACTTCATATCTCATTATATTGACTTCACTTAATGCGCCTTATAGTCCAGTGTGCCTAATAGTGCACAAAATACAGTATATAGAATCAACAAAGAAAAGAAATCGTATCAGAACAAAGGGAAACATATTTTTCCATTTCTTTCTTGTAATGTAGTTTATAAAAATGTTTAAACTTTTCTAATAGTTTACAGGTTTTCAGTTCTTCACTGCAGTTGTTCCACACATTAACTCCTTTAACTGATCATATACAGTGTGTTTTTGAGTTGGTACGTACAGTACAGGCTGTTTTATGAACATATAAAAGTTTGTTTCCTTCACTGGAAAAAACCTTTGGACACTTTGTAGAAACTGGTTTGATTTGCTTCGTGCATTAATACACAAAAAAGATCTGAACAGATTTTGATGAAACTTTCAGGAATGATAGATAATGAGTCAAAGAAGAACCTATTAGATTTTCAGCAATGAAGGTCAAAGGTCAAGGCCACACTAAGAGTCAACATCTAAAACATCAGTGGTAATATCTGAGGATTCAGACAAAAAAGAATCTGGTGTTTTTGTTTTCATTCACATGGTCTGACCTTTGACCCCTGACCTTCAGGCATCAGATGGGTCAACACATATGGCTCTGACCTTTGACCCCTGGCCTTCAGACATCAGATGGGTCAACACATATGGCTCTGACCTTTGACCCCTGGCCTTCAGACATCAGATGGGTCAACACCTATGGCTCTGACCTTTGACCCCTGACCTTCAGATATCAGATGGGTTAACACCTATGGCTCTAACCTTTGACCCCTGACCTTCAGATATCAGATGGGTCAACACCTATGGCTCTGACCTTTGACCCCTGACCTTCAGACATCAGATGGGTTAACACCTATGGCTCTAACCTTTGACCCCTAACCTTCAGACATCAGATGGGTCAACACCTATGGCTCTGACCTTTGACCCCTAACCTTCAGACATCAGATGGGTCAACACCTATGGCTCTAACCTTTGACCCCTAACCTTCAGACATCAGATGGGTCAACACCTATGGCTCTGACCTTTGACCCCTAACCTTCAGACATCAGATAGGTCAACACCTATGGCTCTGAAATAAAGAACCTTGTCTAAAGCAGGGGTGTCAAACATGCGGCCCAGGGGCCAAATCTGTCCCGCCAAAGGGTCCATTCCGGCCCTTTGGATGATTTAGTGAAATGTAAAAATGACACTAATATATAAATAATTTTAGTTGAGGTTCCATGTTCAGACTAATTCACTCTCATAAAATAACCTAGAAATACTCACAAATCAAACGTTGTCTCTTTGTAAATGTTGTCATTTAATTACATGAAGACAAAGTATAATTTTGCAAAAAATCTGTATAACTGGAAAAAAAATATGACCAACGTGAAAAATCTTAAGAGAATTAAGTTAAATTCTAATAATATTCCACCTATTACTATATGTTTTGTGTATTTATAAGTGATAATATCCACATGTAAATGACAAACTAAAGCCTAATAATGTTTAAATGACACATTTAGTTCAGTTTGTTTATATTATTCACACTGTTTGAAAGGATGGTTTGTAGACGTAAACATCTTCGTCATGTAAATTGACATTTTTTGCTCCTAAACATGTGCAACAGTTTGGGTTTGATTATTATTTATATAGTTTTTATGTTTTTATTTTACTGGTGCAGCCCACTTCTGATCAAATTTATCTGAATGTTTCCCCTGAACCATAATTCCTTTGACACCCCTGGTCTAAAGGGTCATTATTTATTATTATTTTTAATATTTTTGTGCTTTTTTTGGTTGCGTTTCCACCGTGTTTGTTGTTATTCACATGGATAAAGATGGAGACAGGAATAGATCACTGGCACTTTAAACCTGGAGTTCTCATATTCTCGCCGGATCTTTCTCCTTTGCTAATTATTGTGTTGTTTTCAGAGCAAATATGTCATATCCATGGCGACCAGGCAGGTTTATTGTCTCTCCCGTGCAATAGCTCACAAAAGTAATTAATTATCCTTTTTTTCTCTCTCTCTCCCTCCTGTCTTTGGTTAAACAGATCATTCATGGAAAGCCATCTTCTTTATTAAAAATGCCACTGCTAGTACAACACAAGGTAAACATCAAAGTTTATTTTTTTTTATGCCGCAGTTTTTGATGCTCCCCTTTTTGATTCTTTTTTTTTTTTTATGTCTTACAAAACTGTTGTGGATGAAATAATTATATAACGTTGAAAGATTGATTACACGTACAATGTGTGCTTTTGAGGTATTTTCCATAATACCCAGATAATGCAGCAGCAGCTGTGCAGCCGTACTGTTGCAGATGTATTCATGCATGCTAAACAAGCACACACTTGACACTTAAACAGGACGGCTTTAAAAAACACATGCTTCGACATGAAATCATCCTACATTTGCTCTGATTTTCAATAACAACCATCAGTCGCAACAAGCTGAGATGTAGTCTAATATTTTATGAGGTTGTGAAAAAATACTCATCCACAGCAGGTGACACTACAGCACTGGTGTCAAACATGTGGCCCGGGGGCCTAAATCTGGGCCGCCAAAGGCTCCATTCCGGCCCTTTTTAGATGAAAAATGTAAAAATGTGTATTTGTAAGCTATAATATACAAATGTAAATGATAAACTAAAGCCTAATGATGTTAAAATGACACATTTATTTCACATTATTTTAAAGGATGGTTTGTAGATGGAAAAGTTTTCATCATGTAAATTGACTTTTTTTTTGCTCTAAAACATAGACAAGTGTTTATGATTGATAAGTATTTATATATTTAGATGTTTTTATTTTAATTACTTACTGGCTATAATATACAGTGGTACCTCTACTTACGAAATTCATTTGTTCCAGAAGTGTTTTCGTAATGTGAATTTTTTGTAAATAGATGTAAAAGTCCTGATTGGTTCCAAGGCCCCAAAATACTACCCCCTAAACCCTTTAAAAAATATAAATATTTAACAATTTAGTATGAAATATGTGTTAAAATTCAAAGTAAATGTATATTTTAGATGTAATGTATTGGTGTCAGTGGGTAAATGTGTCAACATTAAACATTAAACCAACATTAAACCATTCAAATGAACCAGACATGTGGGTCATTTTCATACCAGACATGTGGGTCATTTTCACACCATTGGGTTTGTTTTAATTGTCACTTTCACCTTTAATAATGTTTGTTGACAGATGTTTGGTGAAATATCGATCCAAAGGCGATTGACTTTGATGGATTGGCATCATTTTCCGAAAATACACAAGGCATATGTCGTCATAGTAGGCGATAGCACGACTGCTTTTTACTCTATTTTTGAGAGATTATTGTCATCACCTTGTGTGTGTGTGTGTGTGTGTGTGTGTGTGTGTTTGTGTTCCCGCAGAGACATATCATGCTATAACTTGAGATATCACCATGAAATTACATGGGCACATACATATAGAATACATATATGTTGGGTGAGATTAATAAAAGTAAATACATGAAGTAGTAAAAGTAAATACATTGTGCATCAGATGTAATGATCCCTGTGAGTAAAGGTCAAAGGTCAAAATCACATTATGGGTTATAATTCAAGATCAGAGGGTCACAGAACTTTCAGATTGGTACCAAACGATGCGGAATGAAGATCTATACAATTCTCATATTTAGTGTTATCACCTACGACCAATAGTTTTTCAGATCTCTGGAGGTCAAAGGTGACATGTGGCAACATTAACTTGTGTAACACTGTTTGTGTCAAACATAGACATATCACGCTATAACTTAATCAATACTGGATGTATTATCATAATATTACACACACTGACGCATATATACATATAACGATATTATCAATATTGAAAAAGGTCAAAGGTCAAGGTTGCATTTAGCAGAAAGGTCAAAATCACATTATTGGCTCTAATTCAAGAACAGGTTGTCATAGAAACTGGAGATTGGCACAAAATTTGGGCAAGATTAGACATTCTGTGAATACTAGTTATTTATATAATTGACTGAATGAATGAATTTATTTTAACTATATGTACATATCAAATAAATAAATAACAATATAAACAAAAAGTAAATTCAACAAAACAGTTAGTTTTTTTGTTAGGAGATAAAAAGTGAGAATTATGATATAACAAGTCAAAAGTATGAGAAAAGATAAAAAGACAAAATGAATATATATCAGTGTTGTACCTGAACAAGTTCATCGAACGATCGTTCACGAACGATATCATATTTTTAACGAACGTGAACGACTCGTTCACTTTTGCCAAATGAACGGGAAGTTGTGAACGCGGTTATTCTGTCATTTATTGAACTGCGCTCTCAATTAGTACCGCCTAATAATTACTTAATTATTTCTCTTGTATTTATTTTCCGAGTCTGAACAATCTTTTATTTTGAAAAATGACCGGAATCTGTCGGTTACGTCAATAGCTGCGTTAGTTTACACTTAATATTTCAACTTGACATTGTAGGAACCACATGTACAGACCCTTATGATGTGAGACAGGTGGTTTGTTTTACATGTTAGTGCCTTTAAAGAGTTCACCAGTGACTTTTACTGACGAGAGAATTAACCGATTCATTCACTCTAATATCAGGGTGATATTGCGGTCAAGTGATCTGAAGCTCCAAAGGTGACAGCAGTGAAATGTGGTGGGATGATATTTCACGACAGTTACGACACTCCACCGTCAATGGAAACACGTTCAAAGCGCAAATATACTTTGTCGAAATTTGAGGAATATCGATATTGTTTTGCGAAAAACTGTAATGGAAACACGGTTTCTGTCACTTGAATGTCAAAAATGTGACTCACATGTTAGCAAAATAAGTAAAAAAAACAGATGACTTTGGAAAGTTTCTTTTTGAAGAGGAAAATGCCACTGAAGAGACAGAAGAAGAAGAAGAAGAAGAAGAAGAAGAAGAAGAAGAAGAAGAAGAAGAAGAAGAAGAAGAAGAAGAAGAAGAAGAAGAAGAAGAGCCTCTAACTTCCAAGAAAAGGAAAGATTTTAACAGACAATACTAGGAGTTATACTTTATTTACCCCCCCGATCCGTGGTAATAATAATGTTGGGGACGACTGATATAAGGCATAAAATGGGATCAAAACACAGCTTTATCATAGATGTCATTTCTGTATTATTCTGAACATAAGTTTATTATAATAACACAAAAAAAGAACGAAAAAGTTCAGTTTGGGATCCAGGAACTTCTAGTTCATCATTTCATAATATATGTACTTTATACTTTTTACATTTATATAAATATATGTACTTTATACTCTTTATATTTATATAAATATATGTACTTTATACTCTTTACATTTATATAAATATCTGTACTTTATACTCTTTACATTTATATAAATATATGTACTTTATACTCTACATATACCTTCTCAAAAGAGACCCGTTACTTTTTCAAACTAAACACATGTTACAGTGTGAAAAATAAGTGACTTCAGATGTAAAATCAGAAACTGTAGTTTTATATATTATAGTTATATGACTATTATCTCAAAATTTTGACTTTTGAACTCATAACTCTTACTTTTATATTCACGATTTTAACATTTTATCTAACATTTTTACTTTTTCTCTTAAAATTCTGCATTTTTTTTTAAATCTCATATTACTATAACTTTTAAAAGAAATCTCATGGTGACTTTTTTATCTCAATTGTGACTTTTTTTTTTCATTTTTCCTAAATTTACTGTCCATATTCACTAAACTGAGTAACTTTGTGACCTGATCAAACATATTTTCTACACATGATTTATTTGAGGTACTTTTCTTTGTTAAATAAGTATTATTAGGGTTAGGGTCGGGGTCTTTTACACCCATAGTACCTCCTCCTCCCTCTGAAAAGGGGTCAAAATTATCTTATAATTTTGACTTTTTACATCATATTTATGACATTTTATTTCAATTGTGCCATTTTATCTCATAATTTCAACTCTTTTTCTCATATTTGAGGATTACCTA